>BSBM01000147.1:8767500-9367500 GCA_027924585.1 Larix kaempferi | reverse complement strand
ACACCCTGACCAAAATATGTTGGGATACTTATCCTCAATGATTGCTCCTATTGCCTTACAATTAGCAGCATTATCAGTGATGACTTGAATGACATTGTATGGCCCAATCTCCTGAATGGTTTTAAGTAAAGGTTGTGCAATATTAATAGCGGTCTTGTAGCGATCTGAGTAGTCATGGGCTGAAAGGAAGACCGCACCGCTAGCAGAAACGCCAAGAATATTTATCAATGGCTTGCCTTGCCTTTAACATTTGTCCACCCATCAGATACAATGGATACCCCATAGTTGGACCAATCATTTGTGAACTTTCCAAGAGCACTATTGATTTTGTCTCTTTCCCTGTCAAGTCCCACGATTCTAGCTTTGTCATACCGAGGGCTTTTGTATCCTTGAGGGCCACCATTGATGGCTTGTACCATTTCATGCCAATAGGGTGAGCGAAGAACATTGAATGGCACACCACATGCATAGAGAAACCTATAAACTTTTGAATCCACATCATCTCTACAACCTTGGTCAAGGAAATCGGATAATGTTCTTCGCATAGGCGAGATTCCATGGGTAGATGAGGCTCCCGATCGAGCCGATGATGATCCAACTCCACTAGGACCACTACCAAACATTCTCTGTGGGGATTGAGAATCAACCCTCGATCTCTTGGAGTTGTTTTGAGCGGCCTCTTCTTCCATCCTGTATTTGCTTCTCTCTTTAGCTCCCACTTTGTCACAAGCTTTGACTCCATGAGACTTACCTTCATCGCATGGCATAACCCCACACAAATGCTTTCTCACCCGGGTATATGAACCTGTGTATGTTTTATTACAATGAGGGCATGTAAACTTTGTGGTTCCACCCCCTCTCCCTCCCCCTTGCCTTGTCACATAATTCCACAAAGGTGTTGTGTCTTTTTGTTTTTGCCCCACATCACCCTCATTCTCATCATCATCACCCTCTTCCCCTTCCTCCTCTTCTCCTTGGTATGCATCACTCTCTACCTCTTCCCCATCATCACTACCACCACCATATCTACTTCCCAACACCATCATAATGAGAAGAAGTGTAATGAAAAACCAAAACCACATACCCATCATGTTTCTTGATTCGAGATGAGAGTCACTTGTTCCCTGCAATAGAATGATGGAGAAGAAGAAATTGGAAAGAGCAGGAGAAGAGAACATTGCAAGTTTTCCATTTTTTAACATAGTGAAAAAAAATTGCAAAAACAAACAAAGATGAGTATTTAGAGCCTACCTTTTAGCTCTTCAATGGTGGTTGAATGTCTCTATGGAAGCTTCAATCTCCCTTGCAAGCTCTCCCCTTCAATCTCCCACTCAAAGCTCTAAAACAACTAGAAAACTCACTCCAAGCTCAAACTCTTCCCAATCAAGCAAATGAGTAATGGAATGAGTCCAAATGGACTCATTCACCCTTTATTGGCCCAAAGTGACCTAGCCCACCAAAAAAACCCCCCCAAAAAAATACAAAAATCAAATTATTTTTTTCATGAATTTGCCTTGTCTGCGGAATCGACCTCGGGAGCAATTTCGGGTTCGATTTTTAAGCCCGAGTTCGATGAGGGTTCGATCTGGAATCGACCCGGAATCAACCCGGAAACGACGATTCCTCAGCGAATTGGAAAAATCCAGGGATCATTTTTATCATGCCCAGTTCGCGAATTACGGAATCGATTCCGGGCGGAATCGATGAGGAATCGCGATTCTAGAATCGATTCCTCATCAATTCCGTCCGGAGCGCGAATTGGGTTC
Source organism: Larix kaempferi (assembly GCA_027924585.1). Taxonomy (NCBI): domain Eukaryota; kingdom Viridiplantae; phylum Streptophyta; class Pinopsida; order Pinales; family Pinaceae; genus Larix; species Larix kaempferi. The sequence continues at coordinate 9,365,734 of BSBM01000147.1, read as the reverse complement.
GATTCGTGAGGGGTCCCAGCGATTCTCGACAGCGTAGGTCCTTTCCTTTTGAATTCCCCTCGGCTAGCTTGCTTCTTTGGGACTTTAATCATACATGCTAATTCAAGAGATAACATTTTTGGTGTCGTTGCCAAGGAGAAAGTCCACTTCCCTGAAATTTGAAGACTATGCTTCATAATCTTTTGTAAGAGATTTTCACCGCAGATTTCTCTTTTCACATGGCGACACCATGGAGGGACGAAACCCTTTTCCATTTGCAGATTTTGAAGGCTTTGTTGTATGTAGAGTTGAGCACATGCAATATACTTCAGGCAATTTGAAGACTCATCTTGGCAACTCCACACATTATTTTTCTAGTTTGTTATGAGATGTGTTATGGTGCATTTTCAGATCTGTAATATCATTTTGTAGATTCTGAATGGATTTGGAAATTGACGATGATGGTTCTCTGGTTGAGAAATGCTTTCCTCAACTTGATTTTCGAGCATCCTTGGTTTTCCAAATGAGGGAAATGAATCAAATTTATTGTTTGATTCTACTCCATTTCATGGGTATGGTGATTTGGCTATCCTTCACATTGCATCTTTCATCAAAGTTTTGGTTGATTTTAATATTTTCATGAGGACGATTTGATGAAACCATTTGTTTGCACATTAGAGAATGATGCACTAGATTGGTATGACGGTTTTGGTTGCAAAGAGGTTTCTTCTATTGCAAATTTCTTCAAGAAGTTTCTCCATCATTGGCATGATGAAGAAGAGAGCAAGACTGAAAAGGTTATTGAAGATTTTATTGCCTTCCTTCCTAGTTGATAAGATCTTGATTCAAAAGAAGAAGTCAATAAGGATGCTCTTGAAAAAGTACATGAAGTCTATGAAGAAGATCAAGAAGCCTCTTTTAAAGATCTTGTTGAAGAGCCTCCTCATGTTCCTATTGAATTATAGGTTAAAGACTTAGTTGGTGAGAGGTTGCATGCACCCATATTTTCTCTTCATGAAAATGGGGATTTGGTAAACTCTAATCGCTCTCAAATTTCTGAACTTAATGAATTATATTTCAATGATGGTGAAAGTGAAAAAGTTGAAGAATTTGAGAATACTTTTTCTTCTATGTTTGAGGATGATAAGGGAAACCAAGATTTTGGTTTATTTGATGAGCATGTTCAGTATATCAACCATAGTAGGGATACTAGTTGACTTGGTATCTGTCTAATTATGACTTTATTGTCCAATCTCCATCATTGGTCTAGTCTCTAGTGTGTTTCATCTCATACATTATAGTTGGTAGTGTTACAACTTAACTTCTCACCTCTTGTGATAAAGCCCCAAAGCACAAGTGAGAACCTAGGTTCAACTAAGAGGGGGCCATTGTCACCTCACCACCCTCTTCTACTCTTTAGTGCTAGTTCTCCTCTAGCACAACAGACTCTGTTGAAAGGAGGCTTCCCTAAAACTAGGATTGCTAAAGACTTAGATTGAAAGTTCAAGGAGAAAGGTTCTTTGGGAAAACCAAGTTACAAATGATATGGAATTAAGAGATGTGTGATGGTAGAATGATGGCTAGTGACTAGAAACCATTGGGTAGTTGGGGTCAAAAATGGAAAACTACAATGAATACACTTGCAATGGAAGAGAGACATATACCCATATACATGGTATGTAGTCCAATCTTCCTACTAAAAGATCAACAAAACCAAATCAAGTGGTTATAAGGATATTTCTAACAAGAAGGATACATTACAGTGAGGCAACCCTATTACATAGTCCTATCATCAAGACAATATTACGGAAATATGTAAATTAAATACATGAAACATAAGAGGAAGCACTTTCCCTACTTAACGAATTCAATTGGAAAAAATTACCGTGTAGAAGCTACTCCAAGCATGCATCCATCACAATAAAAGCTCTCAAGAATTATTTTAGCATCAAGGCACCATGGCATAATCTTCATTAGTCTCCACTAGCACCTAATTGTATTTGCAAAGATAAACAATCTCTCCAAACCATCCTCCTCTCAAGTGAAGACAGAAAACCCTTGCATAGGTTTCAGCTCAACTTATTTCTACAATAGACAAATAATTGTTCTCCTAGATCCATTAGTTCTCCAAGGAATACAATAAAATATTACATTCTTAACCTCCTCAACAAACTTCCTACTAAAAGAAGCAATAAGTTGTTGAGATCTACATTCTTTCCAAGGAGAAAGACTTTAATAATCATCCTCCTCCTCGATGAAAACAATAAAATAAGTCTCTCATGTAACTAACTCCTTGAGAAGATTCAAAAATAAAAAATAATAGATTTGGTTAGAAACAAACTCCATCAATTGAGCAACAAGCTAAGGCACCTCTCTTAGGTTGAATGCTTTGACCATGCAACAACCTTCATGAAATAAAAATAATCATTCTTAGGTGCACCCTTTAGAGAGAGAAACCCTCCTACAAGTGTGAACAAGGCTAAAATGTGGTTGACCAAATATGTGGGACGTCCTCCTTAATTTGGTAAATGTAGCTTCCTTAAACTCCATGAAATTAGGGCGCTCCATGCATGTGTAGCAACCTCCCACATGTGGGGAGTTAACCATAGTAGCATATATTTGAAGAATGTACACGAGCAACAACCTTTGACCAAGGGAAATAATAAAGTAACATACACCCTTGAGAGATGTGCCACTCCTACACATCATCCATGCATTCCATTTCCTCCGTTGCTCCTCTGTTGCTCCACCCCCAAGCTACCTACCTGTTGCCAACTATTTTGTACAATAGTTGAACCTCCATTGAGCCGCCAGTGTTTGAACATGATCCATGTTCATTTCAAGAGTATCTGAGGTTCAGTTTTCAAACTTAGCCAATTTTGGCTAGCCATTTTTGTTTTTCTGTTGAAATGACCATGCCCCATGGGGTCTTTGTAATAAGTGTGCTAATAGGGTTTTGAGTGGCTCGGTTCCCCAAGACTTGAATATCAACTAAGGTATTCTAGAGAGTTTTTTCACTTATCGATTATGCTTTGCCTTTAGCCAAGTAATAATTGATGAGTTATTCTCCCGCTTCCTCCAAAGCTGGAATGCCCAATTTTGAAAGTTTGGGCATTGGGGGGTTATTAGAGTCCAACTAATGTATATGAACCTACTAGACACTATTTGTATGTTAAATGGTCATTTCCTAGGTCCCTTGTTGGTTTAAAACGTTGTCCGAAAAAAATTTACCAGACGCGTTGGACAGTTTTTTTTTTTTATTATTAAAATTTTCATTTATTTTAATTGAAAATTTTCAATTTGTAATAATTGAGTGGTTTGGGGGTGGATTTAAAAGATTGGAGGCTCAATTCCTAAGCCAAAAATCCCAATTAAACCCCAAACCCACTTATCCTAAGTTTCAGACAGTCATTTAGCCACTTAATTAATATTTTCTCAAAAAAGTCAATAAAAGAGAAATATTAATTAAAATAATAAAAAAATATTAAATTGGAGATAATCTAATTTGCTCCAGAATAATCCAAATGGATTAAATAAACAGGCTAAATAACATGGCAATCAGCATTCATGAAGATTCCAATCATCTCAAATCAGTTTCAGTTAACTATCCAGTCACTACAAGTCAAATCAATCAAGGAATTTCGCCTTCTCCTCCATGGCTCACGAATTGGGTGATGTGGCAAGTGTTTAATGGATTGGTGGTTGTGTATTAATGGAATGGTGGGCGCCATCCTCATATGGAGGCCACATCACAAGCTTCAACAACCACAAACTCGAGTTGGCCATTCATCAAGCTCCAAGCTTGTCTCTTGATGGATTCACGCCCTCCTTGCATGCCTCGCAACTTTCCTATTTGGAGGATACGCATTGGCTTGGTGATAAGAACAAGGAGGAGTGGGGGGCGCCTTGCCTAGGTGGAGGCCACCTCCCCACTCACAACAACCACAAACTCGGTGTTAACTTGATGGATCTCAACTCCAAGCTCTCTATTGATTGGAGTTGACTCTCCCTTGATTGGAATTCGACCTCTCTCATGCCAAGTTAGAATTAGGGTTTAGGATCTTAGTTTTTGTATAAAGAGCAAGCCTTTTGGCTCTTCTTAGGATGGATGTTTGATATAAGATTACTCTAAAGAAATTTGTAACTGCTATTTGCTTTAACATTGGAATAAAATTAGACTTTGGAGGTCCATGCGTCTTGTGCAACATTGGTGAATGCATCTCTTGATGAGGTGATCTCTTTCTATGCTTTCAGCTTACTACTTATGTGATTGATCAAATACTAGCTTAAGAAGTCTATATTCTAGTCCATAAGATCTACCATTTGTAGCTTTCAATTTGGTTTTATGCAAAGTTTATCAAAGAGTTATATGAATAGGACGTACTCAGTTATACTAGTATTGATATAACCTTGATTTTCTTAGCATACTAGTCATATATTTTATCTCACTTTGTATTGAGTTGTTTGTCTTTGGATAGGTTTTGCCAAGTGGAGAAGGGTGTGAGCTCAGCTGCATCTAGCCCATCTTCATCATCACCAAGTTATTTTTAACATTGCTGTCATTTCAGGATCTACAAGAGTTTGAAGTTGTTCCAAGAAGAAGCACAAAGAGAGCTTGCTCGTCATCACATCAAGAAACAATTCATTTAAAAAACCCTTGGTTACTGGTTACTCTACAAGAATCCCTAAACCTTCAACATCCATCCATTGGCTCCTTGCTTCCCTTGCCTTGTTTGGCTCTCGTTTTCTCTTTGCTTCTCCTTGATCTTCTTGGCTTTCTTCCCTTTTGTTTTCCTTCTCCCTCTCCCATTCATTTTCCTCTTTACTCTTCCTCCTTTTGTCTCCCTTCATTCGTTTTCCTTTCCTTCTCTTCCTCTCGTTTTTCCCTTTGTCTCTCTTCTTCCTTTCGTTTTTCTTCTTGTCTCCATCTTCCATTCGTTTTCTTCCTCCTTCTCTTCCTTTCGTCTTACCTTCTTCTCATCCCTTAGCTCTCTTCTCTATCCAACTTCCTCTCATCTCCTTTCGTTCTCTTCATTTCCTCCTTTCGTTTCTCCCTTTTTTCTTCCTCTCTTCCATTCTTTTGCCTTGGTTTGCTTTCTCTCCCTTCCCTTTCATCACTTTGGTGAAAGTTGCATTTAAATCTTAACTTAGTTGCATTTTAAAGTTTGATTCTCATAGTTTCAAAGATTTGCATCTTAGATCTAGGATTGCACTTGCATTTCAAAGTTTGATTTTCATAATAGTTTGCATTGCATCTAGATCTTAGATTAGTTTTCAATTTTTTGATTAACAATAATGGGTACTTGAAGTTTACTTGTTTCAGGTGCTTAAAGAAGAAAACGATCAAGACAAGTCAAGAGACTTGAAGAAGTTCCCAACAAGAAGACAAAACCAAGAAGACAAATAAAAACCTTTTTGTAAAAGCCTTAAGAGATTCATAAACTTCTTCATTCTTTCAAAAGTTCTCTTCAAGGGTTAAAATCCCAAAATTGTGTAATCTCATAAACAAGTGGGATTTAAGGCTCCCACACCCAACTTCCCCATTTGGGAAAGTTTGTAGTGTCTTGGTTCTTTGTTTATTTCATTCCTAGATTAGATTTCATTTTTCGCAAGTAACACTAGCTTTTCCATTTTACAAGTAGAACACTAATTGCTAGATTAGATCTTCTTGCATTCTAGAACACTAATTGCTAGATTAGATCATTTTATTTGGTTCACTTGTTGTGTATCTTGTTTGTTATTGTTTAATCATAAAAAGAACACAAAGTCTCTTGAACTTGTCATAAGACAAGTCAAGAGCACTCTCTATCGGAGAGCATTGTTGCATCTTGCATTTTCATATTAGATTAGCTAAGTCTCTTGAATCTCACCATAAGGTGGATCAAGAGAACTCTCTGTCAAAGAGCTTTGTTTTTGTGCTCTAATAAAATATTCACAACTCACCATCTCCCCTGAAATTGGAATTTACTATTTTCCATACCACGTATGCTCCACCCTTCCCTGGGAGGTTGGGATACTCAGAAACGGTATTGGCTATCTAATTGTTCACATTTAATCCAATTTTAACCATAATAAAATCTTCACCCCACAACCAACGAATCCGGCGTTGATCATCAAAATACTCTAGCGTGGGAAAATTCTTAGTGGGGGCGTTGGGTAGCTATACCTCGTTTTCAGTGGCTGGTTAGTTATTGAACGCCTCGCTGGAAACTTGGATAATCCAACATGTCCTTGTACGGAGCCACTTAGAGTATTCCCGGACAGATTTCCAGTACCTTTGCATATTGCTTGGAAATTCCCCTCACCTTTAATAATCAAGATCATTCTAAAATACACAATAAAATTTACCAAGAGCATTGCAAAAGTATCTCACAAACATATCTTTGAGACTTGTATTTCAGCATCCCCAACACACATTTGCCTCCATTTCGGCACTGGTCTTGAAACTCATTTTGCATCACCTAATTTGGACCATTTGTCCTTTATTTATCTAAGTGATATATTTCTTGTGGATGCTTTGAATTCAGTCATCTTATATATTGTGTATCTTATCTTGTGTTTTGCAACAGCAACTTGGATTGCTTAACTTGTTATTGTGTTTATCTCATAAAAACTCCTAAACAACACTCGTTCACACCATACACCCAAAAAACATTTAAAACCAAGAGCCTTAGACAACTCTTTGTTAGGGACTACCCCCCTTGGCTTCGTTAGGAGTTAGCCTAAACGGAGGAGCTAGGATCAAGTGACAGCACTTGGCTCTTTGCTTGCCCCAAAGGCCACACCTTTCCCACTTTTAGTGAGGAAACAACTTTTGAAAGATTTATGTTGTTGGTGTGCATCTCGGCGGACAACATCTTTGGCGCCATTGCCAAGGACAAATTTTTTGTTCCTGGACAACCTTAGTTTTTTCTTAGTTTTTACCTTTTACCTTTTGATAGATTTTTAGTTTAATCAACTCTCTGAAATTAGACTTGAATCCATCTGGCGACTCCACTGTCAAATAACTTACCAAGGTATTCAACTAGAAGAAACTCTGAAGGCTTACTTAATTTTATCCCTGAACCTCAAAAGGTTTATAGGAGGAGATTGAATAAAGCTAGCTTCTCGTAGAATCCTTGAGAATCTTGGATCTGAATCTATTTCAGACATCCATAGTCTTTTTGTTGAAAATAATAATTGTTTCTCTGACACAATGGGCGAATACTTTAGCCCCCTTGACATCTCTCAGATAGCAGGTCAACCTCACGGATTACCAGACAAAGCTGTAGAAAAACTTCCTATGTTCACTGGCACTGAGGCCATTACTGCTAGTCTTTATCTCATAAACTTCTCCAGATGTATCAACGCCTATATCAGTGATCCTGCACATCAACATGACAACGTATACATGAAACTCTTTGCTCTTTCTTTGGATGGAGATGCTGGTGACTAGTTCAACAACCTGCCAAATAACTCCTTTGCCACTCTCACAGCTTTTAAGACTGCCTTCACCAACAAGTATGGTGAAAAGAAAGAGCCTAGACATCAGCTAGCTGCCTTGACCAATGCCAAAAGAAGTGAAAACAAGACCATGGATGAGTTCAACAAGTTCACAGACTTATCAAATGCCATCCATACTGATTACAAACCAACTGCTCAAACAATCTTGGTGTATTACATTGAAGCACTTAGTGGGGAAATGCAAAATCAGATTAGAAATAAGGAACCCACTACTCTTTTAGAAGCTCAAGAAATGGCTGTTAAGAAAGACAGAAACATGCAATCTTCTGGAAAGTCTAACCCTCTTGGTTTCTCTAGAGCCTCAACTCCTCTAAAAACAACTGTGCACAAAGAAAAAGATCCTTTATCTACCATAAAGGATGCTTATGAACAACAAATATTGGAGATGAGGGAGAAAATGGAAAAAGCTGAATTAAAACACCTTGCACAAATGAAGGAAATTCAGAACAGGGTGATGACCATAGAAAGAGCACAAATTCAACCTGCTCCAAGAACATATCCTCAAAAAACTAATTGGCAAAGAAAAGCACCCAACCATGAACAGAGGCCTCCTCATCAGCTAGAGGCTACTAACATGGTGGATTACCCGCCATTTTGTAGGGCATGTAGAGACTTTCATGAGGAATCCACTTGCCATTATGCATGCTATGTTCAAAAGCATGGTTTTCCAGAGGGTTGTGGTGGTCTGTCTTCATCAAGCGACCCTGAGTATATAAATAATGTAGGTGACATCCATAGTATTCCCAGAGAAAGTTAGAGACAGGAAAAACAGTATAGTCAAGAGCTAGATAACATGACTAAGTGCTATGCTGAGAAGCCTTCAAATGAACAAGTTAACAACATGCAAAGGTACAAGGGTGTTACCTACCAAAGGAAAGCAAATGATGGACCTTCTACTCAAAATCCACCTAAGGTAACAATTCATAATGATTCTAAAGACGCAAGTGATTTAAGCTTTGATTTAGGTAATTGGTTGATTAACACAAAAGTACATGTGCCTGTGTTAGAATTATGTAAAATACCTGGACAGAAAGAAAAGCTTTTGAAAATCTTAGATCCTTCTACTGATACAAGTCCTCCCACACCTTTAAAGCCTCCCAACCCTAAGAAGGTTACTTTCTCAGATACCATAGAACAACCTTCGACAAGTCATAACATTGTTTATACAGACCCCCTGTAATTCTACATACTAGGGACCCAAGAAAAGAAGATCATCCCCCTTTCTATGTATCATTGATGATAGGTGATCTTCTTCTACATAATTGTATGTTAGATTCAGGGTCTGGTTCCAACCTCATGACTAAAAAGGTCATGCAACAGCTCAACCTGAAAACTACAAGACCATATCAGAATGTTTGTTCCATGAACTCTAGGCCGGTTGAGGTGATTGGAATGATTGAAAATCAATCGGTGAGGTTGGCCAAATATCCGGACATCCATGTTACCATGGACATCCTTGTTATCGATGTTCCGGATAATGGGGGATGTTGCTTTCTAGGAAGTGGGGTGCCACTTTAGGAGGATGGATCCAAATGGATTGGACCTATGCCACTGTGCCAGCATCTGAGGATTCACTTGTTAAGTTACATACCGAGAAGGAAAAAAAGTACCATGTTGAAAATCCTAAAAGACCATTGAACCAATATGTGTATAATATTGATGAACATGGTACTTATCAAATTAACTCTACCTTTTTGGCCCCTATTCAAGAAGAAATTAAAAATGAAAAAGTTGATGAGTTATGGAGAATGAATTTTGATGGTGCATACTCAAGAGCTGGGAAAGGGGCTGGGATAGTCATAACTTCATCTAAGGGTAAGATTTTCAACTTTGCTTTCAGGTTAGAATTTGAGGCCACCAATAATGTAGCAGAATATGAAGCACTTCCACCAGGCATCAAGTTAGCCAAGGACATGGGTATAAAATTGCTAAGCATAAAGGGTGATTCAGATTTAATAGTCCAACAGGTCAAAAACCAATTTGCATGTAAGTGTCAACGACTAAAGAAATATAGAAATGCAATTTGGGACACTATGGAATTCTTTGATGCCCTAAACATAGAAGCAATCCCTAAAGAGCAAAACAGTGCAGCACATGGACTAGCAGTTTCAGCATCAACCCTCCAACCATCAAATGAAATGTTAGAAGGTGACTGTCCACTTGAAATAAATTTTAGACCATCGGTAACTGATAACGTTGAGCATTGGCAGGTTTTCAAAGACGATGAACAGATCCTAAAATTTATTAATAATATATATGAGTTCTCGAATTTCAAAATCAATGAGCAAGAGGAGGGTAAAGAGTATCAAGGAGAAGAAAACCAGTTTAACAATCCTGTGCCACGTGGCCTCATAGCTTTAGAGAACATCTTCAACAGGCAGGATAGAAAGAAGAATAGCATTGATCAGATGAAACCTGGGGACTATATTGAAATAAACATTGGGTCGGAAACTGATCCCAAAATGATAAAAATAGGAAAAGGCACCTCAGAAAATGAGAGGAATGACTTAATCAATCTAGTGAAAGAGTATAGGGATGTGTTTGCTTTTACCTACGATGAATTGAAAGCATATCGGGAGGATGTCTTCCAACACACCATCCCTCTCAAGCCTGAATGTCAAAAAGTCAAACCTTTTCACCAAAAACTAAGTCAAATAAAACCTATGTTGGCTCCTATCATGAAAAAAAAACTAGAAAAAATGATAGCAGTGGGTATTGTAGCACCCACTAGACATTCATCTTGGTGCTCCAACTTAGTAGTGGTCAGAAAGAAAAACGAGAGTATAAGGATATGTATAGACTTCAGAAATCTCAACACAGCTTGTCAAAAGGACAATCACCCTCTCCCTAACATGGAGACCCTCCTCCAACGGGTCACTGGATCTAGTATGATGTCCATGCTTGATGGATTCTCAGTTTATAATCAGGTTGTCATTCAGGATGAAAATAAACACAAAACCAACTTTACAACCCCTTGGGGTACCTTCGAATATCTGAGAATGCCCTTTGGTCTTCTAAATGCTGGGGCTACCTTTCAAACGGCCATGGACTATGCCTTCAAAGAATTAATTGGCAAAATTATTGAAATCTATCAAGATGACCTAACTGTGTTTTCAAAAGAAAGATCCAGCCATGTTAATCATCTTAAGCAGGTTTTTGAAAGATGTAGGAAATGTGGTATTTCCTTGAACCTGGCTAAGTCTATCCTAGGGATTGATGAAGGGAAACTTCTTGGTCACATTATATCCAAAGACGGGGTCAAAGTTGACCCTGAAAGAATCGAAGCCATCAGAAAGATACCTTTGCCTAAAAATGTACAAGCTCTTCAATCTTTTAATGGACATGTGAAGAACCTGCAACAATTAATTAATGAGAATACAAGAGATAGCAGAAATAACATAACTCAAAATCGCTTTTATTGATCGCATGCCACTTCGAGGGGGCAACCTCCTTTGAGCAAGCTCAATACAAATAACTTCACGGTACCTTCATTGGTCTCAACACAAACTTATATACTAAGTCTAGGCGCCAAAACCATGGGTCAATACCATGTGTCAATACAAACCATGGGCCAAAACAAACTATGAATCAACAATTACTACGAGACGACTTACAAAACATATGCGTCCAACAATAATAAGACAAACTATGGATCAACAAATACTACGGGATGACTTACAAAGCATATGCGTCCAACAACAATATACTAACAAAGTAAATAGAAGGGTTGACATGGGTTCCTAACATCCCCTATCCCTTAGAAAAAGCTTTGTCCTCAAAGCTTTAGATGTGGAAATTGATGCAGAATCTGAAGGAGTGGTTCCCCTCTAGCATCCTCGAGTTGCATTCCAGGCCACTAACGCCTTTTGAGTTTCAGGGAGCATTGCTTGGAAGGCTGTAGACGAAGAAGAACCATATCAGCGGCGTGAAAAATGCGCTCAGAACGGTGTTGATCGGCTTCTTGTTTCAGTCGAATTCTTGCCATGTGAAGATTGTCCTGCAGAATGAGAAGAATCTGATCGCGGTTTCGAAGAACCGAGTCAATTGCCTGAACGGGGGAGCCACTGAGGGTGTATGGAAGAAGAACTGGCAATGCCTGTCCATAGACTACTTCATATGGTGTCCTTTTAGATGTGGTATTGTACCACTGGAGCGCTTCTAGGAAATCCATAGAAATAGTTGTCCAAATCTGTGTAGGGATGGACAAGGACTCGATCAGTCCCAAAAGGAGTGTCGTTTCACCCTTGTTGACCTGGCAAGTATCACAGTCAGCCACCATATGTTGAATTGTCATTTTCAATCCCTGCCAAAAGAAGTTACATTGTTCTCGGTCATACATTTTGAGGAACCTAGAGTGCCCTGCTGATGAAGAAGCATGGAGTTCATAGAAGAGATAACCCTGTTGAACAGATTGCAACGAATTTGGAACAAGCAGAGAAATAGCTGTAAGAGAAACTTGGTCATCAAATGTGCGAGAAGGAGCAATTGCCACCATATTGTCCTTACCTTTCTTGTAAGTGATCGCATAGGCATAACCCATGAGTTGGATAACCCATTTCAGGTGTGCTGGGGAGGAGACCCATTGTTCCAGGAAATTTTCCAGACTCTGGAGATCAGTCTTGATGCAAAAATAATTCCCTAATAGGTATGGCTGCCACTTCTGTACTGCCTGCAAAATAGCCATCATTTCCTACTGAGATGTAGATGCGGCTAAATTCATACCGGAAATGTCTCTTGAAGGCGACAAGCCCACTGGTTCAGCAAGGACACCTGCACCTCTATCCAAGGAAGTAGGGGAGATCGTTGATGGGTGCATCTGAATGGAATGGAGTTGAGCGATGACACCAAGTGAATTCTTCTTAAGGATCTTTTCCAGGCGATGTGAATTGATGATGCGGAGAGACATTTGTTGTAAGTCCTTAAATTTGTGTTGTTTTCCGTTGACTGAAAACTGCATCCAAAGTTCAGCAAAATCCCATAAGATGGGGCCAAGTGTGCGTAACCATTGAACGCCCAAAACCACATCACATCCACCTAGGGACAAGGCAAACATGTCAGAGCGCAGGTTATAATCTTCCAGAGAGATACGCACATTGTGACACTTCCCCTTGCAAGGTAAGGTGCCCCCATTGGCAACCATGACTTCAAAGTTGGAGCAAGGATGGACAAAACAATCAGCATGTTTGGCGATCCGAGGGTCAATGAAGTTATGAGTGCTACCAGAATCAATGAGTGAAGGAACTAAAGTTCCCACTAATAGAAAAGTAAATACAAGTAACGTGAAATGCCATGTAAGGCAAGTAAAGTAGAATAGATGTAAGATGTAAGATGATTTACAAGAATTAATGTCGAGTATTTTATACCCTAACTGGGAAGGGAGGTGACTTTTCAAGTCACCTTTTGAGTAATTAATTAATTACCTAATTAACCTACTTAGTATTAAATGTTAATATTTATAACATTTATATTTGTTACATTGCCTTCCCCTTACGGGAAGCTTTGTCCTCAAAGCTGTAATGACAACAATGTCTGAATTCCCTTGAACTATCGTCTTAGGATCCTTTCCTTCTTGTATTTGCGACACTTGATGAAATGAGACGATACGAGTTATGGATTCCCAAGGAGAATTGCCGCATCGTATCTGCTGTGGTCCATCCCAAATCTATTTTTATCGGAGCTCTGAGATCATTTTGTGGGACGGGTCGTTTCAATTGTTGCTTAGCATGTCAATATTTTTGCTTGTCGACATAATTCTTCTGTGAATGCTCGTTTTGACCCTGTCGTTGGTCAAAATGAGGATTATAATTAGGATGTCTGTAAGGCGCATGTGTTGTTTGTTTTTCTTTCTTTTGAACTGCAACGAGGACTGCCTTCACTTCCTCGATTTGATTTTTGGATGCATCTTCCTGGATTTGCGCTTCTTGGTTCTCCAGTAGATTGTTATGATTTTGAATCTTTTCAATTCTTTCATCTTGCGAATTTTTGTCAATTTCTAACTTCTTGATTTGATTCTCTAGTTCCTGATTACAATTTTTTTGACACTGGTTTTCTTCCTGCTTTTCCAGTGTTCTTCCTTTGAGGTCTTCACCGACGTGTTCCCTCTTGCTACTGTTTTTCAATTTTTTAATCTTTGTAATCAGTATTTTGTTATGATTTCGTAGTCGAAAAATCTCTTCGGTATTGCTTGATAACACCTTGTTGACTTTTGTCAGTTCCAACTTATGTGTTTTCTTACTGTCGTCATATTGCTGCTGGAGTTTTTCTTTTTGTTGTTGATGATGACGAAACTCTGTTTCCTGATTTTCTAACTTTATCTGGACGTGCTCCAACTCACTATCTTTGTCCATGATGAGTTTGTTTAAAAGTTTTATTTTTTCTTCTAGCTCTTCATATCGCCCATCAGTTGATTCCTCGTCTATAGTTTGCGATAAGGGAACTATCACTGAGAAATGATGTAGCGTTATTTTCTTCTTCTCATGGAAGAAGGTGATGCACTTCTTTTTTGCATTGACGGAGAATATTCCTAATGTTTCCAACCAGTTATAACCCAACATTATGTCGATGAGATGGTCGTCTATAGCTGCGACAGTGAATTGAGCTGCAAAATGATAATCATCGATTTGTAATGGTACTTCTATTTGATCTTCGTTTGACTCATTCTTCATTGATTCTTGAACTTGTACTTGATTTGCGACATCAATGTTTATAAAATTTTCCCTATTGGATGGACAAATAGCGATGGCAATTGGACTTTCATCAAATATCCCATTAACTTTCAGCATGGCCATCGGCACTTTCGTCGGAACGTTGAGAAATTTTTTCTCTGCTTTAATAAAATCTGCCTCTTCCATTTTGACCTTCTTCGTTTTTTTTTTCTTTTCCCTTTTTGTATAAAATAATAATTGTAATTAATACAGTTATTAAATAATAATTATTATTATTTATAATAATAATAATATTATGATTGTTTTGGCTGGGAGGCAAAATAGGGGTTTTTAAAAAATGATTTATAATAATAATTATTATATATAATAACAATATTATTATAAAAAATTGAATTGGATAAATTATAACAATAAATATATTATTATAAAGTTATATATCTAAGGTTGTGAAGAATAGAATTTTAATAAAACTAGAATAGTTTTATAAAACTAGAATGGTTTTATAAGACTATGTTCTTGTTTTTTTTTTAACTTTTCTTTTCTTACTTTCCTTTCTTTTTTATTTTTTATTTTTTTCTACTTTCCTTTCTTTTACTCCTTGCTTCTTTTTACTTCTTTTGTACGTCTTCCTTTTTTGTTGTTTTTACTTTTTCTTTTCTTTATTTGTTTCCTTTCTTTTTACTTCTTTACTTCTTTGTTTCTTTTCTTCTCCTCTTCTTCTCTTTTTTTTTTTTTTACTTTTTTTCAAAAATAAAAATAAAAAATAAAAAATCTCAAGTACTTAGGGAAACCCTAGTTTTTAATGGAAAAATTCCAAGATTCAGAGAATCTCTGAGATGATGGCTAATAGCCCGATCGGCAACAAAGCTCTGATACCACTGAAGGAGCTAAAGTTCCCACTAATAGAATAGTAAATACAAGTAACGTAGAAATGCCATGTAAGACAAGTAAAGTAGAATAGATGTAAGATGTAAGATGATTTACAAGAATTAATGTCGGGTATTTTATACCCTAACTGGGAAGGGAGGTGACTTTTCAAGTCACCTTTTGAGTAATTAATTAATTACCTAATTAACCTACTTAGTATTAAATGTTAATATTTATAACATGTATATTTGATACAATGAGTATTATAAGAGAAAGCTTCTTGAAGTAACCCTTGACCCGCATTGTTTGGGGGTGGTGACACCGGATAAAGCATGGAGAGATATCTCTAGTTGTTCATCCAGAGATGGGGTGTCAATAGGCGGCTCCTGAATGTCGACCTGATCATCCATTGAATCTGGAGCTTCTTCACCAATTTTAGAGGTAGGCGGAAAATTCATATCCAAGAGATAGAGCTTTTGTTGAACACATCTATGTCCCCGAGTGAATTTCTCATCACAATTATAACAAAGCCCTCTTTCTCTACGTGCCTGCATCTCTGTTTCAGACAAATGCTTGATCGAAGTTGGTCAAGGAGCTGGCGGGATGGGAGGTCGTTGAGAACCCATATTTCGGAAGGGAACAAAAGTGGGTTTGGAGCGCTGTTGGACTGCAATCTTGTCTTCTGCCAACTTAGCCAACCCTAGGACTTCCATCATTGTGTTGGGACAGAACATTTTAACCTCGGACCGGATTTCATCCGTAAGACCACTGATAAAACAACTCCTGTAGAATTCATCAGACAATCCTTCTGTAATATCCATAGTTAGATATTCTCAATAAGTTAGGGTTGAACCCATAATTTCTTAAATAACCCACATATCCGTAGATATAAAAATGATATATAAATTGATAAAGATAAGATGATATATTTACAAGATAGACTTTCCCGTATTTATAATTGTTTAAAGGGTGTCTAATGCAACTCTTCATAAAGAGTTACACCATTTCACTAATTAATTATATTATTCTTGTTTGTTGTTATTATATATATATATATATATATATATATATATGTTGATGTTTATTTTATTATTATTTTATTCATAACATCGCCTCTCTCTTAGAAAGGCTTTGTCCTCAAAGCCTTATAACGTTGTCGCACCGTTCCTTGTGACGTCGTAGCTGATGAAACATGTCGGTACAAACTTCTAAATGTAGAACATAACTTCCGATATGTTGACAGATCAATCCAGCCAAAATTGATTTGTTGCCGACTGTTGGGATTCTCTATTGGTCCGTTGTCAGGAGCTTTGAGAACATTAGTACCATTATCTTTCGACAATTCCCACTTTTTAGGATACTGGTTTATATGGTTGGAGTGTCGATAGGGAGTTATTGTTGTTTGTTTTTTTACAAAATTGTCTTCTTTCTGAACTGTGACGAGGACTGAATTTGTATTTGCTTCTTTTTTCTCAACGTTGATTTTTGAGTCCAAGGGCTTTGATGTCCTCTTTTGAATTTGCTCCAACTTATTGTCTAATGAGTCTTTTTCTTTTTTAAGATTTCGGGTCATTTCTTCTTGTTCTTTCTGATCATCTTTAAGCTTCTGAATTTGATCCATTAGATCTTGTTTGTGCATCTTGAGGTGACCATTCTCGTCAATATTTTCTAATAGTTTCTTCTGAAGATCTCGATTCTCCTCTTCTAGCTTTTGATTCCGTTGTGCTTTATCCTTCGTCTTTTTTATTTGAAGAAGCAATTTCTGATTATGATCTCTTAAACGAGAGACCTCTTCTCCTTTATCTGTGACGATTTTGTCGAATTCTGGCTGCATCTTTTGATTTTCTTGCGAAATGACCATGGCGATATCCTTGAAGTCTTTAGATGCCACGACTTTTGAATCTAACTTCATTCTAACATCCTGTAGTGTGACTTGCTTCTTCTTATACGAAAACGTTAAAAACTTGTTCTTCATATTTAAGATAATTGTCTCCAATGTTTCCATCCAAGATAAGCTAAGAATGATGTCAACTTTATTTAGATAAATAATTGTAACATTGAATTGGGATGTGAACTTATATTCATCAATTTCCAATTGTAAGTCCTTAATTGCATATTTCTTCTCACCCCATTTGTCTTTCTTTTCGATTAAACTTAGTTCTGGGATGAATAATTGATTTGCCAAGCCGACGCTAATATGATTTTCCTCGATGGTTGGGCAAATAACGATGCTAATAGGCTTTCTTTGAATAATCCCTTCAAGTTTTAGTACGTCAACGGCTACCTTTGAGTGCGTCTTCTAGAATCTTTCCCTCTTGTAACACTGAGACTCCATTTTTTTTCCAAATAATAATAATTATCATTAAAAGATAATAATTATAATATTATTAATAAATATAATATAATAATTATTATTAATGATAATAATAATATAATAATTGTTTTTGGAGTTGAAGGATAATAAAAATGGTGTGGATTGGGTGGTTGGGAGGAATGATTGATAAGATAAGATGATATATTTACAAGATAGACTTTCTTGTATTTATAATTGTTTAAAGGGTGTCTAATGCAACTCTTCATAAAGAGTTACACCATTTCACTAATTAATTATATTATTCTTGTTTGTTGTTATTATTATTATTATTATTATTATTATATATATATATATATATATATATATATATATATATATATATATATGTTGATGTTTATTTTATTATTATTTTATTCATAACACCTTCTATGTGATTGGCTAGTTTCTCAAATTCTGTCTGATACTCTTTCACAGTGTCACTTTGACGAAGTTTAGTAAGTGCTCCGTTGAAGTCATCAAAAGCACGAGGACCAAATCGTTGCAAAAGGAGTTGGCAAAAATCTGTCCATTTTGGCTCGTCATGAGCCTTGATGTACCAACGGTACCATTGAAGGGCTTCCTGTTCCAAATGAAAGGATGCCAGTGGAACTTTTTGGACATCAAAAGTATTATGCAGACTGAAATACTGTTCTGCACGATAGATCCATCCAGTCGGATCAGTACCATTGAAGCGAGGAAATTCAAGCTTCGGACCACGGAAATTGCTGGAAGAAGAGAACCCATTGGCTGCAGAAGATTCTTGCTATCGGTTATTGTTCATGGCTGAACGCTGAAGATGGACGCTGAGAAATTTTTCATCCAAATCTTGGAGTTTGGTTTGGATGGCTGCAAGTGCTTCCTCCATGGTTTTTGCTCCTGAGCTGGTGACAACCATAACCAGGGGTTTTTTTTTTGTCGGGGGGGTGGGGGGGGGGGGGGGAATGGATAGAAAAACAAAAACAAAAGCTTATTTAGTAAAGGGAAATTTGGATTTGGGAAAAACTCGGATGGGTAATTGGGGTTTGACTAGGTTTTGGACACTTTTTGATAGACAGGGAAGCAAAAAATGAGGATTTCAGAAGTGAAGTGAAAAAATGAGAAAATTTGTCAAAGAGGGACAAAGAAGCAAAAATAGGGAATGAACACGGTGGCAAAATTTGGAGGCGAATGGGTGAAAATTGAAGAAGTTATGGCAAACCCTAAAAATAGACAAATGTGAGATTTCTGGCTTTGGGAAGTAGAATTTGGGATAGGGTCCTCAGGAATGAAATATGCAGAATGGGATTGCAGGGGTGTCCGGGAAGTTTCAAGGGAAACGGAGTTAAAACAAGGGAGATATGGCGAAAAAACGAAAATTTATACTCTCTTTTTTTCATAAATGGATCTGCAACGACGCGGAAGGGATCTGTTATCACATTATATGTCGGCAGCAGCTTCCATATTGCAGACTGTGCGGCCAAGGACCGCACAGTACTTTTTTTTCTAGATCAGGAGATCAGCCACCTCAGACGAGGCAGTTTTGTTCAGATTGCCCCTAGCAGACATATCAGAGGGGACAGACAGTTAGACTTACAATCTACCACAGGGTTACCTTTCCTTGCCAGGCTTTCACACAAGCCCATTTGAGACAGTTGCCTAGTCTTATTTTGATCGAGATTACCACAGTACAGTGCTGGTTTATTATGTGCCCGGATTCAGCAGAGATCCAGCTCAGATATAGGTTCAGTAGTAGCAGGTATATAGCGCAGCAGGTATTGCATATATTGATTATTGCTCATGTTGTAGATTAGACTCTTTTATACTTGCTAGTACACTAACTTTGTGTGAGATGATATATTTGGTGATCTGTTTATGATATGATATGTTTAGACCTATTGGTGATGTCAGTCCACCCCTTCAGTTAGACTTATGTATATGCACGTTGAGTCATGTCCTGTATACTTGGCTTAGACTTGATCACTTAGCCCCTCGATAGTTGACTTTAGCACCATTATCACCTTCTCCACCCATCCGACTCATCCATGACACTTCATTCCCGACTTGGATTCTGATTTGTGATCACGAGGAACCCCTTTCCCCACTGATCTCTGAGTTTGCCATGACTCCCTATTTATTGTGCCTCGGCTCTTTAGTGTGTGAGATACACGGTTAGACCTGGGATTTGCTCCTGTCGGTTGCCCCCGATGTTGCAATGCAGTTAGGATTGTGTAGCCTCACCAGGTGCTCCCCACTTGTCGTCAAAGCTTGTATTACCCACCCCCATTACCATTGCAGTATGAGCGCCATGTTTATATCTTTTGAGATATGTATGTATCCCAAGAGGGCCATGAAGAAATGAAGAAATGAAGACTTAAAGAAATGAAATGTAAATCAGGCTAAAAAGGCCATTGTATTGTAAATTGTAAAATCTAGCCAGAAAAGGGCTAAGTATGAAATTCATTGTAAAATCCATGCAATGTGTTTATGAACACACATGGATTCTGGTCAGCTATACATGTCAGCATTTGAAGTGGCTATTCCTCACTTAGTCCTGCGGGACAAGGAGGTGAGAAGGAGCAAGGGACAAGCTCAAGATGGCCCCCTAGAGTCTCAAGTTACAATTTGTCGGACACCTAGTTTAGCAGCTCTAGAAAAGAACCTCACGGAGTCTTCAGATACGGATGTGAGTTGTGGGATACTTGTTAGATGACTAGTGGTGGTTTCCCTGCACTATACCCATTTGTGAGGAACCGCCCTTCCCCGTGTTTTTGTCATGGCACACTTACCTCAGTGGACCCTACTTTCCCGAGATGTCTAATGGTCACATGATCTTTATCCTCGTCTTCCCATATCTTTTACCTTGTTGTCCACATCACCTAGAGTCAGCAAGGTGGTCAATTCTATGGAGGTGTATAGCATCCTAGTCTTTTGGAGGTGGTGGGCCCACTTCACCAGGGCCTTGTACTATTTCGGGATTCAATGTATTTTTTTATCACCATGATATCATTTATAGCTTAGTAATGTACTAACTTGTTTAATTGAGCCTGTTGTCCGCCAAACTGCACACCAGCAGCAGAAACCTTTTAAAAGTTGTCTCCCTCACTGGAAAGTGGGGAGAGGTGTGGCCTTGGGGGCAAGCAATGAGCCAGGTGCTGTCACCTGAATCCCAGCTCCTCCGTTTAGGCAAAACTCCTAACGAAGCCAAGGGGGGTAGTCCCTACTAAAGAGTTGTCTAAGGCTCTTGTTTTTATAGTGTTTTTTGATGTAGTGATGCGGATGGGTGTTTTTAGGAGTTTATAAATGAGAGACAATTATGAAAATTTAATATATGACAAGATAACGCAATCCACGTTGCAAATATAAGATGAAAGATACACTTGGGCAGTAAACAAATCACTTCACGTAAATATAAGCAAATACTCCAATGTTTTTACTTAAGCAAGCAAAATATATAATGAAGGACCAGTGCCTTATGGAGTCAAAAATAAAAGTGAAAGTGAAAACTTGATACAAGTGCTTGAAATGGAAAATTCGTGAGAACGTTATGCAGCTTATCTTGGTAAATTCAAAATTTTAATTGTCTTGATTATTAGGGCTAAAACCAAGGATGTTCAAAGAGATGGTAGAACCCTACCCAAGAAAGATACTGGCAACCCTGAATGACATGTCGGAAGCACCCAGATTCGATAAGGATTGGTGTCCAATGTTTGAACCGCCCCTGAGTCTGACAGTGGGAATCCGGCGCCACCCCTCGCGGGAAGAACAGTATTTTGCCTTGGTTGAGGTTGTGGGTAAAAATTTTAGTTAAATTTATCGATCGTAATTATCAAGTCTTCCGCCTTTCTGAGTACTAGCCCAACCGTTTCCGGTTGGCAGAGCATACGGGTGTAGGACAAACCAAGATAAATTAATTAGGGGTGTGTGTGTGGAAAGTTTTTATTATTAGAAAGCCCCGTTCAACTCTCCGACAGAGAGCGCTCTTGACTCGGTCTTATGACCACAGTTCAAGAGACTTACTAGAATTAAAATGCCTAATGCAGGGATGATGCAAGACTAAAATGCCCTCCGATAGAGGGTGCTCTTGACTTGGATTTGGCCAAGTTCAAGAGACTTTGGTTTATTTTAAGGAAGCAAAAGTTGTAATAGCAGTATATTTAACTTGAAGCAGATTTGAACAGTAGTATTGATCGACAAGATAAAAAATTCTACTAACAATAATGCTTGTACGATAAAGAAATCTAGTGTTCTACCACACAAGTTCTAAACTACTAGGTGGGATTGATCTCCGAACAAGACCAACCACTAGAAGCCACCAATCCTGGAAACCTTCCAGCTAGCTGGATGTCCACAAGAAGTTGATGGGGGAGCGAGAAGCTACCACAAGACTATGTGGCCTTTGGGATACAATCCCAAAGTTAACTATTCTCTGGTCAAGGATTGGAAGAGAAGCAAGATAACTTATTTGAAACAAGATTTAAACTAAAAGCATGAAAATATAAATCTAAGCTAAAACCAACCAAAAGACCCAACACCCTTCCCCAAATGGGGGAGAAGACCCAAAAAGTGGAGGCCTCCTCCACTTGAAAGTTTTATTAGATAACTACAAGTGCCTCAAGGGAAAATCCTTGAAAGGTCTTTTTGAGAGACTTAAGATAAACAAAATAATTGCCAATAAAACCTGGAAGCCTTTGAAGGCTAGTACAAAAAGGAGATTGTGTTTTGTTTTCTTGCTTGGTTTGGATCTTCTCCTTGCATGTGCTTGCTCTTCTTCGAATATGCTTCACAAATTTCGTCTTCTCTTTCGAAAATGGACCTACAAAAGCTTAGGAAAAGCACTTAACAAGCACCCATTAGAGATTAGAAATCAAATAAAATTTAAATGCTACCAAGTCTAGTAATGAAAACTAAGCTCTAATATGTGAAAGCATGAAATTTTTGTTCGAAAATGTTTATATGGGGAAACGGACCAGCGAACAAAAAGTGCCCTAAATATACTAGAAATGAGATCTAAGATGTAAAAAATTTATGAAAATTTATGAAATTTTTTCTATCTTTGAAATGGAAACTAAGATTAAAACGATGCAAGCTACACTAGTGTGTTTGATTGAGATCTAGGATGCCTTTTAAAACTATCTTTTCAATGTATGAGATCTAACTAAATAACTCCCTTTCAAAACAAAACAACTCTAATCATTAACTTTTGCAAACTAAGAATGAAACTATTGATCAACTTGACAATTCGTTTTTGGTTTTCTTGTGTGTTTTTAGGGCACTTGGAGAGGTGGACGAATGGATTGTAGGAGAAAAAAGAGGACCCAAAGGGCTTGGACGAAAGGAGGCAATGAGGGAGAAACGAGGAGAATGAAGGGGAGATGGAAACTAGGATGAGAAGGAGCAAAACGAAAGGAGGAGGAAAACTAGGGCAAGGAAGTGGATGATGGTTTGTAGAAGATGAGGATGGACAAAACGAGTGGGTGAGAAAGGCTAATCTAGTGAGTATGGGCTTGAAGATATAAGCTTAGAACCAAGGAAGTTTGCTTTTGAAAGTGGTTGATGATGAAGCAAGAGACTCTTCTCTTTCTAGTGCTTAACAAGTATAGAGATCTTTGGCCAAAAATATGGAGTGAAGGAGAACCTGCAAAAGCTCACAAAACCATTAGCAATACTTGCAAATAACATATGATTTAAGTGAATAGAAAAGATATACATGCATGTGCTAGATTGTTAGCCTTCTAAGCATATAAATCAAAACTAAATAGCCATAAACATATGAAACAATGCCACAATATCACCTCAAGAAATGTAATGAAGCATGGCCACCAAGAGCCCCCAAGAAATTGACCTCCAAAGTCACAACTTTATTAAATATAATTCCAGATACATTTGCTCAGAGTTTCTTTGCATAAAAGACCATGAGATAACAACTCCTAATGAGCCTCTCTTTATACTAAAACTAAACATCTAAACCCTAGGTCGAATTTGGCAATGGCATAGGTCAAATTCCAATCAAGGGAGGGCTTGGCATGCTAAGGAATAATCAAAGTCGAGTTTGGTGGTAGGTTGAAGGCATATGTGGCAAGACTCGACTTTGATGGAAGCATAGGGAGTATCAACAACCAATCACAAGACTACAACAAAGCTTAGACGTGAGCTAAAGTGAGGATTGACGTGAGGATGGTAGGATGCGAGCTAGCAAGGTGGAGAGACATGTGGTAAGGTAGGTACTAATTCGCATGAGTGAGAGCCAATCTAAACCACTAACCAATGGGCAAAATCCAACAAGGATAGAACTCGGCTTTGGTAGAGATAGACGTGAGCTTTCAAGGGATTGCGAGCTAGTTTGTGAGGGAACACGTGGTAGAGTAGGTACTAACTCGTATCCATGAAAAGAGCTGATTGCAAATCAACTAATCCACGAATTCCATCAAGGAAACACGAGCCAATAGAATTAGCGTGAGGGTTTTGAGGGAGATACGATTTTAGCTTTGTGGAGAAACACGTAGATTGGTAGGTGTAGGCACGAATTAGCAAAGGGAGCCAAGCCATGAATGATTGGTGAGTCATGAGGGCGCCCCTCTCTAACATAATGCTAACCACCAACCCATCTATCAGCTGACACTTCATCAAATCGAAAATTGCATGTGGAGGGCGAATTTACTTGAGGAGATTCCTTGCTGGTGACTGGATGAGTGACTGGATGGGCTTGGAGTTGATTGGAATCTTCCTTAATGCTCATTGCCATGTCATTTAGCCCTTTATTTTAATCAAATTGGTTAATTTTGGAGAGATTTGGATTATCTCTAAAATAATCAATTTTATTATTTTAATTAATAATTTCTCTGTAAATGACTTTTCAGAGAAAATATTAATTACGGGGCGGAATTGACATCCGAAAGTTGGGTTTAGCTGCTCCATGGGTCATGTGTGATTTTTGGCTTATGAAACGAGCCATCAAACACTGAAAACGGACCCCGGATGACTGACATATTACAGACTCAAATTTCTCTATTTAAACTATAGAGAAATTTAATTAAAAATTAAAAATAATTAAATAATTAAAAACCCCAATTTCGACGCGTCCGGTAAAATTTTTTCGAAATTTTTTCTGGGGGTCCTAGAGACCTAGGACATGACCAAAACCTATTCTAATAGTGTCTAGTAGGTTTATACATTATAGTTGGACCCTAATAACCCCCCATGGCCAAATTTCCAAAATCGGGCATTCCAGCTTTGGAGGAAGCGGGAGAAAAACCAAGAGATTATATTTCGCCTGAAGCAAAGTATAATCTGACGGTGAAAAAACTCCCTGGAATACCTTAGTTGTTTAATCCAGTCATGGGGGACCGGGCCACTCAGACCCTACTAGCACACTGATACAAACCCCCATGGGGCCATGGTCGTGTCGACTCAAAAACAAAACTGGCTAGCCAAAACTGGCTAGACCCAAATACAATGAAACCCAGATACTCTGGAAGTGAACACTGATGTGTTCCAACACTGGCGGCTCAATAAGGTTTCAACTATTGTACAAATCAGTTGATAACAGAGCCTTATCACTTCATGCTTGCATACAAGTTTCAGCTAGCACCATAGTTGACCAGATTTGACTTGGTCAAGCTGGGTTGACTAGGCCAAAAATGGGCCTGAAAAAATGTTGCGATCGGAATTTCGATTTCGATCATTTATTATCTACATGGGTTCCATATAAGCATGCAATTGACGGAATTGCAAAACATTGAACCAGTTGAGAAATTTTTAATTATTATTGGTCAACTTTGACCTGTTTTAATTAAAAATCATGGATTTGGGGCAAATATTGCCAAAGTGATGGATCGGGGTCGTTCGAGTGGTCCTCCCTACTACTTTTGGGGTCCACAATCACATTGCAACAGTCCGTTCGGCAATCCGGGCAATAAAAATGGGTCAAAAGCCCAATTTTCATCTTCAACCATATAAACCAGCGTAAAATACATGGAAATCAGAATTTTGACAAAGGCAACTATAGTGAAATGGCAAAATCAATGGCTGGCATTGGTAAAGGTAAATCATAAGGTAATTTTGGTATGTTTTGACATTGTATTTGATGGTGGTGGGGCCCTCATTGGCCCAGCTCTCACTAGAGGACGAGTTTGCCCAAGAGGGGCATTTTTTCTCATATGGGGGAATTCGATTTGCATGGTCTTGTTGGTGGGACCCTTGTTGTATGTGGTTGGGGGGATAAAACCCCATATAGGCACCCCCCAACCCCTTGTGCATTGATGTATGGCCCACAATGGCCCCCTCTCATCCACTAGTGCGCTTTCTTGGGGCAATTCGCACCCCCCACTTGGGATGCATCTCCACCATTCGATTTTGTGGATGGGGAGATGATCTCAACCCTCCATTTTGGGGGGAAACCTAGCTTGAGAGTGAGTCATCTCTATAAGAGAATGGACTCACCTCCATTGTATCCCTCTTGGCAGTTTTTGGACTTGGAGTAGAAGACAAAATGTTGTTGCTCTACTTGGCTCTTGTGTGATAGCTTCTTGATCTTGTTGATTGCCATACCATCTTGATGCACTAGTTGTAGTTGGTGTATGATTTCAGCACTGTTTTACTCACCATTGTTTGCAGCAAGCTCAAAATCTTGGAGGAGGGCGCCCCATTTGGCTTCCACTGGTGCTCCACTCTCCGGGTTGACCACAAAAGGGAGTGTTTCTACTGTTTTCAGTCAAGCATTTTCTCTCATTTTTATTTGCGCTGTTGTAAATACCATCTGTTTGCCAATACTAATTTGATTTGTTGTCTATTGGTGTTTGCAGGCAGAGAGGACGAGTTGGTGGGGAGAGAGCAAATCGATTTCAGCTGGGACTTCTCCAACGGCTTCAAATTGATCTTCGGGACGTATCGGCCTCTTCAATATCACAAATGTCAGTCATTCCCAAGTAGGTGTAACTTCTTCTTCTCCCACATTTCAATTTTTGAATCTTGTTCAAGAGAGAAATTCATTAAAAAACCCTAAAAATTGATAACTTAGGATTTCACCGTAGGAACTTGTTTTAATCAAAAACCCAGTAATGATTTATGCTTAAATGCCTACATCTCAAATTTCATTGCAATCCGACTCCATCTGCCCATAGAACCAAGCACTGGTCTATCACTGATTTCGCCCTACTTGGGCAAACTGTCAAATCTGGTTTTTGGGTTGAGTTTGGGGTTATGGGTACTCTCTAATCTGCTCCATAATGTCATTTTACGCTAGTGTTCAAAGTATCAGCAGCTGGAAATACTTATAAACGCCTTTTTTTTACTGCCCTAGGTCCATTTTTCCACTATTTAATCCATCCCCCTAGGGCTGTTAATTTCATCTGCTTGCTGATCTGTTTCTTGTGTCTTAAATCAACCATTTATTCAAGTTATAATCACTAGAAGACGTATTTCAATTGCTGGTCCATCTCTGCCATGTATTGATAAATCATAATAAGGCTCATTCCCATAGGCAGGGGCCCTAAACATTCTTCTAGTAATTTTCTGTTCGCTGATTTAATTTCCAGCCTTTTAATTCCTCACTTTATTCATCATCTACATGTGTGATCAGATCTGAATGTGTCTTATCTAGTACATCTCTCCATCCAGAGTCTCGATTCCACTAAGGCTGGAAGAAAACTCACATTTAGTCATCCATTTTGTCTCTTGCTTTGTTTACTTTTTGGGTTTGGGTGTCTGATTGTTGAGTCTCAAACATCACTGGTTGAGTGGGTCTCCCCCTTGACTAGGCCAAGTGCCTCGTCTAAAGTGACTGCAGCCTTGTCCGGTGTGACTTTTGTCCCTTGGACAGAGGACCTGGCTACTGTTGGTTACACCTTCCTGGTTGCTCATCCTCTACCGTCCCTATTGGGATACCCTTCTATAGTAACTAGAGTTTGTGTGATAACAGGATCAAAACAATTGGATCTGAAACGGCGTTGAAAGGATCGGAAACAGATGGATCTGAAACGACGTCGAATGGATCGAAAACGGTTGGATCTGGAATGGCTTGGAATGGATCTGAAACGGCGCGGAAGTGATCGGCAACAGTTGAGCTGAAAATAGATATGGACCCCAGGTATGTTCGGCTTCCTAATAGTTCAGGGGTTTCACTCGACCACCAATGTTGTCTGACGGCTTGCGTATTGGGGCAGTACCCCTCACTCCACGGCTCAGGTAAAACTGATAACCACTTTGCCACAAACGACAGCTCTTGGTTTACCTCACGGGTGGGAACTAGTCAATCAGGTAGGAGTCGTTTCCCTTTTCGCTGGCAAGTCATCTCAATGGGCCAGCTACTTTGGGGTTCCTGTGGTACTCCTCACAATGAGTTTTAGGGTTTATGCCCAATTACTTCCCACAATTAAGCGGATAGGGATTTATTCCAAGATCCGAACTTGCAACAGATGCGAAAAAAAAAGTTTGGCAAAAATTCCACCCAACGAGCCCAAAAAAGTGCTCTGATACCAGATGTGAAGAACCTGCAAGAATTAATTAATGAGAATACGTGAGATAGCAGAAATAACAGAACTCAAAATCGCTTTTATTGATCGCAGGCCACTTCGAGGGGGCAAGCTCAATAAAAACAACTTCACGGTACCTTCATTGGTCTCAACACAAACTTATATACTAAGTCTAGGTGCCAAAACCATTTGTCAATACAAACCATGGGCCAAAACAAACTATGCATCAACAATTACTACGGGATGACTTACAAAACATATGCATCCAACAACAATAAGACAAACTATGGATCAACAAATACTACGGAATGACTTACAAAGCATATGCGTCCAACAACAACATACTAACAAAGTAAATAGAAGGGTTGACATGGGTTCTTAAAAGGACACATCAACTTCATTAAAAGATTCATCCCCAACTTGGTTGAACTAATGAAACCTATGCAAAGGTTACTCGAGAAAGATGCCGAGTTTATGTGGGATGGTGAAGGGAAGGAGGCTTTCAATAACATCAAAGAAGTTATCACTAAGTCACCTGTTTTGGTTAGCCCAGATTATACTAAGGACTTCATGATATTCTCCTTTGCATCAGAGCACACTATTGTCGGGGTTTCGCTCCAAAAGAACTTCGAAGGGTTTGAGCAACCCATTGCCTTCATGAACCGTGCATTGCAAAATTCTGAGTTGAAATATACAATAATGGAGAAGCAAGCCTATGCTTTGGTTAAATCCCTGAAGCATTTCAGAACATATATCGGATATTCAAAAGTCATAGGGTATGCCCCCCATGCTGCAATAAAAGACATCTTGTCTCAACAAGATTGCTTAGGAATTAGAGGCACATGGGTTTCAAAAATTCAAGAGTATGACTTAGAGATTAAGCCAACCAAGTTGATAAAAGGACAAGGCCTTGCCAAGATGTTGACTCAGAATAATGAAGAAGCAATAGATCTGGTTTGTGAAAACAGTAGACCTGAACCAACCATGACACCAGCTCTGTAGGAACTTGACAACCATTGGTACTCCGACATCATATATTTCCTACTACACTTCACTTGCCCATATCACCTTAAGGGTCATAAACGAAGGGCACTAAGACTTAAAACTGCTAGGTATTTCCTTACTCAAGAAGGCCTGGGTTGGAGGAACCCAGATGGCGTAATACTTAGATGTGTTCATGAACAAGATTCCAAGAAAATCTTGACCGAGTTTCACTCGAGATTTGTGAAGGCCACTTCGCAGCAAAAACAACTGCCACAAAATCCTTCGAGCTGGGTACTATTGGCCAACCATATTTCCAGATGTACACAAACATGTTAAGTGTTGCCAAGAGTGTCACCTCTTCACTGGGAAGCAGAAGTTGGTTGCTCTTCTCCTTACACCTATTGTAGCCCTTGCCCCTTTTCAGCAATGGAGCCTTGACTTTATTGGAAAGTTTAAAGATAATTCTAGCAATGGATTTTGTTGGATTCTCACGGCAACCGATTACTTCACTAAGTGGGTAGAGACCATACCCACTAAAACAGCCACGGAGAAAGTTGTTATAGACTTCATTGAGGACAAAATCATCACACGATTTGGTATCCCTCTCAAGATAACAACTGATAATGCCAAAGCTTTTAGCTCTATCGACATTACATCTTTCTGCTTTAAGTATGGCATTACCTTATCCCATTCATCTAACTATTACCTACAAGGAAATGGACTTGTTGAGTCCACCAATAAGAACCTGATGAACATCCTTAAGAAAACTGTGGGCAACAATAAAAAGGCATGGGATAGCAAAATAAAGTATGCTTTATGGGCTGATAGAATCACCAAAAAGAACTACATTGGGAAGTCTCCATTCGAGCTAGTATATGGTCTCATAGCTACATTACCTGTCAGCATGCAGATACCAATCTTTAGAATGATAAGTGAGTATGGCACTTGTTGTCACCCAAAACTGACATGCATGTGCTGAAGCCCAAAAAGTGAACACACCAGCTCGATGACAACTCTCAAGAGAGAAGCCAATGTCACCACACTCCTCTCTTCTCGCTTCAGGTTGGCTCTTCTCCAACTTAAGGGGAGTATCCCTAAGGTAGGATCGCTAAGGCAGGTGCAACAGAGGGCAAGGTGAGCTAAAGAAGCTGCCTTAGAGAAGCAATTGTAACAAAAGGTATCTTGATTGAGTGATGGGAAAGATGGGAGGATCAATCCTCGAGGAAAGGCCAGTGCCAGTATATCAAAGGGACAAATGGAGTCAAAAGAGAGCTCAAAGGGGCCTTGTGTCATATGTGACTGAGGGGGGAAGATTGCATGATTGAGCAAGCCCTGCTCAGTCTAGTGTTTGACAATTAGAAAGAGTACTTCTTCTTCTCTAGCTGCGGGAGGTGCGTTATGCAAACAAAAGATCAATATTACACAATCAAACTAGATCAAATGCAAAGATCAATACCCGTGTATGCACGCGCACAAAGGGAAAAAGAAAGCAGTTGCTAAGAATTCTTCACCAAAAGGAAAAAAAAAGCGGCTGTTAAGAATTCTTCACCTTCCAATGTGGTGGATTGTCACCCTTCTATGGCCTCTTACACAAAGAAAAGAAAACGCAGAATCTAGAAATGCTCACACTTATCTAAAATATCACAAGATCATGCCACACAAAGAAGGTGCTCAGTTTATCCAAAAAAGCCCACAGTATTTTTCATTAAGCTCACGGGAAAGAAAAACTCCCATGCTGTTTCCATCCTTACAATGACAGAGGCTGGCGTCTTTATAGGCCTAAAAAAAAGCATTTTTCCTATTTTCAAAAAAGAAATAATAATAAAAAATAAAAAGGGTGAATCATAGATCCACTTTTTCCTCCACTAATGTCTAAGTCGACTTATTTCATAGCTAAAGCAAGCAGTCCCTTAGTAAACAGTCGACTACCACTTGTAACGCGTGAACCAGCTGTCTAAAGCGTGAGACCCCCGATTAGTTTTAAATTCTGCTGTGTTGATTACTTTATTGAAGCTCTGGTGTGCAACAGTAGACGGGATCGACTATGAGTCGGATTAAATGGCCACGATAAGTGATTTTTTTACTTTTTTAGCAGATATGCATTCTAGCAAATCCAACTCTTAGTTCCTCTACTCCTTATCATGCAAACAGTGGCCGCTCCGAACTTCTACGTGTCAACAGACTCCGGAGTGATTGTTGGTTCGTGGTACAGGTCAAAAATGTAACTGGATCCCTCAAATCTTGAGGTGGAGCTCCGAGTAACAAATGCCAAAATAAATGAAACCCGCACCACATGGAACTCGCACCAAATGGCTTTCAGGATACCGAGGGATGGGCAAAGCAGCACATAGACACCCTCTCTGCAGTTTTAACGTTCCACATGAAATATCTTAGGGCCACAACTTCAATGAAACAGCGTCTTACTACCTCATGACTAGCAGCAACCCGGATCCAAGGCTCTCTGTCGCGGCTCCGATTCAAAAGCAAATCCATACAACTGGGGCTTACGCTAGTTGCCATGAAATCAAAGGAAACCGGCTGCACGTGATTTTATCAATGTCTAGGCAAACAATGAAACCGACTCCAGGCAGCTGCCAATGGTAGAAATGATGACCGATGTAATTGGTGGTTTGACTGATGGCAGATGAACTTTCGACACCTGCTCATAGCTAGATGGTGGCATAAAATCTGAAGTCTGGCATCCTTGTAATCGGCTGAAAAAGGAGTTGATACGTAGGTCGTTGGTTGCTCCAAAAACTCGGACTGACCGAAAAACGCGTGGATTTAGATTGTGTCAAATTTATGTATGAACACGTCTTCAATGTAGTATTGGCCCGATCCAAAAAAAAATTCATTCAAAGTATGTCCATGAAGGCTGCCATGAACTCAAACGAGATCGTAACTGAGATGGCTTGGCCCACTCTGTCAGTTTCTAGACTCCTGGCGTAACCTCTGTCAAACCAAACCTCGACTCGTAGAAAGATGATTCTCACGCGATCAGCTGAATGGCTGCCAGGACAACAAGTGATCCGTGGCAAACAATGGCGAATGGACTCTCGGCACTCTCTACCTTCGGAATCCCTGATGAAACAGAGTTGGATATCGCTGAGAGGTGTTTGTCGGATAGATTCAACTGAAGACGTTCTACTTCAAGCTTCACGATTCCTAAATAATCCAATGGTTTTGCCATATTTGAGCCACAGAGTTGTTTTTAGAAAGCTCACATAACACTCAGCAGCACCCCTGATTTGGGAGCCTTCACCTAGCAACAGATGTGATATTTCTGCTTCGGACCCTATTCTTGAGTGACCAATAAGACTATGGTCGGAGAAGTCATCTATTCCACTTGCATATCATCTTCAGACGGAGGAATTCGAGGAGGGCATCCATCAATTACATACCCTACATCTCCACCATGGAATTCTCTACAAGTGGTGACACAAACTAGTGTACCAAATGTATTTCCTGTACCAGCTCATATTTCAAATTTTCTCAAGCACATTTGTTGGGGAAGGATCTGAAACGTCCTTAACCTGGCGAGATCTACCTTGGGAGAACACATCCCAAGCCCTTCCAAAGTTCCACAAAGACAGCTTTATCCACAGATTTCTTTCGTTATTGATAGGCCCTTGAGAAATGTTTTTTTCAGATAGAGTTGTGAGAGAAGATACTGCTGCTCTCCTTCATTATAAGCGCTGTAGTCTCCTAGCAGTCAAATATCTCTTTTATTTACCAGTTTATTTAGATCTGTCATTTCAACTGTTAAATCCTCAACCATAGCCTCCTGATCCAGTGCTGTCTTTGCTTGCTCTGCTTGCCATCCTTGCATTGGCATCTCTTCATAGCACCTTCTATAATAAGCAAGTCCCCTTGAAGAACAATGGGTTTGTCTAACAAACACTGTCTTATTAACTGCTCCAAACAATAATGAATTCCACTATAGTTGATTTTGACCATCCAAACCACATTTGGAAAATTGTTGTCTACCTGAAGCTTTCTCTATAATCCTTTTGTCAAGAGAGGAACTGCAGGCAAATCTTTTATAATATGAGGAAGCTCGTGCTTGAATACCAGCTCCTTCTCTGCATCAATGAGACTTCATGATCTTCTTGACCCTATAAAAAACAACACAAAAATTGTGAAGCATCACCCTACTGAAGGATGTGAGAACAAGTGGACACCCCTGCCAATATGGGGGGTAACATCTGGCTCCATATGGGGACGTGTGCTCTTTTGAGAGGACACACGAGAACCTCAGATTCTCTTATTACTGCAGACAAAAAGCGAAATGAACAGTCTAATGGGGATGGCTTGATTCACATCCCGAAATCACACAGTTATTACAAAACAGAGAAAGGCATACTTAAAACTTTTAAATGCTCACGCAGGAGCTTTATTCATCTACCTACCCTAACTTATCATGAGACTAGAGAATGCTAAGTGTATGCATACAGCCAGTGGAACCATTTCAGCATCTCTCCTGTGCCAAATTGCTCTTCCTTGTGCTTGGTTAGAGACACAGATATAAAACCGATCTACCTTACAATCTGTTGATGAAATGGGCTAAGCTGAAAACTCAGATTGTTAGGATATAAGAAATCACTGAAGCTTTGGCAGAAAAAATCAGACTGTGCACAAGAAAATTCTATCCACTGACTGATAGGGCTCAAATAAAAACCTCTGTCATAAAGCTGCTCCGACTGATCTGTAAAATTAGTATTGCTATCTTCTATAAAATGAACTTGAGGCAAGTCCAAATCTTTATCATGAAGCTATTCAGGAATGGCACAAATCTGAGGCAGCTTCATATTTTCAATGTTTTCTATTGCAGCAAGAGGTTGTTCAGCTATATCTTCAAACAAGGGCCCTTGTATCTCTTCTTCAATGAGATCTTCAATGATCTGTTCTTTAAGCAGTCTACTTTGATTTTCAAAGTTTTCTTCATCGATCTGCTCTTTAAGCTCATGATGGACTCTAGGGATGAGAGCATCATATTCTTTAGCAAGCTGCCCAATCTCATCAATAGTTCCATTATGCCAGCAAAGGAGAAAACTCTCAAAAAACTTTGCTACTAAATCTATGGATTCATCCAAAAAGCTATAGAACCAGAATACTGCATCTCCTTCCAAGGTTATAGCAAAAACGATCATAATATCATCTTCATAATGAACATTAAAATCAGACATTAATTTGCTAAGAGAGGCAATATGATGGGTGGCCGAAATCCCATCATTTCCACGGAATTTAGGAAGAATGTCATGCACCTTCCCATGGTCGTAGCACTCATTAGGAAATCCATGGATTTTTGAGAAATCCAGTGGGCTGTAAGCTTCATGCAAAAGAGCTTCGTGCAGAAGATCACGTGGTTTTTCTTTATCATCATCCATAAATCAAATAACGAGGTACTAAATCTAAAAAATGTATATAATCATACCTCATACCAAACTGTGGAGTCGCCAAGGTGAGCTTGAAAGCCTTCGAATGAGTGTGCTCACCTCTACACCCAATAGGATCTTCAAATCTGCAAAAGGACAAGGGCTCTGTCCCTTCGTGGAGTCGCCATGTGAGAAGAAGAATCTGCAATATAATCTCCCACAAATGTCAATGAAGCATAGTCTTCAAATCTATGGGAAGTGGACTTTGTCCCCGACAATGGCGCCAAAAATGTTGTCCGTCGAGATGCACACCGTCAGCAGAAATCTTTCAAAAGTTGTCTCCTCACTACAAATGGGGAGAAGTGTGGCCTTGGGAGCAAGCAATGAGCCAGGTACTGTCACCTGAATCCCAGCTCCTCCGTTTAGGCAAACTCATAACGAAACCAAGGGGGGTTGTCCTTAACAAAGAGTTTCTAAGGCTCTTGTGTTTTTATAATGTTTTTTAAGGTGAGGTGATGGGGATAGGTGTTGTTTAGGAGTTTTTATGATGATCACAAGATTTACAATATCAAAATATATAATCAACGATACAAATGCAAGATAAAAAGATGCACAACCACTTGATGAACTTAAAGACAAGACACTCACAATATAATATCAAAGCAAATAACAAGTGCTCCAGATAGATATTAAGCAAATAAAATAATGGTGTCAAGGACCAGTGCCTTATGGAGTCAAATGTCTGAGTGCTTGGGTTGCAAATGGTTTTATTACAACACAAGAAAAACTCTCCGACAGAGAGCGCTCTTGACTTCGTCTTATGACAGAGGTTCAAGAGGCTTATGATGCACGGAATTAAAATACTGTACTAAAAGTAAAAATTAAACTACCCAAGAATCTCTTTCAGGTCAAAGACCATACTCGGGAGAGCATGGGGGTAAGTAAAAAAGAAGTAAAAGCAACTCTCCGACAAAGAGCACTCTTGATCCACTATTGGTGAGATTCAATAGATTTCTACTTTAAACAGTTTACGTCGAAATGAACTACTTAAACCAACAGTAAACAACTAACAATTATTGTTCAAAATGCGAAAATTGAAAACTAATCTAAGTACTTAAAATGAAACTAAGCTAAAGATGCAAAAGGCACAACACTACAAGCTTCCCCCAAATAGGGGATGTAGAATGTGGGGGCTTAAAAACCCCACTTGTTTTTTATTAATAAGTTACAATGCTCTTTTTGGAATTCTGGAAATTGTCAAAAAGGTTTTGCTTGCTTTGGTTTGCTTGTTTAGCGTTTTTGGCCTTTTTCTTGCTTGATTCACTTTTTGCTAACTTGAAGATAAGAGCTCTAAACAACAACTAATCAGAATGTTAGAAAACCAGCTTGACTTATGATTCGAAGATGACAAGAGTGAATGAAATGACAAGTGCCAAATGAGATGACTAAATGGCCCAAAACAGGAAAATAACGCAAAAATCATACCTTAGAAATTAAAGGAAAAACTCACTTTTTATGATGAAAAAATCACGTTTTTCAATGAAAAGACTTGAAATTTTTGAAGATTTTTTAAATATTTAAGGCTAATTTCCAAAATTGGAAAATAGCAGAAAATTGTTAAAATCAGCAAACTTAAAATTGCACGTTTTTCGAGAAAATGATGAAAAAATTTTAAAAAATAAAAATTTTGAAAAAAAATTCGAAATTTTTATGCTAATTTCCAGAACTGGAAAATAGCACAAAAATGTCAAAAAACCAGCAAGCTTGAAATTGCATGTTTTTCGAGAAAAAAGTAAAAAAAACTTGAAAAAATAATTTTTTGGAAAATTTTCGAAAAAAATTACTGTTTTAAAAGAATTTCCAGAATTGAGAATTAATGAAAAAACACAGAAAAAACAGCAAGCTAAAAAGTGGAAAATTTGCACATTTTTCGAGAAAATTCGTGCACATTTTCCAAGGCAAAAAAGAGTGAAAGTGACTTTTAAACACTATTCTTGAAATTTCCAGCTAGCAAAAAATACGCAAGAGATAGTGGAGAAAGAGAAGTTGCACGCAAAACAATGCGGCAATTGGGAGCAAATCCCAAAGTACTTCTCAAGACAAAACTTTGGTAAAAAGATTGATGGATTTACAAGCTTTAGAATGAAACAAGGATCTTAGATCTAAGAAAATTTAGAGATTACAAATGGTAGATCTAAACCCAAAAAAGTAGATCAAAGTGTGAAGCTTTGATCTACTTAGCCAAACATGATGCAAGATCTAGAAATATAAACGATTTGAGAATATTGCACTATTTGGAAAAACGAATCAAGAGATAAAACCTGAGAATATAAATCTGCTTTGTAGTACCCAAGGTAACCAAGAGACTTTTTTGAAGTTTGTAGTTTGATGGATGAGGCAAGCAAGCTTTATTTCTTGACTTTTTGAAGTAGAAGCCTTCTTTGGAAACCTGTAAGATGAATGTATTAACCAAACAAGAGCTCTTGCACTTGAGAATACCTGAAAGCCACAAATCTTAAGAGAAAAGCATAGATCAAATAATATTGTGCTAGATTGTTAGCCTTCTAATCATATGATCAAATACTTAAGAATCAAAAGAAATGAACTAAGAAAGGTATCACCTCAAATAAGATGAAAGATGGCATACAAAGAACTCCCACATGGACCTCCAAAGTCTTCTGCTTTATTCAAATTCAAACAAATATTACAAATTTCTCCAGAGTGTACTTGCACAAATTCTCCATGAAGAATGAGGAGGCAATGCCTTCCTTTTATACAAAAATTAATGGCCAAATACCTAAATCGAGCTTGGCTTGAGAAGGGAGCCAAATGGCACCAAACACTAAATCGAATCCCAATCTAATCCATGCTTGGAGTGATTTACAACTAAGTTGCACGAAATGTGGAAAAGTTTCCGAGTTTCTGAAACAGGGACGGTTAGAAACGTGACCCCCCCAAAATGGGTACGCCAGGGGAAACGTCATATATATAAAATACAAAAAAATATATTTATTTATATATTATTTTGAAATACCTCACTGTTTTGTCATGGCCCATTCACCAAAATTTTGGGCATGTCTCAGTATGGTTGAACCCTTAAGCAGCATGAAACAGCCCTAAATGTTGGATCTGGGCCAATTCTGGGCATTTCTGAGCATCCCTACAGGAGTAAATGGCCTAATTCTTCAAGTCTGTCAGACCTGGGCAAGTTTTGGGCATACTCCAGCCCTAAAATAGCAGCAATTAGCACTGTTATGGCCCTTGGACAGCACTAAGAGACATCTCTGGGTAAATCTGGGCAAGTCTAAAGTATGGCTCTACCTTGTATAAGCTGCAAAATGAATTCCGTGCATATGGAAGCCTTAAACAACAGTAAGCAAGCAGATATGGGTGTTGTTTTGAAAATTTCTGGGCATGTTTCACCTTCTAACAGCCTTCAAAAAGCAATTCTGGGCAGTCAAGAAGCACAAACAGCAATGAAAGGGTTAAGTGGGTAAATTAACTAAAAAAAACAGATGTATGCTGGACCCCACACGAGCCAAAAAAAAGAAAGGGAAACGCGTCGTACGGGTACAAAATGCCTTGGAAACGCCGCCGTCTGTACCATACGACGTTTCCAGATTTGGAAACGCCATATGGTACGATCGGCGGCGTTTCCAAGGAGTTTCATACCAGTACCCGCATTTCAGGGTGTTTCCGGTACTGGTACGGCAGTTAAGGTGACGTTTCCTGCAAAATAGATTTACAATAAGTAACAATGAGTTGAGTTAAATGTGGATGGGGAGGTGGCCTCCACCTTGGCAAGGCACCCCCCATCCTTCCTTTGGAAACTCCACCATCCACTCGTGAGCCTCCACTTCAACATTGACGTGAGCTTGAAAGGGAATGCTTGGAGCTTGCACTTAATGATAACTCAAGTTTCCAAGAGAACCAAGCCATGGTGTGGCCATAAAACTGGGGAGGCGCCCACAATAAAGTAAAAGCTCATTCACCCATCCATTAAACCTTTGACACATAGCCAAATCGTGAATCTTCATGAAGAGCCATACGGTCATGGCTCACGTCATACTTAAATCAATTCGAAATTACAAAATTGGATTTAGCATGTACCTTATATCTTTTATGTGGGTCGTACACTCTATGGAACCCACTTCAACCTTTAAAAAATCAATTTTTTAATGTTTTTTTGACTTATTTGATTTTTGGACTCTAGTGCATTTTCACCATTTTTAGCAATTAAGTGCCAAAATGATGCATTATTAGCCAAAACTCCCCCAGAGGTGACATAACTGACCGGAATCTGAAGAATGAGGGCACTAGGGTAAAGAGGGCACTCTGAGCGTCAAAACGAGCCTCCCCACACCAAAATCCGCCTCCAGATGAGGTTTTTATCATTTTTTGAAACTTTTTAATTAAACCATTAAAAAATGGTCTAATTTATGGAAACAATTATTTTTCTCGGAATCATACGAAACTCCTAGGGGACCTAGTGCATGTTCATACAACTCAATCAAGATGGCTAACACGTAAAAAATCCTAGACACAAGACTCTAATAACCACCTTGGGTTTTGACCACCATGGGAAATACTTCAGCTTTGGAGGTTTGAGTGAAAAACTCATGGATTATACGTCACTTATGAGTAGCGCATAATTCCTAAGGAAAAAACACTCTAGAGTATCCCCCAAATGGCTAAACCTAAGGATAGCCGAGTCTTTTATAAAAGGATCCCGTTTAGACCAACTTTTTACAAATTCCCCATGGGGGTATGAACTATGAACATGCAGTTATTACAAATTGGGCAAAATTGCCCTGAAACTGATTTTTGAACTTCTGAACACTGGTGATGAACATTGAACATGTTCATTAAACTAGCGGGTCACAAGAAATTCAACTATTGTACAAAATAGCTGGTAACAGCACTTAAAGGGAAGAGATGGAGCAAAGGATAAATCAGATTATAGAGCTTGACGAAAGTAGAAGAGCATCATTGGATCAACTATTGAGACATCAAGAGAGCGTGAAGGGAACTTTTGACAAATCAACTAAGCCTAGATCCTTCCAAATTGGAGACACAGTCCTCTTATGGGATAGAAGAAGAGAGAAACCGGGAAAACATGGAAAATTCGACAGCCTCTAGAGAGGCCCCTTCATTATATGTGACATTGCCGGAAAAAAAACTTTTTCATACTCAACACCATGGAAGGAGAGAGGTTGAATTTACTGATGAATGGACAGCAATTGAAGCTGTTCTATAACAACAACTTCTAAAAATGCCCATGGGGGCATTTCAAGGCTTTTCTAAACCCTCTCTTGTTGTATTTATATGCTTCTATTTTTGTATCATATTTTGTACCATATGCACTTGTACTTGATGTTGTATTATATTTCATGTATATTAAATGTTGTACTTTATACTTCATAGAATAGATTTCATTTTATGTTGGTATCTATTTTGCATTTTTATCATATACATGTGGGCTTACACACTTTTGTTTCCATGCAAGAAACAGACATTCTAGGGTTCTCGAGCACTCTATTTGATCCATGAATCAAACGAGTACCCTTCCCGCAGTTGGAACCAGATGTTGCCAACTATTTTGTACAATAGTTGAACCTCCATTGAGCCGCCAATGTTTGAACATGATCCATGTTCATTTTCAAGCAAATTCTTAGTGGGGGCGTTGGGTAGCTATACCTCATTTTCAGTGGCTAGTTAGTTATTGAACGCCTCGCTGGAAACTTGGATAGTCCGACATGTCCTTGTACGGAGCCACTTAGAGTATTCCCGGACAGATTTCCAGTACCTTTGTGTATCACTTGGAAATTCTCCTCACCTTTAATAATCAAGATCATTCTAAAATACACAATAAAATTTACCAAGAGAACATGTTATTGAAGAAATCCATCATCTGGCACTTTTAGAGAACATGACCATTCCTATCCCGTCTGGAGAAGGTAGTAGCAGAGGTAGTGAAAAGCAAAACTCGCCACCCATAACCCATGCTGAAATGGATGAGGATGTTGGTATAGACTTTTGGACTGTAGGGGAAACTCCAAAGTACATCATTCACCCACATGTAGAAAGTCCTCCTAGGAGAACAGTAAGAGAAGTCTTGATTGGTAGGGTAGCTATACCTTTAGACAGTGGACCTCCCAGATTTGATGCAATTCCTCCTAATGGGAATTCAAGCATAGTTACACCTCAACCTCAATGCAATTCCGATATCCAACCTTTTCCTGAACATGTTATTGAAGCCATCCCTCAATCTGTAAATCACCGAAGGTTCGAAATTGGTGATAAGGTTGTAATGCCTAATGATTTATTTTATATACGATCCAAGGGATCAGGTGACTTTTGGGTTGGACCACTCACTATTGAGCGCTGCATGGGTGAGATGTGTTTTCTCACCACTGGGACTGGCCAACGTATCTTACTCCCTATCAACCAAAGGGAGCTAAGGGATTATCATCCCTGACCTTCTGTACTTTGCCTTGCCTTGCCTGTTTAGAGTAGATAGCTTCTGAATA
Organism: Larix kaempferi; assembly: GCA_027924585.1. Lineage (NCBI taxonomy): Eukaryota > Viridiplantae > Streptophyta > Pinopsida > Pinales > Pinaceae > Larix > Larix kaempferi. Next base: position 9,325,030 of record BSBM01000147.1, on the reverse strand, counting down.
AGCTCACTTGAGCAGTAGGATTTGTGTGATTTTTCTTTTTCTATGTGATGAGTATTGTCCCTTTTTTTTCTTTTTCTGCCTGGAGTGTCTGCTTCTTTTTCTTTATTGAGTTGAGCCTTGCTCCTTCCTAAGCTTGTCTCTTCTCCTGCATGCATTTAAGAAATTGTAGTTGGCATTTCTATTTTTGGTTGCCTGTGCAAGTGAGATTGCCTGCTTGAAAAAGTTCTCTTTTCTCCCTGCACAGTAATAAAAATAATGAATGATGAATAAATATGCCATGTTAGTTTATATTTTTCTCTTACGCATTTTAGTTTATGCTTCAGATTAGATTTCAGTTTCAGTTTTATTTTATATTTTTCCCATACATGCTCCATGAGGTATTCTAGTGTTTGTGAGAGCAGGAACAGGTGCAAAATAAAAGCTGAAAGCAAGGATGGTGCAGTGCTGGATTGAAGATTGATGCAGAGCAGTTCAAGACCAGAGATTCTGAGGTCCTCAAGCGCTCTCTCCCTTAGAGCACTTGTCCCAGCTGGAGCCAGATGTTATCACACCATAGTAGCAGGGCTACTATTCTTGTTAAGCATCTATCTGCACATTCCAGAGCTTCCATTATTCCAGAGCATGGCTATATATTTTGGATCACTCATGATCAGAGCAGTATATTATTTAGAACTTGTGTCAAGGCTGATCCTTGAGGGTTCAGATTTGATGATTGATGTGACCCTTTATCCCATACAGTTTCAGTTCAGTGCTTAGAGATGTATTGCAGCAATGTTTCAGATGATACTTGATAATTATTATTATTATGATGATGTTGTATGATCTATGGATATGTTATCACTGACTGTGGATTATTATCTTGTTGATTTAGTCATAATTACAGCATGTGCTTGGTATATTATTCCTGATGTGGCAAACTGTTAAAATGAACTGTAAATCATAAAATGGACGATTGCTTGCACATTTAGGTCATTTAACAAAACCCACTGGTTTTTCACCTTACATAGATATGGTCTTTCCCGACACCAGTTGTCTGCTAGTGTAGGCTCCATATTCACTTGACTCCATCCATACATGACCTTCCTATTTGATTTTAAACCTTGACCTGTCTCATTTGACTTTCTGATACCGAGGACTTCCCCATTTTCCTACCTCTGTGTTTGGACCGCATCCCTGTATATTCAGTGTCTCGGCTCTGAGTTGGTGACAAAATTTGCCTTTGGTGAGTTGGATTGTAGGCCTAAATCATTCTGGTCGGTTGTTCCGATGTTTGGCATTGGCTCGAACTCCCCCTAGTCACTTGAGATGTTGTTGGCTAAAACTGAAAGCTCATGTTCTACCTATGGAAACTTATAAATTCGCCCATGGAAACAAAAAAAAGGGGGCAAGAGCGATGAACAGCTAAAATACTCCTCGAAGAGTATAAGAAAGGTCCAAAAAAAAGCAATGGCTCTTAAAAGTTATATCTAAACAATTGCTGACCTTATATATATTTTGGAAAAACATGCCCTGGATGCAAGCTGCAACTAGTTGTGCTTCTCAGCACATCTGAAATCCTAAGGGTTATGTAGGCCAAAAAGGCCATGGAATAAAATTGAATGATCCTAATGAACCTGGATCAACTTGATGTAGACATGATGCCTAAGTTGAATAAGCACTCTCTAAACAACTTATCCATTTGTGAGACATAGCCATCCCCCGTGTTCTTTTGTCCAGCACAGAGTTTGTAGCTTCCCCCTTCTCCCAGTCCAAAGTATTTTTGAGTTAAGTTAGACAAGTCAACCCCTTGGCCCAACCTTGTTCCTAGCCTTCATCCTTCACTAGCAGTTTGACCATATCTGATGGGTGAGTTTGTCATTTGAACTATTGTGCAAGTAATTTTATATAACAACGGAATATGCTAACTTGATTAATGCCACTGAATGGATGTTATACTTTGAGCTTGGCTGTGAGAAATGATTAGAGAAGCATGTCTCAGTCTACTGATGTGATTTATCCTTGGTTATATTTTCTTGGGATCCGTGATGATGTGGACCATATATATGTGCTTATTGATGGTGATTCATGGTCCCACATGCTTGATGATGATATCATATGACGGACATATGATGCAGATGATGATTGATCCAGTGCAGCAGGTTTTATTATTACTTCAGATCAGCAGATTATACATTGTCCATATATGGTGGACCCTACAGCTGGCCCATTAGGGCAACCCATGGTGTATGAGTACACATTTCTAGTGGATTTGGGTCTTCTGGATCCATTGAGACACTTAGCTTTCAGTTCCGGGCACTTCTGACAGTGATTGATGCAGTTTTACACTTGATGACCAGATTTGGGGCTGATTTCCCAGCCTGGGCAGCAGGGGCCATGATTGGCCAGTTCACCTAGGGCGCTGATGATGGAGGGGGTGGTCCAGCCACTTGTTTTTACCATTTACCCCCCCTTCTGGAGAGCCCGGTGGGCTCAGATGGACAGCGCTAGTGCCCTAGGAGGCAGTTTTGGCACTTTCACAGTTACTGAGGCAGTTAAAAAATGGGATAAAGTGGTCACTGAGGAAATCGATTTGGGCAATTGAGGCAAGGTTTTGGCATTTGGTCTTCACAGAGGTCTTCCAGGGTGGCATCACTACCTTCCAGTCAGTTTTCACCATGTGGGTATGCCCACATTGATCACAGGAGGTCATTTACTGCTTGACTGTCATGGATTCTGAGGACAGTTTTGATCATTTATTTTATCTTGGACATATTTTATTATTTTATTGTGCCTTAGGGATGAGCTAGTAAGGATTGATGCCTCCTAGCCCCACCATGTGCTTATATTGTCATGTCCTAGTCATCATGAGGTGGATTTTGGCACCTATTATTCTCTAGTGGATGACGTCACCCCCCTTTTTGTACCATTTAGTGGGGGCGCTATCATTATGTTGGGTGATCCATGTGATATATTGTTATGATTTATTGTTAGCCGTTGATTAGATCTTATGATCTTTTAATCTTAGCCACTCATGTAAAAAGTGGTTAGGGTTGTACTCTCTCCCCATCCTATTTAAGGAGGGAGCCTCTCATTGTAAAATTCATCTAGAGATTTTTGGCTCTTGGCTCTTGGAATAAAATTTCTATCTTTTGGAGTACATGCTTGGATTGGAGTGGATATTGGTTGTTTCGATTGTAAATGTTTTTGTCCATTGCACTGGAGGATCTATTGTAGCTATCTTGCATATTTGCCATATCTTATTTACAGGTTAAGAGGATGATTTTGGACAAGTGCGAATTGGTGGGGAGGCTTGCCCTTCAACCTTGGAATAAGTCGTTTTGGTTTGACAGGGAGTAGTTTTGCCTTTGTGTCAACTATTCTATGTTTCTCTTTCTCCTACTTGTATCTACCTTCAACATGTTAAACTGATTGATGCTTTGCTCGTTGGTTTTGACAGGTTAGAGGGAATCACATGTGGCTTGGAAAAATCGATTTGGCAAGAGGGCTTCAACAATTCTCCATTTGATCTTTGGCAAAGTAATCCTCGTCTCAACTAGCATTCATCTCTTCATCCAGGTATGCTCCAAGAGGTATGATCTTCTTCTTCCTTGAATCTTCCATAATTTCTAGATCATAAAAACCCTAATTGATTAAAACCCTTGTTTTTTTTGGTATTTCTTAGATCTACTTAGATCTAGCCTTGCTTTTGAAGAGATATTGAAAACCCACCTCTATAGCATCCACCCCTAGTTGGATCTATAGTTTGGTGGTGATTGGCTAAAAATTGACACACTTTTCAAGGCAAAAAGCCCTCTTGAACCCAAATCGCACTTCCTAGAGAGAGGCTTGTTTGGTTAGATCTAGCATATGGGTAGGTGAGATCCCACTTGATTTGCAATCTAGACACTTGATAACCTACCCCCAGATTCTTACTTTGGTGAAATCTACCTTGTGGACATCTTTCCATGTTTTAAGGGGTTAAAACCCCCTTTTGAATTTCTTGGCACCTCAAAACTCAGATCTACTAAGATCTAGCCCTTGGATTGACTTGATTTTTGGGACATACATAGATCGGGGTACTAGCTACTTGGATCTATAGTTTGGTGGCCATTGGACTTGATTTGGTCCACCAAACCCACCTTTTAACCCTCCTTGAACAAAGTCGCACTACCTGGGGAAGGTGAGTTTGTCCACTTTGAGGAAGTGGGTGTTTGGGATTTTTGGAGATTTGGAACGGCCATACCTTGAAACCTAGGTCTAGACTATCTTTTTGTGACGATCCGCCTTGGGGGTAGCATTCCTTGTTTCAAGGGATTGTGGTCCACTTAGGGTCTTTTCTTGAAAACCTAGATCTAGCAAGATCCAACCATTAGATCTTATTTAGCCCACTTGATTTGGCTTCTAGGTGTCTCGATCTACACTTTGACATACTTTTTGACCCCATTAGCCCATCCAACAAGGCACTAGTCCTTCTCTAAGCAAGTCGCACTCCTTGGGAATTGTGTCAAACCCTAGATATAGTACATGGATACTCCTAGAATCAACTTAGATCCATAGATCTAGTCTTTATCTAACCTATAGTACCAACCTCACACCTAGTTTCACCTTGTGGGCCTACTTAGAACCATTTCACACTTCCCAAGAAAACAAGACCCACATGTGCAAACACATGGTACCACACCTTGACAACATACCAAACAATGTGGCCTAAACCATACGTAGGTTGAAACACCAACAATCTCTCACACCACCTTTCAACCATACCTCAACTTCTAGGTCCACTTAACCTTGCATTGGTTTCCGTAACTCATCATTTACTTACCTTTAGAAACCTTTGTGAAGGTCCAATCAACTGTGAATGGGTATAGGGTCTCCCCCTTGGTCTAGTTACACCCTGACCTAAAGCGAAGAGTGCCTCGGTTGACGTGACTCCCACCTTGCCTTGGGAACCGTGGCATCTCTTGGGTCACCTCTTTAGTTTCCTGTCTCCTCTACCGTCCCGGAAGGGATACCTCTAGGGGCAACTACAAGTTGTGTGATAACATGAACAACTTAAGAAGTTCAAAGATGAAGAAAAGTCGCAAGAAGAAAAAATTTAGAAGATTCAAGATGATAACAAGCTGTTAGAAGACAAATTAGAGAAAATTCAAAAAGAGACTTCAAAATTGTCAAAAACAAAAGTACAAATTATGGAAAAGGGCAGACTTACACATCCAGTTCAAATCACTGCTTACGATGTAAGCCCAGTTTAAAAAAAGCATACACGAAGGTTAAGACAAGAAGACACTACAAACATGATCAAGGAAAGTGATGTTATAAAAATTCCCTATCGACATCCAAATCACAAAAGTAGATATCCTAGAAGTCAAGAACAACTAACAAAAATTAATGATACCAGTGCAATTAAGTCTTGTGACACTTCACCATGGCCATACAATCAGCCACAGAGGATCGACTTAGGATGGATTGATCCATCTACATTTCGAAAGTTGTGTTAGTCACTTAGAAGTTCATATTGTCACATATCATCAACTACGACACAAGGAAAGATGTGACAACATTACAAGCACATGGCATAAATCTTCTTCATCAATATGCTTTGAGGACAAAGCATTTCTGAAGAGGAAGGCAATGTTATATAAAAAAAAATATAACGTAATAATAGATATATTTATAAATAACAATATTAATATTAATATTAATATTATTAATATTGATATTAATATAAAATTATAAAAATAGTAATTATTATTAAGATGTCAAAAGACGTGTCCTTATGGTAAAAAAGCATAAGGGACTTATATAAGTCCGAACATTGTAAATGTATATCATCATATCTTCTATAAAAATTACATTTTATTATTTAAATTCCATTTATGGATTATCTTTATTATTTGCACTGGGTTTTCCCTTAAGAAACAGGCTTTTATCGTTTCAGCTAACCACCTTGACCAAGCCATTAACCAACTTGAGGAATGTGCCCTTGGAGAATGTGCCTAGGAGGTTAGATATTCCTTCACTAAATAATATTTTAATCTTCAAGAAGGGGGCACCCTAGGGACGTGAGCAATTAACCAAACACCATGAATTTTAGCCTTGCACGTGGACCAAAGGAGGTGCACCCTTGATAATTGTGCCATCCTCTCAAACAAATAAAGCATGCATGTCTTGAGAAATGTGCCATGAAGGAAGGTGCTCAAAAGAATGCCCTAGGATATCTCAAGTGATGATCCTTCCAAGTTTGAAAGCAGCAATATGAGCTAGCGCACTCTAGAACAAGGCCCTCATTTGGTCAAACAAAGTCAAACAAACCCCAAATCCTTCTCAAATTGTGTGAACAAGGCTAGTCAAACAAACCCCAAATCCTTCTCAAATTGTGGTGAACAAGGCTAGTGCTCCACAAAGATGTGATAGATATGTCATAAAAGAGTATTTCATGCGTGGAACTCCTTCATATCCCCTAGGGAATTCCAACTAGGAGCCTCCAACCTTATTCTTGAATCTTTATCCAATAATTATTAGTTAATTGTGAAGGGTCAATTGTGCCTAGTGCTCCTCCAATAATTGATGATTTAATAATCCAAAGTGTAAACCATAGGTACTTTGGTCATTTAGTGTGATAAAGTGCATCCCCTTGATTAAATTTTCATGTATCACACTTAAACCTTAGAAAACCCAAGGTAAAACACCCCAATTCAGCCATTACTTTAAAAGTACAATTATTAACACTTCAAAACTTAGGGAGATTCTAAGTTGATGGGTTCTCGTTCCATTAAATGCCTAAGTGTTAATTAATTGCATTATACTTAATCATCCAACCTTTTAATCATCAATTAGAGGGAGCACACCATCTCATGAGGATTGTTAGACACATACAAATTCACCAATTGTAACACCATAAACACATGAAGACACATCACCCATACTTCTTAGCCAACCACCATGACAACCACTCAACCATGAAGAAGCACCATCTCTAAACAAAAACACGTGTACCCCTGCCTATCCAACTATCTAGCCATGAAATCCCATAAGCTTGGTACTTGTGAAAAAATTTCACAAGTGATGTGACAAAAATCAAATGTGTGGGCCTCATAAAATCTCGTTTTCTTTACTCTTTTTTCTCTAGAGGTAAATTTTTATTAATAGTAAAAGTTGGTTTCTAAATATTTTCTGTAAATATAAGACAGATTTTTCAAACAAAACAAAAAAACATTACATATTGGCTTGAAATTCACCATAGTCCAATACTATAACATCCAAACTAATATGACAATTGAAGGAGTACAAATTAACAATTACAAAAGATTGTGGGTTACAACCTGGGCCCGTAATTACAAGAAGTATCAAAAAGGTACAAGACTCTCCATGAATAATAATCACCCTGATATATCAAGGGAGTTCATCCTTCATTATTATCAACAAGATTCTAAACAAAGGGGAAGACTAACCATCAGCATTAAGGAGACAAGGACCATTGCTCTTCTGCATGGAATGGAGATTGTACATCCTGAAGCATGATAGTGTAGCCGCTTTAGGCACACAAAATAGTAAATAACAGATCTAACATATATACAATGTTTTAACCCCCAAATCAATTATAGAAGAAATCACAATGCTTACAAATTGTGTCATTCTGCCCTTGGCATTTTCTTTTTTCTTTTTTCCTTTTTTCATTTTTCATTTTTCATTTTTGATATGAAAAATATTGCTTGATAGACTTTGCCTCAAGTCGAATTGTATAAAGTTCAAACACATTAGTAATAAGAGATTTCAATATCGCATCCTCCACTATTCATTTGTTCAGAAATCGTTTGTAATTTGCTTGATCTTCAGCCAGGTTTCTTGTAAGATACTTCCTTCCCAAATCACATTTGTATAGGATTTATGGGTTTCAGTGGAAGACACAAGATCTATAATCTAATAAAAATTCAATCAGGCATGTTCTGGAATAAAAGGCCTGCTCCATACAGTCTATTCATAAAAATAGACTTTACTAAAGCCCTAGTTAGTATAATGGTACTTCACCTTAACCATAATGATTGTCCTAGGATTTGGCCCTTGTTGGCTAGGCTTTGGGATAGATGCAATTGGCATGATGAAAAAGCTCAATGGGGGTCAAAGTAACAAGAAAGCACTACAAAATATCAACTAGGTATAATAGACTGAGTAGTGTGTGAAAATCAGCCTGCTGAACAAAGGTCAACTAACTAGTATGTAAATAGCAACTGACTAGCATAAGAAAGTCTACCAGGCAACACGAAGGTTGACCAACTGAGCAAAGAGACCAATCACACATACAAACTGACAATGTACTAAAGTGACATGACATTGGGAATAAACTGACTTGGCTTACGTGTCATACAGTGACCTTTGTTTTAGTAAGAAGACAATTATATTGATTCAATTAATTGTTTTAGTTTAACATAATACCATTTTTTTAATCCACTTAAAGATACAAAGCAGAGTGGCCAACAAGAGAAAACATTCACCATTCCTTACAGAATTGGAGTTGTAGAAAAAGAGAAGCCAATGAGGGAAAATCCTAAGGCTGCCACAGAATATTTTGTCATTTATGCTTTATTTATGAAAAATATGTAGGTTGATTTTTTATCATGTGCTCAACAATACTGCTGCTCTCCATCTAGGTATCTTCTTGTATACTTGAGGGGTTTCATGTGCATTCTTCTTGTTAGTATTCTAGGACTTCCAACATTGGCACATTTTGTTATTCTAGTATATAATATCAATTTGAAACAAATAAATATGTCAGTACTATGAGGCTATATTTTTCTATTTGTTGGAGGTTATGTCCCAAGACTTATCTCCATGAGAGGCCAGGTTGCTTCCTGAGAGAAAAAGCTGCTCCCAGAGACTCTTTGGGACCTCAGAAAGAGATAAGATAAACATAATTTTATTAATGTCCAACAACCGACAAAGATAGGTCAGTGGGACTTGAAAGTACAGCAAGCTACAGTGGCAATGTGGGAGAGTGACTATGGCATCTCCAAAAAATATAGGATCTAGATTGAAATACTGAAGTCACAAATTGCTCACTGAACCTCCTCACAGCTGAAATCTTCAATAAGTATGTTGTACTCTCACAAAGGATGAAGTGAGCTTAGCCTTGAGGGTTGGTTAACTCAAACGGTCATGAGCCAGACATGAGATCTCTCCCCATAAAGTAGGAGAGGTCATGGGTCTGACTCTTTTGATCCCTTCAGTGCTAAGCTCTATAATCAGGGCCGGTGATTTACCCTGGTCACCACCCATCGATGGAGGTGAAGTCTCCAGGGGTTTCCCATGCATGGTTATATGGAAAGAAAATGGATGAAGTAAACTTCTATACTAGTTCACAATGACACAGAAATGAGGAGAATTGTTGAAACAATGCCTCAAATGAGTGCCCTTCGAGACTATTTAAAAAAGCTTGCAAAAATGTGTACTGACCAACATTTACAGAATAAATTGGACTATTGCTAACATCTGTCACATGTTAAAGCATTAAAGTGACCCATTATTTGATGCCCACTAAAACTCAACCCCTTCTCACTTATCTTCTCAACTTGGAAGACTTTTTGATGCATAACTTTCTCTAGAAATGACCAAATTGGTTTTTAAATGCATAACTTTCTCTTGAGATAACCCAAGTGTCTCCACACAATGGAATAAAAAAACTGCCTTTCTTAACGTTTATTTTGTGATTTTATAGTAATACATCTTCGTTACTTAATTTAGTCCAATCCTCTTTTTGAGTATAGATATCATAAATAAAACATAAAGAAGTACATGTCAATTACATAGCTACAAAGGGAGACACAAACAGAAACCAAAAGCAGATAGAAAAGGTCTATCAGACATCACCAGTGTGCAGATAATGATTGAAAGGAACCAATTTATCTCCAACCTGCAGAGGAACGTGCCATTGTTAATATCTAGGATTGTATGTAGCATATTTTACCAAAAACATGTTGACAAGAATATTTACAGAATTAGATTACCCTCCCACCCAACTTTCTCGAAGAAATGTCAATTACCATCAACAGTTTTTCATGATAAATTGAAAAGAATATTCCTTGTAATAGAGGATCTCTTGGATGGAACTGCTTTTTGGTTTTATAGGCAGGAATCATACTATGTGGGGAACATAATAACCAGAAGAAATGCAAGGCTGGACTCTGCCAAATATAGAGGGAAATATATTATATTTTTCAGTTTCTTATCATTATAACATTGCCCAAGGAGTAAACATGATGATTCAACATGCTAATGGACCAGTAATGAACAAGACTGAAACTACTTCATACCTCCATAGAGTACCCATAGCAAGACCAACAAGTCCATGCATAAGCTGCATAAAACGGAAGCAACTGGATAAGGAGACAAAAATAGTGAAAAATGGAAATGAAACAGCAATTTTTAATGCACCAATACCGGCAATTTTCCATCTCTAATTATCAATTATTATAGATAGTTTTTTTCTTAATTTTGCCTAATAACCGTGTTTGCATGATATAACTTAAACATGTTTTCCTTCAATAAGAAATACAATAGGGAAGTTCAGCCAATGGGACCTGTTGTCCACTAAGTTGCACTTCGGCGTACTCCTTGTGAACCTTAGTAGACTTGAACAACTTACATTGTTCATTGCCAGAGTTCAGAAGTTCATCAGGCCAAATTTTTGGCCCTTTGTAAAATTTGCATGTCCAGACCTCCATGGGGGAATTGTAATAAGTTGGTCTAAGCATGGTACTTTTGTAAAAGGCTTGGCCTACCTTAGGTTTAGCTATCAAGGGGATACTCTAGAGTGTTTTTTCCTTAGGAATTACGTGTTACATTTCAGTGGCGTATAATTCTTGAGTTTACTCACACCTCCAAAGCTGGAGTATTTTCCATGGTGGTCGAACCTAGGGAAGTTATTAAAGCCTATGTGTCTATGTATTTTTCACATGCTAGCCATCAGTATTGAGTCATATGGACATGCACTAGGTCCCCTAAGATTTTCAATTGATTCGGACAAAAATAATTTTTCTCGTTTAACAAGGTTTTTTAATAATTTAATTAAAAAAATCAAAAAAGTGATAAAAGAGTTGTTAGGAGGTGAAATTTGCCATGGAGGTGCTTGTTTTCTAACCCAGGGCACCCACAAAACCCCTAAACCCACTTTTCATAAGTTCTAAGTGAATATTATTCACTTAAATAAATATTCTCTCAAAATTAATTTTGGGGAATTATTTAATTAAAAAAATAAAAATGTGAGAGAAAATCAAATTCCTAAATCAATCTGGTGTAAACTCCCTTCATCATGGATGCAAGTGCCATGATGGTTTTAATGGAAGTGTACCTTGCTACTGGCGCAAATGTTTCTTCATAATCAATTCTCTCTTTCTAAGAGAATCCTCTAGTCACAAACTTGCCTTGTATTTCTCAATACTTCCATCAGCTGCATGCTTTATCTTGTAGATCCACTTGGAAGATACTACACTTTTGCCTTCCGATTTGGGAACTATATCCCAAACATCATTCTTCATTATTGATTGGTATTCTTTTGTCATTGCTTCTACCCATTCTTTCTTCTATATAGCTTCTTCATAACTGGTAGGTTCTCGATCTACAAGATCACACATCAAAGCCACATAACTGGAAAATGGCTTTGGCTTCTTGCTTACTCTTGTGGAGCCTTCTGGAGCTCCATACTTCTCTGCATCTTGTATAATTTCACGAGCCCAAGCTGCTTTTCTCTTACGAGAAATATAGTCATGGATGGAGGTTCTTGGGGCTCCAACATATCATGATCTTCCGGAGTCTCATCATCGTGAGAGGGTGCAACCTCTGCAACTCTAAGAGGTACATCTTCTTCATACTTCGATCACACCATGAGTCTGGCTATCTCGTCATAGTCGACTTCCTCTACTTGATTTCAGAAGTCTTGTTTATATTTGAACCATCGTCACTTGTTCTACGGAACAAGTCTCATCATTCTTCATTTGTAGGTGATCGTTTGTACGATACTTCCTACAAGTCAAATTCAATAGCATGGTTAGAAACATTTCATAGTTTCCAAAAACATATGCATAAAGCATAAGTCACACTGTCTTAATGCTATCAATTACACAACATTTATTCATACCCCACATTCATATGGTAACTTTCTAGATGCCTTCCATCTCTACCAAGACATTATTAAGAGTGTGCACTACTCCCAATATGTCAGCAAAGAGGTTTCACTCTAGATAAGTAGCAATGGAATGTTGTATAGCACCATAAGCTAATTACCCATCACATGCATATCAATGCAAACATGCATAACACACATCCTAAATAAGTGTGTACACAACTGGACACTATCATTTAAACAATTTGATAGAAATGACAATTCAAATACTTATCTTTGTTTGTTTGGTAGGATCTCTTTTGATCCTAGTCTCCTTGCAGGGATTACTGAAATGTCTGATGGTGAGCTCTACTTCATCATCAGAGTTCCTGAACCAATCTTGTACATTACTTCTCCTATTCTCCTAGTGAAGCTTTCTGAGGGGAGTCCTTTTCTTCAAGATTGTAGAGAGTGCTTTGAAGCACCACTATCAATAATCCATGTATCTTCTCCACGTGTCACAGACCCAAAGAGTGCAGAGAATAATACATACTCTTTTGCATCTTCTTCTTTTGCTTGTTTTCTTCGAGGTCCTTCTTCCTCTTCTTCTTCATCTTCATCTTCAGCTAGGTGTGCATGATGTCTTTTGTTGTTGTTCCTCTTCTTGTATTCTTCTTTCTTCAATGGACAATTTTTGGCAATGTGTCCTAGCTTGTCACAATTGAAACATTGAAAGTTGGAGTAGTTTCTTCTTGGATTGTTTCCTCTTGTCCTTTGGAACTTCTTGGGAGGTTGAGACTCCTTGTGGCTTTCCTTCTTGAAGTTAGATTGACTTCTTCCTCTCTTGGTATGGGTGGCTAGGGCTTGATCAGCTTCTTTAAGTAAAGCTTCTCTATTGGCTACTCTAGCCTCCTCTTGGATGCAATCTTCCAATACAATTTCGAATTTCATGTTTTCCTTTCTGGCACACATAGTCTGGATGAATGAATCCCAAGGTCTAGTGAGACCATTGAGAGCAGTCATAACTAGCTCATCTTCATCAAGGGAGTCTCCAATGGCTTCTAGTTGCTCCTTAAACTGGGAGACCCTTGTGAAGTAGTCTTGGATGGATTCTCCTTGGCACATCTTGGTACTCTTTAATTGAGCTCTCAAATCCATCTTCCTATTGATGTTCCTTCCTTCATACATTCTGGCTAGGGCATCATCCATCTCCTCCGAGGTCTTCTCGGATGACACTTGAGGAATCAAGTGGCCTTTGATAGAATCAACAATGATCCTCTTTGCCCTAATCAGGTCCTTCTTGTGCTTCTCCTTCACTTCATCTTCTTCGGGTTCTGCAACTTCTTTCTCAATATATTTGGCAAGATCATTCTCTTCAAGAATAAGGCCAATCTTATATCTCCATGCTCGGAAATTCTCTATTCCTTCTAGCTTATCCTCAAGCTTAGTGTTTGGGGCCATCTTATCCAGGAGGTCACCAAAGAATGAAATTTCTCAAAATGCAAAACTGACCTTACCAGGAGATGCACTTGACTGAGGCGAATTGACTGGTACACTTGGTTTCTAGAGATTCCAAATTTTCACCTCTCAAAATTGACTTGCGAAATTCTGATCTGCAGTTTCTACAGTTTTCTGGTTTTTTGGTTTTCCTAGTCCAAAGTCAAACTAGGGTTTGACTTTCTCGGAGATCTACCCACTCAAAAATTTCGATCTAGGGCTCAAAATTTCGCTTTTGGAGAGGCACACCTTTCTATGCAATCAGATTTCCAAAATTCCAACTTTGACAGAAACCCTAATTTCTTGTTGGAGGGAGAAGAGAGAGAGTTTCACCTTGTGAAAGTTGTCCTATTCAGGTTAGCTCTGAAACCATGTTAAGATTCAATATGCTAAGATAGATAACATCAGTATTCAATTCAATTTCACAACAATAGCATATACAGGATCACTAAAAGAAACACAATCACAAGATAGACACAGATTTATCCTGGGAAACCCTTTAGGGGAAGAAAACCCGGCAAAATTTCCTCAATATAGATGATCAAAAGTACAAAGACAAAACCCCAAACAAGTGTTCCTTCTCCTTCAAACAAGTGCTCCTTCTCCTTGCAGATATCTCTCTCTCTCTCTCCTATGCGAATTACACAAGTGAGTGTGTGTGTCCAAATGAGGAGCACATCACTCCTATTTATACTTTATCTTCCACTTGACTTTTTCACTAACTAGGTTGGCCCCAACAAACTTAACTGGGTCGACTTACCTAGGAAGACTCAAAACAATATAATATTACTTTCTGGAGGGTTCTATCGACCCAACTTACAAAGGAGGTTTTACCTCATGACTCTATGATGACCAAATACAATAATAACATCCCGACGGAGGAATAAAACATCTCCGAATAAATTACAATAATAAAATACAATAGAATATTCTTCGAAGTTACAATATTTCAACAGAGGCCACCAACATCAATCTTAACAATCAACACCACCAACATCGAGGTACATAGAGGGGTTGATATTTACTTTTTATTGATAGCTATATAGAAATGCTTTGAGATTTGTAATTTCTTGTTTGAATGAGCAAATTTTTAAGTCTTTTATGTGGTTAAGCATCAATATTTTAAATCCCCTTGTGCAAGTTGTTGTGAGATGTCCACAGGACCACAGGTTACCTAAGCTGGATGGTGTGACAAGCATGCTAGCATTGTTACCTCTCAAGCGAAATTCGAAAAAGGAGCTTAGTCCCTCTCAATCCCACTACCAAGAAGACTCCATCCACCCAACTTTCTTTCCAATCTTTGGTTCTATCTTTCTGCTCCAAATTCATAATTTTTTCTTAGTTACTTGGGTGTTTTTTAATTTTAGATCTATAATCATTGTAGCATTTAAAGTAGGTCTGATTTTTGTTAACTAGATCTTAGTGTTCAAAGTTCATAAATCTTACATCTAGATCTAGTGAAAGTAAATTTCCTTTACAAGTTCATTTTATCAAAAATCTAAAGGTTGCTTGAGGTTTAAAAGGTTATATTTGGTTGTTATAGAGATTTAAATTTGCTGCTCTTTTGAGCATTCAAAGACCCTAAGGAGGCAAGCCTCATAGCTTGTCCTATTTAGTTCCTTTTTGCACTTTTTACTAAGCATTTTTTCATAAAAAATTTGGGTTTTTTTTGGTAAGTCCCAAGACACTTTTAAAGTGTTTTGGGGCATTAGTTACAAATATTTGCTTTCTGTTTTGCAGGTTTTAGTGATAAATAAGAGAGGCATGTTGGCAAAATTTCAATGATTTGAGCCATCTGGAGCATTCTGGGAACCCTCTACTTGATTCGATTCATTTCCTTTGCAATTTTGTAAACTTGTTACTCCTAATATTCAAAGGACTACAAGTATTTCTGAAAAGTGTTGTAAAAAAAGATAAATAAACAAGAGCAAGTGGGCTACCCAGTGCCCACACCCCATCCCCCCAAGGGGATCTGTGTTGTCTCAAGTTTTTTTTTATTTTGTTTTTCAGTTTAGATTTTCTTTTTGTTACTTCTAATAAAATAAATATAGGAGTAAAATTAACCTTGTTCGATTTGTTTCAATGGCAGGCCACAAGTGCACTCAGGACTTCGCTTTTCACATTTTTTAACAATTCCCAGTTTTCTGAGTAATTTTGTCCTTGCTTTTCCCGAAGTATGGTGCCACGGAAAGAGCTTGCTCGAGTATTGGAATTCGCCCGGAAAAGAGACTCTCGGAAGTAGATTAACCAAGTAGAAAATTCAAATTTGTTTAATAAAATAAACCAACGGCTTAAAGTCCCAAGTATGCTCTTGACCACTATAGCTCAATCTGAATAGTTGGCCAATCAAAAAGAGATTTGAGTGACTAGTCTAAACAGGAAAATCCAAATAAGCTAAACTTCAAGAACTTGGGAGGTTGCATGGGTAAATACCATAGAGTTAGAAGGCTACTATAAGTAGGTTATGCCTCGCCTTGTTGGACACTTAGTAAAGCCACTATAGCACTCAGTTCGAGAGGTTAAGTTTAGTTGGGCCAAACCCCTAATAAACCCACTCCTCTAATACTCACTAATAAATTTAAAACTGACAACGAGACTTTGCAATACTTTCCCAACACAACACAGCAGTATCAATTTCACAATCTCGGCATTGGTCATCATATATTATTATTTTTTAAATCAATCTGCAAAATGTCGTGAATGCTACTTAATTTCATGTGTTGTTTTGCTTAAATTAATTGCAAATGTTTCTTTTCTGTATTTTTACTCATCATCTCTCTAACTCCTAGAATAAGTTGCTTTTTCTCTTTTTCATAGATTAAAGACCTTATATTTTCTTTATTAGGGTCCACCCCCCTCGGCTTCACTAGGAGTAAGCCTAGACGGAGGAGTTAAGTTTTGAGTGACAGCTCTTAACTCTGACTTGCCCCCAAGGCCACATCGAGCGGCTTGACGATTTATGTCGCGTTCCCCCCAGGTGTGCTTCCAGGCGACAACACTTATCAACCCCCATCCTTGTAGCCATAATCTCTCAATCACAAAACTGTACCTGCTCGCACATATCTGATAGATCTGAACTCTACGGCCACAGATCTGAGCTTTGCTCTTTAGATCTGGTAGATCTGATCTTTTGCCTTGCAGATCTAATATCACAACTGAGTCTTCACACAAATCTAGTATACAGCTTGCAGATCTGAGTGCGATTGCCCCTCCTGACCCTTACTAGGGCTCTGATACAATGTTAATTTCTCCCATATGTCACTACTCAATCTGGGAACCCTGAGATCTCAACGGCCTTGAGTCTCTATAAGCCAAACAAACCCTGCTTCTCTATGCCAGAGAAGATCACAAATAAAATAGACTTATAACAGAAAGCACTAATAGATCTCTTAACAACTTTGACCAAATAATAAGCAATCACACAAATGAACTCACAAATTTATCCTGGAAACCCCAATAGGAAAACTAGCCTTGATGGGGCTTTCTCCTTTCTCGAGCTCGGAGCATATAAGGAGAGAATAGTTACATACAGAAGCTTGGAAGATACGATCGAACCTGAAGGGCATAAAACCCTAAATCTGTAGCAGTAGCTACTGCTGCTCTTGGGAAAGGTGCCCCTACTGTCTGTTTGGATCTAGATCTCTCTGAAGGTCTGTCTCAGCCTGTCTCAGGATGTAGTCTCACCTCTCAATCCCCTCTACTCTGATCTGCTCTGTCAATGGAGAACAGATGCAACCTCACTCTGTAGAATGTGCCCCCTCTGTATGGGAAATGCGCCCCTCCCTCTGTGAAGTCGCCCACCCTCAACCTCTGATCTATCTCTGCTTAGATGCTCTCACCGACCACAGTAAAGACTGATCTGTGCCTCAGATATGGTAAGGGCTGATCTATCTCAGATCCCCTCACTGTCCCTCTCTATAGATGCGGCCCCCTCTCTCTGGAAGTCGCCCATTCGGCATGCACAAGTCGCCCTCCTCTCAATCTCCTCTCTCTCTGAGAAAACTGTTGTGTCACCTCTGTCGGTGACCTTCTACCTCCTTATAATGACTCACTGATCAAATAGGGTTTCTGAAACCCTAATATGAGTGCATGCAAAAATCTTACTTTTGCATGCTTTTTAATTAAAAAGTCTGCATGCAAAAAGTTGCATGCATGAGGCAAATCACCCTGAAAGGTCCACATGCATCCACCGTTGGATTCATGCCATCTGGTAGAGTGCATCTCACCTTCTACCCCGTCCTAATTCCTATACCGAAAATGCACCTCCATGCTAGGCAGCTGGTCATGGAGGACAACTTTGCTAGTTAACTTTTCAATAGTATCCAATCCACATCCTATCAAGGATCACATCCTGGAGGTCAAGGTTGTCCCAGAGAAACAAGGTCCTGACCTCCATAAGGTTTGGGGATGGATAAGGTAAAGGGAGCCCTCTCACCTTCAGGTTTGGTTTCTTTACCCACCTAGTACACTCTTCCATGAGCTTAGTCTTTACCACTTGCTCTATTGCTACCAAAGGGGGAGGATTATTGTCCCTTCCATGAACCACCCATGCCCATGAGTTGATGTGTGTTTCTATCTCTTGTTTGAAGGTGGCCTATTGGATTCATATTTCCTCCTGCTTGTTTTTTAGGTCAAGAATTTATGCATGCAAGGCATCATTCAGTGGGTGGATGGCTTCCTGCACATTGTTTTTGTTCAAGAGTTTTTTTAGGGATAAGTTTTTCGATTCAATTTCGAAAACCCTTTTTGAGAGTGTGAGAATCCTTCTGCATTTTTTCCATCAATTTAACAAGATTATGGACTTGAGCAACTAGTAAAACTAGATCAATTCGAAGGGTTGCTTCATTGTCTGTGTTGGATTTTTTGTAGGGATGAAGTAACAAACAACCATGTAAATGTCATAGGGGAGAAGTGGCAAGCCATTGAGCCTAACCCAAATGAATCTATTGAACTCATCTCAAGCAACCATAGCGACTCTGCCATGAAGGGAATCTCGAAACAAACAAGCATCATTGCCTGAACCTTGAACATTGTCGAAACTCCTGGTCTCCTACCCACAAGACTGAAAAAGCAGTGATACCTCGAACAGTCTAGGATGGTCCTAGAGAGGCTCATCAGGTCTGAGTTAGAAATAGAATATGCCATAAACTAAGTGCATCGTTAATCGAGACAAGGGAGGACTGAAAGATTCCATTATAGTTCCAGCACCCAATGGAGATATGCCCTTCCCAATTGGGGCGTCATTTGGTGGACCTGGGTCAGGTCCACCCAAGGGGGGTGAGTCTCTAATAACCACCCTTAGGTCCCTAATAGCAACCCATTTGTTGGATTTTCGGGCTGCAACAACATGTTCCTAGTATTGTCTGAGATTAACAACCTATGCTTGCCATAACTGCAAAAATTTTTAAGTGAAAATTTTGTGACACGATATCTTTCTAAGTCATGAAAATTGTAAATCCATCAATGTCAATTCTCTTTGATTCAATAGTTTGTTGATTCACAGAGTCAAAATTGATAAGGTTGAATGGTGCAAGAAGTCTTTGAAATTATTCAAAATGCCTACCTAAAATTAAATAAGCAAGTCATTTTTTATCAAAGTCAATTCATTGTACAATAACACTTGGAGTGCATGATCAATAGTCCTCAACGCCCGCCCGCAGGGGTGTAGCTCAACCGGCGATTCGCTTGATATGAAGGAAATGTTGTAAATGGAGGTCACGAGTTCAAATCACCCTAGCTTACCCATGCGCCATGCTTGCGGGCTATGTGGGTTCACCTAGGGGTATAGTGGTAGCGGATGGGATTGGATCCCTGGACCCCGTGTCACGCAAGTACCAGCCCCTTCCCAGTTGTCGATTCCCCTAAATAGTCCTCAACGCCCTAAATCTTCTTGATAACAAGTGCAAGCAAGCATGACACAATTGAAAATCAAAAATTGGTTAAGGAGGAAAGCATTTGCAAAACATTAATTAAGAAATCAAAGAATGACAGGACGCCTTAGATGATTTGGATAATTCGGTTCTTAATCTTCACAAGCAAATTGATTGGGAGGATAAATTGAATGAAGTACTTCAAGTAATATTAATTGAAAAGGAGCAACAAATTGAGAACATGGTCTACGTAACTCATAACACAAATGCCCCCATATAAATGGTTGATGTAACTTGTGACACAAATGACTTAATACAAATGAAGGATGTTACTTGTGACACAGATGATATAATGCAAATGCTTGATAAAGGAATGATCTTAATAGAAATGGTTGAGAACAATGCAATAAAAGAGATGGTTGATGAATCCTTACTGGGTTATGAGATGGAATTATTCATCAGTAGTGAATTGATAAAGGAAAGTTGTGTTGAAGATAAATCACAAGCAAAAGCACAGAGTGATAGCGGCAACAGTAAATGTGAATTTGAAGTTACAAAAGAAAACATTTAAGAAGAAGATGAAGTAGTACAAAATGATCTTTCCAAGGTAATTGTCAAACCTGGAGAAGAATTGCAATTCAACAAGAATTGACATGGCTTGAGATATGAAAAAGGCAATGGCTTCATGTTCCTTATTAGTCCAAACCAATTTGGTTTGCGAGTGAAAGATTTCTTGATAAAAATTTGAAGGCTCTAGATGTTAAGATTGTAGATGATACAGTTGATGATAAAAACATTAAGCAAATTCCTGATAAATGCCAACATTGTCATAAAGTTGGCATATGGAGACAGAGTGTTTTGGTCTACATCCTTGTCTTCATTGTGGCAAGACAAATAATCATTCAAACAGATGTCAAAAGAAGATGAATAAAAAACAAAAAGTTCATTATGGTTGGATAACTCCTTGGCAATGGAAATTAAAATCCAACATGTTGCACAAGTTTTACCATCGAGTTTAGACACAGGTAAATACAAATTTGCAAGGAGAAATCACAAAAGCAAAAGGCGGCTTTCAAACAGCTGTTCCATATGAAGATTTTGGGCATCATCAGGGCCCAAGTCTACATGTCTTTTGAATTGAAACATGACTCCAAATGGTACTCCCTTGTACCTTAAGGGGGGGAGTACACAAATCAATGATAAAGGTACTCTCTTGCACCTCAAAGGGGAGAGCACATAGATGAAAGACAAAATGGACCACTCCAGCGCCTTAAGGGGGGATGTATATTGTGAAAATGGTAAGTGGTCAACCAAAACAACCACAGACATTGATCAAGTAAAAGCAATTAGTGGTCAATCAAAACCACCACATTATTGATGAAACTGGTTAGTGGTCAACCAAACCCACCGGATGGTATCAAATACATTGATGAAAGAATTATTGAATAAGAATCCAAAGCTCAAGCTTGGATCCCTTCAACATACTTCTCACCTTGCACCTGACAGGGAGGGATATCAATGATGATAGTCAGACTTCAAGTTTCAAAATCCTATCAATAGAAATTCAATCAACGGCATTTGGGAATGGTCTCCTCATCATGGTATCTACAAGAATTCAACTATTCATTGGGATGTTGTTTGACACCTAATTGTGTCTAAATTCAAAAAGCACTTCAGTGAACCTATCTGTTAAATGATAGCAGAATGATGATCCTATTTGTTCACCAATTAACGGAAGACACCATCTTCTAGATAAATTAATCAGAAAATATTAAGACACGGCAGCTGTTCACTTGCAAAATTTCTGCTCTCTTTCAAAGTTCGTTTAAGATGAACCACTCAACATCCAAAATGGGTAGTTTTTCACGCACATCTTCATCGAAAATCAGTTCAGATATTTCAGATTGTAAATTTAAATTAAACCAGTATATGCACTAGTTCTTGTTGTCTTACTGGTATAATCATTCGGATTTATGATTGAAGGGGAATATGTTAGACTGTGAGTCTCATTACAATCACAAAGTCCAAGATCTTTATGATTTGTCATCCTTATCTCTTATGAGTTGTTATCCGTATCCACTGATGAGATGTTAGTCTGAGAGAATTGTGTCCATGTACTAAATATTGAGATCATTGGAAGAATATAGTGTTGAGATGGCTTAAAGCCTTTTCCGCCAAGTTCTTGGCTCATGTTTGCTTGTCCTATTTCTTAACAACAGAATGGCACCAATCTTTTCCTTTCCAAGAAATAGCAGGGTACTCGATAGTATTTGTCTGAATTTTATTTTGACAGTAATTCTCTTGATATATTCCACCTCTTTACTTATCTAGACTCAAAATCTCTGCATATTGATAACAGCGAATTAGTAATTTAGTTTTAACACTTTCTAGCATTATAAACCTCCAGTCACAAGTATCATTCATTTTATTAGAAATTCCACTCAAATCTCTCTCATGATAGCATGTTGTAGATTTCTGGTTTGTCAGAACAAAGTACTAGAGGGTAGCCTGTTCTGCAAACTTACATGAAGGGAAAAGGTAAACCATGCCAGGTGAATGATAATTGGAATTTGGAAGACAATGCATGATAAGCAAAGAAAGAAATTCACTCTAACAGACACAAATATTGTAATGTGCAATACCAAATAAGAAGCTGCCTTCAATGGACCAGATAAAATCAGCAGCAGCATTGCTGTAGATACCTGTAAGATAAATCCCAAGCAAATCAAATTTGGACTTCATCAAATTAATTAGTATAGCTTACAAAAGCACATAACAAAAACAAAAAAGCCCTTTTCATTGAGTATGACTATGAACAGCATATGTTGATGAAACAAACCATAGTTTTTCTGCCAGCAGATATACCCCATCTCATGGACGAGATTACTAGAGGGAGTGGGAAAAAGCAGCCAAAATAGTTCTGCAAGAACCAAGCATCAGATTTTAGAACCACAAAACTCTGTTCTTTATACCTTAGAAAAATGTATTAAGAAAGAAAGAGGCAAAAAATTATTAGACACCATCGCTGCACATAAGCCCAAAAAATGTCACAAAACCCATAAACAGGATTATCATTATGTTGCTTTTGTACAATGACAAAAGGTTTCAATCCTGGAGGAGAATTCCACGTCTCATTTCTCTTTTAAAAGAAAATTTGTGTCTAGTTCTCTTAAATGATTCAGTGTAAAGCATCAACATGAATCAGGTTGGTCTTCAGAACATTCAATCTATTCCGTCATCTATAATAAGAATATAAAGTTTCTTTTGTAAACAGCTGATAGAATCACGATGAGATAATCGAAGGAAGTCTGAGCATCTGAATGATGGGAGGAAAGCTCAATTTGAAGGAAAAAGATGATAGAACAAGTCAGAGGAGGAAAATTGAAAAGAATTAGCAGTCCAAAAATTCACTTCTTGCAACAAAACCAAGAACCTGCAACTCAAAACCAAATAAACAAAATCCTCAACATGTCACTACTTCTAAAACAGAAATGTTGAGCTATATTTGTTGGTGCACCCTCCATCTGCAGTAGAAAACTATCGAAGTGTTATAGACTGGCCTCAATCCCAAACCCTGGGAGAAAAAAAACACTTTCAACCTTAATGGTTATCTTCTTGAACATACTTAGGGGCAGCAGGTGTGGGGGTGATCATCATCAATCCCGGAGGAATTCTGGAATTAAGTTACGCCTGGGGTCTTGGAATCGTATCCAACAATCAAGCTGAGGCCTATGCTTAGCTACAAAGACTGCAAAGTATTGATTCGACCAAGGTGCAATCTATACTAGTTGTTGGGGACTCGGCAATAATTATAAAGCTTATGAACAAGCATCACGTCTTGATGGCAAATTCTCTAGCCCAGATAATCTCTTGATCAAAAGACAAAGCCTCTAATTTCAAAGCCATCGAGTTCTTCCACATCCCCTGAGGCCTGAATGGAGAAGCAGATGCCCAGGCCAATCTAACAGCCAAATTGAATGAAGGGAAATGTCAAAAAAATGGGGACATTGGATGTCTCCCAATCCCCTAAGGTTTATTTCATGAATTTCATTAATCAAATCCAATTAATCCACAATCCATGCCGCTGGCCACATAGCAGCTCGAATGAAGTGAAACAAGTTGGCAATCAAAGTGCATATAAAGATTTGGATGGACCTGGTAAGGCACCACACATGCCACTCCTATCCCGGTCCTGTCATTTGTTGTGAACTCTGGTAATTCGGAAAAGGTGGGATAATGGGAGCGCAATTCCATCACATGAAATCAAAAGCTAAAAAAAATACTGTGGAGGGGGCCACATGACCCCTCCACACATAATCCAACATGCATGAAGTGGGTGGACAAGACAATAAGTTGTTAGCCTTGCTCTTCCTGACCTTGGTGTTTTGTATCTAGGCATTCAATGGACATATTATGCGATATGACCTCCCTCCTAGATCAAGAGAGGGAGGATCGCAAGAGATCATGTACACCAATTCAATTGTCTCAACATTAAATGGAGGTCTTGTCAGCCTGAATCTGCTATATAAGGTGGTCTCAAGTGGTTATTGAATTATTCTCTTTGTCTTCGTGGTCATGGGTGACTTTCTGCCTATTCCTTGACTCCAGGAAGAGAATGGAGCAATGCAATTGTTGTTTGGCAACCACTAGGAATGTGAGGGAGCTTGGCAGTCAACAACCATCTGTGACACTACTTCGGAGAAATTGAAGGCCTTCAACAAAGTCCAGCTCATGTCATTGCTAAGATGGCTCGTTGGCAAGAGGATTTATAAGCCAAAGGCAAAGATGTCACCAATTATTGAGACCAACACTGTGTGGAATCTAGGAAATATATACTAGCCCTTCATGCCTGTGAAATTGACTCCAATAGAAAAATGACCTCCCTATGCATGAGACAAACTGAAATGGATGTTGGTCTTTCTATTCTTCAAGATTTGTTGGTGGGAATCGTGAGCCATCTTGACCTACCCCATGCGGAGCTACTACCAAGAGTACCTAGGCATTACAATGCACATGAAGAATTGACCAAGGTGAACAACCACGCGATCTCCACAACCCACTCAACTTGATAGTATTTTTTATTTCCAGCGTTTGTGTTATGCACAGTAAATGTTTATGGTTAGTCGAAGAGTCCATCAGTGTATACACTTGCAAGTTTTTACCAAGGTGACATTAATGTTTTGGGGTTTGAGAGATCTAAACAAACTCTCTTTTACCTTTCTAGTCTTAACTTACGAAATTTTTGGACAATATCATGGTTGTATGGAAGGCTTCAAGGAGTTTTTGAGGAATATAAATAATCATTATATTAAAACAACAGTAGTGTCATTTTGAACACAAGCATGCTGCAAGTTGGTATCAAAGAAGTGGTTTTGTGAAATGTTGATTCAAGGTTTTTGTTGCAACTTGTGATCCTAACAAAGAGTAACGCAAGGATGTCATCCAACACCAAGAATAAGAAGGGAGCTAATAGAGATGGTGATGTCTGTTGACCACCAAAACCGACTTGGTGGACAACGTTGTACCATGCACATGTTGAATGTGCCTTGAAGATGAGAAAGAAGTGTTGCCGCCTGGAATCACACCTGGAAAAACGCAGCAAAAATCTTCAAGCCACTGGTGTGGCCTTGGGGGCAAGCCAGAGTCAAGTGCTGTCACCTGAAACTCGACTCCTCCGTCTAGGGGGGTGGACCCTAAAAAGTGAAAAATCTAAAGTTTTTAATCTACAAAACTAAAAATCTAGGAGTTAGAAAAATTAATTTACAAGAACAAAGCAGTATAAAAGATAATATCATTCATTGTGCCATATCATCATTATCATTTGATACATTTCATCCATCATCATAAAATATCCAATAATAAGACTAGTGCTGATAAATGGAGTCAAAATAAAGTGCTTGAAACAAAATGACAATGTTGTGCAATTGTTCTTGGTAAATTGTATTATTATGTGGTAGTGAGTTTTTATTATGGATGGGGGATTTCCAATATACCGTAAGGTACTAGAAATATGTCCGGAATTTGACACGGTGGCTCCTCACTTGGACATGTGGGCTGGATCGGAGTCTCTGGGAGGTGTTCAACACTATACCAAACGAAGGTATAGTCTAACGGTATGCCGAGGTCGCTACCCAGTGGTTCCCGCTTCCTTTGAGAAATTTGCCCACCAGTGTCAAATAGTAGTTTATGCCGGATTTTTGTAATGGGTGGTTAATTGGGCGGTGTTAGACTAATTACTAGTCACTGAGTCCCTTTCTGGTATGATCAGCATGTTCAAAAAAAGTTGCAGTGATCCCAGAGCATACATGGTCAAAGCCTTGTTAATTTTATGTACTATGATACGGGCATTTGTTAGAACTCTGAGGAGCAATTCTGGGATGTGGTATCATGGTCTTCCTAATACATGCATTAAGTCCATTGGACATTTCTTGGATGTATTTTTAAAGACATGGTATAATGGTGAAGAAGATATGAGAATTGTTCTAAGCAGGGGTTTTGATTATATAGAAAAGCTAAAAGAAGCCAAGACTCACACTATTAATGATGGTCTTATAGAAGAAGTTTATCAAAGTCCAAACATTATTGAAGATTCTCCTCATATCCCTGTAACAGAGGATGTTGAAGATTGGGGATGCTTTCATGATTATTCAGTGATGATGATCACACTTGTACCCCCGATCTACCTCGAGAAGAAACCATTACAAGAGCCTATAACGAAACTTATGATGAAATTTGTAATGTGCATGATGACACTCCCTCCTGTTCTCCATATAATGATGGCAGTTTGGAAGGTTTACTACCTTGTGACCTTTTTTTCCGAAGAAGATGACAGTGATGGAGATGAGGAAAAGTATAGCCTAGATGATGATACTAGTGATGAAGATTCCCTTATGTCTGATCATTTTGTTGATGAGGATTCTTGGATATTCGGGGAAAATCCAATCTATGACGTGTCTGAAGAGGAAAATGAAGAACCGGAATCTTTTGAAGGTTTTATCGTTAATCCCATCTATGACATTTCTAGAAGGGGGAGTATTGATTCTCTTGATCGTTTTATTGAAGATCCTATCTATGAGGTTTTTAGTGATGAGAGCATGGATCTTGGGGCCTTGGGAAATCTTTGTATGAAGGAAGAACATGCAGTTGGTATTTGTGATCAGTCTGAGCCATATGTCAGTATCAGTGATGGAGAGTCAGATTGGGTACAATTAAATGAAGACCTTCCTCAGTCGTCATTTTCGCATGCAGAGGTTCCTGATGATCTGCAGCATCTTGGGTGTTCTACACAGAGTTATTGTCATGAGATCCCTTTGGAGCATGATGTTGAAGTGGTTGATCCACCTCATTGTGCACATGTATCTATTAATCCTATCCAAGCTTGGATAAAAGAATCTTGTGCGAGAACCTACCAGTTTGGGAAGCAATTTGACAACATTATTCATGCCTTTGATTCCCCATCCAGCCTGCCCATTCTGGATCATCGCGCAGGTTTGCATTTCTCGATGAATATGTCCTTGCTTTGGCTGGTAACCAAAGACAATGCAAACAACTTTAAAGTTGATAAAATGCTTAAGTGGTTGCATTGGATTTTTTATTTTACTTAAGATGTTTAATTTATCATGCTTAGAGTAGGAAAATAAGCTCCTTAAAGTAAGCATTTACTTTTTACATTTGTTTTATGTACTTAGGAATAACAACATTTTTGTTAGCTAAAGCAACTTATGGTTCAGGGGATTTTTAATGAAACTTGTGCTACTAAGGTTTTCTTGTCAAGCTGAAATGTTTTTACAGATTATGAGAACCAGAGAGTCTAGAATTCTCGTATCCTCTCCTTGCTTGAAGACCAAATCGAGCACACGTCCCACAGTTGGAGCTAGAATGTTGACCACCAAAACCGACTTGGTGGACAACGTTGTACCATCCACATGTTGAATGTGCCTTGAAAATGAGAAAGAAGTACTTAGTGATTATATCAAGCGAGGCAGCTCTTCTTCTTTTCTTCTTCCCATGAAATTTCCGCACCCCTGCGGGGGATTTTGTAAGGATATGTCAACATGAGGGTCTAGTTTTTTCTAACTTGAAGACCTAGGACTTTATCATTAGGGAAGTCCTTTCATCGAGTGTTTTTTCCACTTGGATAATTAAAATTTCTCTTTAAATGTTTTAATTATTTGAGTTTTTTACTCAAAAATACCTCCAAAGTGGTGAAGGTGTTCTAGTGATCGAGTCCATGGGGTGATTGGGGCCTAGGAGTGTTCTACATTACCATGCTAAACACTATCCAGAGTCTTGTGGAATTTCATTAAGTTTTACATAGGATTTTTTAATTTTTAGTCATTAAAAATTGTCACTCAAGACAATTTGTTGTAATGTAAAAGAGGGTTACTTGGTCTGTTTTGATGTTGTATAGGGGTATGGGTACTCAAGACAAATGGAAAGAGACCCCCTACACCCTTGGGCCATGTTTGAAGTCATTCGGACAAGTATTACTATGGTTATGGTCACTTTTTCCCAGGTCAGACAAAGAAATCAGGAAATTGGGCATTTAGGAGTTGTGGTCTAAACAGAGGAGTTTAGGACCGAGGTGACAGTGGGTTCTTAACTCATAGTTTCCCTTTGGAACACACACAGTGTTTGGGAGACTTCCCCGTGTGCAAGTGTGTTTTAGGAGGCAACAATGTCAAAATTCACTAAAAGAAAAAGTCACTAAGGAATGTTTGGATAAAAGGTTCAAAGAGTTTATCGGGAAACTTGCTATAGACTAGAGGAAGCAACAAGAAGATACATGGAATGGGGTACTCACTATCTCTAAATCGAAGCCAAAACCTTCCATGAAATTATGGACTTTGAAATTTGAATGCCTCTCTTGACGACTTTGAGGAGGATGAAAACACAATGGGGAGGCGAAATCTCAACCCCAAAATCTCCTCTAAGATTCAAATAAAGAACCCACAATAAGATTTCAATGGTGGTGTTTAAGTGCATTGTGGTTGAGCAAGATCAAGCTAGCCTTTCAAGTGTAGAGTGCCATCCTTGATATTGTATGAGGCCCTATTTTTTGTGATTTTTATCACATATGCATTAGATATTTTAGATTGAGGGGGCAATTGAATGACACAAGAGGCATCATTGATATATGGTTGATTGACACAAGACGCATCATTGATATATGTCAAGCCTCCAAAACTTTGCTTCCCAATGTCCACTCAACTTGCAATTGTGGTAAAAATTCTTGGCACTGCATGGACGGCTTGGCATGCTCTTCCTCTCCATGTGCCTCTAAGTTTGTTGTTGTCTTAGGAAAGTCTTCTGGTCATTCTTCCTCTAAAAACATTTAGGCTCATGGCAAACATTTAGGCTCGTGGCATGTGGTTTGCTTCTCCCAACAAGAGGCCTTGTTATCACACAGATCTGCATAAGCAAAATTCTCACAATAATTATGAGCAGGCCAACCCTTCTCACGGTTGGCAGGCCTCTCTTTCTGGACTGGTGTTTTTCTAGTCACAATGGGTTGTCCTGAAGGTTGTACACTGCTAACTTATTTGAAAATCTGCATAGATATCATAGAAAACAGGGTATCCAAAAAATTTCTTTGACTGCCCTAAAATAGTTAAAGAAAAAGGGTAAATCCAAAATGATGAATTTTAATGGTAGAGAACAGATTTAGAAGTGATTATAATAGGACATTGAATGAAATGAAATGAAAAAAATTGCATTTTCAGTGATTAAAAGATCAAAACAAAAACAAAGAACTACCAAGCATTTACCAGCAATTAAATCATTAACATCCAATGAACGGAGAGCTAGTAGAACGCATAACTGATTCAATCACATGTTACCAAAAGACTGTTTGCATCATAGTGGCTGACAGATGGCAAGTTGACAATGATCTCCTCACAAGCAAATTATGGTAGTGGTTTCAGTGTGGTGGATGAAGGTGAAGAGTTGTTCCACTGCTACAATAAGTGCTTCTAATAGAACTATCTAACCCCCGACCTACCTTCCCACTGTGCATATATAAGAGTCTTAAAACCCTCCAAGCAGGTCGACCATGTGCCTTTGATTGTTGAAAAGAGGAAAGAAATGCTCAAAAGGCTAAAACAGCGCATGCACACTGCCTTTGGGCTTTCTTACCTGATTCTGGAAAACTTTTCTTCCTCCACAAAAGACTGCGCCCTCCTCAAATGACAAATGCGCCCCCTCTAGCAACGACACTCTCAGATCTGAAGTCCCTCACTTTAAAACTCAGTCCACTAAGGAAAAATCAACTTCCTTTTGTCAGTGAATAGCAGATATTGGCAAAGAAAATGGTTGCTTTGAAGCTTGGGTTTCTCCCACACTCAGTGCACCCTCATAGACAAGTGTGCCCTCCTCAAGAAGTGACTGAACCCAGCAAAAGTCCTCAGATCTGTTAGAAAACTTGTTTCTCTTCCATGGCAATGAAGTTCAATGAAAGATCTGAGTGATCTTTCCTCTCTAGATTAGCTAGGGTGGATAGTTTCACCACCAAAACCAATTTCTCTCTTCAGATTTTCGTCCCAAGAGCCAAAAGCCACAAGAGCTCTCCAAATCTCTTTTTCGAAAAATAATTCATGAATGAATGAGAGAAGGGGTCGATTTGCCCCTTTTAAGCTTTGTTTACCTTTTCCCGCCTTTAATTAATAAAGTGACTTTTATAAATTCCCTTTATGAATTAATTACTCAATATCATTTTATAATGTTATTTTTTGCCCAAGTGACTGTTATCACATTTATAGTAGTCGGGGCTACCATATCTTTAGATCAGATTCCAGTCTTTTTTTCAGCCAGTCCTTTACATTGAGATGCTTGAGATCAGCATCTGATGAGCATTCATTCCAGGATCACTCATGTCTTCAGTGCAGCCAGTACAGCCTTATGCCATGACCGAGCCTCATGACCTTAGATTCGATGACTGATGTAGCCATTTTGCCATACAAAGCAGTATGTAGTGCCCAGATGTGTTGCAGCAGTGTCCCAGTTGACAGTTGACAGTTCAGATGGTTTGTACAGGTATATGACCCAACAGGTATATTGATGTGCATTGGTTATGATGTGTTGCTCCTTTACTCATTATGGTAGCTTGGCTTGGTATCTTGTAGTTATGATATGGCGGTATATATATGCTATATAGATATGTGTGTTTCAATGATTATCTAAAATAGTCTAATTTACTTTGAATATGAAATTCTTGTTTATACTCATTGGTTTCACCCTCCTTAGGAGAATGGACGTGATTATTCCACCTTTCATGGCTTGCTAGTTTTGGCATCACCTTTCACTTTCCCCATCCGTCCGTTCTCTTCCACTTCTTGTTTTTACCCTGACTTACACCTTAGCTTGTCATATGGAGGACTTCCCCACTTTTGCCTCTTTGTTGGATAGCATCCATGTTAGTTTGTGTCTCGGCTCTGAGTTGGCAACAAAACTTAACATTTGGTGAGTTGGATTTGATACCTTGATCTCTCTAGTCGGTTTCCTCAATGTTTGGTCTTGATTGTAGATAATCCCCCTAGTTGCATATGTTGTGTTGGCTAAAACCTGAAGCAAATAGTACTACCATCATTACATGCATTTGGAAACTTTATTATATCTTTTGTGCAAGCCCATTGAAATAAACTAAAATTGTACTTCTCAGCACAATGAAAAAAAGGATATGAAATGAATGAAATGTAAATACCCTGGATAAAAACCTACAATTAGTTGAGCTTATAAGCACATAAGAAATCCAAAGGGTCATAAAGGCCTAAAGAAAGCAGTGGTTAAATATATGCGAAATCCAAAGACTGTTGGCCATGAAATTAAATGTAATGATTAAATTCCTCACGGAGCCTACGGGTTGTGATGTGAGATGGAGTAAGGGACAGCTAATTTTAAGTGTCCCCTAGAACCTCAAATTACAGTTAGTCGGGCACCCAAGCTTGGAGGTTCTAGAAAAGATCCTCACAGAGCTGCTTCAGCTTGGATGTGAACAGTAGACATTTGCCAAGGTTGAATAAGCACTTCTTAAAACAACTTATTCCATTTGTGAGACACTGCCATTCCCTGTGTGATTTTTATCCAACATATGCTTAAGTGTGTATTCCATTTTCCCTTATCCAAAGTATCACAGTGTCGAGTCAGTACAGTCATCCCCTTAGCCTAGCCTTGCATTTTTCACCCTCACCCAATCCTAGCAAAATGATCACGGCCATGAAGTGAGTATTTTCTTGAAGTTCTATTCGGAGTAGTTGATTATTTTTATATTGATGTTATTATTGCTTAAACCGCTAGTGATATGCTACTTTATACTTTTTGTTTTGTTATTAGAATGATTAAAAGGAGCATGCTTTAACCATCTGCACTTGCAGCAGCAGGCAGTTTAAGCCTGGGTTATATTTTGGTTAGTTTTGACCTGTTCAAACTTAGTTTGACCAAGTCAACCGGAGGACTTGAGTTGAGTTGGACCAGTGATGTGTGAGATTGATGATTTATGGTCCTTAGATACCCATTTGATGGTTCCATGCAGCAGACACAGCTTTCAGATGATGGTTTGAAGATTTTTATGGTTATTATTATTATTACAGACCATTTATTTTCATTTGTCCGAGCATGGTCATGGTTACAGATGATTATACAGATAGACATAGGATGTATGGGTACTCATCTCTAGTACATTTGGACCTTCTGAGTCCATTGAGATACTTCGTTTTCAATTTCAGGCACTTCTAGTTGATATTTTAGTCAGATTATCACTTTATTGCAGATTTGCCATCTAAAATGGCCTAGCAACACAGTTTGATTTTTTATTTGGTTCACCTAGGGCGCTACAGAGGGAGCATGGGTTCAACCACTTATTATTACCATATTACCATGCTCCCAGACATTTTGGTGCAATTAGTTTTGGCCCCAAGGTACCAGGTAGTGAGCTACAGGCATTTTATTCTTTCACAGGTGATTTTTCTGAGGATAAAAAATGGTAAAAATAGTTTCAGAGGAATTCGATTTGGGCTATTGAGGTAAGGAAATGGCATAAGGTTGGTTTAGATGATTTGTGTGATGCTTCCCACACCTTCCAGAGCAGGTTGCAGCATTTAGTGGGGCCCACACATTTTTCGAGCTTTTATATTATGATTTTATTATGTCATTGAGGGGGCACGATTTGGCCATGTGGTCACAGTATTGTATCATGATGATGTTATTATATGTTGTTGTGCCATGGGGACATGCTAGAGAAGGATGAGTACACCTCCTAGCCCCACCATGAGCTTATGTTATGTTTCCTAGTCACTTTCATGTGGTATGTCCCCCTAGGGCGACTTAGCTAGTGCGCCCCCTCTATTTTTGAGTTGATCCATGTACTTTATTTTTGGGCTCATCGTAGCCATTGATTATCACTTATGTATCTTTTGATCTCAACCACTCGTTAAAAAGGTGGTTCGGGTTTTGGTCTCTCCTATTCCTATTTAAAGGAGAGACCCCCCTCATTGTAAAGGGACTTTTGGCTCTTGGCTACTGGAATAGAAATATATTTTGCAAAACTCTTGTGATCTGGTTCTAGGTGTTGGATATGTCAATTGAAACTGCTATTCCCTTGCATTGAAGATATTGGTGATTATTTTGCACATCTTTCGATCCACGTTTTTATCTACAGGTGAAGAAGGCGACTTGGAGGAGGGACGCACTGGCTGAGGAGACTCACCTTGTCTCTCTCTTCATTTGGTTTGGTTCAGGGAGTGATATTGTCTTTGTACTTCTTATTCTCTGTGATCATTTTCGTCATTTGCATTTACCTTCATTGTTGCCTGCTAATTGAGTTTATCTCCTTGGTTTTGCAGGAAGAGAGGGGTGCATCAGCGGAACTGGGCAAATTCGTAGAGGCAAGATAAAGCATCAAATCTTCACTTGATCTTTGCGGGAGTAGTCCTTGACATACCATCATCAATTTCCATGATCCAGGTAGGCTTGCAAGGTACGTAATCTATTCTTTTATCTTTTACCCATCTGTCATTTACATTCAAACCCTAACTCTAAATTATTCGAAAAATTCTCTGCGTTTTATTTCTTGGTTTACTGGCAAACCATTTCTGGGTTTTTATCTTACGACCAAACCCCAGGTGGGTTCTCAAGGGCGTCATGCTCTAAGGACTCCATCTGCCCCTTTTCCCTAGGAACTAGTCTTTTACCCTTGCGCCCTCCTTGGTTAGCCTATTTTCTGGGTTGTATAACCCTTACCTGTTGAGCTTGTGTACCTTGATACTGTCAAATCTCTCTTCAAGTTGTGCTAGAAAGCCTAAACTTTCAGATCTACTCCTTGGGACCTGTTATCACCAATCTTGTAGTTGCCCCTACAGATGGATACAAGGTGGATGGTAGAGGGGACAGGCAACTAAAGTGGTGAACCAAGAAAGCCTTAGTTCCCAAAATGATGGTTGTCGCGCCAACCAAGGCACTCTTCGCTTTAGCTATCAAAGCCAAGATAGCAGGGGGAGACCCAGATCTACTCCCGATAGGAGAGATCAACCCAATCACCAGATCAAATCAATCAGATGAAGTACGTAGGGTGACAGGTATGGAACCCTAGAATTAAGGTAGTAGGACCATTGTGGGGTTTTAGGAAAGGTGTGATGTGATAAGGAAAGATGACACACAGTGATTCTAGGATTAAGTATGATTCCAGGATTCAAAGCTAGTTTCAAATGGTCAAAATCAACCGCCTTGGGAAACGTGACTCTTAAAATAGGGAAAGTGTCTCAAATCAAAGATCTGATAGTTAGGGCTTTCTTAGCTATGCTTGATAGATGGATATGACAATATCTAGGTGTGCAAGCAACCAGACAAAGATCAAACCACAAGCAAACCTAACAACTTAGGAAAGTCGTGAGGGCTTGGAGAAGGATCAGTGCCTTGGAAAATGGGCCAAATGGAGTCGGATGTCCACCAAACTGTAGATCGGGGTTGTCAAGGTGTAAAGCAAGGTGGGTTTTAAAGATCAAGGTCATCCAATGGCTAGATCTCAGTAGATCTGAGATTCAAAATGCATCACCAAGTGACCCAAGTGGGGCACAACCCTCAAAATGAGGAATGGAGCCCACAACGTGAAGATCAACAAAGTGAAGCACTAGGGGTAGGTTATCAAGTGAGAGGAGTGTGAATCAAATGGGATCTCACCTACCCAGGTCTTAGAACTAGCAGAACTCACCCAACCAAGGAGTGCGACCTCACTTGGAGAGGCTAAGGTGCCTTAGGAAAGGGGTCAAATGGAAGCCAATCCACACCAAACTATAGATACGAATTGTCGTGGATACTATAGAGGTGGGTTTTCAATATCTTACCCAAAAGCCTACTAGATCCAAGTAGATCTGAAAAAATGTAAAATGAGGATTTTAATGACTTAGACAAATGGATAGATCATGGAATGAGAAATTTACCTTAAGATCATACCTGTGTGATGGATGAGGTTGCCATGTTGTTGAGGAATGTTCCCGCAGAGATCAAATGGGAAATCTTTGATTTGCCTTGCCAAAATTTGATGCCCTAGCTCCACACGTGCACCCTCCTCTACCTGTCAAACCAAGGAAATCAATTCAATCAGAATGATCAAGCATGGAGGAAATACAAGCATAAGCAAATGATAACATGAAGTAGAAGGTACTAAGACAGTAATACTCCCTGTTACCGACAAAACAACCCAAAGAAGAAGCAGGGAGGGTCCTCCCCTACCAATGCGTCCTCCTTGAACCAATTCGGCCTCCACCTGTAGATGACAAAATCATGGAACAAAATCGATAGCAAGACAATCTCCAATAACCCAGTGCAAAGGAAGAACAAACAAACGAACTCCAAATGCATTCACCACAACACAAGTAGATGCAATAGTATTTTTCTATTCCAATAATCCAGAGCCAAAAGTCCCCTTTACAATGAGGAGCTCTCTCCTTTAAATAGGATGGAGAGACACCAAAACTCTAGACACCTTTTGAATGGATGGCTAAGATTAAAAGATCAAAGTGATCTAATCAATGGTTGAGATGAGCTCAACATAAAAGTACATGGATCAATAATAAAATAATACATCAATGGACCAAATCGCCCTAGGAGAGGGGGTCCCACCAAATCTCAATGATAAAATATAAGATCTAGCTCATGGTGGGTCCAGGGGGTAATTTCTAACACCCTTGGTCAATCCCCATGGCACAATATCAATAAAATAATGCTCTAAGCACCAAATTGTGCCCCTCTGGGAAAGTCGTGAGCCTTAGGAGGCTCCAAAAATCCATAAAAAATGCTGGAGTGATGAGCGTAGGCCCCACTAAAAGCTGAAACTGCTGGAGAATGTGTGGAAGACCCACTCATCATCAAACATGATCCCATGCCAATCCCCATGCCACTCACAAAGAAATCTATTTTTTACTTTGAAAAAATTTTATAAAAAAAGAAAAAAGGTTAGTGGAGTCGCCAGATGAAAAACTACAGATTAGATCTAAGGATTCATCAAACAAAGCAAAAATCAAAAGTCGTACCCAGGGATAGAAAGATTTATCCCAAGCAACGGCGCCAAAAATGTTGCCGCCGGATTACACACCGTTTTTGTCGCAGCAGAAATCTATGTTGTAACTCGGTGTGCCCTTGGTGGCAAGTCTCGAGTCAAGTATTTCACACTGTGTTTTGACTCCATAAGGCACTGGTCCTTGCACTTTTCATTTGCTTTTTATTAATCGAGTATTTGTGTATCTTTAATTCACGGTGATTTATCTAAGTTATGATGGTGAAAGCTTTCTTAATTATTGTTGCAATTTCAATCTTGAACCTTAATCAAAAACTCCCAAAACATTAATAAACAACCCATCACTTTAACTGGAAGACCCTAACAACCTTAGTAACTTTCCATAGGGACTACCCCCCTTGGCTTTCGTTGGGAATTTTGCCTAAATGGAGGAGTCAAGAACCAAGTGACATACTTGACTCGAGACTTGCCACCAAGGGCACACCGAGCGGCAGCATAGATTTCTGCTGCGACAAAAACGATGTGTAATCCGGCGGCAACAGAGTGGAGCTAGCTTTTGGGGCTGTTGCTACAACAGAAGAGATGGCTCTTCGATATCATTCATCAAGAGAAGGAACGGCCCCCGGCTCTGACGCCGGAGGGGCAGCCATGGAAACCGTTGAAACCCTGCAAGCAAGTCCTCGCAGTAAACCATAGAAGCAGAGCGCAAATTCTCAATTAACCTTAAGCAATGTCTTTCTCTGTAAAAGAATTTCTCTATTGATGGTAGACCTAACAAAACTATTAGTCTCGTAAACGAATTTCTCTATTGATGGTAGACCTAACAAAACTATTAGTCTCTTCAAAAGGATTTTAAGAGCTACATATTAGATTACCAAAAGGCATAACAAATTAGGTCTACAAGACATGACTTATACCTTCATATTGGTTAAAAATATGAAAATAAACTAAATAACAATCGAGTAGCCTATATAGACATGAAGAACATCAAATGCAATGCATGGGTAATAGTATATGCCTAACTCAAATGAACCTAAACCTAACTATGCTAAACATAAGAATCAGGAAGGGTTAAGTGAAATCATACCACCAATGTAACCATTTAAGTAAGCAATCCATACCTGATCCCTTACCTTTGTCTTTAGAATGAATCCATGATAAGATCTCATCGATCACAAAGCAAATACGTACCAAGGTCTCCATCAAGATAGGAGATGAAGGATGGGTGACTATGGGGACCTGGAAGCTTTGATACCGTTGCCATGCAGAAGGATTCCTTCAACGGGCTTCATTTATCCACACTTCTACTGGACTTATGTATAGGCCATCTCCATCATTCATCTGCTTTGAGAAAAAAAAATTGCATGAAACCGGTCGACTGATTTTGAACTTGGGAGGCCATTAGTAGGGTTTGACTTTGCGAATCTTCATATGTCAGCTGCAACTTGTCCCTACACCTGCTTAAACATTTCTTCGGAGACACAAGCATATTGTTCATCTTTATAGTAACCATGTTAGTACCCCCAATAATCTTTAAAACTTTGAAATTGTCAACCACATAATCCATGCCTTCACATTTCAAGCGAAAAGATAAACAATAGAAATCCTGACAATGTGAGAAGAATGTCATACCTGTCCACATACCTGTATTGGTTTTAGTGAAATGCATCGATGAAAACTTACCGATACTGGATAAAAAGGGCTGAACACTTCTTGTAGAATGTTGTTGGTTAGGGCACACCATGCACTGGGAGACAATGGAAAACTCTGCATATGGCCATCGACAACAGGCACCACATCTTGCACTATTGCATCATCGAGCAAAGCAGAAGGGTTGATCCATTCTTCATTAACGACAGAGTAAGCTTCTTCACCCACACATGTGCTCGGGAGAGGGTCTACCATGATGGTACAAGGTCTTGAAGAATCGTACATCGGTGGACCAAGGAATTTCCAATAATCGTCTTCTTCCGTAAACCTGTAATTTTCTTCCAAGAGAGACAAAATATCATAAGAAACCGTAACCTGAGGACTTGGAGAATTCACCATTTCTATATACTCTTCATTTTCTTCAATTAAGGCTTCTTGCTCTTCATCTTCAGGAATCACTTCATCTCCGGTCATAGGGCCGTTACGTCATTTACCCAATCCTGAACAATGGTTTCTTCAAGTAAACCTTCCGAGAATTGACCTTCGTCAAGGACTACTTCATGCTCCTCTGGGACCTGTTCATCAATATCCGTATGATCATCCTTTATAATCTTTAAGATTTCTTCCTTAGCATTGGGACCCCATTGATCATTGAATGCCTCAACCAATTGGAGGAAGGAAGATATCCCTTTAGGAGGGAGTCCTTCATACCAAGCATCCATATCCTGATCACCTCCTAGTTCAAGGACATTACAGACAGCTGCATAATGGTGTCCTCATCTGTGATATCCCATGCCATCAAAACTTCTTTGAACTTTATGACATGTGCTGTAACGGTATCTTTTCCCCTTTGGAACATTCAGATAGACTTAGACAACGATGTTTATCAAACCTATTCAGGTATCGTGGAATATTTGAGAAGTCAAACGGATCGAGGTCCCCCATATCTCTTGCCTTTCAGTTTTGTTCTTGTAGAGTACTTCCTTTTTTATTTTCTTTAGTAGGAGTCGCCAGGAGAGACCTACCAAGTTAGACTTAAACAAATCTCACCGAAAGCATTAAACAAGTATGTACCTGAGATGGGTTGAATTCTTGGTGGAGTCGCCAGATAAACCTGTCAAGTTAACCCTTACAACAATATATATAGTATGAGGACGTACAATGAAGCGTACCAATATGTCTTTCATGCACGGATTAATCACCTCAATTTATTTTGAGGTCCCCGGCAACAATGCCAAAAATGTTACCAACGTTGTCGGACTTAACCAAATTTTTTTTAATTGGAGTCGCCAGGTAAGATCTGCAAGATTAGTCCTCAATAATACTTTCAAAATACCAATCCAAGACTTACCTCGAGTTTCTTACCAAGTGTCGTTTTGCCAAGGGTGTAATGACTCTGGATAAACCACTTCAATCTTTGAAATGTCCCCGGCAAAGGCGCCAAAAATATTACAGTTCAAACTAGCAGGCTAGGATTGCAAGTGAAAGGCAATCACATAAGAAACTTGGACTACTATCACCTTTGTCCAATCTCCTAACTTCTTCGGGATCCAATGTTGTCCCAAGGGGAGAGCCCTTTAATGTACCTGCCAAGTAGATGCCAAATACCTTCCAAACACCTTAAAGCATAGATCAGTGCCTCTAATGGAGTCAAACATGTAAATTTTAATCCATCGATCACTTCTCCCTCTGGATAGCCCTAAGATCTCAAGCAGTTTGAGTCTCTGTAAATCAATAATACTCTAATGACTTAAGAATCAACAGCTATAGATCTCTTTACAACTTAAATACTGAAATGCTCAATCAATCACACATATAACACTGCATATACCCTGAAAACCCCAAACGGGAAAAACTAGCAATCCTGTGGGGCTTTCTTCTATCTCGAGCCCAAAGCTATATATGAAATAAGCAAATACATACAATGTTACCTCAAATGTAACACTCAATCCTGACGAGTCAATACCCTAGATCTGCATGCATCAGTTGATGCATGCACTAAGGAAATGCGCCCTAGCTGTCAATATGGAACTGGTTCTGTCTGCTGGTATCTTTGACTGTACTACCTCTCCCACTGCTCTGCTTTGATCTGCTCTGCTACGGAAGAAAGCCAACTTCTCAACTGATGATTGTGCCCTTCCTCTGCATGGAAAAGTGTGCCCTCCCTCTAGAAGTCAAATGCTCATACAAGATCAGATCTCAGTAGATATGAGCTCTGATCGTCACAGACCTTCCTCAAACACTAAGGCAAGGCTACCCTGAAAATCTCAGACACTCAATCGACAGATCAGACTCTGAATGAGCTCTTCTCTCCTTTGGTAATGTGCCCCTCTCCGTCTCTGGAAGTCGTCCTCCACAATCTCTGCAGAATCCACTCAAGTGAACTATCTCAATCCACAGATATGAGCACCAAGTGCCTCTGGACAAGTGGTGTCTGATCCAGCTCAGATCACACCACTCTCCCTCCTGCACGAGCTCCTCTCTCTCTCTCAGAAAGTCGCCCTGCATGCAGTAATGCGCCCTCCTCACTCCTAACAAATCACTCTCTGATAAGTTAACTGAGCAACCTCATCCGAGGACCTCCTGCCTCTATATATAATCTCACCGATCAATTAGGTTTACCAAAAACCCAATATCTGTGCATGCAAAAAGTCACTTTTGCATGCATCTTTTAATTACTAACTAGCCATGCAAATCTCATGCATGCAAGAGGCAAAACACCCCAGAAGGTCAGCATGCAGTCACCAATGGACTCATGCCACTGAGTAGAGTGTATCTCACCCTCTACTCCATACTAATGCCTATACTGCTGATGTACCTCCATGCAAGGCATCTAAATCATGGAGGACATCCCGAGATACCATAAACTCTAACAAAACATAGAGTAATAGAGAGAGTTAAGATGGTGCTTGTATAGTAGTTTTGGCAGTTTTGCAGGTCTATTTAGGGTTAAAAAAAATAGGTCGAGGATTTCATGCCCGAAATTTTAGGGACGCGATAATTTATGGTCAAAATTTTGGGGTCGTGGGAATTTAGGGCCGCAAAAATTTACGATCCAGATTTTAGGGCCGCGGAAATTTAGGGCCGAAATTTTGCAGTGACGAGAATTTAGGGCCGCGATAATTTAGGGCCAGGGTTTTAGAGCCAAGATTTTGGGGCCGCGGGAATTTAGGGCCGGAATTTTGGGGCCGCGGGAATTTAGGGCCGGAATTTTGGGGCCGCGGGAATTTAGGGCCGCAAGAATTTAGGGGAGAGATTTTAAGGCTACAGGATTTTAGGGCCGTGAAGAATTTAGGGCCAAAATTTTGGGGTCGCAAGAATTTAGGGACAGGATTTTAGGGCCGAAATTTTAGGGAGGCCAAAAAATGAAGAAAAAATAAATTTTTTTTATTTTTAGGGTTTTTGTTATAAAATTGCAAACCTAATTCTATCATGAAAATGCAAAATTACATATAAAAATGCAAATTTAGCATAACAATAATATTTACAAAAATTCAAACTAGGGTTTGATGTAGAAAAAATGGACAAACTTAGGGTTTTATGGATGTTACCCCAAACCCTAGCCTTAGAGTAAGGTGACAAGCCTTCCTCTTGGAGGAAATTCTCCTTGCTACTAGGTTAGGGCTTCTTGAAACAACCTCTAGGATTGGTTTCAAGAGTTTAAACTAGGGCAAAGTTGGAGCTCCAAGGCCAAACTTTGTAAAAACCTCCTCTTGGGAGCGTTTTTAGTATGCAGTGAGGATAGAATAGTAAGCAAAAGCCTTATTCAAAGAGAATGTAGCCCTAGGGCTACCATTCAATCATTCAAAATGAAAAATTGACCTACCATTCATCAAGCAAACCTTAAAAATGTAAAAGACTTACTTGAGCATGAGTTATTCCAACCATTCTAGCATCCACAAAGCATTAGCAAGACAAAGAAAGCATCCAACTTCATCAAGAAGAATCATCCCTCCAAGAGGTGCACATCACTTCATAAGGCCCTTCTAGGGTAAAAGAGTAGCATAATGAATTTTATCCCATAAGTTGTGTAAAAATGAAGTGAGGAGATTGTATTTATATGATCTCACACTCACTTTTTACAAAAGAACCAAGCCTACCTGCTTTAAAATGTCAATTTAAAATTAAAACATGTAAACTTAAAATTATAACATAAAATAATCA
Source organism: Larix kaempferi (assembly GCA_027924585.1). Lineage (NCBI taxonomy): Eukaryota > Viridiplantae > Streptophyta > Pinopsida > Pinales > Pinaceae > Larix > Larix kaempferi. Next base: position 9,283,272 of record BSBM01000147.1, on the reverse strand, counting down.
AATATATGGGTAACTTGGGGCATTTTCCCCAGAGTTTACCCAAAAATGACTAAAATAGTTAAAAATGAACAAATCACTCTGAACTGAAGGTTGGAGTGGCGAGAGAGGGAGCGTCATGCCCCATCTAACCCTAACAGTGGTGAAAATCCCTCAACGCCCCCCCCCCTTATCAACCAATGTAGGCCTGGTACAAGAATGACCTCATCATGACTAGGAGCCCAAGGAGAGAGGGCGTTGTAGTGCAAGGGACCAGGAGGGTGTGGAGGGTGACCTGGAAGAGAGACATAAGCCTCAATGCTGAGAGAAACGCCACCAGAATGATAAGACAAGTGGGGGATCATGTGACCCAGTGACCCACCCCTAGGAGCCCTAGACACCAACCTTTCATGAGGCAGTCAGCAATGCCACTAAGCCATAGAACTCCCAGGAGAGGAACCAAAAGGGCATAGCCATAACCTCCACTCAGAAAATGTTGGAAGACACCCTTCCTGGTCAAAAAAAAATTACCCTCTCTCCCTGGGGCACAGCTGAAGGTGCCCTAGTACTGGTACCACGTAACAACTAGAAAATATCATCAATCTAACTTTCTTGCAGAATCAAAAAAGAAAAAAGTATCTCATTGGACTTGCTTTCTTTACAAAAACCATGAATGTATGAGTATCCATGTCATGTGGGCCCCTTGATCTAGGGTTCCCAAATAGGAAACTGCTAAATATAGCAATCTCAAACTCTAATAGCTCTAGCAAGAATTCTGATCAATGTGCATGCCTAGAACAACGAACAATGTGACAACTTGATGGAATCTTGTAGGATCTTAACCCTCCAGTAGTGTAAGCACAACTGGGGATTAATAGACCTCAAGGTGACCTTTCTTCCCATAGAATGAACATTCCTCGAAATACCAACAATTGGAAACACTGTGGCCTTTCTTCCTAAAGCAGTGACAAACAAAGGGTGTCTTACCTGCTACATATCTCTTGGTCTTCTTTTTCTTGTTCAAACTACTTGGCTTGCCACTTCTTCTAAATGTCGGTGCAGGCTTAATCTTTGCACTTTTCTCATCCTTGCCCTTCTCCAATTTGCCACAAGAAGGATGGAACCGCAGTGTGCTACCATCTTTGTTTGTTGCTACTCTTTCTTCGATGAGTAGGCCAAATCCACCATGTATTTTCCCTTTACAATTGTTATATTGGTGTTCATAGCTTTCTCCTCTATGTCATCGAAACCTAGGCCTTCATGCTTGACCCTCAATTCAGCAACAATGTGACTTGTGATGCATTGACTTCTCTTACCTAGCCCTTGACCATCGTAGCCCATCTATCTTAGGAACTTGGAACCAATGCCTCTGGTATGCTTTTCAAACTCTCCAAAATGTTCTTGAGAAAGGTCTAAAGAAGGTGAACTTAGCATGCTTGCCTCAATTATGGTGTTGGTTTCTGTAGTAGCAACATGAGATTGCTTTGCTTCCCTCTGCTCTTGGATTTTTAGCTTCAATACATATTCATGGATAGCAATCAAGGTGAGCTCAATGTTACAGAGTTCACCATTTCACATCGACGATTCATGAGTACATTACTCAGTGGATTGGTTAGTTGATCCACTAAAGCAGCATCGCAATCGGTGGATACTTTTTAGACTTGGCACATGGTCACATGTCCTTATTATTCAGGGATAGATAGTTAGACAGAGTTCAAATAAGTTCTTTCTATATAGTTGCAAGCAAAGGATACATTGTAGGTACATAAGGATAGGTGATACAGCAACAACAGAGGCCCCATACTTACAGATTTAGCGCAATATTCAAAGTGAATATGGGAGGTTGAAGACCAGTGTTACACGGGTACGCGTTTCCGAACCCCGGAAACGAGTTTCCTCGCTCCCACGCGTTTCGGAAACTAGGAAATGAGTTTGGGTACGTTTCCACCGCGTACCCAAATCCGGAAATGGCGGGAAACGCACATAGGGGTTGTTTCCTCAAAAGGCGGAAACGTCGGCGAGTTTGTGGCCCAAAAATAACCCCGTGGCGGCTCGGATTTCCTCGTTTTCCTTCTAATTTCGGTTTCCCTCGGATTTTCTTCACCCGTCGCGTTCATTTTCGGGTCGGGTTTGCACTGCAGAGGCTGCGTTTCGGGTTTACACATTGCAAAGGTCGTCGCACTGTCAACTAGAGTCCACGCGAACGTTTTTTCGAATTGCAGGTTAGTTGCAGGTTTAGTTTTTTATCGATCTGAGCCGTTTGGCCCTTTCGCGGGTGGCTCGGGGTCTGTCCCGTGCCCCTGTTAGCATATTCGCGGGTGGCTCGGGGTCTGTCCCGTGCCCCTGTTAGCATATGCTAACAGGGGCACGGGACAGACCCCGAGCCACCCGCGAAAGGGCCAAACGGGCCGACCACCAACAATCATATTTTTTTAAATTACATTAAATTTTTTAATTTTCAATTTAAAATTTTAATTTCTAACTTTCAATTTTTAAATTTTACAACAGTTTAAAAAATTAAAAATTAAAAAAACTCAAACTGTTACAAAATTTCATTGACACTGAAAAATTTCAACAGGTCAAACAAGAGTCAAACAGCAATAACAGTGACAGCAATAGCAACAATGAGTCACAACAGCAATAACAGTGACAGCGACAGTGATACTGATAACCCAGAAAATCAAAATAGTAATAGAATGGCAACAAGCATGAATAGGCCTGTGCATGGGGCAGATTCCAATGGGCCACCTAGAAGTTTGTCAGAATATGCGAAGGGGACATTTGATCCTTTAAAACCCCTTCTATTATATGCATCCAAACAACCAAAAAGAGCTTCAAACGCCGGTGGTGGTTCACGTGATTGGAAATGCAATATTTGTGACCATGCTTGGGTTGGCAGCTATAGCAGAGTTAGGCAACATCTTTTGGGGATTCCAGGTAAAGGAGTGCATGTTTGTGCCAAGTTGACAGCAGAACAGAAATCTGAACTTTTGAGGCTGCAATTGGCTGTAGATGGAAAAGGAATGTTTTCTAGCAGAAATGTCACCTCCCACGATGACCCTTCCAAAGCTATGTCTCCACCATCAGGGGTTGGGAGTGCTACATCAAAGAGAAAAAGGTCGGAGGGTTCTAGTTCTACATCTCGTTCTTGTGCAATAGGTACCACATTAACTGGCATGTATAGTTTGCAAAAACGAGATGATACAGATGATGCAATTGGCAAATTTCTGTTTGCTAATGGAATTCCTTTCCATGTTGTTCGTTCTCCTTACTATAAGGAAATGGTTAAAGCAATTGCAGAAATGGGACCTTCATATCTACCACCCGGTGAACATAAGATAAGAACAACAATTCTAGAAAGGCAGGTATCAAAAATTAATGTGCAAAAGGAGGAAATGAGACAAACATGGGTGAGGTTTGGGTGCTCTATTGTTATGGATGGGTGGACAGACATAAGCAAGCACCCACTAATCAACATCATAGTGACATCTACAACAGGTCCATTCTTTCTTAGAGCCATTGATTGTTCTGGAAAGCGCAAGGATGCATCTTTCCAATATGAGATTCTTCGGGATGCTATAGAGGAAATTGGGGTTGATAATGTGGTGCAGGTTGTGACAGATTCAGCAGCAGTTTGTAAATCAGCCGGGTTATTGATTCAGAGTAGATATCAGCATATTTATTGGACTCCTTGTTGTGTGCATGCACTCAACAATGCATTGAAGGACATTGGCAAAATCCAATGGATATCGGACTTGGTAACAGCTGCTAGAGATGTGCAGATGTTTATCTGCAACCATCACACCTCTTTAGCCATGTATAGGGCTCACACGAGGAAGGAATTCCTCAAGCCAGTTGATACTAGATATGCTAGTTATTTTCTCTTATTGGAGAGGATGCTAGAGGTACAAGCACCATTGCAGGCCTTAGTTGTGAGTCCAGATTGGGGAAGGTGGTCGAAATCCAAGACAGACTTGGGGAAGAAGGTTAGAACTCAGGTGTTGGACAATGTTTGGTGGGAAGATTGTTCTTATTTGGTATCATTCTTGCGCCCTATTGTGGAGGTGATTCGCTATGCCGATTCTGATTCTCCTAGTCTTGGAGAAATCTATGAGACCTTTGATAGTATGTTGGGTCGTGTGAAGGCCGCCATTCAAATAAGGGAGCCCTCATTAGATTTCTATACAACCCAGGTTCGACCCGTCATCCAGCGTAGATGGGACCGCATGAACACACCTTTGCACATGGCAGCATATGCACTAAACCCAAAATGGTATGTGGAAAGGCCTGGGAGAGTGCCTCCCATTGATGATCCCGAGGTAAAGAATGGTTTCCTAGATGCAATTGAAAAGATGTACAGTGAGGAGGAGGGGGCAAAACTTCGAAGACAATTTGTTCAGTTTGCAAGTCTTACTGGCCCCTTCAACAAGCGTGGTGCTCGGATAGATCGTATAGATTTAGCCCAAGATGACCCGATTGGTTGGTGGAGGATATATGGGGATGATGCACCAGAGCTCAAACATCTTGCTATGCGTTAGTTGTCTCAGATTGCTAGTTCCTCTGCAGCGGAGAGGAATTGGTCTACATATAGCTTCATCCACTCTATCAAGAGGAACAGACTTACCTCTAGAAGAGCGGAGAAGTTAGTTGTTGTGCATAGTTCTCTACGACTTGATCATAGAAAGACACCTGAGTATTTGAAGGGACCAGCAACACGATGGGATGTTGATCCAGAGGAGGATGCACAAGTTGATGTGGAGGAGGGACCTAATGAGACACAACTTGGTTTGGTTGGTGTGCCACTTAGCATGTTTGAGAATGCAAATGATTCTGATTCAGATGGTGACATTCCCATGGTTGATCCTGATTCATTCGTGCAGCAACTTGATGCAGAGACTAGTGGGGCATTGCCTTGAGCAATGATGCTCATTTGATGTTCTACTTTCTATTTTAGACTTTAGTTTGTGTTTTCATTTGGTGTTACTGTTAAGTGGTTAACATTACACTTGACTCTTTAACTTTAAACTTTTTAATTCCCAATATGAATGTTGAATCTTGATGTATGAGTTTGAGTTTTAAAGTTTTTAAACTTTTAAACTTTTAAGTTTTAAACTTTTAAGTTTTTAACTTTTTAAGTCCTAATATGATGTGATTTAGTTTTAGTTTTACTGATGTTTCTTGGAATGCATCATTGAAGTGTGATTTACTGATGTATTCACTATTTACTGATTTATGAATATGATGTTTCATGTTTCATGTTAGTGGATTCTGATTTACTAATTTATGAATACATGATGTTCATGTTAATGTTTCATGTTAGTGGATTTACTGATTTATGAATACATGATGTTAACGTTATAATCATAATGTTATTGTTTTGTTTGTATTTAGTATTTAGTTACTAGTTACTACTAATCAGTAATCAGTAATCTTTAAAGTTTAAACTCTTAAATTATAATTTTAAATTTTTTTAATTTTGTAGTATTCTGGGTGGGGTCCCCTATAATTTAAAAATTTTCCTATGTTGAAGACCTCGACGTACCCTTCGGCGTTTCCTAAAATTTGGGGGGTACTTCTACATATGCCGTTTCCGCGTTTCCCCGCTCCCGCGTCCCCACGTCCCGGAAACTTGGTGGAACATTGTTGAAGACCCCACATGATGAGATCAAGGTGAGTTCCAGTGTCATATTTTACTTGATACCATCAAGTTTTTGGACATGGTTTGGGGAGATATGCATAGAGTTCAATTTTTAGGCAAATCTAATGATCCACCGAGCAGTTGGCATTATTGTCGGATGCCAACATCGACTTCGACAAGTTCAACAACTTCGACTTCGACAAAGTTCAGCAACTTCGACTTCGACCAGTTCAACAACTCGACTTCGACCAGTTCAGTAACTTTGACTTCGACCAGTTCAGCAACTCGACTTCGACCAGTTCAGCAACTTCGACAAGCACCGACGTCGACATGCATCGTCAACATTGGCGACTGACGAACTACGACAAATTGTCTCTCTATCTTCCAGTCGATCGTAACGGTTGAACTTCTGAAACCGTTCTAACTTCTCTTGTAACTGAACGTAACAGGCAAACACCCAAGCGTTCCCAACACTCTATATAAGCATGTAAAATATTGTAATATACAGAGAACAAGTAATAGAGAAGAATCAAGATCAGTTCGCATTCATGCATATTATCTGTGTGTGTATGCAACTTCGACTTCGACCAGTTCAGCAACTCGACTTCGACCAGTTCAGCAACTTCGACAAGCACCAACGTCGACATGCATCGTCAACATTGGCAACTGACGAACTACAACAGATTGTCTCTCTATCTTCCAGTCGACCGTAGCGGTTGAACTTCTGAAACCGTTCTAACTTCTCTTGTAACTGAACGTAACGGGCAGACACCCAAGCGTTCCCAGCACTCTATATAAGCATGTAAAATATTGTAATATACAAAGAACAAGTAATAGAGAAGAATCAAGATCAGTTTGCATTCCTGCATATTATCTGTGTGTGTGTGTTTATGTGTAGTGTATTCCTGCTTTGCTTATTCTTATGCTTCCACCATAACAGTACTGACTCATTCAGTCGAACTATTGTACCCGTCATGCAACTGGGCGCGTACAGATCATCTAAGAAATTGTTATTTTTAGCAACTACGATTTTTAGTAGTTTTTAGAGACTAGTCCTATCAACAATCTAATTTCACATTTGAGGACCCAGTTGGAAGATTTGCCTATGTTTTGATTTTCATTAGTTTTCGAGGATAGCCAACTTTAGCAAGTGACTGGATATGTGGGGATCTATTATGGCGGGCAGCACAAGTGTCCAATTTCAAGCCATTATGAGCACTTTGAATTTTAATGGACTGGTTGCATTTTGACATGGTCTATTTTAGCTCGGTGCAAACCACATGGAGATATTAGCTATTAATAGACAGTGTTGAGCCCTTGGAGGCTTGGATATGACCCCGATTTGTACAACTGCAACCTCCTTGGTGATCCCTCGTTTGTCCTTGACCTTTGACTTTGTGGTGGAAAAACCTAGAAGCCATGTGCCTTGTTATTTTTTCCTTATCCACTTTCCTATTTTTATATACCTTATCCTTTCCCAAAAATATCCTCATACACTTTCCTATTTTCATGCCTTACCCATTCCTAAAAATAAGACTATCCACTTTGTTATTTCAAAAGCCTAAAATCATGGTTCTAAACTAATCCTCACTTATCCCATAGTTTAAGGCTTAATTCTTGGGAATTCTTTCATTAAAAAATTCTTAGTTTATTTTAAGCATGAAAAAAGTGCATAAGTGATTAGCTATATACAAGTGTAATCTCTCTTATGGATGGTTATAATGGAAGGAGGGGAATATTTTGGAGTATTTTATTCATACACATGTTATTTTCACTCAAAAACAAGTTCTATATTTGGAGATGATTATTCTTATCATTTCTCTCCCTCGTTCTTTTTTCACTCTTTCCTATACATATTGTATGAAGCAAAGAAAAGAGGAAGACTTTTCTTTGGTTCAATTTTGGATTGTTAAGTTGTTGAATTGGTGCTATTCCCCTTTTCCTTGCTTTTTCTTCTTAGAGAGATTGAGATTGGTAGCTAGCATGGAGTATCGAAGATGGAGAGTTGGCTTTGCTGGGTCGTGACTAGTACTGTCCCATCCAACAAAGTGCTTTGTACCTTGGCGTGTTGTTGTCCAAACCTATCAAGATTTTATTCTTCCTACAACTTTTGATAATAAAAACATAATTTTCCTTGGCCACTACTACAGGTTTTTCATTTATGAATCTTCTGTCATCTTAGGCTTTCATGTGTTACTAATACTGATCTTGAAAGGGCTTGAGTGAATAGGCCTCGGATTTTCTTCCACCTAATTCACTTTCTTTCTTCTTTCTTTTTCCTTTTCTTTGACTCCATAAAGGCACTGGTTTACTAAGTTTTCATTCATATTTCACACTAAAAATGAATTTTCACCTACAATATTCAATCTTGCATCTTAAGCATATTAAGATGGAAATTTTAGGCTTCTTTAATTATGTTTTTAGGAACATTACAGCAAGATTAGCTTGTTGGAATTTGCATTTTTATTGCAAAAACAAAGAGACTATTTTTCGGTTTCCATGCACAAAAACCATTGAAAAAAAACAAAAAAACAGCTTTAAAACGCAAAAAACAGTCACAAGTAATTGCTGTAATTTCTGTTTTTACATTAAAATTAGCATGGTTAATTCATCTAAGATGCATTGGGTTGCATGCCCAAATTATGGTAAATTTTTGCAGTTATTTACGTGCATTTTTCAGCTCGCAAGACATTTATTAGCTTGTTGTTTTTCATTCTTATATGCAGATTTTCAGGACAGCAAGTTTTTATCTAAGTTAAAAAGTCCCTAATTTTTTATTCGGTTATAAGTTGACCTTTAAAGTCACTAGGGATACTCCCCTGTTGTTAGCAAGCACTAACCCGAAGTACAGGGAGATAGTGCATGGTGACAGAGAACTGTTTCCAGTTGCCTTAAAACCATATGGTTTCAAGCATTAACAACTCCTTTGGTACCCTTTCTAAACATGAAGTAAAAAAAAATCATCAATGGAAAAAAATTTAAAGAGAATTTTTATACTTTTGGGACTCAAAACTGAATTCTGTTAGTGCCATTGCAATCAATGACCCCAAAAAATTAACGTAGCCTCTTCTAGAGTTCTGATGCATCATTCGGCCAGACCATGAAATTACGTACACATCCAGACCATGAAATTACGTACACATGGGCCCTGCAGGCAAAGTGTGGTCCTCGTACGGAATGTTGCTTCAATAGTTTTGATGACATGACATTGGAATGTCATCATGATCACATATTTTCCAATCTGAATTGGTAATAATGCTTATATTTGTTCAAAATGGTCAATTGAGCTACGCTCAATATCCACTCAAACCCCAGCGAACATGAATGGGAAATGCTTTAAAAATTTTATCATAATGCATCACAACTCAGATAAATGATCCATTGTGATAGACAAGGCTATAAGCAGTAATGATGCAAGATGTAACGTTTTTCCAAAATATCCCCAAAGTTACCCACTCACTTACCATCACTGCCATGCTTGTAACCAAAGTTGGCAAGGCTAGATAACAAACAATCTCAAGATTTCATTTGCATAATTTCAAAGCAATCCTACCAACAACCATGTGGTCTAATGTCGATAACAATTTCTCTTACATTGATACTGGCGTCATGTGTATTTACCATCATATTTAAGAGTAGGCAAGAGAATCCATAATGCCATCTGCATGGTACGCAAAGGCATTGCTTGTATTTATGATGGTTTCACCTTGCATACTGGACTATTTTGATACTTGTGCATCTCTGTGAACAACAAAAGCCACCTTGACTGCTCTAGTGTCCTTCACCTTCCGTCAATTTATCTTTGCCAAGTGCTTTGATTTAGAGGGCATCCACACACTTGGCAAGAGCAATAATGCATAGCTCAAGAAATCAATACCCATGTCTTTCTACTGTGTGTGTTTGCTCATTCTTGTTTTCTTGACTATTGTTATTGCATTGAGAGAGAAATAGCTTTAAAGTGACAAGCTTAAGCTATGACTGTTATGCACTAGAGTCATGATCATGAGATCCCTTCTATTTCAAATTTTCATGCACACAATAAACGTGTTGCCACTATTAATCATTTAAAAACTCTTTCATAGATAGCAATTAAACACATTCAACCAAGCCATCATAATTCAAAAAAAGCACTCGGGCAAGGCCTTCTCAAGCAAGAAATATTTTGAAATCATCAAATTCATGAGGCAAGCAAAGGAGCCTCGATGGTTAATAATCTGAACCTTAATTCAAAGTAAAACTCAAAGTCGTTGGGTTATAAACAGTTAAATGCAATCCATGCAATAGGGACAGTCTGATAAACTAATTAAAGAAATCTACTATGCATTTGACCCTTGCATAAGTACTTTCATTGTTTTCTGCATATGAGATGGAGCATTCATGGACCATCCATAACGAGTAAAGGACAATATTGCCATCAAAGCATCATAATGTAGACCAAGGGCAAAGTAAGGTCCCTGCAAGCAATAGGATGTTTAAAAGCTCTCCATCTATCCATGCAAAAATAATCCAAAAGATTCACATGGCATTAAAACTCGGTGCATCATCCAATTGAACTTCAAAGCAAAGCTCAAACAACCATGATTCATAAACATTCATGTGTAAACACAACATCAGTGATCAAACAAGTGCATTCAATGAATCTGTAAGCTTTAATAAAAGTTCCCTCAAGGTGAGGTGCGCAGCTATTCTTTACAATTTTGTGTACCTTGAGAATGAGAAAACATCTATGCACTTAAAGCAACACTAAGCAGAGACATTTAAACTTCTGCAATACCTTCTACATTCACCAACCTTCAAATGCAATAATCAATGACCATAGACAAGGGGCAAACCAATCATTGAACACTCAGTCAACCAAGCCGTTCTCGTGACAGAAGCAAGAATTATTAAGGATCAAATGCTAGCCTATCCAATCTTTCGATGAAAACCAATCCCCTTGAAAGATATGCACCAAAACTCGGATGAGCAGCTAAAAATATTGGCGCGATTAAAACTTCACATAGCTTGCTCACGACCAAAGCATGCTTAACAAGGAAACATGTAGAACAACAAAGAAACAATGCAAGAATTCAAGGTCGGGCAGAAATGCTTAGCCAAACAAGAGAACTACTACATCCCTAGAAGCCAAATACTATTCAACTACGCCACCATCCTCACTTAAAGAGAAACAAGATGATATGAAGTAGTGAGCAAGGATCATCCAAATCATCGATCAAAGGAACTCAACGAAACAAAAAGACCAAAGAGCAGGCAACCCCATAATGGACTACCCACGCAAATCAAGATGATCTGAGCAATTGACACAAGCAGGTAACCAATCAGTGTCAATCATGGAGGCACATTAAGAGTAAGACCATAATAATTCATCCATCAATCATTCAATCAAAGCACCCATCATGCACGTGCCCTTCAAGTAATAAAGTCAGTAAAGCAAACCAATCAAAGAACCTGCAATCATCCCTTAGTGTCGATCGCATCAAAAGTTACAAGGACTATCAAGCTCCAATCGATGAGGATTAAAAAAAATAAAGGGAGCGTAGGGGGGGCGGGCAGGGCCCAAGACTTGGGGTCAGTTGAGGACTCAACATATCAGCACCATGAAAAACTTGCGATATTTGCAACACTGATTTAATCTTCTTTCCTGCTGTAATAGAAAGATATGTGATTGATGGTGCATATTGAGTATGCCGATTTTTCAGATCTGACTTTTATTCACAGTCGGGCTAGTATTGAGTTGATTTAGCATGTTGATCTGGTTTTCGAGCTTTTATTTTTTTAGATCCACCACTGGTTTGTTGTTATAATAATCTAACATCTTGATATGTGTTGTCTACACTCTTGAATTTTTCGTGCAGTGTTTTGGTTTATGTGGATTTGAAGTTTTAATAGGTGTTTCAGATGTTTTCAGATTCAGTTGTAGGTTTTAAGTTCTATGGCTGCAGATCTGTTGTCAAGAGCTGAGATTCCAACATGGAGCATGTTACGTGGTACCAATACTAGCGCATCTGCAGATGTGCCCCAGGGAGAGAGGGTCATTTTTTCCTGACCAGGAGGGGTGTTATCCAACTTTTTCTGAGTGGGGGTCATGGCCAGACCCTTTGGTTTCTCCCCTAGGAGTACTTTGGCTTAGTGGCATACTAACTGCCTCATGAAAGGGCTTGAAGCCCTGAGGTTGGTGTCCAGGGATTCCAGGGGTGGGTCACTAGGTCACATGACCCCCACCTTGATTTATCATTCCTGTGGCACATTTTTCAGCACTGAGGCTTATGTCTCTCCTCCAGGTCACCTTTCACACCCTGCTGGTCCTCCAGGTCACCTTTCACACCCTCCTGGTCCTCCAGTTCACCAGTGCCCTCACTCCTTGGGCTCTTCTTGATGATGACGTCATCCTCCATGCCAGGATGCATTGCTTGATTAGGGGGGGCGTTGAGGGATTTTCACTACTGTTGGGGTTAGATGGGGTATGACGACCTCCCTCTCCACACTCCAGCCTTCAAATTGGAGTGACATGCTCATTTTTAGCTGTTTAGTCATGTGTGGGTAAATTCTGGGAAAATGTCCAAATTACCCACAGATTTGATTATATTTTATATTATTTTTGTTTTAATTTTAAGTTGACATTTTATAATTTCAAATTGACATTTTAAAGATATGTCGGCTTGGATATTTTTATATTTTTATAAAGTGAGTGTGAGAAGGTATAAATAAACCTCTCCTCACTTCATTTTAACATAACAACTTATGGGATAAAACACTGCTACTTTTTTACCCTTCTTAGGGCTCTTGGAGTGATGCGCACCTCTTGAGGATGGATGTACTTTCTAGTTTTGAGGCAAGCTTGTGAAGTATCTTTTGTTCTTGCTCTTTGCTAAGGTGATACTAGAGTTGTTTGCTTAACACATGCACAAGGAGGTATCTAAGTTTCTTCTCTTGATTTCTCTTTGTTAAATGTTGAATGTGATGCTTGTTTAAGGTTGAATGGTAGCCATTAATTCTGCATTTTATCTAAGCTAGGTCATTTTCAGCCTTTAGTTACCTTAGCATTGTGAAGGACCTCCTCTAGAATGAGTCCTTTGAAGCTTGAGCTTTAGGTCTCCAAGTTTTACCCTAACTAGGCCTCCTTTAACCAACCCTTGTGGTTGTTAGGGAAGGTCCTAGTTGGCCAAACTTTGCAAGTACCATCTCAAGAGGAAGGCCATCTTTCTTGATGCCCTAGGGTTAGGATAAAACCTTAAAACCCTAGGTTGGCCTCTTTTCTACCTTTTAAAACCCTAGTTTTGTAAACTTGTATATATTATTTTAGTTTAGTTTTTTTTTGTAATTTAGGTCATTTTTACGTTTAATTGATTTTGAAAACCTAAAAAAGAGCCCTAATTTCTGCTCCTAAACCCTAACTGCAGTTCTCTTTTGCCGTAGTGGCCTCTCCCTCTTTTGGAGCTCGCCCTCTCCCCTTCTTCCCTTTCCTACCCTCGCTTTTCCCTCCTTTAAGCTCGCTCCGCCCTCCTTGCTTCACCTTGAACCTTCGCTACCCCTCTTCTCCTCCTCGCTCCCTTTCTTTTCTCCTCCTCTTCCCACTCCTTCCTCCTCTATCCTTTACTCTCTGCTCTCCTCCTTCTCTGCATTATTCTTTCCTCCCTTCGCAGCCTTTTCGCTGCCCCCTTCTTCCTTCCCCTTATCCCTTTTCCAACTCCTTCCTTCTCCCTTCTCTCTGCTGCAAATTTAAATCTGCTATAGCAGCAGACCAACCAGCCTTGACTACCTTCTTCATTGTTCTCTATCTGCATAACACAAGACAAATGAAGGGGTTAAAATTATGATACTTTGACAAGGCTACTACGTTATAAGAGAATTCTGAAAATCTGCCTTATGGGAGGTCTGAAAGGTCTTATTACAGTCTGGGTCTTTACAATTACTTCACTCAGAACTTTGGATTATATATTGCATACATTTTGGGGTGATCTCAACGAACTTGACACCTAAGGGAGACCACAATTCAGCCACCATAAAGGTTTGAAATCAGCAGTACATATAATATATTATCTTTAAAATCAATTGCATGACAAATTGGAGAGTGAAGTTATTTAAGAAGTCGGTGATATTATTCATGCTTCTCTCCTTATAACTTTACATACAGTGATGACCTTACTGCTGCTAATACATTTCTGACATATGCATTTCTGATACACCATTGATTTAGTAAACAAAAGCGGACAAGATAGCTGAGTAAAGGTGCAAGTGATTACATTTATTCTTTGTGATTTCTATGATTGCTAATCTTTATCCTACTGCTGTCTATGTTATTGTATTAGGTCCCCCCGGCTCCGGGTGCCACCGCCACTGTCAACAGGGCCGCCAAGGGAGACACGTCTCCTCCTCCCGGCACCAGTTCCCAGGCGATGCATTAAATGAGAAATACGAAGCCTATACATCTGGCCTCCCTACACGCAATGGTTCACATCGCCCACATGGCCCGGGGGATGGCATTTATGCCGGCTCCGTTTTCCTGGTCCTCTCGCCCGAGCTGGTATCAACTCGCATTTACTCTCTCTCGTGCGATCTCCTATGCTCTCCACGGCTCCTGCTGGGTTATGAAGAACCAAGCTCGCTCCGTTGCGGTCATTACGCCTCTTGGTTATGTTCGGTCTGCATCCACAGCGGAGAGCTTGACACCTGCGGAGAGTTCAGTCCTTTTGCTGCCCGATTCGATCATGAAGCGCACCAGAGGCATTTCCCGACGAGGTTCCAGTCAAGGCACTGGAAAATCTACGTCGGTGGAGAAGGCAATTCCAGCCCACATCGGCTACAAAGACAACGTTTCAATGCCGGTTCGTCGACTGGTGGATGATTGGGAGTCCAGGAGTGTTGCTGAGATTCTCGCCTTCGGTATCCCTGGTACTCAGGTGAACCACTACTGGCTGCTTAAAAATTTGCTTGGTTCTCTGGTTGAAGATATGCTTACTAACTGGAATGTGGCTAGGATGACCATAATGGACACCAGATCCAATATGGCACATTTAGATGGTATTCTTGTTGATCTTGAAGCCTGTCTCTCGGGCAGTAGATATGCTCTCTTCCCCCACTCGTCTCCACCCCTGGGTGTTGGTCCTGAAGGCCCGGTGGCTGGTACTGGCGATGGCATGGTCGAGGTGAACAAAGGTTTTGAGCCTCACGCAGTTGAGCAAGCCGCTGGGAGCTCACTTCACAATTCTGGGGACCTCGCTGCCTCAATGGACGCCACTCCAGCACCTGTTCCTGTTCTTGTTCCTGCTCCTCGCAGTATTCAATGTCCTGACTCCCCAGCTGTCGCTGTGGTGCAAGTTGCCTCCCCTCCTGGGACTTCTTTTCCAATACCTTCTACAATTGACAATGTCCATAGCAAGCGCCTTCGGAAAGATGATGCAACAATGATTCTTCAGCGCAAAACAGAGCCGCTGCCATTCAAGCTCCCAGAGCAGCAGTGGACTGATGATCTCTTTGAACCCTGCCCCATCTCCGAGGACACGCATGACTCCAAAGGCGCAGAAGCTAGCTCTTGAGCTCTGCATTTCTGGTTCTTTTACTATGTCTTTTTGTACACTCTGGCTTGAATAGAGTTATAGTATTTTACTGTCTTTCCTGCTCGATAGCTATCTAGTTAATCTTGGTTACAATGCTCTGTTTTGTAAAGATGGCACCTTGTATAGGGCCAATATGATCTATCTGGATTTTCCTGAGGACTGTAATATTTTTGTACTATAATATAAAATTTCCATGCAGCTTACAAAAAAAAATATGTTATTGTATTAGGTCTGAAAAGAGACTGTGATTGAGTACTAATATAACTCTATAAACTTCAAGTTCTTAAGGTTGTAGATGGAAGTTGGTTCTAAATGCAAGTAGTTCTTGTATATCTTGACTGTGATTGAGTACTAATATAACTCTATAAACTTCAAGTTCTTAAGGTTGTAGATGGAAGTTGGTTCTAAATGCAAGTAGTTCTTGTATATCTTGATCTATTTACCATTGTTAACCTCTGTCATACTGTACATATCAGCCCTTAAAATTGCTATTGGTAATTACACCCCTCGTCATTGAAGGACCCATGTTCATGGTTCAAGCTAAATATTCATGAAGGATGTTGCTTATATGCTAAGATACTATTGAGTGTTTTACTACTGAATTTGCGCACATTTACTCGATATTGTTGTATGTTGGTACTTGCACTCGATTGAGTTGTTGAACATTGATGAATGATCTTTCTCACATGCTAATACACAATTAATAGTCTCCATTGCTAATCATTTACATCATTGGGTTAAATTATTTGCATCTTATCTTGCATCTACAAGCACTAAAGCCGAAGTAGTATGCCTTCTCCATTCGTTTAAATTCATTGTCTAAGGCACTGGTCACTAGTATTCTTGTCAAAGAAGACATAGCTTTTCTTGTGCTAAGGTATTCTGCAGGTCACGTAAGGGCTCTTCCCCTTGGAGGTTCCGACTCTCCGAAGAAGTTAGGGAATTGGCTAAGGTGACAGTGGCCATTTCTCTCATATTTGTCATCGGAGACTAGCCCTGCTAGTTCATCCGGTAACAGAGCACTTGAGAAGTGATAGTATGCTCCTTGAGTTCTTATGGTGTAAATCTGATATCTTCAAATTTTGTATTTGCAGCTCTGAAATAAAGGTGTATAACTCTTTTAGTGGCCAACTCTTTGTTATACATGAACATGATGGTTTAATGTGGAAGTTCCTAAACTGATTGGCCCAGAATATATTGCCTGCCCAATCATTTTTATCTTTTACTTCTTTGACTCCAAGCCCATTGGATTTAAGGCACCAATCAGAAAAATACACAAAAAGAACAATATACTCTGTAGATTTTGAGTGTTTTATTTACAGATCTGCAATTTTTTGTTGCATATGTGAAGTGGATTACTGCAGAATTATGAAGTGAAAACTTTGATTTTACACTCTTAACACATAAATCTAAAGTTTGTGTGCTGTTCTTAAATGTTTTAGGGCAGAAATCTGAATAATTTGTGAGATTTTAGTGAATACATATTGAAGATTTGAAATCTTTCTCAAGGTACACTTGAATTTTTTTAACTTTAGATCACTATGGAAGTTAGCTTTCAGGGTTACTACAAAAATGTTTGCACCATGTTTGGGGGTGCTTCATGAGATTTAGGGTACATGGTGTATGTTCAAGCAGATGGAAGATGGTCCATGATAGATTTGCACATTAAAGATGGCTAACTCAATGGTTGCTTGACCTTATAGTTGAGTGTTTGCGTGATATTCTTCCCAAGGGTGTTGGAGCTCTTCGAATAGCTTTGTTGACGTTCTACATGATGGCCACATGCAGATGGTTACTTGGTAGGAAAATGGCCTACTTAAAAGGAGGAGGGTTTTGCATCCCGGAGGAGGGCATTGGATCCCAGATAGTACAAGGTAGCTTGGATGCTTGCATGGAGACTCATAGTGACATGGGAACGCTTGGGTGTGACAACATTCATGTAGGGGGAGTGAACCCAGTGGAGTACATGGCTTAGGAGGATTGTTGGAGACATTGGAGGCTTGTGGGAGGAGCATTAGACACACCTCGTGGAGCACCCTTGCATTTGGAGCCTTGCTTGTGGACAACATCACCTTGGAGCTTGGCATGTGTACCCTTGGGGTGTAGAACTCCACATGTGTGAGCCTACATGTGTTATTGTAGGTTATATGAAAGGGCACAGGCCCACATGTATTGTTGGCATCCCTTACCTCTCACATATAGAGAGAAAGGAGAGCGTCCTTCACTCATTCGTTCTTGTCCATTCTTGTGCAAAGATGTGATCAAGAGGAGCGCACTACTTCTCTCTCTCTCGATCTCTCTCGTTCTTGGAGTCACTAGGGTTTCTTGAGCTTCTTGGAGCATATTGAAGACTCTTGTCCATTCTTGTGTAGAGATGTGATCAAGAGGAGCGCACTACTTCTCTCTCTCTTGGACCTTTTGTACTCAATCTCTCTCTTTCTTGGAGTCACTAGGGTTTCTTAAGCTTCTTGGAGCATATTGAAGACTCTTGTTCATTCTTGTGTAGAGATGTGATCAAGAGGAGCACACTACTTCTCTCTCTCTCTTGGACCTTTTGTACCCAATCTCTCTCTTTCTTGGAGTCACTAGGTTTTCTTGAGCTTCTTAGAGCATCTTGAAGACTAGGGTTAGGGTTTTATCCCTCAGAGATTTCAAAATTAGGGTTTTGAGATGAAACCCTAGGTTGTACTTGTTGAAGAGAAGACATCTTGCCTTGGAGGAGATGCTTGTGTGATCTCCTTGGTGTGAGCTAACTTTTCATTGTTTTCCCGAACTAGGGTTTTGGAGAACTAGAGTATTGTACTAGCCTTGTGATAAGGCTATGATATGTACATGAATTTTATCTTTATGCATATTAATGAAGTTTCCAGCTGTCCAATTCTTGTGTAAATTGCAGATTTGATTTTCAGCCATATATATTTTTCATGGTTTGTAATTTCCAGCACTATATATGTATTGCTGATTTGACATAAGTTAAGGGCAAATGTGTTAAGTGATTTAACATTTATATAGAATAATATAAGAACAATTTTTCTGCTGTATTTACAACTTGTTATCAACTGATTTGTACAATAGTTGAAACCTTATTGAGCCGCCAGTGTTGGAACACATCAGTGTTCACTTCCAGAGTATCTGGGTTTCATTATATTTGGGTCTAGCCAGTTTTGGCTAGCCAGTTTTGTTTTTGAGTCGACATGACCATGGCCCCATGGGGGTTTGTATCAGTGTGCTAGTAGGGTCTGAGTGGCTCGGTCTCCCATGACTGGATTAAACAACTAAGGTATTCCAGGGAGTTTTTTCACCGCCAGATTATACTTTGCTTCAGGCGAAATATAATCTCTTGGTTTTTCTCCCGCTTCCTCCAAAGCTGGAATGCCCGATTTTGGAAATTTGGCCATGGGGGGTTATTAGGGTCCAACTATAATGTATAAACCTACTAGACACTATTAGAATAGGTTTTGGTCATGTCCTAGGTCTCTAGGACCCCCAGAAAAAATTTCGAAAAAATTTTACCGGACGCGTCGGAATTGGGGTTTTTAATTATTTAATTATTTTTTTTTAAATTTTAATTAAATTTCTCTATAGTTTAAATAGAGAAATTTGAGTCTGTAATATGTCAGTCATCCGGGGTCCGTTTCAGTGTTTGATGGCTCGTTTCATAAGCCAAAAATCACACATGACCCATGGAGCAGCTAAACCCAACTTTCGGATGCCAATTCCGCCCCATAATTAATATTTTCTCTGAAAAGTCATTTACAGAGAAATTATTAATTAAAATAATAAAATTGATTATTTTTGAGATAATCCAAATCTCTCCAAAATTAATCAATTTGATTAAAATAAAGGGCTAAATGACATGGCGATGAGCATTAAGGAAGATTCCAATCAACTCCAAGCCCATCCAGTCACTCACCCAGTCACCAGCAAGGAATCTCTTTGAGCAGATTCGTCCTCCTTCATGGGAAAATCGAGTTTGTGATGTGGCAATGATTTAATGGTTTGTTGGATGGCATTTAAGCCAATGGTGGGCGCCTCCTTTAAACTAGCAATCAAATCCAAGCTCGGTGCTCTTCATGATTCGAGCCACACCCACTATCTACCATGTGTTGCCTTCACAACTAGCTCGCGTGAGAGTATCCCTCACGTCAATCCTTTAGGGATCCACGCTTTTCCTTTGTTGCTTATTCATTGGTTAATGGACATGTTGATTGGCTTGGCTTTGGATCTAATTCGAGTTAGCATCTATCAAACTACCACATGTCTCCACCATTGCCAACTCGCCATCTCCACATCCTCACGCTGATCCTCACGTCCACCTACCAAGCTCACGTATGGCCTTGTTGTAGCTTATCTATTGGTTAGTTAGGCAATCAATTAGCTTGGCTCCTTTTAGGTTTGAGTTAGTACCTACCATGTGACACTTGCCATCCATCCTCTAACTCGCACCTCTACCACTCCTCACGTCACTCCTCATGCAAGCTCGCACCTATCCTTGTTGTAGCTCGTTTATTGGTGGTTGTTACTCCCTAGGGTTCCATTAAAAGTCGAGTTTGCCACCTTTGCTCTTCACACCAACCACAAGCTCGACTTTAGCTTTGTCTCTTGCTCCAAACCACCTATTGATTGGAAATCGACCTCATTGCTCACCACCAATTCGATTTAGGGTTTAGGTGTTTAGTTTTACTATAAAGAGAGGCCCATTTGGGTTATTATCTCATGGAAAATTGTTGTAAAGTTACTCTGCTCATATTTGTCAAGAGCTTGTGGAAATAAAGTTGGCTTTGGAGGCAAATGGTGTGCATGTCTATTGGTTCATGAGTTAATGGTTCATTGTTGAGGTAATATCTATGATTTTTACATTCTTGCAATTTCAATCTTGATTGTACTTTATGCTTAGATCTCTTTATTAAGAGCATAGGGCAAGCATTTGATGGTCCAATTTGTTTGCTAGGCTTAGGCTTGGATGGTTTAAAGGAGTACAAATTGTAATCGGTCTTACTACCTTGTCTCTTTTTCCGTTTTTGTCTAACTCTCTAAGTTTAAATCAAGCATTGTTTGTATGAGTGTTTATGTATTGCAGATCCTCAAAAGGGTGAGATGAGATGAACTCGGTTGTATCTCCCTCTTCTCCACCAACAAAAAACTTGTGCTAATAGTTTGTTTTTTCAGGAAAACTCCAAAGAAACAAGATCTAGGGTTTTGCATCTAAAGCGGAAAAGGCTACTTCTTCCATCAAAAAACTTCACTTTCAAAACATTGGTTACTTGTTACTCTAGGGCTCCTCTTCTTCAAGCCTTCCCTTTTTCTCCTTGAACCCCTTTTTGCCCTTGTTTTGCTAAGCCCTCTTCTTCCATAGGTTTTCCCATCTTAAAGCTCTCTTTTCATCCCCTCGTTTTAGCCTTCTTACCCTTTTCGTTTGACTTAAATCTTCTCCCATTCGTCCACCCTAGTCTCTCCTCCATTCTTTCCATTTTCCATCTCCTTCTCCTCTTGCCCATTCGTCCAAGCTTCTCTTTCCCTTAGAACTCCCTCTCGTTCTACCCTTTTATCCTCCCTCTTTGCATTTGTTTCTCTCCCTTTGCCTCTCCATCTTTGCCTTTAGATTTGCCCTTTCTACCTCATCTCGTCCACCTCCAAAGTGCCCTAAAAAACCACATAAAAGTAAAAAACGAATTGATTAAGTTAGTGCTAGAGTTTGTTCCTATGATAGATTAGATTTCAATTTATTATATCATTGGCATTGGCATGCATTGAAAGTTAACTTTAGAGCATTCTAGATCTCTTGTTTTACACTAGTATAGTTGTATTTCAAAATCCTAGTTACAAGTCGAAAAGATAGAATATTTTTCACAAAAAATTTCTCAAAATTTTTATGATCTAGATCTCTTTCCCATTACATTTTAAGAGTTTGTTGTTCGCTGGTCCGTTTCATCATAGTTAAGTTTTTATGATAAAATTTCATGCATTTTACATTTTAGAGTTAAAACTTTAAACCTAGACTTAGCTAGTTTCAAGTTTTGGTTTTGTCTTTTGCTAACAGTTAATGGGTGCCTTGTTTAGATCTTTTGGACTTGTGTAGATCATTTGAGAAAAAGAGATACTTGATAAAAGGTCTTGAAGCAAAAGGATCAAACGCAAAATAAAGTGAAGGAGCCATGAGAATGACTCA
This sequence comes from Larix kaempferi, assembly GCA_027924585.1. NCBI lineage: Eukaryota > Viridiplantae > Streptophyta > Pinopsida > Pinales > Pinaceae > Larix > Larix kaempferi. Next base: position 9,261,932 of record BSBM01000147.1, on the reverse strand, counting down.
ATCTTGATATACTTATCCTTTGTAATAGCAAGTAGAATCTATATCTTCTTCAATAATTTTCCAAGTATCATCATTCTCGAAAGACCTTTCAAGGATTTTCCCTTGAGGCACTTGTACTTATCAAATAAAATTTTTTAAGTGGAGGAGGCCTCCACTTTTTGGGTCTTCTTCCCCATTTGGGGAAGGGTGTTGGGTCTTGTGGTTGTTTTTAGCTTAGATTTACATTTTTATGTTCTTAGTTTAAATTTTGCTTCAATAAGTTTATCTTGATTATATCTCATATTTTACTTACCCCCATGCTTTCCCGAGTAGGGTCTTGAACCTGAAAGAGATTCTTGGGTAGCTTAGTTTAATTTTTATCATTATTGTTTCTCTTCCAATCCTTGACCAGAGAATAGCTAACTTTGGGATCGTATCCCAAAGGCCACATAGTTTTGTGGTAGCTTCTCGCTCCCCCATCAACTTCTTGTGGACATCCAGCTAGCTGGAAGGTTTCCAGGATTGGTGGTTTCTAGTGGTTGATCCTGTTTCGGGGATCAATCCCACCTAGTAGATTAGAATTTGTATGGTAGAACACTAGTTTTAGTTTTATCTCATATTATTTGGCAAAGTAGTTATTGTTAAAAGCATTAATTATATCTTTCAAGTTATCAAGTGGTTTCATCTTTCTCAAGTTATTTTACTGCTTTTCACAACACAACTGCTCTTGTTTGCTTAAAATAAACCAAAGTCTCTTGAACTTGGCCAAATCCAAGTCAAGAGCACCCTCTATCGGAGGGCATTTTTAGTCTTGCATCATCCCCTGCATTAGGCATTGTTAATTTAGCAAGTCTCTTGAACTGTGGTCATAAGACCGAGTCAAGAGCGCTCTCTGTCGGAGAGTTGAACAAGGTTCTTTTAATAATAAAATTTTCCACTCACACTCCCCTAATTAATTTATCTTGGTTTGTCCTACACCCGTATGCTCTGCCAACCGGAAACGGTTGGGCTAGTACTCAGAAGGTGGAAGACTTGATAATAACGATCGATAAATTTAACTAAAATTTTTTCCCACAACCTCAACCAAGGCAAAATACTATTCTTCCCGCGAGGGGTGGCGCCGGATTCCCACTGTCAGACTCAGGGGCGGTTCAAACATTGGACACCAATCCTTATCGAATCTGGGTGCTTCCGACATGTCATTCAGGGTTGCCAGTATCTTTCTTGGGTAGGGTTCTACCATCTCTTTGAACATCCTTGGTTTTAGCCCTAATAATCAAGACAATTAAAATTTTGAATTTACCAAGATAAGCTGCATAACGTTCTCACGAATTTTCCATTTCAAGCACTTGTATCAAGTTTTCACTTTCACTTTTATTTTTGACTCCATAAGGCACTGGTCCTTCATTATATATTTTGCTTGCTTAAGTGAAAACATTGGAGTATTTGCTTATATTTACGTGAAGTGATTTGTTTACTGCCCAAGTGTATCTTTCATCTTATCTTTGCAACGTGGATTGCGTTATCTTGTCAGATATTAAATTTTCATAATTGTCTCTCATTCACAAACTCCTAAAAAACACCCATCCGCATCACAACACTCAAAAACACTTAAAAAACAAGAGCCTTAGTGAAACTCTCTTTTAGGGACTACCCCCCTTGGCTTCGTTAGGAGTTTGCCTAAACGGAGGAGCTGGGATTCAGGTGACAGTACCTGGCTCATTGCTTGCCCCCAAGGCCACACCTCTCTCACTTGTAGTGAAGAGACAGCTTTCGAAAGATTTCCGCTGCTGGTGTGCATATTGGCGGACAACACAACTGTCAAAAGTGTCTTCAGATCTGTTATATGTATAATAAGATTGACCTAGAGGGCTGAAACTTATTGGAACACATTGATATATTTTCTCTTGAATGCCTAGTGGACTGGAGTTGTTAAGTATAGTCCACTGATGCCATTGTTTTGATTATATTTCATAACAGCCCTAAGGCTGAAAATTCACAGGCTTAAGATCGGAAAAACCCGTAGTATAGAGGTGAAATTTCTGAATTGCATGAGAAACATCAATCCACAGAAATTTCTACAAGGGATGCCCACCTAAGACCAGTAAGCACTAACCCAAAGCAAGATGCACTGTGTGGGGTGACATTGGAAGTTTCCCTAATTGTCATCTGAGCTCGTTGGGACTGAAATTCCCCAAGGAAAATTTTGATTGATAACAATGACCATGTTCCACAACAGAATCAAGGGATTGTCACTGCCATCCCTGTCCAACTGCCTACTTTCATGGACAACACCCTCAAACACAAACAAATAAAACACTTGATTCTTGGCTGCAAAGTCTACATGGTTCTTTCCGGCCTTAGCAACAAGTAGATGTATAACACATTATGGTGCGCAAGGTTCACCTAGAAGCAAGCCCTTGTGCGCCACCTAAGTGCCAATAGCAAACCTAATATCAGAAATGCACACAATTTAAAGCAAGAAATGTTTTACTACTAAGAGATCGCCAAGAAATTGTTGCATCTTCACTAAACCATCAAACAGTTCAAAAAAATCACACTACCAAGTACACAATCAACATTTTCTACTTCTCTCTTCCTCCTACTCCAAACATTGTAGTTGTTACACATTTCCCATTAACAATGGCCAGCCTAGGTTAATTAATTAGTGTTAATGTCTATATGTAATTAAAAAGAAATAAATTAAATTAAATTACATTAACGTCCACCACTGATATAGTAGGTCAATGGGGCTCAAAAGTAAAAGTAACAGCCATAGTAACCAAGTTTGGCCAAAAACGTAGCTTTTGTATAGAAATTCAACAAGAATTCAGTTTGGTCGAATTATTCTCTTCAATACGAACGTATAATTGGTCATATCATACCATACCCATAATTTTGTGCACAAATATGTCATCTGATGCTCAAAAACCCTATAAAAATTAATAGCCCGGTATGTCCGAATTATTCGATTTCATCAAATCCATCAGAAAGAGAACTGAAACAATCAAAAGAGAACACCTGATCAAAATCCACAGGCCCCAGGAAGTCAGTATCTTTGTAGAAGAGTGAAGCGCTGACCTTGGGTTTAAGAAGAGTCTGGTTCAATATTCTAGCCTGTCCAACAAATCTTCTACAGGCTTAGAGGAATGATGGAGAAATTCTTAGACATACTCCGGGAAATTCTAAGATTTGGGCATGAGGAGAGTCGGGTTCAATCTTTTAGCTGACCCAACAAATTTTCTACAATTATAGGAAGTTTATCCATCCTCTCATATTTGTTGGCAACCTTCTGGCAGACCCTAAACGATCGTGTTGGGAATTCAATCAATCGATTAGTCACCCCTTTGAAATCTTTGTAATTTCTATGAACTAGTCTAGATCCATCTTGTAAACTTCGTAGGTCTATTTGAACTTAGGACATGTGAAGTACCCAGAAAAATGAAATCCTCTGAAGTGAAGAGGTTTCCACCTCGAGGGATTTCCTCTATTCATGGATTAAGATTGACAAATCTAGACTCGTCATCACTGCATTATCAAATCATATGTACCCCTAATCTCGTTTAACTTTGCCCCGCCTCGTTGAGTAAAGATTTCATCTATTACGACAATAGAGATGCAATTTGATTATGTATTTTATTGATACTCCAGAAATTTTTCTGTGCTGTATCTCTCGAGGACAATTTTTCGATACTGTACAGTATTCAAATTCCAAATCGTATGGAGACCGCCCATCTCCAATTGGGCGTAACAATAGTATCAGAGCGATCATCTTGGCACATTGTGTTGGCACCATCAACAGCTACAGAATATGCAATTGACTTATTTATGGATAAAAAGGTTTCACTTCGATAAGATCCAGAGACCAAATGACAGCAAGCAATTTATTGTTGTAAATATTTACAGCTCATCTGTGCTGAGAACAATTCTTACTCGGCTTCCAATTAAATATCAGCAATTAACTATTGAAGAAACAAAACGGTATATGAAACGCGAGAGACTATATCATTATAAAGGTAACTGAACGGTTGCAGGTTCAAACCTCAATGCGCAGCAAATTGCTTAAGAAATAAGCCAATCCAGCAATGGCCGAAAACATGGCACATTCAACGAGCCTCAACGTGCTTTGAAGCTCCAGAGCTTTGTCCGATAAATTGCCTTCGTCTTCCTCGTCATCGTCGAGAGGACCGGCCAGGTAAGCTCCGGACTCTGCCACCATTGGCGCCTTCTTAATTTTTGGGAAGCTATGGCGGGCAAATGGTTTAGAAATTGATGTGTAGGTGGGATAAAAGTGTGAGCTTCGAAGCGCATGGCTGCGAATGAAAGGAATGTGAATCTTCAATGGCCCCTGCAATTCGGTTCTAGTTTTAGGAGGGTTAGAATACCTTAATTTATAGGAATGGGAGGAGAGGGCGGCCGTGGACGCTGTGGAGATTTCCATGCTTCTTACCTAAGCTTTGACTTGTACTCGGCGTCACCTAGTAATAGAAAAAAAAATGAGTTATCCAGATTTAAAGATGGTACTTATTTTCTTTGCGATAGAGTTGTTGTCACATAGGTATGATATCTTAGGCAGGAAAGCTTCTTTAAGCGTATGACTTTTAGTTTGATTGGTAGTCATTGTATTATCTGACGAGGGGTAAGATAATTTTGCATTTTGTTTTTCACATCTAAAAGATTTATACTTGATATTCCTTGTCAATCAAAGTATACATAAGCTACAGTTTCTCAGAGTTCTTTACATCTTGCTGATCTTTTTTTCAAATCTGTACCAAAGAACATTAATCAACATAAACAGTTCTGAAAGAGCGTTAAGTTAATTTTGTTATAGAAGAAGAACTCGTTTTAAATATAATGATGATTGTAGTGGTAGTTAAGAGGAAAATTATTTTAAGAATGTTTTGAAGAATTGTGTTTAATTATGAATGTTTTAATTGTTTTTAAAAATATATAGAAAGATTACAAAACCTAATTATATTTGTAAGATTTTTTTTAATAACTTTTATTAATATGTTATGATATAGAGAGTGGTAGGCACGTAGTATGGGGGTTAGGGAAAACAACAAACAATCAAGTGGAGGTGCTAACTCTCAAGGTTAAAAATTATTCATTCAAACCGTAAGAAGGATCTCCTTGCTATTGGTGACTTACAGCAGTTGACATTAAATTTATGAACAATTTGGTTATTCCTCCTTGTGGTAAATTCATGGGGTTAATACTCGTAATAGAAAAGAAGTAAATAAGTTTCAAACTATTGAGTAGTGTCATTAAACTTGTGAACAATCTTGTTATTCCTCCTTGTGGTAAATTCATAGATACTCATAATAGAAAAGAAGTAAATAAATTTGGAACTATTGAGTACTTTCATGCGTTGAGAGTAAAATCATTAAGTGAATCATCTTGTTAATGTAGGATTGTGTATGAATGAAGGAACACTAAGGGTAAAACAAAGGATTTCTTTCTACCAGTACAATATTTTAATCATGATCTCTCTCAAGCATTGCATGTCCTCCACATATCAAAGGTGGCAAGGCTAGTCACAAATCTAACCAAACATTCAAATAACCATTATTCACAGTTTTCTCCCGCACACTTTGGTGTTGATATGGAGTCAACCTAATCAATTGGAAATGGATATGAAGTTTAATGCAAGTGGGATTATGTATTCTTTCATTGTTGGTCATTCAAGAAATATATTAGACTAGAGATTGGACTGCACATGTCACACGCTTAGATTTCAATCCTTGGTAACTTACAGAATCTCTAAGAAGCTCCTTGATGATGAATTAGGTATTTCCATAAATATTTTTGAGACTATCCATTGTGCTCGAGCTTGGGGTTGGCAATTGAGTATAGAGGAAAATGGTAGTTGGGATTGGCATTGATTTTGTCTCTACATTCAAGGGAGATTTAGTAGTTCTTCACCTTCATTCTTAAGCATTTTTTAGAATTTCCTTTCACCAAAGACTATTTGGAAAATTAGTATTTTTACCCTCTATCGATGGTTTGTCGGCTTTGAGAATTGGTTACAGGTTTTCTTGGAAATTTGTTTTCCAATGTTGTGGTTTTGTGTTTGGGCATCAATGGGTCTATGGTGTTTCAAGTTTGGAATTGGGGCCCCTGCATTTGGTAATATTGCATGTGGTGGAGCTCATGTGTTTGGAATGTTGTGACTCTATCTCCTTGCACATGGGACTACTTCCTAAGAGTCCAATTTACTTTGAAGATTTGAATTTGTTATTGCTTCTAGGAAATATGGACAACATTGGCAACCACTCCCATCTTGGGTGATTCCCACTACGTGACAATTATGGTATCCATGGGTTTTGAGAAGACAAGAGGAATTGATAACAACTAACAATACCTAATTTTTTCAATGACATGGAAGGTTCATGTGTAAGAGGATATTCACAATAGTACATATGGTGTGGTTATGAGACTATGTTACAACAAAAAAGGCAAATTCAAGAAAGGGTTCACAATTTGCAACTTCAAATGTTAGAATTTCAATGGGATCGGCACTTAAAAACTTAAAAGAGGTAGAAACAGTCTATCAACTCCTTAGAGATGTGGACGTGGATGGAATGAACCTAGTGGACTCCCATCATTCCCCTAGTGGACAAAAGAAAGCCCAAATCAAACATGAGTTTATTTGAGCATAGTTTTTTCATGTTTTGTAAAACAAAATTATTTATAGGTGTTTTTTTATAGGATATATACTAGAAGGAAAGTTTAGACATCATTTGCAAAACATAATGGTTTTCTTTTTGTAGCAAATTTTGAAAATTTTGGACATGAGTTGAAATTTTTTGTTGTTGGTTAGCTTTCTTCTTTTTGTGTTACTGGGCTGACTAGTGCAATTGAAGCAATTTACTAATACAAAATATAACCTCTTCTATTAAATATGTGTGCAGGGGGTTGGGGGCGGGTGGGTGTGGAGGGGACAACATTTACAAGTATTTAAGGACAAAAAAGAGTAGGTAGTTAGTACACAAATCACACTTGCTCCAACAAACAAAATTTGGCAAGGCATGATTATTAAGTGGTATATAGAATGAAGTAAAAGCAAAATGCCACTTGGTGTGAGGAGTAAGAATAACAAATCTTGTCTATTCGATTGTAGTCTAGTGGTTGAGATAGAACCTCGCTACATTAATATCATGGGTTCAAATCTCAATCAGCATAGAGCCCTAGATTATAAACCAACATAAATCCATCTTAACCCTCGTTCTAACAAACATTGAGGGGATTCAAAAGAAATAGATATGTAACTCTCTCGGTGCTTAAATATCTAGGTTTAAGATGGATCTATGTTGGTTTAAGTAGTAATCTAATATTGTATCAAACAAGCCCTTTTCGACACCACAAATCTAATAAGAATTCAACAAAAAAATTAGGCATCGCCATAGTTCTACCATGATCCAAGATCTGTGTATGGTGGAACAATGCCCTTAGGAGTTTTGCCCAATTCTAAAATAACCTAAATCAACAAAATTTCTATCAAAGTTCTATATAAATGGGAAATCTAATTTTCCATATCCATAGATTTTGATAACTGGAGGGCAATGTGCTGCAAGATTAGAAGGCTCCCTAGTTAATTTATTATTGATTTTAATAATTATTATGGTCCCTCTTTTTAGTTTTTTATTATTATGTTCAACTACTTTTTCATTTTTTCGTTTTTACATATTTCAAACTTTTTCTATTTAGTTTATTAACATTACAATTGTGACACATCTACCAGGGTCATAATGCATCTCGGTATTATCGATGCAATAAGTCAAATTTGAGAGGATTTTATATGCAATGTTTTTTTTAATCGCCTTCCTTTTATCATGATGAGGCTAACATACTCATATTTAACATTGCATGGAAACCATTAGCTCTATTTATTTAGTTACCTTTAGCTAAGAAGCCACGAGTGGGGAGTATTCATTCCACTAAAGTTGCCCGAGATTCGCACCTAGCCCCAACCATTGTTGCATGCATTATCATGCATCCATAAGCACGAGCACAAGCACTATATCTCACTTTGTGATATTTGAACCACTATGAGGGCTATATTAGCTACTTTCTTTGATCAACTTGACAAACCATTGTTGTAGCATTAATTCGATGAAAAATCATCAAATTCCAAAAACATTAAAGTGCCATCATGGCAGCCACAAGCACTAAAGTCCAAGATAGTCATCATAACAAACAAAAAAATTTATGCAATGATGAGGATTAACCCAAAAGTAGGATGTTCTTCATTATCATCTTTAAATTACCTTCTCCATTTGTTGGTGGTGGTTCAAATTTGAGAAAAGTGATTCTTCATCTAGCATTGTCCTTTTGATGCTCCTTATGTTGCTTCTTTGATTTAGATAATGCAAATGTTGGAGTGGGGCACTTGTCATTGAGTAGTCTAGGACAAAGGATATATTGCCAACAATGTTGATGTTTGTGGGAATTATTCATTTCCCTACATTCCTTATGACATGGATCACTTAAACTCCTTTAGGACTGTTGGAATCATGTCGAGGAAGTTGAATATTCAATAGGGAATTCTTGACACATGGTACAAAGGGCTCCTTCCCAATACTCTAAGAGTTGGTGAAGGTGAGCAACATCCATTGCAACCTTCTAAGCCTAAACAATAATCTATCAAAACATTTTTACACATGATTACATTATCTCGAACCATGAGAATACTTCGCCAACGAAATTATATCAAAAATTAATGTTATTTATTCTTTTCCAAATAAGGAATAATGTTTCTACCTTGACAAACCAGCATGCTCACTACAATTCTAGACCACTTGCGTTTAATGCTCAAAAGGGATGGAATTCCATGAGAATGGAGATGAGGAAAGGTGACCATAGATAGAATGGAGATGAGGAAAGGTGACCATAGAAGGATAAGACCTACTATCATGTCAATTTGGCAAAGAGACAAAAAGAAATGAGATCTTTGAGGGATTTTGATCTATTAAACAAGGAACTTTTTGGGTGGGGAATACAAAGATAAACTAGGTGGTGATTGGAAACTAAGCCACCCAAAACAATTGACAAGAAAAAAGTGCCTTGTTTGGGTTGACATTGACTTTCTAGATACTTTGAAGACATAACAACCAAGATGTTTGCATCCAAATAAATCTCTAGAGTTTGTTAAGTTGATTTTATAGTAGAGGATTCATAACAAGCCACCAATAGTGATCAGTTGATTATATTCGTGTCTTTGATTTTCGAACACATCCAATGCTTCAATGATTTATCAAGTAGTAATAAATCCAACTTAATCGATAGATATTATGGGATCAATCAATTAACTCTATCCAAAATCACTCTATTTGGATGATTAAATCTAGCTCAGGCCACAAAGCTCAATCTTTAGAGTTGGCATGTGTTGGGCCCTGGAAATGCCCATTTTTTACCACACTTATTATATCATTTTGCCCTGTTATACCCTACTTCCATAAACCATATACATGCCTTTCTTCCAAATCAATCAGCAATCCTGACAAGGTATAATTCATTATTGTTTCATTTATTTAATGCCTAAGATTGTTATGGTTATGAATTCCAGCCTTTGATTTATGCTAACTTGTGTCATTAAGTCAAGATCAAAGTGTGAAAATCCTCACAGCAAATCTAAGCGCTGATGTATACCTCACAATGAAAGAATTTAGGAATAAGATTAAGATTGGTCAATGCAGTAAGATGAGCAACAGAACAATAATACAGTAGAACTCGGATAGAAGCAAAAATACTTCACACACACTAATTAATTAATCACAATATGGACAAATAAGTAGTACAATGCATGGGGATTTGAATGCCAAGGTGGAAATTCGAATTAGCCTTCATGGAGTGATCAAAAGATCAGTAGAGTGTTATTGGAACACAAATAGAAGTCTATCTCATCATCAGTGGAGTCATCAATGCTCAAGTAACTGTCAACCATCAGTCAAAGTGAGTCTAACTGAGTGTGGTAGGTGTAACTGAGTGTAGCTGCAATGAACTGAATGAAGAAGGCTCAGTGGAGGGCGCATGAGGAGCTAACTGGAGTCAGAATGAGCAGTCTAGTCACACTGGAGGTCCATCGGAGTGGTAAGGTCAGTTAAGAGTGAGTCAAGCCCAAAATCAAGGAGAGAACTCAGTTAACTGAAGACAACTGGACTGGTAGGTGAAGAAGGGCGCCTTTGTCAAGTGGATGGTGATATGTGGGCGCATCACTGGCTAGGAGGGCTCAATCTGAGTGGAAATAAGCTCCATAGTGCTGGAAGACTAGGGACTGGAGGTATCAACCTGATGACTAGGCAGCATGCAGATGCATGCAAGACTGAAAATGCAAAGGATGAAGATGCTGGTAGGACTAGGATGGAGTATAGGAATATCCTAACACAAAGCACAGGTGTATCAGCCGCAATGCCTTGGGAAAGAATCAGACGTGGTGCCAAGTTGTTACTCTTCAGATTTAATACCACATATTAAAAGGGACATTGCATCTTTCCACGTGAAGCTGTAACAGGACTTCGCTGAAATAGAGCATTGTTGCAACAGAAAAAGATGCCTCCCAATTGATTAATCCATTGATCCATTGACTGCCAGAGTAACAAAATCCTTCATGTCCAATGGCCTCATTCTATACGGCTGTAACAGTTCGGTTGTGACTCCGCAGCATGAAAATCAAAGATCTTCATTGCTGCGAGAAATGAATGGATCACGAATTGTATTTTGCATGTATGAATATGGGAAGGCTTTTAGAGTATGGGGTTGCTTAATTATCATTTTGCACGAGCTGTAACAGAGAGCTGAGACTGTGGATTACCATCTTTAATATAAAGAGAAGAGTTCTTCATATTTCTGTGTCTTAATTTGTGGTAGTTCATGGTGTCTCTGTTAGAAGGCCAGGGCTCGCCTTCTCACAGAGATTGCTGAGTTAAGTAGATAATTTAATATTTCATGTTGTGTGGTGTGGAATCGCATTAGGCGTATTACTGTTAGCTGCAATAGAGAATCTATAATTGCATTCTTTCCTGGTAGTTTATCATTGCATCATGAATAACTGCAACTGTGTGGTGTGACAGTCGACTGTGTAGGTTAGTTTAATTGATGCATGGTGTGTTAGAATTAGCTGTTACAACCAAGCTCAGCTTCAATTCCTTTCAATCATTTATGCTTTCTAGGATTTCCAATATTTATCAATTTAGAGTTCAAGCTTATTTCTAATTCTGGTTGTTGTTGTATCTTTATTAAATTCATTAGATTAGGCAGATTGTGATTGAGTTACAGTAGCTACTAGATGAATCATTTTGGTAAAGATTGAATACTGTAGTTTGATAATTATAGGATTTAACTTCTTGCAAAAGTAATCCAGTTCATTTCTATTCTTAGATCAGTAACTGCTGGGTTGATTTATATAGGAAGATAATTGTACTTTGAATTCCTAGATGTATAAGTTAGATTATTTTTATTTATGGAATGAGTTTGGATGAGAAAATAGGTAGGATAAGTTATCTCCATTTTACTCAATCAGCTACTTGAAATGTTTATGCATAGATTGTGCGTATTTCCATTGAAATAAAAGACTTCCCTGGGTTGACAATTTATATTGAGCATCCTGTGTGTTGGTTGTAATTAATTAGCATATAGGGTGACCAACATTTTGGCGTCGTTGCCGGGGATGGTAATTGATCGACATAGTTAGTAGTTGGTTTATTAATTTCATTTTGGTTTAATCATTTACAACATGCATGAATATAAGAAAAACAAATCGGGACCCCCCTTTGAACACTAACACTGCAGGTGGAAGAGGTTGAGGTCATAACACAGGTCTGGGAAGACAAACATTTATTGACGATATAATTGCTAAAGCTTATTCTTCTACAAGACCATCGTGGACGTCTACAGGAAGAGGAAATTTTGTTCCTCCCAATCTTGAGAATTCAGCATCAACTGTGGAGAACGCAACGGGACCATCTACTCCCACTGCGGAGAAGAAACCTCCTGAAGACAAGGGAATCGTTGTGGGTGCACCGGATAGAGAGGAGATTTATCATATTAACGGGACCAGAGTTACTAAAGAAGTGTGGTTGGAGACTCGCCGAGAAGCAGAGGAAGAGAGAAGGTGAGAAGAAGAAAGGAGGAAAGAAGAAGAAGCAAAAGCAGAGGAGGAATGAATAAAGAAGTCCATTGAATTTTGGAACAACATGGCTAACAGAGAACATGAAGGAGAGAATAAACATCAGGAGAATAGGGAAGAGGAAGTGGAAGATAATCATCTTGGTGACACTGTGGTCACACTTGAATTCCCTATCCTCCAGACACCTGGAGCAACTCCTATGAAAAATATCTCACCATCAATTCTCCCGAATTTCCATGGTAAGTCTTCTGAAGATCCTGATGAATTTCTTTTTGAGTTTGACATCCTCTGTCGTAGTTATGACTATACCTCCAATGCTCAGAAGCTGAAACTATTCCCAGCCACCTTGAAAGGAAATGCTCTACGATGGTTCATGAGTCTAGGTCGTGAGACCATTACTACTTGGGATCAAATGAAACAAACCTTTCTTTCTAAATATCAAGAATATTGTAGAACTAGAGATAGGAAAGAAGAATTGTTTAAAATGGTTCAGAAGGAAGAAGAGAGCTTGGAAGATTTTGTGGAAAGATTGTTGTATAATTTACAAAGGTTTGGCCACATTGCGATTGGAAAAGATGTACTCAATATTATCTTGCTACGAGGAATTGGAGAAGATTGCCTTGATATGTTGAATTTGTTAGGGAAAGAGGATATCTCGAAGGAACCTTTTGAGAAGATCATTGAATTATGTCGAAGGTACTCAAGGGGATCCTCTCGAACTAACAAACGGGACAAGGATCGAGATCAGGATGTCTTCACTAGGAAACAAAAGTCAGCTAGTGGAGGAGCCACCCGAGCAGAAATAGGCAACTTACTGAAGAATTTTAAAACAAATATGACGAGCTCCATTTCCTCAGAGTTAGATGTTTTGAGAGCAAAAAAAAGGCAAGCAGTAGAAGATATTACACTCGGTGTATTCTGTCCTAAATGTAGGAAAAAACACCAACTGAAAGAATTCCCGTTGGACAAGGAAGAGATATGTAGGATATGTGAATTGGATCATGATACCAAGGAATGTCCTTCATTACCCAAAGTCAAAGCAGTCCTGTAGGCATCCACTTCAGATGTGGAACAGGCTTACTTTATCGCACAGAAGAAACCTTGGCAGCCTCGCAATCAAGTTATGAATCTAGATCCATCAATTTTCTTGAATAATATGAATGGTATGAACAATATGAATAATATGAATACACAATTCCCTTCACATTATTCTAATAACCAGTGGCATCCATCTCATAACCCGATGCAAAATCTTACTCTTGGACACCATGGTCACAACAGTCGAACAATCAAGCTCCCTGAATTCCAACTGGAGAAATTCTTACCAAGGAAATAATTTTCCCCATCACTAGACTCAATATCAACAGTATCCTCACCAACCATATCAACAACCACAGCTCCAATTCCAAAACAATGCCGCACCTATGAATGCACCACTTCGACCACAACTACCTGGCACAACCTAACCCAAACCTGAATAATAAAGCAATTCATCAGTTTGAGACTACCAACATGCCTGCGTATTCCATCTCCCAAATTCCCTGCAATGATATACAATTACGATCAGGGAGGGTAGTGGAACCCCATCATCACTGAGAATGCCCCATCCCTAGTGACTGAAACTGGAGTGAATCAGCACTTTGAGAATATGGTTAGCTCAGCAATCCCCATCATCGAGGATGCTAACATTGCTACCGAATCAGTAGCTGAAACTCAGGAAGTAAACACACGATGAAGCACAACCTACACAATCGATGAGAGAACCGCCATAATCTTGAATGATTGGCCCTACAGAAAACAATGGAACAACCTCGATTCAATCTCTTAGGAGAATTGAAGAATTTGTATGTCAAAATCCCACTGTTACAAGCCCTCCATGACGTGCCCATTTATGCTAAGACTGTTAGGGATTTATGTGTCAAGAAACCAGGAAGAAAGCCTAGGGATCTTCCCACTGTCCATGTATTGGGAAAAATTTCCAAATTAATAACGGGGAAGACTCTTGTGGCAAAATATGATGACCCTGGGAATCCTACTGTTACAGTTCACATAGGAAACACACAAATCCCCACGTCTTGGTAGACTTAGGTGCGACTATTAATGTTATGACCATAGAAACTGTGAAGAAACTTGGACTCACTAATATTCGGCCAACCCCTACCATTTTAGAACTTGTTGACAGATCAACAATCAAGCCTGAGGGGATCCTCGATGACCCGGTAATCTATGTTGACTCGTGGGAATACCCCGCGGACTTCTTGGTGTTACAGCCGAAGTCTCAGTTGGGGGGACACCGTTGATCCTAGGGAGACCATGGTTGGCCACAGCGGATGCTTGTATCAACTATCGGTCATGATCCATGACTATCTCAAACGGGACTGAGATCAAAAGCCTAACTTTATACCCTCCAGCTCGACCCAAGCACAGAAGCTGAAACTCCACTTTGGGTGGATTTGGAGGAAGAGGAAGGTGTTCAGCCATTATTAACGATAGGGAGAGCCTTAACTTTTACAGATGAAACAGAGGATGATACCATTAACAGTTTCATCAGTGAGACCACGTCCGTCAATAAACATGTTTACCAGATTCTTGACAGTACATTAGATGAGAAAGAACAAGAAAATCTTACGGAAGAAATTCTAGTCAGTGATGCCAGTATAATTCCAGTTCTCAAAAATTTGAAAAGTGTCCTAGTAGAAATTGAGCCAGGGAAAACATTGAACATCAATCCCAAACCTTGCGCCCAGTGAGCTGGAATAGCTGATCACTCTGCTGAAACAACATAAAGGAGCTTTCACTTGGGAGTACACAGGACATGAAGGGTATTCCTTCTCATCTGTGTACCCATCACATTTATATTAATAGTGACTCCATTCCAGTGTATCAACCACAACGAAGGATGAACCCGAACCTAAGGGATGTAGTGAAAGAGGAAATCCAAAAACTTTTGGAAGCAGGATTTATATACCCGATTTCAGACAGCAAGTGGGTCTCTCCACTTGTGATTGTGCCAAAAAAGAATGGGAAATGGAGGGTCTGCGTGGATTACAGAGAATTGAACAAATCAACGCATAAAGACCACTTTACCCTACCTTTTATTGATCAGGTCCCTCGATACCTTGTCTGGGAAGAAGTATTTTTCCTTTCTGGATGGCTTTAGTGGCTATAACCAAATCCAGATTGCTCCAAAAGATTAAGACAAAACCACTTTCACCTGTCCCTGGGGCACTTTTGCATACAGGGTACTTCCTTTTGGGTTGTGCAATGCACCTGCCACCTTTCAAAGAGTAGTGATTGGAATCTTTTAAGAGATGGTAAATGACTGCATGAAATTTTTTATGGATGACTTCACTCATTGAAAAATTTAGAAAAAGGTTTTGGAACGTTGTGAACAAAGCCAGCTATCTTTAAGCACTGAGAAGTGCCATATGATGATGAGCGAGGGCATAGTTCTGGGGCACTTCATCTCTTTTGATGGTATCCAGGTAGACCCATCCAAGATTAAGGTAATTGAAAATATAACAACCCCTGGAACACAAAAAGATGTACGTAGCTTCTTAGGGCATGCTCGCTATTACAGAAGATTCATAGAATTTTTTCCAAACTAGCTTCTCCTTTGTTTCACCTTGTTGATGAAGGATGCACAGTTTGTTTGGAATGATGCATGCCAACAACGTTTACTGAACTTAATAAAAGGTTGTCTACAACACCCATCTTACGAGGGCCCAACTGGGCTCTGCCTTTTCATATTTCTTCAGATGCTTCAGACACTGCCATTGGAGCAGTTTTAGGGGCAACAGGAAGGTAATGCCCCATATGCAATTTATTACATTAGTAAGAACTATCCCCTGCTGAACTAAACTATGCTGTCACAGAGAAAGAATTCATTGCCATAGTTTATGCCATCAACAAATTTAGACACTACATTACTGGATACTCCACTTTTGTGCACACTGATCATTCTGCCATCAAATATTTAATGAATAAACCAATCACGAATGTTAGAGTCACTAGATGGATGCTACTGTTACATGAATTTGACATCACAATTATTTGATAGACTAGGGAAGAAAAATGTTGTTGCAAAATTTTTATCTCGACTTACTAACAGTGATGACAATTTACCAGTCGAAGATTCCTTCCCTGATGAACATTTGTTTGCAGTATCAGCTCATTCCCCATGGTATGCAGATATTGCTAATTTTTTGGCTGTAGGTAAGCTTCCAACACATTTGTCGAAGAGAGAAAAAAGAAATATCATACAACAGAGTGCTAGGTATTGCTGGATTGATGGACATATTTTCTACATAGGGATTGACTTATAAATCAGAAGATGTGTAAGAGAAGATGAAATCTTCAATATCCTGAAAGCTTGCCATGATGAGCCCTGTGGGGGACACTTTGTTGACAAAAGGACAGGTCATAAGGTTTTAAGGATGGGTTATTTCTGGCCCACATTGTTCAGGGATGCGAAGAAGTATGTTCAGGCATATGATAGTTGCCAGAGGATGGGCCAGGCCAATAGATTAGATGAAATGCCTCTTTAGCCACAGCTCGTGGTTGAACCATTCGACAGATGGGATCTGGATTTTGTAGGGCCTATCAACCCTCCCTCAAAACAGAAAGTTCACATCTTGGTTTGTACGGATTACATGACCAAATGGGTGGAAGCTGTAGCCTTGGTCAAAGCTAATGATCAGGCTGTAATTGATTTCCTACATGAAGAAATTTTTACTCAGTTCGGAGTACCTAAGGAAATCGTTACAGATGGTGGACCACAGTTCGTGTCTCACAAATTGGAAGCCCTGTTACGGAAGTTTCACATTCATCACAAAATAACCTTGCCATATCATCCACAGGCCAATGGCCAAGTGGAAACTACAAACAAGGTCATCGAGGCTATTTTGACAAAGACAGTGAAAAGCCATCATAAAGATTGGGCTGAGAGACTTCCAGAGGCACTCTGGGCCTATCGCACTACATGGCATAAGACCATTGGTTTTTCCCCATATGAATTGGTGTATGGTAAGAATGTTGTTTTCCCAATTGAAATTGAAATCATAACTTTGAAGACAGTTGTAGGAGCAAACCTTGATTTATCAGAAGCACAGAGGAACCGACTGAATTAGCTTAGTGAATTGGATGAGAAGCGCACAGCCGCAGTGCATCATACAACTTTAATCCGATAGCAACGCTGTAAATGGCATGATAGATTTATAAAGAAGAAAGTCTTCCGAGAAGGAGGCTGGGCTCTGTTATATGATTCACAGTTTAAGAGGGATTTCAAAGGCAATTTGCACACTCATTGGTTGGGACCTTATCAGATAGATCGAGTATTTGACAATGGAACAGTCTGGTTGATCACCATTGATCTTCATATTTCTGTGTCTTAATTTGTGGCAGTTCACGGCGTCTCTGTTAGAAGGCTAGGGCCTACCTTCTCACAGAGATTGCCGAGTTAAGTAGGTAGTTTAATTTATTTCATGTTGTGTGGTGTGGAATCGCATTAGGCATATTACTGTTAGCTGCAACAGAGAATCTATAATTGCATTCTTTCCTAGTAGTTTATCATTGCATCCTGAATAGCTGCAACTGTGTGGTGTGACAATCGACTGTGTAGGTTAGTTTAATTGATGCATGGTGTGTTAGAATTAGCTGTTACAACCAAGCTCAGCTTCAATTCCTTTCAGTCATGTATGCTTTCTAGGATTTCCAATATTTATCAATTTAGAGTTCAAACTTATTTCTAATTCTGGTTGTTGTTGTATCTTTATTGAATTCATTAGATTAGGCAGATTGTGATTGAGTTATAGTATCTGCTAGATGAATCATTTTGGTAAAGATTGAATACTGTAGTTTGATAATTATAGGATTTAACTTCTTGCAAAAGTAATCTAGTTCATTTTTATTCTTAGATCAATAACTGCTGGGTTGATTTCTGTAGGAAGATAATTGTACTTTGAATTCCTAGATGCATAAGTTATATTAGTTTTATTTATGGAATGAGTTTGGCTGAGCAGATAGGTAGGATAATTTATCTCCATTTTACTCAATCAACTACTTGAAATGTTTATGCATAGATTGTGCGTATTGCCATTGAAATAAAAGACTTCCCTGGGTTGACAATTTATATTGAGCATCCTGTGTGTTGGTTGTAATTAATTAGCATATAAGGTGACCAACAACATGAAAGATGCATTATTCTATTGTCTTGCTTAAAAATCCTTAAGGTCAAGAACCATTGTGTTTTGGACATGGTTTTTTCATCATAACAAAATTATTAGACTACCATAAGGAATGCTAGCTAAAATATAACCCATCTCAAAATATTTTTCCCTTTTATTTCATAGAGGGCTTAACAACTTGTCAAGATTTCCAAATATTGTACACCACAAAGGTGACTTTGATTTAACTTTGATGGGGTTGATAAAACGTGTCTTTGGTTTTGAATTTGATGGGGTTTACAAAAGGTGCCTCTAATTTTAACCTTGACGATGTTTGATAACAAGGTCTTTTAGAGATGGGCCCATAGAAGAACTTTTGTTATAAGGATCTCCCTACTATCAATACTTCCCAAAGCATCTTGGTATTCTAATGATGTGATAACCCACTTTCCATGAAGGGTGTGTCCCTAAGTGTATGTGTTAAATATACCCATACTCCCTAGTCCCTCATGGTACAATAGACACTCAAATTGATTAACTTGAAGTATTTATGACCTTTAAAATTTTCATGAATGAAGCTTGAATCATCTCTAGTCACTCGTGGACAAGCCCAATGCAAGGAAAAGTAGAGGTGCATAATTGAGATAAGAACAATAACAATAATTAATGGATTACACACAAGATCAAATCATGCAAGCATAAGGAGAGATCATACTTGTTGAGATCCAACGAGATTGGGACAATAGATTGGAATATGTTTGAGAATTGATCCTTTCTTATTATGTACTTGAGACCAATAAATCTTAGTTATTTTTTAGGATATTTGAGGCCATAAAAAAAGCTTGAGGGGCCAACCCTTACTTAAGAAGAGAATTTGATTACAACGTAAGAGTTTCAAACCATGTTGATTGAAAGTAAGGGCACATTGGGACCTAAATTTGATAATATTACTCTCTTTTGTGATTTAGAGGTTAAGAAATGGTTGATTGACTTCGTGGTAGAAAATGAGGAGGGAAAATCACTATACAATGAACAAGTCGCCAGTCTACAAAGCATTAAGGATGAGTTGTTTGTGATAAAAGCGAAAGAGTAGATTATAGTGGGGCCACTTCAAGACTGTGTCAAGTCTTGGGAATTCCAAGCTATTTATATTACCACCAAAATCCCATGAAGGAAGAAGTGGTCAAGGAAAATAGGTTAATCATCACCCTCTTATCCAAGTGGGAACAATATAAACATTGAGTAGTACATGAAATGGGTCCACTTAAAAGAATATTTCTGCCCCTCCCAACTTTGTAAGTGGGAACCACTAATGACTTCATTTCCCCTTTGCTTCTTCTGTTGTGTTCTTTTCCATTTAGTTTATCTATGTGTTTACATGGTGAAAATTAGGCATTAACCAATGCTTCTTTTATGCTACCTTTAGGATTTCCCTAATATTCCAGGTCCATGGGAGCTCCATCCTAGCTCTCGAGATCAAATGATTTTCTTTTTTTGTTTAAATATTTAGTAATAGGAATTTTGTTGAGGCCACTAAGCCCTATTGTTCCTAGCAATTTTAAACAATTCATACATGGGCCTTATTCTTTATTTTCTTTTGAAAAGAAGCTTCCTTTGACTATTAATGATATCAATATGTACAAATAAAAAGCAAAAAAAATAGTGGGTCATTTAAGTAGCCTCTAGGAGCATAAAAAAATATTTAATAATCATGGGCTAGCGATAGCCAAAGCACCCAAGTGTTAAAGCAAAAGAAATGGGTTGGCTTATGCCAAAACACCCATAGAATATCAAAGTGCTCAACCACCATAAAAAAGCATGGTATCGTAAGACATCAACATTAAACACTAGCACCATCGTTGGTTTGGGGGAGGAGGGGGTCATTGATCATGATCATCCAGAGCTAAGCCTCATTGAGTAACTATCACATTATCCTCAATGGGCTCTATAATATCCCATCCATAAACAACCTTCGAGCTTCTATGTCCCTCTAAGATTGCAAGATCCAGGGCTGAAAAGGTTTTGTCCACAAATTGGAACAAGCCAACGAAATGGTTGCGCACACGCTTATGGTGCTCTTGAAACTACTTTCCTACCCATTGCTTAGTTCTACCCACTAAACAACCTGTAGAAGAAGGTTGGGAAGTAGCATGGGTAAGTACAAGCTCTATTCCAAGAGGCATATCACTCATAGTGTAAGGGGCCCCATGCCGATGGTGTAGAAAAGGTTGTAGGTGCTCCGTCTCCAAATGCATCTTACATAACCACAACTCAAATTACAAGGACAAGCTAGCACAAATCAAAATGCCATCAAACTAAGAGAAGCTTGAAGTGATTGTTGAATTAAATATACCATCGTTCCTATTTCTTCACAACCAAAATAAAACTTCAACCCTAATAAGAAACCAAGCATAATGGAATCAAGAGCTTGGGGTAGTTGGTCACCAAGCAAGGTATCCCACCATGATAAAGAACTAGGAACGTACTAATGGTAGAGAGACTATACCATGTCCAAGTAGAGCTATCGGGCATAACCAAAACAAATTCTTCAAGGTTTTAGTGTGTTTGCAATCATGACATCACGAGGTATGAATTCTCGAGTAAGTTAATATTTTATTCAAAGGGAGACCCCCTAAAGTAAGATACCAAGCGAAGAATGATTTGTTAGGTTCCAAGTTGGGATTCCATATACTATGAATTATACAAAGTCAAGTTTGATGCTTAAATTTATTCACAGTATATGGAATCCATAGCTTATTTAGTTAACCCTCTAGGAATGACTTTGAGCAGAGTCACTCATAGCCCATGCCTGACTAATATTTCATGGAATCCTTGGCCTTACCTCATTTCCAATCCCTCCACCAAGCTCTCAGTGCAAGGAGGGTGAACTTCAAAGCACAATGGTAGGGAATCATACACTACACACAGTCAATAACAATCTTGCCTAAGTTAGATATGTGGAACTTGAGCTTCAACTTTGGTAAAGCGATCTAGGTTTGAGTTTGAAGAATCATGATGTTAATCATTTACCACGCAATTTTTTCCAACATTTAATGTGAATCAAGATCCAAGGATACTCATATAGGGGATTTCCAAGATTTCCAATCCCTTCACCAAGCTCTCGGTGCAAGGAGGGTGAGCTTCAAAGCACAACGGTAGGGAATCATACTCTACACACACTCTCAATAATGATTGTGTTTTAGTTGTATAGGTGGAACTTGAGCTTTAACTTAGGCTAGGCAATCTAGGTTTGAGTTTGAAGAATCATGAAGTTAATCATTTACCACACAATATTTTTCCAAAATTGCTTGTGAATCAAGATTCGAGGAGATTCATACAGGGGATTTCTAGGATTTCTATCCACATAGATAAACAAAGACCACCAGAGACAATGGGATTTAAAGCAAAGTCCCATTCTAAGGATGGGTTCCTTCCAAGTTAGAAAGGGATTAATAGCCTCATGGGCCTTCTAAATGCTTTGAGCCACAAAAGTAACTTGAATTTTGACTAAGGCAAAAGTGACTAGTGAAGTTTCCCAGGGAAGTCCCTTTCAAGAAACCTTCCCATAGGGAACTCCTTAATCAATATGAAACCTAAGAAGGACTTTATAGACTTATTTATCATCAACAAACTTTAAGATCCATTTAACATACAAGACATGGGCTTGAAATCGAGTTTTAAGAATGCTTAGGCTCCCATACTCCCTTGGACTACAACACAACTGCTAGTTAACTCGATGGAAACCTTTGATGTGATTAGTCTTATCCCAAAGAAAGGAATGAAGGGATTTTCTAGTTGAGAATAGGCCATAAGAGAAAGCATCCAAAAAGAGGAGTAGCACACATGGGTGGCTGCTTGGATTTTAGCGCAAACTTAGAATTTGGCATCCAATGCTAGTGGCTTGGTGATCCATTTCTCAATTTTCTTTTCAACTCATTGGATCACAACCGTAATCCACGACTATAAATCTTCGGCAAGCATAAAAAGCCATACACTTCATCATAAAGAAAATGCCTTACAACATAATTATACGTCAATGCATCAAGATTTATATGAAGTATGCTATGTTTTCATATGTGACCTTGCACAATTTTAAATTTATTATTATTACTATATAATATTTAAAAATTAACAAAATATTCTTATAAACAATTTAGATGATAATTTGAGTAATAATATAACTATAGTTCATTGTATATAAAGATTCTCGTAATAGTTAAGATATTTAAAAACAATATTTCAAATAATGTTTTTTATTTTCCCATATGTAGCATCATCATTGACAACACATATCTCTTCAAATCATGATAGAAGAGTATTAGGCTAGAAGAGAGAATATAATGAGGCTAGGAATAATGAGGCTATGAGTCCAAGGTGTAGGGAACCCTTTCTTGACCGCTATATTAAAGAGTTTGTAGATGTACAGGATGAGGACAGGCTCCCCAATATGTGTTTAGTAAATAAAATAATAATTTGTTATTAATATTAAATTAATTAAAGTTTTTTTAATTCAAATAAAGGATTGAAGAGTTGAATAATAAATAATATAATAAATTATTACTACTATTATTAAATTAATCTAAAATATTGAGAGAATTTGATCAAATGTGAACAAATAACATAGGTTTGAGCCATAAATCCTATTTCGGCCAACCCTACCGAAACCAGAACATGATCCTCTCCTATGTTATCTAGCGATATGAACAAATGAAATGGAGGTATCGATTGGTAGTAAAGCCTATAAAAACTATTGGTTTTCTCGATGTCTCCATTATCCTCCAATAAGCTCAGTTTTCTCATATCAATAAAATCATAGGGATTCTTATGAGATCCTCTATTAGATAAGCATTGTTTCTTTACAAAGCCAGTAATCCTTTTCATTTAGGATTATGACATGGAACCTATTATTTCCATCAACCCATTACGATCAATAGACTTCTGCTATGACAACAAATTAAAGAAGAAAGATGTTGTTTCTGATGATGTCGATACCTGCGGTGTTGGATATCCATGAATACCTACTTCATTGTTGTGGTTGGGACTGAGCGTCGATGAGTGCGTTGGATATCGAAGAGCTACTCCCTTCTTATGGTTGGGACTGAGCGTCAATGAGGGTGTTAGATATCGAAGACCCACACCTTTCTTGTGGATGGTTCTGAGCGTCGATGGGGGCATTGGATATCAAACATCGACTCCTTTCTTGTAGTTGGGACTAGGTGTCGATGGGGGCATTCTCCTTTTGAATGGCTTCACTCATCCTCTTCAAACAATATTTGATGCTCTCTGAGGGAATTCCTATGTTCTGATGTTCAAAGGCAGTGGAGATATCTTGTAAAAGGACCTTCATACTCTCTAAGTTATCTTGCAGGAACTCATTGTTTTGATCTTCATGAGTAAGAGCATCTATTTCTTGAATGATTTGAGCAACAAAACACTTGTATATAAAAAATTTGCACAAAACTTGACTTGTAGTTCCGATTGATATCTCCTTGGCCATGGCATTACTCAAAGCGCAAAGAGAAGTAGAAGAGAGGAGTGTGAAAACAGAGAAATCTGAGCTTGACTATATCCTTGAAATCTGAGCACTTTTTGAAAATCTCTTTGTTTCTTCACTAGATTCTGCAACCAAAGGAATGGATGGGGATGGGATTTCATGGACGACCTGAGCCTAACGAGCGCAAGCGTCACAACCTACTTTTACCATCCGACTGAAGAAGGGGGATCCGAAGCTGCATGAGAAGAGTCGCAACCCAAGTTTGGCCTTAAGACCAGCTTAACAGCAGAAGATCCGGTCGCCATTGGGCAAAGATTTTAAAAATTATGTTTGTTGATTAATGATAGGGGGTGTCTTCTCATAGGCCGTCGATAGACGACGAAGCCGCTAGAGGAACCGTCCCCTTAAACAATGCCTTCGGCGTAATTAGAAAGTAGATAAATATATTTTTGAAATATTTAAAAAATATATTATTTTTCAACTTATAAAGTTAAACATTAGAAATAGAGTTTTAATTTGATTAACTAATATAAAGTCAAACATAGTTGACTAATAACAATTACAATATAACCTGTAGTCTTTTTGTACAACTATGTTATCGTTGATGAAGGTATAGTCTGATAGGAATTTTTCTTGGATGAATGTATAGATGGAAAGATGTATTATTGAACAATGTATCGTTGATTCTCTTTGGATGAATAACAAGTTAATATTTTTTTTCTTGTTGAAAAAAACCTGCCGTCAGCAAGTATACAAATTTAAAAAAAAATAAAAAAATCTATGAAATAAATACATACAAAAAACCAACAAATTTATTAAATAAACTAAAAAAACTAAAGATTTGTAAAATAATTAAATAAGTTAAACAATAATTCAGGGACATGTTATCCATGCCAAACCTTAAAAAAAACCAACATATTTATTAAATAAATTAAAAAATAGGGCACGCTTCCCAAGATGAACCGTGGTGAGCTGGCGATCCTAAACATGGTAGCCATGGACCCAACAGGCCAAGCTTGGTTATGGATGTCCAAGCAACTAAAGGCTAGGTGCAGGCTATTGCGACCACGATCAGACAATAGGGGGCTTAGCCATTGTTGGCGCACCCCTAAAGGAGGGGGTCAAGCTCTAAGGGTTGGATCCTAAAAAAAAAATTATTATTTTTTTAATTTAGTTTTATTTAATTTAATTTATTATTTCAATGTTTATGGAATTTCATTATGTTAGAGTTTAGAAATGACCGATGTTTCGAGTGGACCCTCTGCCCATCAGAGCTTTATTTTGATCTTGATTATGGGTGGAGTGTCCACTTGAAACATTGGTCGTTTATAAACTCTAACACAATGAAATTCCATAAACATTAACATAATGATTAACCATTGTGAAAACTTTCATGCTCAAACAAAAAAAAATTGCTTAATTGTTTTTTGAAGATAAAAAGAAACGTTGAAGATAAACAAATCTAATGTTTTTTTTAAGATAAAAACAAACATTGAAGATAAAAATAACTTGTTAGGAAAATAAAGAAAGGAAAGGATATGCGTGTGTGTGTGTGTGTTAATTTGGATGTAGAAGCTAGGCTTTGGATTTCTAGACCACTTGAAAAAGGGCAGAGCAGAAGGATGGAGATTCCCTTAAAACTTGAAACCTCTGCACTTTCAAAACAAAGATGAAACTACCTCCACAAAACTAAGGAGGAATGAAGGAAGAAGAAGATACATAGGTCCATAACTTGAAGCCATGAAACCCTAATAGAGAAACCATACAAAAAATATTCATGAGTGAAAATGAATTGAATGAAGAGAGGGGAGGGTTTTATACTCCACTATCAATATTAATTAAATAATATATTTGGGAGAAGTGGATAGAGTTGAGAAAATTTTCCTAGCTTACTTTTTTATTTTTATTTTCAAAATATTAAAATTTAATTTATCATATTTAATAAATAAATAAATTATTATTATTTTTAATTTTAACAAAAAAAGGGTACTTTTTATATTATAAAAAAAGAGGTCTTGGTTGAACTAGTAGACCTGTAATTACAAAATTGCTCCATATGGATTGAGCAGTATACATCATATAGTTCTCTAATACTGTGTAGACAAAACATGCTACTAAGTAGTTACGATATTCCATATTCCAACTATATCTACAAGCCTAACTAGTATAGATCCTAATGAACGTACTTAAAAGCAAAATACATTTGAACTTCATTTAAAATCATTTTAAAAAAGACGAGTCCTAAATTTCTGAAAACATTAAAGACTACTTTGCCTTCAGAGAAGAATGAGGAGAGGAGGATTCCTCCTTGTTTTTTTCATCTTCAACTATATCTCCAACATTTACGAGGATTGCTAAATTAATTTCCATTGAAGAGTTGAATGCTTGATCTTTGATAGAATCCTGAGCTGTTATCTGCAACAATTTTATAGCTTGCTCCTGCTCCTTGCATTTCTTTTTCTAGTTTTCAATTTCAATCTTTACATTTATCATATTCATTCTCATGTGTTTAACTTCATCTTCCAAATAGTCGTGCTTAATGTTATTGAACAATTGATCCCTTGTATAACACTCTTCCCATGCTTTATGCCTTTTCACTAAATTGAGAATAACAATATCTCTTTTTCCCTTCAATTTATAATGACTCAGGTATTTTCTCATTTATTTCCTTGTTACCTTTGTCCTGTTCCATTTCTTTAAAAACACTATAGAAAGGAAACTGAAAACAAAATTTTCCAAGATTATAAAATCTGAGAACAATTTGAGTTAAACAGAGTTTATAATAGCATTAAGAATGACTAGCGATACCCTCAATACCCCAGTCAATATCGACACTCCAGCAGATAACTTCAAGAAGTAGGGGACTAACATTTCCAAGATTATAATCTTTGGATCCAAACTGAAACACTTCATATCTCCAATTAATGTCGACACTCCTACAATTCTTTCGAATATTTGTTTCACTAACCCATAACAACACCTCAAAATGTTTCTCAAATATATAAAATTCCTACAAGGAAAACATAAAAACGCACTTAGTTACAAGATCACTAAACTGAGTATTTGAAATGCCTTCAAACTCTTGACGACCCTCTTCAAATTGAGTAACTTCAACATCAACCCATTTAGATACGATTTCACATTGTGTAGTACTGAGAACACTTTCAAATATTAACTCAATAAAAGAGGCAATAGGCACTTGGCACAGGCCACTTACCTCGTGTTTGCCAACCCCAACCTAAAATGGACTTAATCAGGGCATGTCAACTATGTCTCCAAAATTATCGATGGAATGATAATCACAAACCAGACACCTGATCTCTGCTTCACCAACCAAGTTCTGAACTGCCTCGGGAGAGAGTGCCAATTCAAGAAAGAAGCTTCCTAGACTGTCGATTTTTCGAAAAACAACACCATGGTAGAGCATCTAGAGATATCCCTTATTTCCTCATCAATCAAGAGCAGATTTCCCTGTACAGACTTTATCATGATTCACTCGAATGATGAATTGATCCTGTATTTTCTCACGCTCTAGCACTACTTCAATACATGCAACATTCATTTTCATTAACTCAGGTGATGTCTCCTCTTGATTTGCATTAGAATACCTAGGTTGCACTGCCACTTGGAATCCGATGGACGATTTCCAATGATAGCACTAATGAGCCAATTCTTTGGGTTTTTTACCATATTGTTAAATAGTGATTTGTTTCACCGGCTATTAGGTTATGGGATATTACAAGAACTTGATTCTTCCCCACAAATCATCAGTTGGGCCTTGGCCGAGATTGCATGCCACATTTGCATGTATATTGACTTGAGTGTTTAATGTTTTAAGTACATGGTAAACCTTTACATATTTAAATTCTGATAACAATTGTAAAATTCTTCTCATTGTTCTAGATACAGGATCATCTCTTGGCGACTTTTTGGAATTGAGGTACCAAATAACTATCATTCAATAACATGTTATACAACTTCACGAGAAATTTATACTCAAAACAAGAATTGTAGCTATAAAAACCCATAATTTTGCATAAAAAACACCAAAAAACCACCTCGAATAAAAAAGTGGTGCTACCAGTAGCACCACTTTTTTGTGTTTAAAAATATAAACATGGACCAAAATAATCCTTATTGTCGTTTACAAAAACCTTAAGGTCAAGCCCTAAATTGAAAACTAATGCTACTGGTAGGACACGTTTTCAAAAAATGGCATTATTATATCATTGTATCATAATTTAAAATTGTATTTATTAATTCTCTTAGTAACACTATATGAAACTAGCACCTGGTTAAACACAAAATATTCAAGAAATTATTCCACCTCTCTTTCTATATAAAATAAACGAATTTACGAAATTATTCATAATAAAACCATACATTAAACCATAAAACGTAGAAATCATGATATTTGGGCGCACAAGGGAGGGAACACAATATATTATAAAACAAAATGTAAAACTCTAACCATAAAAATTTATATTTTTGCATCTAAAACACTAAAAAACAACCCCAAAAACCTCAAAAAAGTAAAAATTAAAAAATGCAAAAAATATTAAAAAAATTCAAAATGAAATTAAAAATTATTTACAACCTTAAAAAAAATTGTAAACCAAAAATAAATAAATAAATAAATCCAAAAAGAATTAAAATTAAAATTAAAATTAAATGAAATAAAAAATTCATAATTAAAAAAAAATTACAAACAAAAAAAGGAAACATTTTAAAAAATAAAAACACTTTCAACAAATATATATATATCAATTTAGAAAAAAACATTAAAAATCTCTCAAACTAAACAAAAATATTTTTAAAAAAATAAAGAAAATTTAACAATAAAAAAACAAAAATACAAAATTTAAAACTTAAAAAACAAACAAGAATTTCAATTTTTTTCCTTTCAAAAATATATAAAAAAAACTTCAATTTAAAAAAAAATTTAAAAAATATACAAAAAATTTCAATTAAAAAAAAAAATTATATTAGAAATTTCATTTAAAAAAATAAAAAACAAAAACATTTTAAAAACTAAATAAAAGTTTTAAATTGAAAAAAAAAATTAAAAACATTAATAAAACAATAGAATTAAAAAACAAAAAAAAACTTATTAACTAACTCCCATAGCCTAGCCCCCCATCCGCCACCCCCTTCCTCCCTTCGCCCCTCTCCCCTCTGTCACCCCCTTCCTCCCTCCGCCCCTCTCCCCTCCGGCACCCCCTTCCTTCCTCCCCCACCTCCCCTCCCCTACCCTCCCCTTCGACCCCCCTTTCCTTCCTCCCCCGCCTCCTCTCCCCTCCCCTGCCCCGTCCCCCTTCCCCTCCCTCCCCGACCCCCTATCCCCCCTCCCCCACCCGCTTCCCACAGCGCCCCCTATGACCAGCCTTGATTCTGAGAATCGCGTCGCCGCTAATAGGCGGCGCTTGGGCGAAGCAAGGAGCGAATCCATTGTGGATAGCGAGCGGGGGCCGGGGAGGGGGAGGGGGAGGGGGGAATAGGGGGCGGGGAGGGGGGAATAGGGGGAAGGGGGAGGGGGGAATAGGGGGCGGGGAGGGGGGAGAGGATGCGGGGGAGGGAGGAAGGGGGGGTCGGAGGGGAGGGGAGGTGGGGGAGGGAGGAAGGGGGTTGTCGGAGGGTAGGGGAGGTGGGGGAGGGAGGAAGGGAGTGGCGGAGGGGGGAAGGAGGGAGTCATTTAATTGTTTTTTTTAATGAATTATTTAATAATTATTTTATTGTATTTTTATAATTTTGTTTTTAAAATGAAACTTTTTATATTTTTTTAAAATTTTTTTTTTTTTTTATTTTTATTTTTTAATTTTGGTTTTTATGTTTTTAATTTTGTATTTTTTTTAATTCAAAATTTTAATTTTAAAATAAAATTTGTTATAAAAAATTATTTTAAAAATATATATATTTTTTGAATTTTGTTATAATTTTTTTTTTTAACATTTTGTTATAATTTTTTTTTTCAAATTTTTTTTAATTTATATTATAATTTTGCTATTTTTTTAAAATTTTGTATTTTAAGTTTTTTTTTTGTGGTGTGTAGAGAGTTGTTTTTTTCAAAAAATAAAATCTAATCTTTCAAATCTTAAGATATATAATTAAAATAGGTGAAAATGCATTAAAAATTGTTTAAAATGTCTTGATTTTCTTCTTTTTTAGAAAATTGCCCAAAAAAATGTCTTCTTTAAGTTAAAAGTTTTATGAAAAAACATTGAAAATGCATATATTTTTCGTTCTAACTAGTTTATAAATCTTAAAAAATTTAAAAATGTGTGTAATTTTTCAATATAACTAGCTACTAAATGTATATTTTTTTTGTAAACTTTGAAAAAACGCCCTTGTAAATTAAAGTTATAGTTTTCTTATAACCAAGAAGTTTCAAAATCACAAAAAAATGGCTCAAAATGAAAAGTGGTGCTACCAATACACACACTTTTTGAAATGGAGGTAAAAACTACTAAAATTGACCCCCCAAAAAACGAGAACACTGTCGGGTTCTCGTCAAGTTGTATAACTTGTTCAATCTCCAACTATTATAATTTGTCTTATTTTCCTCTTTATTACCTGTATTAAGCCTTGCCAAAGCACCACGTATTTTGCTTGACTAATTAAGGTCTCTCCCAATACCCATGAGTAGTATTGCTCCCTTATTCCTCTGGGGTAAAATATCACCTTGCCCGCATCTGCCAACTCTGTAAATTATTTTAATTTTATTAACACATATCTCAATAAATTATATTTTGTATATATTTCTTTTCCTTTTGTAAGAAAGAGAGTTGTTTTATAATACTGAAAATACACATAGGATACTTATAGAGGCTTTGGTTGTCCCTCTAGAGATTGAAAAACATACTAGATCTAAGCCCAATTGAAAAAAAAAATAGTCAACCAGGGTCCCAACATAAGGGGCGAGTCAGTTCATAAGCAAAATTACAAAAAAGTCTTGAAACTAGAGTTCTATCCATAGTAATAGATCTAATAGCATTATGATTGGAGCTATTCAAGGTTATTCGCTAAGCTAAAGTATATGAACAACATAATAGACTATCAGCTTAGGTGTGAGGAACCTCTGTGGTGTCTCCCGCATCTTCCTCGGTGATGTGACGTGACTAAGGCGTGCTTCTAATCGGGGGGTACTCGACTTCCACTTCAATACCCAAGTGCCTTGTAATAATGTCTAGTTTGGCATCCATGAACTTGACCTTCACCCACACGTGGTTGAGAGGGGATAGTTCCTCCTTCAGGTATGCAATTTGCCTATCCTGATATGCTAGAGTAACCCCCAATAGAGGGCTTGAGAGTCCAGTAGAGATGCAGGGTCCTATGATAAAGAACCCTACGAGATCTAGTGTCCCATGGATCAATAATCTAGTTACTAAGAGCATCGAACTCCTTATCATGTTGCAGAACCCAATAATCCTCCTAGATGTTTTTCTCCGCTTGCCCATTTCCCTCTTGAAAAGTAGGGGGGCATTCTTGTGATAGTAGCTTGCACTTCAACAATGTGGGATTTCCTTGGTAAGTTCCATGGCTCTGGCCAGAGCCTTACCTCTCTCCTCCTTCCTCTTCCTTTCCTTTGCCACCCCTTGCATATTGCTAAATATCTGCCCCTACTGACCTCATGCTCCCTTGTTATTCTCAACACTGTAAACCCAACCACGGGGGGGTCAATTGGTAGGCAATATTCTATCACGTCCATTCATATTGGGGAATAAACTATGATACGGAAATGAGAAAATATATTGCCCTGTATTAAGGGGCCAAGGGGGCTTAATTATGTTATATGGCAATACAAATATTTAGGGTATATTTTATTACATTTTGTGTATAAGTGGTGGAGAGGAGGCAAAGGGAAGATTAGGGGACAAGGGCATGAGGTATTGAGTTTGATGGACAATGGATACTCAATCGGGATGTAGTATGGTTGATGCTAGTGCTCTATTAAAGGGTTTTCATGTTCCTTATGTGCTTGGTTGGTTAATGGATCTTCATATTGTTAATGGAATTAAGGTAATGGAGGATTAAGATTTCTATATTTTATGTGATTATTATCAATTGGAAGCATATTTTAGGTGCATATTTCATGTTTAGAAATCATGTGTTTTTTTATGCCTTTCAATGTAGCTTTCCTCCTTGAGTCCATTTGAATTTTTTTTTTCTCTAGAAATTTCCTTCTGTGTGATTTCTAAAATCAACCCATCCACTAGAGCATACATAACCTTCAATTTTGTACGAAGGTGATGACAGCAAAGAAGGTTTCCTATTTAAGTCCATGCTGATGTTTACATATTGATTGATTTTATAAAAATTAAGACTAATCTATTTTTCTTATTTATAAATAAATTCCATAATAATAATAATGTAATTTGTAATATTAATTGTATAAATGATTGAGATTTGAAAAATGAATTAAGCTAAATTTTTAATAGAAACATTATTTTTTTTATCAAATATATTATGTATGTCGCTTGTTTGATTACCGTCTATGTTTCCTTACGATGAAGAAAGCGACCTATCATTACTCGTCTAGGCATCAAAGACGTAGAAATATATAGCAGAATTATATTGCTTTTTCATTATTTTACATCAATATCATAAACTTGTATTTATTAAAATATTTATAGGATACATTTATTTATTGTGTATGATATCGACTCAATACTAAATGTTTCCTTATGATGAAGAGAGTAACCTATCTTTGCTTGTCTTGGTATCAAAGACATAGATATATATAGCAAAATTACCTTCATTTTTCATTATTTTACGTCAATATCATAAGCTCGCATTTATTTAAATATTTATAGGATAACATTAATATCGACTCAATACTAATGTTTCGTGGCCTTTGTTTTTATCTTTTGTGAATCTATTTACATAAAATGGATATTGTAAGTGAAACTATAGTTGAACAGGTTATTTAATTCTTTTGTTAAACTTATTTAAGTCCATGACCCTCTCGGTCTTGACTAGGAAATGGTATGTTGATTGGTTCTTTATAAGTAAATATTATTGCTGGATGTAAATAATTCACCATCGAGCTTGGTTGGGGTTAGCCTACGACTGATGTCATGGCTTACTAGCTCTTAGATAACCCATTCTTTGTATGTGCATATCACGTTGGAGACTCATGTTTGAAGAGAGTCTTAATTGTTCCATCCTAGCATTTACGACTTAACTGCTCCATGGTGAACACATTGTGAACGAATCTGAGTCTAACAAACTATAGGGAAGTGGGTTTCCCCTCCTCCCGCCTTCCTCTCACCAACCACATTAACTCTGAGTTTGACGTAGCAGCGAACACATGGGATGAGAGGTGGGGCTTGCATGCCTCTTTCCTCCATCTGGCATTTGTACAAACATAACATTTATACTATCGTACAGGCTTCCTCGAACTTGCAGACTACGAGTGATTTCGAGGGTGTTCCAATTTCATTTTCTCATTCATTCAAATGGAGGAGAGGCTCTGCTCCACTTCTGAGTGAGTTATGGAGCTCAGGTTCTTCTTCACGTGCAAAGACCGTAGGAATTCTGCCTTTTAGTTCACTTCTAGAGCATGTAGTTTCCAGACAGCTTCTCCCCGGAGCTTATGCAAGCATAAATCCTTTAAGCAAACCCGTGAGAGCTCGTAATGGAGCTAACTGGTCAGGATCAACCTCTTCATTTCTCATAACAGGTGAGAGAGTTAAGCTACAACATTACTTATGTTTTTATGTTAGATCATGTTTTTAATATTTTGATTCATGTATTAGTTTTATGTTATGGTTGCATTGCAGGCACATAGAGGAAAAACAAAGAATCTCTGCCTAGATTGAATGGAGGGATGGCATGGAGCTGGTAAGTCCACGGCCATTCGTGGGCTAAACCCTTCGAGCTTGAGGGACTTTCCCTGTCATTCTTTTCTCTTAGTATTGATTCATGTTACCATAGGTTGTTTCCAGCGTGAGAAGGTGTTTGTAAGAGATCATATCTAACTGATAGACTCTATCCTTTTATTGCTCAGACTTATAATCCCATTAAATGGTAGTTTTTCATCCCCAATACTTGTTAATATTAAATCCTAACTCTGTTATTTTGTTATTATTTATGAAATACGTTTTTGGGCTCGAAACCGTGAAGCTCGTGGTTGTGTTTAAAATGTTATTTGGGTTTTGAAATGGCCATATGCACTCGACCCTGTTTATGAAGAACCTTTGTTTACAAGCTTAATGGGTTGATTGTTCTTGTGGATAGTAATTATGCATTTGTCTGTTAAATGTTTATTCACTCTCATGGTTGCTTGACCTAATGGATTTAGCATGGGCATTAATTTTTTGTTTAGCCTTACTCTACTCAGATAACATTTTCCTAATCAAATTTTTTTGTGGGTTTTTCCCTAAGGGTTTCGACCATATAACGTTTATATATTCCTAGAGTCAATTTACTTTTATAATACATGTATCATGGAGAAAGACCGAGGGGTTTCCACGTTTGGCATATGCAATTCTTCTAATGTTCAATGGTTAATTTCTTGTGGAAATAATAGGGTGTAGCCTATAGGCTTAACCCTAAGTATCAAGAATTATTTTTCTTATGTGTGATGTGATATATATAGGTTGTACCCTATAGGCTCAACCCTAAGTATCAAGAATTTGTTTGCTTCTGTGTGACATGATACATATATATATTAGGATTAACTAGTTGGTTTTAATAGTAATAAATTTTGTTTCCATACTTTGAAATGGATAACTTCAGCTCCGTTTATTTTGTTTAAATGTTTATAATTAGCACATTATAATATATATAAATTAGATATATATATTATTAATAATAATGTATTAATGGTTGAAGGGATTTTGCCAGGATTCCAATTGAATCCTCTTTCATTAATGTATTTATCTAGTGAGTTTTCTCACTAGGTTTAAAAACCCGTGATACTTTTATAATATTAATTATTATTAATTTTTTTTTTTGAGTGGTTGGACTATTGGATACCATTAAGAATTGGTATCCATTTTTTTGTATTAATGATCTATTATAAGATCTCGAGGGTCGAAATTATTTAGTAAGTCCGTGCCTAATTACCCCAAGCTAGAGCATACATAGAAAACAAACTTTAGAATAATTAAGACTTTATTATGTTTAGTTAATAAAGCTTTATCTAATATACTAGTATGGTACTACTTTAAATATGTTGTTCGGGGCTTGCTACATCCACAGTAATATTTCTAGAGGCCCACGGCTCCAAACTGGAGCCTACTCCCAAAGGACCCAGAGAGTTGGATTCATGAGAATTGAACTTCCAACCTCAGACACTCAGAGAGTTGGATTCATGAGAATTGAACCTCCAACCTCAGACTCATACTCTTTATAATATTAATTATTAAAGATACTTTGTTTATTTTTAAGAATAGTCCGAGTTCTACTATTTGTTATTACTTCATAGAAAATAAATAAGTAGGCAGTTATACTAGCACAACCACTTAATTTGTGGCAGGTGAACACCGATAGGTCACATGTTAAGCCATGAATAAGTTACATTTTCTTATGGCCTTTCCTTGTTCTAGTTAAGTCTATTTGTTATTCATGCATGATCTACTGGTTATCTATTCCCATCAATTATTTTTTATATCAATTTTTTATAATATTTTATTTCAAATTTAGAATCCGCAATCTAGGAAAATCATACTTACTACTCCACCCCAAATTCTAAAATATTAACACCTATATATTACAATTATAATATATATTATATATATATATATATTACAAGCATATCTTCCATTTTCATTGGAAAATGACAAAATGAAATTAAAAAAATATGACACGATAGTCTCACAAATGATCACAAGCAACAAGTCTGTCTAGTGATCGCAAAGAGTTGTACGCAATATGCCCTTTGTTATAGAGATATATGTAGGTTATACACAACATAATTTCAACCAGAAATTTCTTCCATGAGCATATCATGCACCCACTCAGCATAACCGATGTAGTGCTCCTTGGATGACCCAACTTCAACATAATACTAGATAGACCAATTCCAGGGTTACACTTGCTCCTAGCAAATCCTCTCAATTAGACAACACATTCATCTTCGTTGCACACATCAATAGGAACCGACGGATTTCTGCATCACAACTTGCAACAAATTAAATTGTCTCATGCAACCAATTACACTTCTCTCATAATAAGCAAACAATCGAATACATACACAACATATATGATCTTTTTGTTGATACAGTCATCATGCAAAAAAAGGGTCCCAACTTTACCCAGACTCCACAATTAATGGCACAACAATTAGTACCCTATCTCTCAAGCAATTTGATTTTCCATGTACAAATAGCCACGAATAGAAAGAAGATATACAAACCATACACATATGGAGTCTCGTTGTCTGGCATTAGCTATGCGCATGAGAAATATGTACCAAATATTCATAGTTCTCATGATTTGTAGAATTCCCGTTGTGAGAGGACATTATAGCTTGAAATCCTTTCAACCTGTGCATCATGCTATAAGACTAACACCAAGTGGTTGATGGTTACATATGATTTGTTACCGCATATTACTACAATCCATTCGCACTAACAACCTTAACTATTCATTACCTAATAAATTACTTAGACTCGTCGTTACCCAAGCTATCAGATTGAGAGTTTATTTGAGTGCATGGATTCATTGCACAATAGCTCCACTCATTGCTATCCACTCTAACAGATGGAGGATTTTATTAAGGGTTCCACTTAATTTTAGGGCTATTTATTTTTATCTATGTGATTTCTCCAATAGTTATCACATGTAAACTGAGTTATTTTTGATATTTTTATAATTGTTTATTTTGAAATTTGAACGGTGTTCATAGAATCAATATACTTGTCCTATCCTCTTGCCTAGAATAACTTGTCTAGAATCTCCAAAAACCATTAGTTTGGCGATGTTTAAATTGTTTGATTTTATCCCTAGTCCCCAGGAAAAAGAGCTTACAGTTTTTCCTCTTGGATAAATGATCCCTCCTACACCTTCCCCCCGTGTGTAATTGAATTTTATTTATACTTTATGAAGTCCTTAATTAATTTATAAAATGAATTCTCAGTTTAGGATTTCAAGCTCCATCAATATCATTATCTTCCAAGGGTCTTTCTATATGATAATTTAACATGCATAGATAGTAATTAAGTAGCAATAGAATTTTATTTATAGTTTTAATAATGTCAGAATGCTTTATAACACTTTTAAAGTGGATGATCACAAGCTTAAAATTGAAGATATAGAGAGGATGGATCGAAAAAATTGGGGTTCAGCACAAGCATTGCTTCAAGGCATGTTCAAAGATGTTTAAAAGAGATGAGAAGTACAGCAAGTGGTAGGGTAGAGAGAGTACTAGGTCCAGAGATTTATCTAAATTATGATTGTTGGATTTCAAGCTCCATCAATATCATTATCTTCCAAGGGTCTTTCTATATGATAATTTAACATGCATAGATAGTAATTAAGTAGCAATAGAATTTTATTTATAGTTTTAATAATGTCAGAATGGTTTATAACACTTTTAAAGTGGATGATCACAAGCTTGAAATTGAAGATATAGAGAGGATGGATCGAAAAAATTGGGGTTCAGCACAAGCATTGCTTCAAGGCATGTTCAAAGGTGTTTAAAAGAGATGAGAAGTACAAGTGGTGGTAGGGTAGAGAGAGTACTAGGTCCAGAGATTTATCTAAATTATGATTGTTGGATTTCAAGCTCCATCAATATCATTATCTTCCAAGGGTCTTTCTATATGATAATTTAACATGCATAGATAGTAATTAAGTAGCAATAGAATTTTATTTATAGTTTTAATAATGTCAGAATGGTTTATAACACTTTTAAAGTGGATGATCACAAGCTTAAAATTGAAGATATAGAGAGGATGGATCGAAAAAATTGGGGTTCAGCACAAGCATTGCTTCAAGGCATGTTCAAAGGTGTTTAAAAGAGATGAGAAGTACAACAAGTGGTAGGGTAGAGAGAGTACTAGGTCCAGAGATTTATCTAAATTATGATTGTTGCTGACTACATTGACATTTTTGTCTCATAGCTTTACTCATTGGGAAAGAGTGTGAAATGATTCAAGAGTTCAACATTTCTTCATGTTATGGTTATGTTGGATACGAAAACAATCTCATATTAATGGCAACATAAATTTCATTAGTAGAGAGGCATATCAGGATGTGAAAATTTTGTGCCACTTTGAGGTTTTATTGATGAGATTGTTTTGAGATCACTACTCCAACTTGCCATGTGTATTACACTTGATTGGGTTAAATGTGTGTGAGAACATCTTTAGTAAATTGATGTGATGTTTGGATCAAAGAGGGTCTATGATTTCACTGACTTGCTTCATGTTGTTGAAACGATTAATAAAGTTGTTGAAGAAAGATCAAATCCCCAAGGGATTCATTTTAATAAATCTCATAAGAAACAAGAAAGAATCTGGAATAAGTTGCACCAACAAACCACAAAGACTCATGATATATTATCACATTAAGGTTCAATATCTATATATGATAAAATTATAGAAGCTCTTAAAGTATAATTAAATGATGCACAAAACCTTTTATCAAGTTTTGGCATGCAACCATAAAGACAAAATATTCATGGCGGTTTAAACCATGGACAGAGGATCAAAACTATCCAATATTCCAAGTAGTGGATGAAGTAGTTGATGATTCTCCATCAAGTCACTCCAATTCAATATTCCAATCTTCATCTTCATCCATACTCAATGTTAGTGAATTGTAAACAATGGAAAGTGAGTGAAGGCGTGACTTGGATGAAATTTTAGATACGATTGATGAGAATGTGAACACAACTACAAAACCAGTGGTATAGTTTAATGGTAAGGATATGTTCAAATCTTGTTTCGTTAGTCATTTGAATGGAAATCCAACATTATCCAAAGATAGGTTGACAAGAGTGAGAAATGGGGTCTACTTTAGGTGAGATGAAAGGTCTTCAAAAAAGGGTGTTTCAATCGGATCTAGAATTGGATAAGATTGCAAGGTGTTGTTTGAGAGCAACTTAATACCTATAAATGAATGTGCCACAATAAATTGTGTTTCTTAGAGTACCAAAGAAGGTGTTTCTTGTGGAACTTGGTACATTGGAAGGTAGGGAAGTCCATCCATGAAAGGGTTTCAATATTTCCTTTTTATGGAGTTTAATTTATTAATCTTATAGAAAACATGATCTCTCTATGGCTATACTTATATTTACATGATATAAATTTGGTAGATTCGTAGGTTGCGGTGTGAAACATCTGCAATTCTCATGTTTTCTAAGCATTGCACTGGCTATTGGAATATCAGTCTTTTACGTTTTTTGTTACATTGATCTCTTGATTGTGATTCTTTTTACGCATTTTTTCTTCCCCATTACTATTTCGTCGAGTCTTCCACTATCCAATGCTAAAAATTGATTAGTCGCCCCTTCAATCCTCGTGGGATAATTATTAGCATTATACTATTATTTTATTTAGCATCCTATTTGCCTATCCTAAGATGTTTTAGGGGTCCTATTTGTTACAACTTGGTAATATTATATAAAGGGGGTGTTAAAAATGGCTTGATAAAAATGGATACCTACAATATATGGTGAAACTAGGGGTTTTCTTAATTGGAAAGGTATATTGGGAGGGGGTTCAACAATACAATTTTATGAGGCATTTTACAATATTTAGTAGAATTAGGGATATTCTTTAATATCCTGTGAATGATCATGCTATGTAACAAGTTTAGTGAGTGAACCCCTCG
Organism: Larix kaempferi; assembly: GCA_027924585.1. NCBI lineage: Eukaryota > Viridiplantae > Streptophyta > Pinopsida > Pinales > Pinaceae > Larix > Larix kaempferi. The sequence continues at coordinate 9,222,388 of BSBM01000147.1, read as the reverse complement.
TGAACCCAACAAAGCTCGTCCGTGTGGAGAACAACCTTTGCAAAATGGAACTTTGGCAGACATGAAAAATGGAGGCTTTGGTCTTAGTTAACCGTTACCACCCTTCCTTACAATGAATAGGCATGTAAGGTGCCATAATGGCCACCACCAAAGCGTACACCAGGCCCATTAGTATGCAAGTGCCTTCGTACCTTCCTTCTTCCTTACCTCGCCTTCGTATGAAACATCTTGAGCCTTCGCACAACATAGCCCACATCATTTCCTTTGTATGCATGTACCCACTCTTGTCTGCTTGCCACATGTCACCTCAAAACCAGTTCCAGGCTTTGTGTCCCTCGACCTTTCTTGTCCTATGATGAGCACCCGCTGTGGGGGTATATTTTGTATATAGTTCACATTTTATAAAAATAATTAATTAAAATGTAAATTGGATATTATACATCTTGGTATGCATCCAAATTTAACATTTCCAAGTATTCACAGTGATATATCTATTAAGTTTTAGTTTATATAATTTCCAAAACACCGAAAAAAACAATGATTTCTTAACCTAGTCAAATTAGTTGATGTCAATCTATTTAACAATGAAGACTATTTTAATAGTCCAATTTGGTCTAACTTAACAAACATTGAAATTATTCTTGAGAAGAGAGGTGGGGAGACGGCTGAGCGAGGGTGAGTGAGGAGAATCAGCGAGCAGAGCTTTAGCACCAGCTGATAGGGATCTGGCCCTCTTCTTCTAATGGATCCCCCTCCAGAATCGAGTTCGGAGGCTCGACAGTGCACTCTCGATGTAGCATTTCAAGCTTTGGTTGCCTCCACCCCCCTTGCCCCCCCTCTGGCAGCGGATTCTCGGGATGTTAACTTCGTCAAGCGAGCTGCAACCCCGCGTATTCAGATCATGTCGGCTGCTTCAAGACTAAAAGCCCTCGCTCTGAGCGAAACGGGTTTGATTGGTCAGTTCACGAGGATTTGGCCCTCGCCAAAAACTATGGATTCATGGATAAACAAAAACTGGATGTCGCTTATCTCGGGTGGCCTTCAACATTGTTTCTGTGGTAAGGGTTTCTTTACATTTTTGTTTGAAAATAAAGAGGATAGAGATCTTATATTTAGGAGTGGACCATACTTCATGGGCCCCCGTGGCTTATACCTCAATCGATGGAGTCTATCCTTCGACCCAAAAAATGATGTGCCCTTGGCAGTTCCGGTGTGGGTTCATCTTCCTCATCTTCCGCTGCACTGCTGGAATGACGATACCCTTCAAGCAATAGGAAACTCACTTGGCAGGTATATCGACAAAGCCGAACCAAAGGGACCCCTGTTTTTGTGTGCAAGGATTTGTGTAGAGGTTGATCTTGAAAAAGGGCTGCCTGAAGCAGTGAATTTGTTCATGGATGGTTGGGAACACTGGCAAGACTATGAACAACTCCCTTTCAAGCGTAAAAAGTTTCATGAATACAGACATTTCGTTAAAAACTGCCCTAAAGCAGCTCAAGAAAATCCTGAAAAAAGCAAGATGAGGGATGGAGACAAGTAAAAAAGGGAAGAAAAATGCCCTCTTTTGACACAAATAACCTGGTTGGGTTGCAGACAAAGAAAAATAAGGAGCAAACTCAAGATGAAATGGGAATGGGAGCCACCACCAGCAACAAGTTTCAAACCTTAAATGTGGAAGAGGGAGAAATTATAGAGACAAATCCACCAGCAACAGAACTAGAGAATAATGAGGTGATCAATATCGACAACACTCCTATCTCTCCGCCAAGAGATGAAGGAATTGAACAAATAGCAAAAGGCTCCACAACCCTCGGAGGATCTTGGGCTGCAATGGTTAAGAAAAGCAAGGTCACTCCTCAGTCCATTTTTCCTGACATCTCCACCTCTCATGGAACTAAGGACTCGCAAGACCTAGGCCCTCCACTATCCACCAGAGGACGAAAATCACAACGGTATTATAGAGAACAGAAAGATGAAAGGGAGATAGAACTTGGTCGAAAAAAAAGTCTTGAGGAAACAAAGCTTCTTCAAAACCCTAAAGGCACGGGAGGAACTAAAGCGGAAGGTAGATCCTGAGCAGGATCACAACAAAGTAAGAAATAATGAAAGCAGTCTCTTCGAACTGCAGGGGTTTGGGAGGCTCTAACAAAGTCGAAGCTATAAAATAAATGATAAAATCGAAAAAACCAGATGTTCTGCTAATACAAGAGACGAAAATGACAGACGTTGAGGTCTTGGCTCTCTCACGTCTTTTATGGAAAAATAGCCATGGCGGAGCCATAAGCTCCAGAGGCGCATATGGAGGAATACCAACTATCTTCTCAAACAAATTCTCCGTAATTTCAATTAAAGAAATTCAACATTGGATCCTCATGGAAGCCCAGGAAAAGGGGGATCCAGAATCTATATTTATATGTAATGTATACGGGCCAACGCATTACAGAGACAAGGTAAATTTTTGGGACACTCTCTCTATACTTAACATGGAGATGCAAGGCAAAGACCTGATCATCGCTCGAGACTTCAATGCAATGAAATCGCAGATGGAGAAGCGAGGAGGCACGAAAGTTAGGGATCCATTCGGAGAAAATCTGGAAGACCTCATCTCAGATTTGGATATGCTAGATCCACCTCTAAATAATGGGATGTACACTTGGAGTGCAGGAGAATTGGCACCAGGTACGTCACGGCAAGACTCGATTGGTTCCTGGTAAGCTCGACCTTTCTTAAAAAAAAAATTATGCCTGCTACTTTAGCTCCGGCTTCTGTAGTCTCAGATCACAAGCCAATCTCCTTGGCTTTGACCACCGCTGTCAACTTGGGGCCCATTCCATTTCGTTTTAACCCGATTTGGTTGCAAGAACCTAAATCAATGGAAATTATTAAGAATGTGTGGAATCAAAACCATTTCGGATCTGCTAGCTACATATGGGAGTCAAAGCTCAGAGATGTGAGGTATGCATTGAAGAGCTGGGCTAAAAACGATTTTAAAAATCCAAAAACAATGAAATCGCAACACCAAACTGACCTTGCAGTGCTTCAATCTAGAATGGAAAAAGAAGAGGTGACTGTTGAACACTTGGGAACGGAAAAGGAGCTGAGCAAGAAGATATCAATTGCATTCAGATAGGAGGAAGAAGATTGGAGACATAAATCAAGGCAACTGTGGCTGAAAGGCGGAGACAACAACACTGAATACTTCCACAAACAAACAATGGCTAGGCTGAGCTACAACGCGATCAAGGAGCTGAGAGAGAAAGACAGAAGTAAGGTGGAAGGCTAGGAAGAGATAATGGGTCATGTTCACCAACACTTATGCGATATTTATTCAGATAAGGAGGAAACGAACCCAGAGGTGCAAGACACTCTGCTTTCTGGAATTACTACCCTAGTCTCTGAGATAGAAAATAAAGATCTACTGAAGCCAATCCTGGAACATGAGATCAAAGAAGATGTCTGGTCTTTACACATGGATAAGGCCCCGGGACCAGACGGGTTTACCATTAATTTTTACAGAGTTGCTTGGGATATTATAAAAGAAGATCTCAAAAAAATGCTTAACTAGAATAGAAAGAAGGACAAGATAGGAGGAGCCACCAACTCGTCATTTTTTACCTTGATACCAAAAGACAAAAACTCACACTCAATTGATCGTTTCCGACCTATCTCTTTATGCAACACCTTTTACAAGATACTCACAAAAATTTTGGCCACAAGAATGAAAAACATCATGGTTAGTTTAACATCTGAATCTTAGGGTGGCTTTGTAGCAGGCCGAAAAATTCCTGACAACATCATGATTGTTCAGGAAGCCATCCACTCCAGCACGAAGAAGAATCATCCAATTATGGCAATAAAATTAGACATGGCCAACGCTTTTGACAGAGTTAATCATTTTTATTTTATTTTTGAAACTATGTCCAGATTTGGTTTCTCTAAGAATTTTATTAGATGGGTAAAAGCGTGTATCAGCAAACCTTGGATCACCCCTTTAGTAAATGGAAGGCCATCAAAGTTTTTTCATGCAACTAGGGGCCTTAGACAAGACTGCCCACTATCACCTTTTCTTTACCTTTTGGTAGCTGAAACAATGAGCGAAAAGTTACAAAATCTACAGAACTCTGGAGAGTTAAAAGGAATAAAGATCACTAGAGGGGTCAAAGCTTTCAACCATGCCCAGTTCGCTGACGACACCATTCTGCTTGGGGGTGCGTCCACAGTTATTGCAGAGAGATACAAAAGAGCCTTAACCATCTTCCTCAGAGCTGCAGATGGAAAGGTGAATGATGATAAATCCAGGGTTTATGGCTGGAATTGCCATCCTCGGACTCTGGAAAAGACCTCAAGGATTATTGGCTTTGAAGGGATTGTAAATTGGAATTCTTTCAATTACCTCGGAATTCCAATTTTCAAAGGAAAAAAAAGGGCTTCAGACTGGCAAGGCTTAGTCGATAAGATAAAAATCAAAATCTCCTCGTGGGGAGCAAGATGGCTCAACCCGGAAAGCAAGCTTGTTCTCATTAATTCTGTGCTATCCTCCTATCCCTTATATGCTTAATCGATCTCCCTCACTCCAAAATAGATCATGCAAGACATCATAAAGGGAATTATAAATTTTATATGGCAAGGGGGCAAAGCAAGCAACACCAAAAAATTCCACTTGGTAAACAGGGACACAGTTTGCAGTCCAAAGGGATTTGAAGGGGTTGGGGTAAGAGATCCATCTCTAATGAATCTAGCTCTTGGAGCCAAGATTCTGTGGAGAATAATATTAGGCAAGAAATCTTGGTGGAAGGAGGTTCTTTAGAGAAAATACATGAAAGGAAATAGGAAAAGGTGCGTGGAAAATATTAACATGAGCAGAGCTGGCACCCCCATATGGGATCTTTGCAAGAAGGCAACTTCTATTATTTAGAACAACATCTATTGGATCATAGGCTCTGGAAAACGTATAAGCTTTTGGAATGACAAGCTTTGCTATCTGAGCTAAAATTGTGGCTTGACAATGAAAACATCACCACACGTTTTGACCTATCTTCATGGAACAACAATGGAAGGTGGGTTGGCTGGAAAAACGTGAAGGTCCCAAAATGTCTAGCTGATGACTATAACGCCTTCCTCTCATTACTTCATGGCACAACTCCTATTCATTGACATCTTGCCGATAGAAGAGGTTGGGGAAATTCAGGAATATACTCTATTAAGGAAGGATATCGCCTTCTGTATGGGAGCAAAACTAAAGGTAATAAAGAGAAGAAATGGAACAAAATATAGTGCAAAGATGGTCTCCCCAAAATTAATGTTTTCTTCTGGATCCTAGTGTTAGCACTCGGATTTTCCTTGGGCTGTATCAAAGAAACCCGAGGTAACCTATTTCAAACCAATCTTTAGACTGAAAGTTGGCCTCCTTCAGCCAGAGAGGGCTCTCTCGGCAAATCTACCATCCAATGTCACCACGACAGCAGTTCGACAATGAAACTCAAGGGCCAATTTGTAAAATAATAATAAAAACTTTGTAGGCTTTAAATAATGTGGTTAGATCAACAGGGAAAAGATACCCTTGGGCAATGGAGTCAAGAAACAGAAAAATAATATATCAGCAGCAAAAACAGAAATTTTTGTACAAAGGCAAGGTAATTGTTAGGTTACGGTCAAAGCTTTTTGCAGGCGAAAAGAAAGAATTAAAGACAATCCACCAATCAATGGGCATCAGACTAGGATGAATCCATTGTCGATTTTAGAGAAGCAAATGGATACTTGAAACGCGATAAACTGAGGCATAAAAATATGAATCCCAATTCATTTAGACGTTCGTCCAAGTATAGAAGAAAAGACAAAAATGAATAGCATAACTGGGAAAGTAAACATGCACAAGTGAGAAAAGAAAAGGTACAGACTGTAAACACCAACAACGCATGAATCTTTGATTTAAAACTGCTCAAACTCTGAAATCTTTATTAATTTCTGGAAACAACTTCAAAAACCCAGAATGGACATTTTCGTTCCTGGGAATCCCCCACACTTTACATGTCTTTTTTCATATCAATATATAGAAAGACGGCCTATACCTAATCTTGACTTCAAAACCTAACTGAAACTCTAAAAATAGAAACAGTTACAACTTATTTTTTATTTCAGGAAGTAAATTTGCTGAAAAATAGGCTTCAAAGACCTGGCTGTATATCTCAAATGGAGATAGATGTATACATTTTGAGAGAGGTTTTTGTAACTGGGCGTGTTCTGAAGAAAAACCTCTTTCTGTTTCTGAAAATTCATCTTCATTTGGAAGAACCAGCTCTTTGAAGTTGATGACTAAAACAGTAAACTGAAATTCTGGAAAATTGCCCCGTGAAGATGACTTCTATTCTCTTAAACCATAACACCTGTGTAAAAACTGAGAGAGGTTTTTGAATATTGGCCCGTGCTGAAGAAAAACCTCTTTCAGTTTCTGAAAATTCTTCTCGGTTTGGCGGAAACAGCTTCTAGAAAATGGTGACTAAAACAGGCATTTTCTCAAAAACGTGTTATAATTGTCCCATTTGATTTTCTCTATGGGATATATCCCACATTGGTTGAGCGAGAAATAATCATGTTGTTTATATACCCCGACGCGCACAACACCTAATAACACATAGCACGTGTTATTATACTCCTCTTCCTCGGGAATGGTGGTTCCGCGTGGGCGGAAGGCGGTTTATAATACCACCGTCGCATGATCCGGATGAATAATAATGCGCCACGTGCTCCCGTGGTATTTAGTCCGCGACCGCTTTATAATTTTAAACTTCGAGCTAGTGAGGGACGCGGAATGGGCTATCAACCGTCCATCTCTCTCTAGGATTGTGAACCGTTGATCTCTTTCAATGACCCAATCGTGCTACTTTTCTTTCGTTTTGCTTCTAGGCAATTTATCCCACATGCAATATAAAAGCACGACCACCACTCTTTATATATTGCATTGATTTTAACATATAGCAAGTGATACAAATGAAGGAATGATCTTGGTCTTGGGGCTTGGAGTATGGAGGCTATGTGGGGCCCCTTGGCTCGGCTCTTGGTCACTTGACAAGCCCTCGGTGTTGGGCGCTAATACCTTTTGCTCTATTTGGTCCAAACCAAAAATTTAGAATGAGCCTTAAGTTATAAAAAATTAATTTAAAGCTTTAGACCCCCTTTTTTTTATAAAGTCGATGACTTAAAACCTTTAAAAAATCAAAACTTTCATAAAGTTTTAACTTTGTCCAAACATTTCTTCATAAAACCTCCATCATGGAAAATCTTTTGTTTTGCATGTTGATGCTATCGAAATCAATTCAAGCACAAAATTTATGGAGTGCTAACACCTAGCACACCGAAAAACCTTAACGGCCGAAAACCTGAGGAAGTGTGAGGAACCTGCAACAATTAATTGATAAAATGCATAATATATGAGATCACAGAGTATTTTTATTGATCACAAGCCACTTCGAGGGGGAAACCTCCTTTGAGCAAGCTCAATACAAATAACTTCACAGTGCCTTCATTGGCCTCAACACACACTTATATACTAAGTCTATGCCCAATACTATGGGTCAATACCATGGGACATATAATACTACAGGACGACTTACAAAGCATATGCGTCCAATACTATGGGTCAATACCATGGGCTAATACAAACTATGGATCAACAAATATTACAGGATGACTTACAAAGCATATGCGCCCAACAACAATATACTAACAAAGTAAAGAGAAGGGTTGACATGGGTTCCTAACATCCCCTCTCCCTTAGAAAAAGCTTTGTCCTCAAAGCTTTAGATGTGGAATCTGAAGGAGTGCTTCCCCTGTAGCATCCTCGGGTTGCATTCCGTGCCACTAAATTAATACCTCTGTGATAGATTGAGAGAGAAGTTGACGTCTTTTGAGTTTCAGGGAGGATTGCTTAGAAGGTTGTATACAAAGAAGAACCATATCACCTACTTGAAAAGTGCACTCAAAACGGTGTTGATCGGCTTGTTGTTTCATTTGAATTCTTGCCATGTGAAGATTGTCCTGGAAAATGAGAAGAATCTAATCGTGGTTTCGAAGAACCGAGTCAATTGCCTGAACTGGGAAACTGCTGAGGGTGTATGGAAGAAGAACTGGTGGTGCATGTCCAGAGATTGCTTCATATGGTGTCATTTTAGATGTGGTATTGTACCACCGGAGCGCTTCAAGGAAATCCATAGAAATAACTGTCCAAATCTGTGTAGAAATAACAGTCAACCACCATCTATTGAATTCTCATTTTCAGTCCCTGCCAAAAGAAGTTACACTGTTCTTGGTCATACGTTTTGAAGAACCTAGAGTGCCCTGCTGATGGAGAAGCATGGAGTTCATAGAAGACATAGCCTTGTTGAATAGATTGCAACTAATTTGGAACATGCATAGAAATAGCTGAAAGAGAAACTAGGTCATCAAATGTGCGAGAAGGAGCATCCACCACCAAATTGTCCTTACCCTTCATGTAAGTGATCACATAGGCATAACCCGTGAGTTGGATAACCCATTTCAGGTGTGCTGGGGAGGAGACCCGTTGTTCCAGGAAATTTTCAAGACTCTGGTGATCAGTCTTGATGCAGAAATAATTCCCTAATAGGTATGGCTGCCAGTTCTAGACAGACCCTGGTTGTACGCTCGTAAATGTGTGTTGTTTCCCATTGACTGAAAACTGCATCCAAAGTTCAAGAAAATCCCATAAGATGGGGCCAAGTGTGCGTAACCATTGAATGCCCAAAACCACTTCACATCCGCCTAAGGAAAAGGAAAACATGTTAGAGTGCAGGTTATAATCTTCCAGAGAGATACACACAATGCGACACTTCCCCTTGCAAGGTAAGGTGCCCCCATTGACAATCATGACTTCAAAGTTGGAGCAAGGATGGACAAAACAATCAGCTTGTTTGACGATTCGATGGTCAATGAAATTATGAGTGCTCCCAAAATCAATGAGTATTGTAAGAGGGATCTTCTTGAAGTAACCACTGACCTGCATTGTTTGTGGGGTGGTGACTCCGGCTAAAGCATGGAGAGCTATCTCTGGGTGGTCATCCGGAGACGGAGGGTCAACAGGCGGCTGCTGAATGTCGACCTGATCATCTAGTGTATCTATAGCTTCTGCACCAAGTTCATAGGCAGGCAGAGAATCCACATCTGAGAGATAGAGTTGTTGCTCAACACATCTATGTCCCTGAGTGAATTTCTCATCACAATTATAACAAAGCCCTTTTTCTCTATGTGCCTGCATCTTTGCTTCAGACAAATGCTTGATAGGAGTTGTGTGAGGAGCTAGCGTGATGGGAGGTCTTTGGGAAACTATATTTCTGAATGGAACAAAAGTGGATTTGGAGCGTTGTTGGGTTGTGATCTTGTCCTCCGCCAACTTAGACAACCCTAGGACTTCTATCATTGTGTTGGGACATAACATTTTAACCTATGAGCGGATTTCATCCTTAAGAGCACTGATAAAACAACTCCTATAGAAGTCATCAGACAATCCTTCTGTGTGATTGGCCAGTTTCTCAAATTCTGCTTGATACTCTCTCACAGTGCCAATTTGGTGAAGTTTAGTGAGTGCTCCTGTGAAGTCATCAAAAGCACTAGGACCAAATCATTGCAAAAGGAGTTGGAAAAAATCTGTCCATTTTGGCTCGTCATGAGCCTTGATGTACCAACGATACCATTGAAGGGCTTCATGTTCCAAATAAAAGGATGCAAGTGGAAGTTTTTTGACATCAAAAGTATTATGCAGACTGAAATACTGTTCTGCTCGGTATATCCATCCAGTCGGATCATTACCATTGAAGTGAGGAAAATCAGGCTTTGACCCACGAAAATTGATGGAAGAAGAGAACCCAGTGTTCATGGCTGAATGCTGAAGATGGAGGCTAAGAACTTTTTCATCCAAATATTGGAGTTTGGTTTTGAGGGATGCAAGGTCTTCCTCCATGATATGTGCTCCTATGTAGGTGACAACATAACCAAGAGTTATTTATTTATTTTTATTTTTATTTTTTTGTGAATGGGTAGAAAAACACAAACAAAAGCTTGTTTAGTAAAGGAAAATTTGGAATTGGGAAAAAATTTGATGGACAATTGGGGTTGGACTAGGTTTTGGACACTTTCGAATGGACAGGGAAGCAGAAAATGAGGATTTCGGAAGCGGGGTGAAAGAATGGGAAAATTTGTTAGAGAGAGACAAATAAGCAAAAATAAGGAATGAACACGGTGGCAAAATTTGAAGGCGATTGGGTGAAAATTGAAGAAGTTATGGCAAACCCTAAAAATAAACAAATGTGAGATTTCTGGTTTTGGGAAGTGGAATTTGGGATAGGGTCCTCAAGAATGAAATATGCAGAATGAGATTGTAGGGATTCTAGTGAAGTTTCAAGGGAAACAGAGTGAAAACAAAGGAGATATGGCGAAAAAACAGATTTTTTAATTATTTATATATATATATATATATATATATATTTTCAGAATGGATCTGAAACGGCTTTCGGAATGGATGTGGAACGGCTCGGAATGGATCGGAAATGGCTGGATTTGAAACAACTTTCAGAATGGATCGAAAATGGTTGGATCTGAAATGACTTTCAGAATGGATCGAAAATGGTTGCATCTGAAACGACTTTCAAAATGGATCTGAAACGGATCGGAATGGATCTAAAACGACTTTTGGAATGGGTCTGAAACGACTGGATCTGTAACGGGGTGGAAGTGATCGGCAATAAATGGATCTGCAACGACGCGGAAGTGATCGACAACAATTCAGCTGAAAATAGATATGGACCCCAGGTATGCTCGACTTCCTAACGGTTCATGGGTTTCACTCGGCCACCAATGTTGTCTGACGGCTTGTGTATTGGGGTAGCACCCCTCACTCCACGGCTCAGGTAAAACTGATAACCGCTTTGCCACAAACGACAGCTCTTGGTTTACCTCACGGGTGGGAACTAGTCAATTAGGTAGGGGTCGTTGCCCTTTTCGCTGGCAGGTCCTCTCAATGGGCCATCTACTTCGGGGTTCCTGTGGTACTCCTCACAATGAGTTTTAGGGCTTATGTCCAAGTACTTCCCACAGTTAAGCGGATAGGGATTATTCCCAGATTTGAACCTGCAACAGATGCGAAAAAAAAAATTGGCAGAAATTCCACCCAACGAGCCCAAGAAAGTGCTATGATACCAGATGTGAGGAACTTGCAACAATTAATTGATAAAATGCAAAATATATGAGATCACAGAATATTTTTATTGATCGCAGGCCACTTCGAGGGGGCAACCTCCTTTGAGCAAGCTCAATACAAATAAATTCACGGTGCCTTCATTGGTCTCAACACACACTTATATACTAAGTCTATGCCCAATACTATCGGTCAATACCATGGGACATATAATACTACGGGACGACTTACAAAGCATATGCGTCCAATACTATGGGTCAATACCATGGGCTAATACAAACTATGTATCAACAAATACTACAGGACGACTTACAAAGCATATGCGTCCAACAACAATATACTAGCAAAGTAAAGAGGAGGGTTGACACGAGTTCCTAACAGGAAGAGAGGGGTTGCTGGGCCCATGCGCTGTATTCTTTGCAAAGAAATAGAAGAGACGCCAGATCATCTCTTCTTGGAATGCAAATCCACTCAAGAAGTCTGGTCTCTTGCTATTCAAGAACTCTGTTTCAATCTCACCTTGCCAACTAACTGGAATGATCTATTCACAAGTTGGAAAGATTATTATCAAGGCACCTTTTACAAGAAACCAGACCTTTCCAGAACTTGGGAGGCATTTCCAAAGTATATTTGTTGGAAGATCTGGACAACAAGAAATAAGGAAATCTTTGAAGAGAAAGCAACTAGCACGAAACATGTTGTTGACTCTGCCAAAGCCCTCTGGATTGAGTCACTCTTTGCTAAAGGAATGTGTAACATTGGTAAGGAGCCCCTTTTGAGTAGGGAAAGAGATTGGGTTTCAGATATGCTAGCAACTACTTCATCCTACAACTGGATCACCCCAATTAAGAACTCCAAAGATCCAAATTGGCAGATTCGACTGGAAAAAGGTGAATTTCAAAGCTGGTGGAAGAATCTTGAGTGCAATATCTTGTTCTTTGACGGAGCTTCAAAGGGCAACCCTGGGCTGGCAGGTGCGAGAGGCATAATCTATGATGTCATGGGGAACAACTAGAAATATTATGCCTGGGGCATTGGCAAAAGGACAAACAATGACGCAGAATGGCTTTCACTAATCAAAGGGCTTGAGATAGCTAGCAACCTTGGAATTGAGGAAATAATGGTCTTTGGTGACTCTCTGATGGTCATTAGAGAAGCGAGAAAATTGATGAAGAATCGAAAGCTTCCGACTGCTAAAATGCACTACCTCTTCAAGTGTATAGTTAGCGAATTCAAAGCAATAAACTTCCTGCATGTATTGAGAGACAACAACACGCAAGCGGATGTCTTCGCAAATGCTGGAGCTGGTTTAAATCACGAGACCCTAGTCAACAATAATGAAATTGACAACAATAGCTAGATTCTCTAATTTCGATTTTATATCTGCAAGAGTTGGATTACATAAAATGTTCACGAACAATCCTTTTAGCATCATCACTTCAACTCCATTTTCTATCCTATGTGGGGGAGAAAAGATCTTCAACAACTATATCCAACGCTTGGGGAACATAAAAAATTCTACATTTATGGATGATGGACGGGTCTCACGCATGAGACAAGTGGTAGGCAGGTGGGAAGTTAGAATGGCGGGCATAAGGATTATAGATGTTATTAATTCACATGCGCAGAGAAATCAAAAGCATATCATTATCACAGTTTGGAATCACGAGAGCTCTCTGCGGAGGTTTGAAAGTAGGATGGGTTCCTGTAACCGGACCAAAGGTTTGATGGACGATTTGAATCCTCTGCTCCAGTGTTCGCTGTGTGGAAAGACCTTCCCAGATACAAGATGGGATAAGAACAGAGCCTTTCTTGAGAAAAAACGGTAGCAAGAAACACTTCCACGGTCTGGATGACTACCTGGACGTGGATTCAATACACGGCTCTGCTCCAGAAAAGGGGGACTATGGTGGCCATTGTTTTGTACACAAAAGGCAGCGTGTCAAGGATGAAGGAAGTTTGAATGAGCTGGAGGAACATGTTCGGATACTCAAAAGTGAGAACTTGGAGATCAAAAGGGTGATTACCCGCCTCTTCTCCTTAGCACGAGCCACTCATGCAGAAGTCCGGGCAAGCAACAATAAGGCGAATGACATGGCAACTAACTTGGACAACAAAATTGACATTAATGACTATGGCATAGTAAATATGGACTCCAAACTCGAAGCGGTCAGCAATCAGGTGCTCGAGGTAAAAGAAAACGTTGGTCATATGAAAACAGATATTGGCTATTACAATCTTGGAATGGATGCTTATAGTTGTAAGAAGAAAGCTGGAATGGAGGAGCTTCCTGCTAAACGCAAACCTCAGTAGAAGAATCTTCTCAAGCCGTCACAGTTCTGTCGACTCTAGGAATCTGTGTTTTTTTTGGTAATATTATGGTCCCTCTTTGGGCTAGTCTCGTAGTTCATCAATTTTTTTGTTTAGAAACAACAGTTGGCTTCTTAGTGATTTTTGATAGAAACTCTTCAGGTCTTCAGTCTCTCCTTTTAAGGAATGGTGTGTTTTTGCCTACTCCTCCTTCGACAGTTTGTACGGAGTTATAGCACTCATAGATTAGGTAATTTTCATAGAAGTTATAGTATTGTAAATGACGAGCACGCAGTGTTAGAAGTTGTCTTATTGTTGGAATAGTCCTTCCCCAGATCTGTGTACTTTCGACTTCTTTTTATAATATAAAAACCCTAAACTGTTTCTGTAAAAGAAAAAACATTGAAATTACAATGGTGAAACATCTTATTTTTTTATGTAGTGAAATTAGGTGTCATTGCAATTGCAATAATCGTTGGAGACACAAAGAGAAAAAAGATGTAATTTAAAAAAAAATTTAAAATGTTACAATGGAATTTTGTCAAAAATGTTAGAAAACAATGTTAGAATTTGCACCCAAATGTAGTATTGTATATGCATTACAACTCATTTTCCTTGTTTCAGTTATTTTAGCCTTGTTCTCTATTAGGTCCACATACTAGATTTTGGTTAGGTATCCATCCATGTAAACCTTTTGAAAGAGAATGAGTAGAATTTTCCTCAATTGTAATATTTGAATCCTATCTCGAGTGTTCTTAAACCTAATAATGTGGAAGTTGTCATGGGTAAACTGCACCTTTTGGTTGGAATTTTTTTGAAGGCATTGTACCGAAATTCCTTCCTAGATTCAAGTGGGTTATCTTGTTTCTTCAGGCCTTTAATGCTTAAGTTAAAATCCTACAATTGCTTTTGTCTCTCTTCTTTAATTCAAGTTGGCTTGAATCACTGCATCTATAATAAGTTATTACATTTTGCAGCTGCCTTTAACAATTGAAAGCCACATGATATCTATCAACAAGATCTTAGATGCTAATTATTTCTAGTTTTTTTTATGCCAATTGACATATCCATTTTAAAAATTGGTAAATTTAATCACTCATAAACATTAAAATTAAATTAAATTAAATATAAATTATCCAATTAAAAACACCATTAAACATGTTTCTTTTAAACTTTATAAATCTCTAACACCTCATACTTGAACATAACGTAAGATATCAAATCACATTTTAAATCAAATGTTACCAACACACTACTATGACAACCTTGCTCTTTAGGAGTAATAAACATCATATATCAAATTTAACCATGGATGAACAACTATCACCATTCCACTTAACCAACTAATCAAGCTCCCATTGACAATCCAAAATTTCCCCTTTTATAAAGTGATAACACGAATAACATTGCGCATTTATCTAATAACTTGCAAGCATGAGCGTGGACCAAAGTCTTGAATAATTCATTTAGTGGATGGGGTATAGTGATTGTATGCCACCATCATTATAGAAGTGACTAATATGTGACCTCCTACATTGTTGAATGGGTAGTCTTACAATTATTTTTAGATACAACTATCATTGACAATGATGTAGCTCTAGGAAAACAAATGTAGGTGATAGTCACTTTCTGACAATATTTGGAGAAAGTGAAAGTGATCAACTTAGTGCTTGTACATTTTCCCATCTTCCACTTCATATCACAAGTGGAAAATCTTATAATGCTTTATATCTAAGTTTTAATGTTTTTTAAGATTTTATTTTTAATTTTCTATTTTTAACCATTAATATAAATTGATTTATTTTCAAAACTATAATGTACATGTTTTTTATTTTATTTAAAAACTTAATCTTTTGTTTCAACTCCATCATCATTCTCTTACGGAAAGCATGGGATGCCAAACCATCTTCCTCATAAGGGTCAATGTCCTCTCTCAACATAACATTTTATGGGAAGTATGGAATGTTACCATCATCCCCATAGGGGCCAATATGCCCTCTCAACATAATATTTTGTGCATATATTGTATTAATAATTATCATTGTCTTATAGTTGGAAAATGTGAGAGTTTAATTAGCATATTTAATTTTAAAAATAAGGGTTTTATTTAACAAGTGAATTCATTCTCATTCTATATATATTCAAAATTGAGATTTGATGAGCATGTAATGCAACACAATGAAGGATTAGAGCAACCCAATGCATAGGAGATTCATATTTCCCGACCATTTTAACGACATATCTAAACCACTCACCTATGGCACCATCTCTCTTAACACTTTGTCTTATTTGTAGTGTGTATCGACATTATCATTGAACATATATTTCTTCCTCATAAAAAACACCTTACTAGCACATTTTGATAATCTATTTCTCTATGACGTTTTGCATCTTGTATGAAGTTAAATTTGCTTATTGTGAAGGGAAAAAGTCTAAAAATTCTATGAATTTGAACTTTTATGCTTTGTTATCATCAAAATTCGACCATGTGATCTTTGGAAAAATTGTAATTTTTATTGATAAAATTGTTGTTCTTAATGCAAGAATGGATTCAACACCCTCAAATACCTCTATTGCAATCATATTGTGTAATGTTAACATTTGATATCTGCAATTCCATCAACCCAACATGATTCTTGTCAGATTTCAAGTTAAAATAATTGGTTTCCCTTCAAGTTATTTTGAGTGGTAAAAAATGGAAAATTCATAGAACGCTTAGACTACGACATTCCAAAGTTATCTCGCCTAAAGGTCATGGATCTAGTTAGATATCCCTTTTTGTGTAATGGGCTAAACATCACAGATAGTTAAGACATCATGTTTATCTACAACCCTCATATAAGCTTGACACTTATATTTTTTGGAGTGCCTAAATGCTTATAGTTAACATAAGCACAGAAGTGTGGAGTTGTATAGTAAGTCTTTGGCTAATTTGTCGTGACTGGGGATATGGTTTTTGCCAAATTCTCTCAGGGAATGCTCTTGGCCCCAACCATTGTTGTAAGCACTAGTGTACACCAAACACAAGCACAAGCATGCCCTAGGCAAGACTTAAGCCTGGTTTAGGGTTCTAACAATACATCGCTTTCACTTGATTGACAAGTCACATTTGACAAACGTTGTGTTCTTGTATCTTAGCTAATGTTTCTCCTTTTCTTGGAGAATATAATTTTGGCCTTTTACTTATCCAAAAAACATCTTGAGTAACATAAAGTTAATGGTACTAAGGGATATGATTTATTTTTATCACCTTGATTGACCTATTTATGTTATATATGACAATCCCCCTGCTACCTTGAGACTTGAACCTTGGTCAGGGATTTCACAACACTTCATTTTCATTAACTAGACAAACCACCATTGGCAAAAACTTAGTTATTCTATATTAGTGAATGTTTATGTTTTCCTTGGACTGACTATAATTTTAGGCTTTTACTTACTTGAAAAGAACTGTAAAGTGGTAGAAAGTTTACAATACAAGGAATGGGATCCTTGTTTATCATTATGTTTGACCTACTTACATTGAGCATGACAATCTCTTAAATAAGGAGATAAACATGTCATTTTGCTTAGAGTATAATTAAACACTGATAGAATAATATCACCACTCCCATTTAACCACCCAGTCAAACCTTTGGTGATGAATTATCAAATAAATTTAAAATATAATTCAATAAACAAACCAAGATTAAATTAATGCAAATTCACAATTACATGTTAGAAATAGATATGAAGGATAGAAGCTCAGAAGATGTTCTATCTTGGCCACGACAATGCCTTTAACAAGGATATAATCATGTCATTTTACTTAAGAGTATAATTAAACATTGATAGAAGAATATCATCACTCCCATTTAACCAACTAGTCAAATCTTCGGTGTTAAATTATTATATTAGTGCAAAGTCACAATTACATTCTTAGGATTAGAGACTCGACAAAATGGAAGCTTAGAAGATGTTCAATCTTAGGCATGACAGTCTCTTTAATAAGGAGATAAACATGTCATTTTGCTTAGACTATAATTAAAATTTGATAGAAGAATATCACCACTCCCATTTTATCAACTAGTAAAACCTTTGATTATAAATTATTTAATACATTTAAAATATATTTCAATAAAAAACTAAGATTATTTTAATGCAAAGTCACAATTACATTCTTAGGAATTGAGATGAGAGAGAAGCAAATAAATGTTCAAGTTTAGACATGACAATCCCTTGACAAGGAGATAAATATGTCATTTATTTTAGAGTAAAATTAAACACTAATATAAGAATATCACCACTTCCATTTATCGAACTAGTCAAACCTTTAATAATAAATTATTAAATTTAAAATACAATTTAATAAGCAAACCAACGTTATATTAGAGCAATGTCATAATTACATTCTTAAAAATATAAATGAAGGATAGAAACTCAAAACATGTTCAATCTTGGCCACATCAATCCCTTTAACCAGGAGATAAACGTGTCATTTTACTTAGAGTATAATTAAACATCGATAGAAAAATGTCACTACTTCCATTTGACCAACCAATTAAACCTTTAGTAGTAAATTATTAAATATATTTAAAATATAATTCAATAAAAAACCAAAATTATATTAATGCAAAATAATTTTGACCAACCAATTAAACATTTAGTAGTAAATTATTAAATATATTTAAAATATAATTCAATAAAAAACCAAGATTATATTAATGCAAAATAATTATATTATAGAGAAAGCTAAAAAATGTTCAATTTTGGACATTATAATCCCTTTAATAAGGAGATGAACATTTTATTTTACTTAGACTGGAATTAAACATGGATAGAGGAATATCATGGCTCCTAGATCAATTAGCCAAACCTTAGATGATAAATTATTAAATATATTTAAAAATAGTTATATATAAAAATTTATATTAATGCAAGATCACAATTACATTCATAGGAGTAGAGATGTGACATGGAAACTTAGAAAATGTTCAATTTGGGCACCACAATCCCTTTAATAAGGAGAGGAACATGTTATGTTACTTAGAGTGGAATTAAAGGAATATCACCACTCTTATTTGACAAACTAGTCAAACCTTCAATGATAAATTATTAAATATAATTCAATAAAAAAACCAAAATTATATTAGTGCAAAGTCACAATTGAATTGCATTCATAGGAATAGAGACGAGAAATGAAAACTTAGAAAATGTTCAATTTTGAACATACGAATCCCTTTAATAAGGAGACAAACATGTTATTTTATTAGAGTTAGAAAATGTTCAATTTTGGATACAAGAATTCCTCTAAGGAGACAAACATGTTATTTAACTTAGAGTGGAATTAAACATTGATAGAGGAATACCACCACTCTTATTTAACCAACTAGTCAAACTTTAGGTGATAAATTATTAAATATATTTAAAATAAATTCAATAAAAAACCAAGATTATATTAGTGTAAAATTACAATTACATTCTTAAAAAAGAGTTCAAAGATAAACACATTTCAATTTTGGACACATCAATCTCTTTAATAATAATACAAACATCACCATTTCTAATGAACCAACTAGTCAAATTTTCAATAATAAATTATTAATATTAAATATATTAATAATTTAATGATAATTTATTAAATTATTTAAAATATAATTGAATAAACAAGTTCAAAGTCACAATTACATTTTGTGAATAAAAAATACGTTCAAAACTTATTCCATTTAGTCTTAATTCACAACTATCCTTTTAATAAAGAGAGAAACATGTCATTTCACTTAGAGAAGAATTAAAAGTTGATAGAAGAATATCACCACTCCTATTTGACCAATCAATTCAGTCAAACTTTTAATACTACATTATTACATAAACTCAAATATAATTCAACAACCAAACCAAAAATCTATTCATACATATTATATTAATACAAAGCAACACTTACATTATCAAGATTATATTCACATTATCAAGATTATATTAAGAATAGAAATGATATATGGAAGCCCAGAAGATGTTCAATCTAGTCTTGGGTCCCATATTTGTAATAGTAAAACTTGTATCAATAACAACATGTAGCCAAACAAAAATTATGGCAAACATAGGGATATCATTGCATGGTTGAATCCCATGGCATAGTGCACTTAACATTATCAGCCTTATGATAAAAGAAATCCAAAAATAGGTTTGGAGAGAGTTCCCTTTCCGTTTAACTTAGTTATATCAATTTTTAGTTTCATGTCATCATGTTTACTTTGCTTGTCACAACCACCTTCGCCACTTACATTCCCTATGACTTTGGTCTAACTATGACAGTGCACCGCATTAGTTGTAGTGGTTTGGCAATGACACGTCACTTCCACAAACCAGATGGCAGGCAATGTAAAATCCCATTAAACCATTATGCATGGGGATAATACCCAATACCAGTTTCCCAAAAATAACATAAAATAAGAACCCCTTAATGGATAACATTATAAAATATGAACCCCTTAGTGGATAACATTATGGCCAACATATGCAGTGATCATTCACATTGAATAAGAGGAAAGGTTGCAAGTTGGGGTTTGAACTATGAGAAGCTCATGTGTAGTGGGAGTGGGAGGGGAAAGAGGAGATGATTATTCCAAAATAATAATATAAGTGGTACTAATAATATAAGTGGTACTGTTAAGTGAGTTATGAAATGTTTAAATATTTGTAGAAAATATTTTATTTATTTATGTGGATGATAATATTAAATAATGTTTTATAAAAAGATAAAATTAAATATTATATAGGTAAAAATTTAAATGTTTTTGATTATATATGAATATGATGCCATTAAGGTTTGGTACGTTGAATGTATTAATTTACAAAGACATATAATTTAATGAATATATAAAGTGTACATTGATTTTTGTATATATTGTTTCAAACATTTAGGTGTCATAATTAATTTAGATATATAAATTTTAAAGAAATGATTTACTCATTTTTATTAGACTTCAAAAGTGTACAAATTACACTTCAAAAATTGTATTTTTAAGATTCAATAACTTCAACTTTTTAACAAATTTTTATCACTAATACAATAACATAACAACAATATTTTGACCAATCTCTTAAACATAATAACTTATTCTCATGACAATTATTCTACTTAATATTACATCTACTTCTTCTTTGCTTCATCTTATAATTCAATTACTCAAATATGTTTTGCTCTTTGTTTGTAACAATTACTCATATTCTTTAGTAACAACTTTTCAACTTCTTCGTGCACGTTGTAAATCTTGCTATGCATGTTCCTTGTTTCCCTCATCATACTTGTTCCTCATTGTGCTCTTCTCCTAACTTTTGCAAATTGCTATGCTCAATCTCTTATGTGCTTCTATGAGGTCACCATCCTTCACAAGCTTTATACTAAATTGTAATATGCTCCCTCCATGTGCACTTAATTGTGGATTGCACCATCCTTATGTTCTCTAGGTGTATTATTCTTGCATTTCTCTTTGCTGCATTTTTCTTAGTTGTACACTTACACCTGTCACACTTTCTTCCATCCACTTATCTCTCATTGATTCATACTTAAAATATTCAAAAATACCCTTGCAGCAAGATGCAATGTATCCTGATATACAAGATTAGGTGCAAATTTGAACTAAATTCAAATAATGAATATCTCAAATGATGCTCAAAAGGCTACGCTAATGGCGTTTCTCTTTGAAACCTCAATAAACTTTACTTTAACCAAGTGTTGAAAAATAACTATCTATTAAGAAATACTGAGGTCACCATCCTTAACAAGCTTTATATTGAATTGTAATATGCTCCTTCCATGTGCACTTAATCATGGATTGCACCATCCTTATGTTCTCCAAGTGTATTATTCTTGCATTTCTCTTTGCTGCATTTTTCTTAGTTGTACACTTACACCTCTCACACTTTCTTCCCTCCACTTATCTCTCGTTGATTCATACTTAAAATATTCAAAAATACCTTTGCATCAAGATACAATGTATCCTGATATACAAGATTAGGTGCAAATTTGAACTAAATTCAACATAATGAATATCTCAAATGATGCTCAAAAAACTACGACAATAGCATTTCTCTTAGAAACCTCAATAAACTTTACTTTAACCAATTGTTGAAAAATAACTATCTATTAAGAAATACTGAGGTCACCATCCTTAACAAGCTTTATATTGAATTGTAATATGCTCCTTCCATGTGCACTTAATCGTGGATTGCACCATCCTTATGTTCTCCAAGTGTATTATTCTTGCATTTCTCTTTGCTGCATTTTTCTTAGTTGTACACTTACACCTCTCACACTTTCTTTCCTCTACTTATCTCTCGTTGATTCATACTTAAAATATTCAAAAATACCTTTGCATCAAGATGCAATGTATCCTGATATACAAGATTAGGTGCAAATTTGAACTAAATTCAACATAATGAATATCTCAAATGATGCTTAAAAAACTACGACAATAGCATTTCTCTTAGAAACCTCAATAAACTTTACTTTAACCGAGTGTTAAAAAATAACTATCTATTAAGAAATAAATACTTCCATACACTTTTTCTAAAGTCATGTGAACATCTGAATCAATAACGACTATCACCAACCAACAACCCTTATACACAAACATACGAATGTATGAAGCACAAACATGTCACCTACAATGAAACCAAATTTGGTGAATACAACGATACTTTTTATAACATAATTTCTACACATGTTCATAATTTAGTATTTGTTGGAAGATCAGCACCTAACATATAATTATGAAAAAATTGGAAAAAAATGATGTATTGAATTAATTTATTATGTATACATTAAATTAATTATAATGTATGTGGTCATATGTTATGATATATACCCAACTGACAAAATCATTTTCTCACTTTTACCATACCAAAAACACAAAGAAATATATAAATATAATATGCAACTAGTACGTTTCTCCTCTCTCTCTCTTTCCACCATCTTGGGTTTTCGTTGTTAAAACAGTTAGCTCTGGGTGTCGTCTGATGCTCTCCACACATAGACTCTGTGCTCTCTGACTCGTGTTCAGCTATATATATAAATCCGTGAAATCCATAAATCTTCAATGCTGTGAATTAATGTTTTTGCTTGGCGGACGGAGCTCTTCTTGCTTTGTTGCTTGAGAATGACCTGACAGAAAAAAAAAAACCAAACCAGCACTGGTTCGAACCCATAGCATTCAAAAAAAATCCGAAATCGGCCAAGTTCGAATCCCACAGCCTTTGAAAACTACCAAACCAACCCGAGTTTGAGTCCGTTCGCATTAAAAAATTTCAAACCAGCCTCCTAGTATTCGAAAAAAATCCGAAACGAGGCTTTATTCGAGAGTTCAAAAAATCCCAAAGCGGCCAGCGTTCGAGTCCCAATGTCACTTGGTATACAGAAAGTTTCAGGCCAGCCTGAGTTCAAATCCCTTAGCATTTAGAAAGATTCCAAAGTTCTTTTTAGCATCCGAAAAATCTCAAACAAACCCGAGTCCCTTAGCGTTCAGAAAATCCAAACCAGAGATATAGCATTCAGAGTACATCAAACCAGTCCAAGTTCGAATCTCTTAGCATTTAAAGAAATTGAACCCGACCTGAGCTCAAATCCTTAGCATATAAAGAATCTCAAACCAACCGGGCTCGAATCCCCCATTAGATTAAATGCTGTCTTTGTGTATCCATCGCCTGTAAGTATTTATGGGCTTGTATTCTGTTATTTTCTTCTGTTTTCGTCCCCTTTCTTGGTAGTGTTGGGAATATTGGGCGGGGCTGGCAAGAGGTTTTGATAAGAAGCTGATGCATAGCCGGTGGTGGATCGGCGGAGGGGCGGCGGAGGTGGTTGTGGTGGCAGCGGCAGCCATCGTTCCGCCATGGCCAACCTGGAGCTCACGGTACAGAACTGCCAGGCCCAATTGATAGCGGTGGAGAAGCCGAACGCAGCGAAGAAAGCGGCGGCCGCGGCGGCTGCGGCGGCGAAGGAGGCGGAGGATTCGCGCAGGGACGAGTGGAGTACGGAGGCGATCAACAGCCTACTGGATGTTTACGAGGCGAAATGGAACCACCGGAACCGGGGCAATCTCAAGGGCGGCGACTGGGAGGACGTGGCCATGCGCGTAAGCGCCCGTGGCGGCGGTGGCAAGTCAGCCAAGAGCCCCTTTCAGTGCAAGAACAAGGTGGCCAGTATGAAGCAGAAGTACAGATCCGAGACCCTGCTGCAGGGTCTCAACGGTGGCGCCACCGCCGCCAGTGGCAGCGGCTCCTCTCGCTGGCCGTTCTTCGCCCGGATGGACATCATGCTCCGCGTTCCCCGGGCAGAAAACACCAATAGCAACGCTGCTCCACCCGGGGGCGGCGGTATCACTGGCTTCCGGCCGCTTCAGGCGGCAGATTTGGGGGCTGAGTCCGAGCAAGAAGATTTGAGGATTAATGGCGGGCCGTTGCTCTCTAATGGCGGCGAGCAGCACAACAAGCTTCCCGAGTCACACAGCAACGGTAACGATAACGATAACGCTATTCTTATCCTGCGTAACGGTGACGATGACTGTGAAGGGGACGACGCTTCAAACACATTGCCGCCGCCGCCTCCGCCGTCACAGCAGCGGAAGCCCAGCGGCGGAGGCGGCGCTGCAGACAGCGACGATACGAGCAAATACGCAACGGCCGCCGGGAAACCCAACGCCAAGCACAGGAAACATCTCAGTCGGGAAGTGGCCGCCAGTATCCGGTCGTTCGCGGATTCGATCTTGAAACTCGAGAGGGCCAAGATGGAGATGTTTAAAGATTCCGAGCGGCTACGGGCCGAGATGGAGGCGAGGAGAGTTGATATGGAGTTGAAGAGAACGGAGATTATTATGAATACCCAGCTGGAGATTGCGAAGCTCCTCTCTGGAAAGACGAAGAAGAAGAAACTAAAGAAGAAGCCCAAGATCACAGAGTCGCCGGAAATCGTTCCCCCCAACCATAATGGCGGGCATGGCAATGGGTCCGCACCTCCGCCGCCTCTGAATTGCGGTAACTGTCAAATCTTCGGCGATTATGTCTCCAATGGCGGGAGTAGCAATGCTCAGCAACAGCAGCAGCAGTGTTCTTCTCTCATGGTTCAACCGCCTCATTTTGTTCCGACCGCCATTCCGGTCCCTGTGGTTCAATCCTTACCC
The DNA here is from genome assembly GCA_027924585.1 of Larix kaempferi. Lineage (NCBI taxonomy): Eukaryota > Viridiplantae > Streptophyta > Pinopsida > Pinales > Pinaceae > Larix > Larix kaempferi. The sequence goes on along the minus strand of BSBM01000147.1, from coordinate 9,197,719 downwards.
CACGCTCTGCAGTTCATGCCTTCGCCGGTTTCTCAGCCCAAGCCCGGCTGAACGGTAAGATTTTGCATATTTTATTCGCAGGTCTTTTAGTTGAGTTTCAGCCTTCAAGCTTTATGTTTACCAGTTTGATGGTATAAAACTTTGAATTCATCCGCGGAGTCCATCGATTCATAGAATTTTTTTTCCAATTATTTTCAGACCTTTGATATGAAAACGGTAATTTGTAACTTGCTTGCACGCACATGGTGTGTATGGCAGAGGATTGGTTGTGTTCTTTTCCTCCGTGTTCTAAAGTTTGAATCCATCTGTACTTGTTAGTTGGATTGATTAAATTCTGTTCGAAATAAATTCGATTATTGTTTTTAATTTTAAGTGAAGAGGTCTCATATTTGAATGGCTGTATATACTGTACCTGGATCACTCTCTGTTCAAATTTTTTTCGAAACAAAAATCTTTGATTATATTTAAATGCGATTTTGTATTTTGATTCTAAGTCAATAGGTGCAATAGGCGCGATAGATGAAGCAGGTTTCAAACAACCTCAAAAGCAAACAAGCCAAGGATATTTTCTCTAATTTAATGTGCTTTCTAGCTGCTTATAAGAAGTTTGTATTGTACGACGAATGTTGAAGCCATGGCAAAATAGAATGGCAATCTTGTAGAAGGTTAAACCCTCTATGTGTCTTCCCCTTTTTAGGCTGAAAATGTGTTGGGAGCTACGAACTCAATCTTTGCATTATTGTGTTCCCACTTCAATGTGGGAAGCCATTAAACTTGACCAATACATAATACATACATTGTTCTTGGGTTCTATCCCCATCGGGGTTTGAACTTGGGTTGTTTGTATGCCAATGCTCTTTCTCAAGTTCAACCACAACCTTACAGACCTAAACGTTTATGTGCTTTCAGTTGAACATAATTTCCTTTAAAATTTTGAATGCAGTATAATGCAAATTCCATCCCTTTTAGTTGTTAGAGTGGTAGTTGTTAGAGTGGTTGGGGTTGTAGTGAGAATCAAGCCAAATGTGGATAGAGTTTGATCCGATCCTCTAGCGCTCTCATTTTTCAATTTTAATTACGAGGTGGCGAAACCAAGGGCTGTAAAGTGTTACTGCTCTACCACTCTTTAGTCCCTTTCAATGTGTACACATCCATGCCTTCTAAGATGTGCTCAAAAAATTATTATATGTATGTATTATGTTACATATACTACTTGATTTTATTATTTTATTTTTTAATTTCGCGTAGTCTAAAAGTTCTAGATTTCAAATGGAAAAATTTGATTTTTCAGGCACACTTTTGAAAAAAATCCGACAGAAAATTTTTAAAACCTTGGTTACAACTCTCAAACTCTGAAATTTTGGATGCCCCAGGGGTTTTTGATGGTGTTGAATCCATTTCTACCATCAAAATCGTCATTAAAACACAATTAAATTAATATTTTGCAAAATAAAAAACACTGAATTCCGGTAGAAACTAAAAGCCCCCGTCCGGACCAAATCGTCGAATTTTTAGACTAGTCTTTTTGTTTTTGTCTTTGAAAAATTTCCCAAAACAAAATATACAGTTTTTTCTAAACTGAGTGGTTAAAACTTAACATCTTAACCTGCATTGGGCTTGACCAAGGTTCGACTTTTAGAAAGAACTTATTTGTGTGCATTGATATTTAAATAGAAAGGAGGAAGTTATCCAGCTCGCATTTGATGGATGCACATCTTAATAGGAGGAGGCTGCATTAATGAAATGGAAGGAGGCTACATTGAAGAAGGTTCCTTTTTGAAATCAACCCATAATGAATAAAATCAGCGAACAATTGAATTCAACCTGCAATGATAAAATTCAGCCCACAATAAACAATCACCTTCAAATTGCACTTCAAACCATCAAATTCGGCAGTCAAACAAACTACACAATTGAGATAAATTAAAGATCATACTTCATGATTTGAGTGAAATAGGAGCTGGATATTTATATGTTATCTCTTTAGTCCTCTTTTTCTCTTATTTTTGGAATTTTCAAGGATAAAACTAGGATTTCCCTACCATTTTTATCATTCATGTACCTTGGTCGTATCCAGATCATATCCATATCCTAGCTGCATTCGAGCTGTATTTGGGCCATATCCATATCCTGGCCATATCAATATCTTAGTCATGTTTGAGCTGTATCTGGTCTACATCTGTATTCTAGTCATATTCGTGTTGTATCTGGCCATATCTCTACTGAATATAGATATAGATGGATCAAGGCGGGAAGGCATATCCAGTAACGTGGAGCCACATCCTTAGGTCCTTAGGATTGAGCTCTTAGCTACACTGGCTCAAAATTAAAATTGGAATCAAGCATTGTTGAAAGAGCACGAGTAAAGTAGTAGAGTTATTTTTGCTGTTGTGGAATGCTACAATTGAGTTTTACTGTTTTAATGTTTTTGTGTGAAGTGTGTTGCATACATTGAGTCTTACTGTTTTAATGTTTTTGTGTGAAGTGTGTTGCATACATTGTTGTTAGGGCAGTAGTAATATATATAGAGAGGTCTGTTTGACTTTGTGGGATATTGAATTTGAGTCATATGTTGTGTTTGTATGTGGAGTGTATTACATACATTGTTGAACATTGCAGGATACTGAAATTGAGTTATATGTTGTGTTTCTATGGAGTGTAACAGGGTGGGCTGGAATTTTCTTACGTGCTAACATGTTGACGAAAGAGAGCTTGTACCAACAATGATGACGACAACAACAATGTCGGACATTGAGTTTTGTTTAGTGTAGGCCCTAAAACTGCCGAGGATGGGGAATGGGGTGATCCCTTTCAACTTAAAAGTTCTTGTATACCTGAAAGTGGTAGAGTTGCACAGAAGTTTCAGTGTTGTCTTACAAGAGAAAAGTTTTCTTCAATACTTGGACATTTTAAAGCTTCTTGCGCTTAATTTCAAGGAGTAATTAAGTATGTTTTTCAAGCTTTTTCTTGTAAATTTTACTCCTCTTTCTATGGTGATGGTGCTTGGACTAAGTTGTGGAAATGTTACGTTGGTTTTAACTTTCAAGTTTATCTTGGATGTTTGGAGCTAAATCAATGCAATCTATTTGGTTTATGATCAGTTATACACAGTTTCATTCATTATCTTTTTTGTAAATTGAGAACTTGTATCATAACAAGGGGTGAGGGTTAATAAAGGTTAGCCTTATTTAAAGTTACTTCGTTGACATCATAATCTAAATGCTATGTCATGCAAGGAAAAGCACAATGTGAACTTACTGATTTGTACAGTTTCTTCATTCTCTTTAAAGTTTGAAAGTCTCTATTTTTGATCAATTTTCCATGCAATATATGTTCTGTGGAAATGAGAGGGGCGAGGGTTAATGAATAGTATTCACTGTTTTATCTTTTGAATGTTGCATCTGAAATGTTAGAGGAATTTAATCAGGACACTCACATTTTGAACATTGCAGAGTAAGAGTTAAAATTTGCAGTGCACAACTTTTAAAGATACACTTTGACATTTGGAGATTGCAGAGGTAATGGTTAAAATTTGTTGAATAGAATAGTATTCTGCTATAATTGAAATGTGGCTGATTGAATTTCGGACTTCGCCATCTTGTACACTATAAATATTGCCCTCTCGCTGTGACAAAGTGCAGTTAGGAGGAATCTTATGTTTCCATTTACTATTTCTGATATAAATGGTTTCTAATAACTTTAATTAGCTAACATCACATGGATCTGAGTGGGCTTTTGAAGCGCAGGGATCTTCAAAGCATCTCCCACTTGGAGACCAGTTTTGAGCATCCTAGACATTTAATTTCTTCATATTAGCATTATTTTATTCAATAATAGAGCATTGCAGTTCTGTGGACACTTATAATGTTTGCAGATGACATCTTCAGAGTATTGGTGCACAACCAAGCTACAGGGCTGTAATTAAACTCAGAGCACACAGCACATAGCTCTTTTGGATGCACACATACAGCAACACAGGAAAAATCCAATCAGACTCAATCTACTTAATTAAAACCTTAAAGCTCCAAAGTATTAATGCATGCCTCAATTGGCTCTTATTGCTGCGGCCAACTCGGCAATGCCTTTGCCAGAATATTAAAATTATCTGCTGGTATTTAAAACTATTAAAGATCCTTTTGGAATGCACAAGAACTGATTTCTGAAAATAAATCTTTCTTGTATGATGAAATCCGAGAATTCTTTGCTGGCTTTCCCGCTTCAGCAAAATCTGCCTCTTCCTCATACATGTTCTTCATTTCATCCAGCACTACCATTTCCACAGTGATGGTAGTCAATGTCAGCGATGCCATCCCTCTGCTCAAGGTATCGGCAACTCTATTTGAGTTACCAGATCCACATTTCTGTGTAAATGAATAGCTCTGCAGGAACTCCAACCCATTTCATATACTGCTGATTTGAGTTCACTTGGTTGTTTATGTATTGCAGTGCCTGATGATTGGTGTACAAAACAAATTCCTTGTGCATAAAACCCACGTCCATTTCTTCAATTCCTGAATGATGGCATAAAACCCCTGCTCATACATTGAATACTTTCTCTTTGCATTCTTGAATGTCTCATTGAAGAATGCAATTGACTTACATTCTTGGCTAAACATTGCTCCGACCAGTTGTTCTGCCGGCATCACGGTGACTTTGAACACCTTTGCAAAATCTGGAAAGCTGATATAGGCTTTTCAGTGATCCTCTTCTTCAACAACTCAAATACTCATTGCATTGCTGCGTTCCACCAGAACCCTTCCTTTCTCATGCATGTTGTTAGTGGTGCACAATTTTTGAATAAACTTCCTGTAGAAGCTTGCCAAACCATGAAATCTCCTTATCTGAAAGATGCTCTTTGGTGTAAGCCACATCACAATGGCTTTCACTTTTTCGGGATCCATCAACCTAGCTTCAGATATCTCAAAGATGCTCGTCAGTGTAAGCCACTCTAGAATGGCTTTCATTTTTCGGGATCCATCTTCAACCTAGCTTGAGATTTTTTGAATCCCAAGTACATTAGTTCCTCTGTAATGAAAACATTTTTTTAGATTTATCAGCAATGTCTCCTTTCTTCTCAATCCACTCCAACACTTGCTTCAAATGCATTATGTGCTCTTCCTTGGTGTTGCTGAAAATCAGTATATTGTCTAGATATACAATTACAAACTTTCAGAAATATGGTTTCAACACTTCATTTATCAGCCTCATGAAAAATGCACCGCTTACAACCTACGCAGTCTTATGTTCTTGGAGCAGAAGCAATTTGCTTAGCCTTACATCCTTGCCAAGGTATCATTTCCAATACATCTGTGGGACAAGCTCGTACGCATTGGGTACAACCAATATATGTATCATAAATTTTGACAACCAAATGGCATGAATGGTTTGTCTTGACAACAATGTTTACACTCGTCAACTTCACAACTTCAGAGTTGGTGATATCCGCTCAGTAAATCGATATTTGTGAAGAACTTCCCTTCACTCGAGCAGTGCATTAAATCGTCCATCCTTGGCAATGAGTATTGATACTTGATGGTGATTTTGTTGAGGGCTCATGAATTGTTACACATACTCCACACCTTTCTTCGGTGTTAGCACTGCAAGTACTAAACATGGTCCCAAGATTTCTCTCATCAGTGCTCGGTTCAATAGCCCTTGGACTTGTAATCTCTTCACTCTTTGTTGGAGTCAATCTATGGGGTGCATTGTGCAGTAAACTTGAACTCGGAATCAAGTCAATTTGATGAACTCGTCACAAGTGGTAATTCCTTTGGAAGTTCTTCTGAAATGACTTCCTCGTACTCTGTGAACCACTGTGGGATCCTCACTCCTCTCCAATGATTTGACATTCTTTGGCGAAATTGCAAGACACATTTTGTTGTCGTGTCCCTTTTTAAAAAAGCTCCTTTGCTATACATAACATCACTTCCTTGAACTCTGTGAACCATAACATCACTTCCTAGAATTCTGTGAACCACTGTGGGATCTTCATCTCAATCTCCAATGATTTGACATTATTCTTTGGCGAAATTGCAAAACACATTTTGTTGTCCTGACCCTTTTTAAAAGCTCCTTTGCTATACATAACATCACTCCATCACCGCTATTGTATCTAGCATTGTTGTCCCCTTTTTTCTCTTTCATGGACAGCGATCGGAACCTCTCTTTGCTCTTCTCCAACACGGTGTTCTTCCCCGTCATGAATAACGTTCGGGTGAAATTGCCATCGTCTTTCTAACAAGAGTGCACGGGGAGCGATCTTAACCTCTTTCTGCCCTTCTCCAATACGATGTTCTTCCCCGTCAGCTACCAAAATTGCTATGGCTTTCCTAACAAAAGGTGACCAGATATCCATTCGCCCACATCACAAAAATCTTTGTCATGTCAATTCCCAAAGTGGAAGTTTAACATGCACTGCTCGGACACAGTGATATGATGTTCCTTATACAACCAAGAGACCCTATGCATTTTGGGTGGGGTGCATTTTAAATTCAACTTTTGGATCACCTTTATAGATATACTAAATTCTTGGCATTGTTATCTATCAAAAATGACCAGCACTTGCCTCAAATTTTCCATCTGGTTTTTAAGATTGCCTTTGGTTGCTCTGGCGCTTTTTGGGTTTCCTTATGTTGTTGCTCTGGTTTCAACAACGTTCTTATTTCAACAACGCTCTTAGAGACATGATGTTCTCTCCATTCTCATGCTGAGCTTCGTCAATTTCATCTCAGGTCACAGATTTAGATGCACACTCTTGAAGCCTTTAGCAATGTGTGTTCTGCCTTCTTGTTTTTGGTTGGCATTCAAATTCTTTGGAGACTATTGTTATACTGAATGCCCTTGGGCTTTGCACTTGCATGCTCAGCTGAATCTTTCTAATCTAAAATCTTCCTCTTAGGCTTTTCCTCTAGGAGTTTCCCGACCTCTAGGTGTTTCATAATTGCCTCTGAAGCTTTGGTTTGCTGACCTATCCCCTTGCTTCTGTTGGTCTACCTCTTGTTCGTCCGCATCGGGCACTATGTTGTTTTCTTGATAGTCTCTTCGGCTTTCAAGTCAACTTGGTATGCCTTTGCGACAGAGCCGGGTTCTCACGCCTTTTTGACATATCAAATTCTCACCATGCTAATCTCACCTTGGATGGTATATTGGAGGCCGCTGATATACCTATCAACGACTACATCACCTTCTCTGGATATGATGAGCAACTGATATAATTTTTTGGTGTATGTTTCACACTCGTTTCTTTCCATCCTAGGTTTTGTAGTGTCTTGAACAAATTCATTGAGAGTAGTCCTAGTCCACAGGTAGGAACTCACCTTCCAACTATGCAACCGTTTTGTTTGAAGCCCTAATGTTTCTTTTCCTGCCCAAGTGCAAATTGTTCCACCACATGATTGCATGAGCTTTCAACGTGGTGCATTGAAGCTTCATTCTCCTATGCTCTTCGATTTTATCGAATTTGAAAAACTTCTCCATTTCCTCAATCTAATCAATTGATCTCTCTGGATTTACGGTCTATGATAGGTAGGGTTTTCCGTCTTGGGTCTTACTCTTAGATATGTTAAAGGCTTTTGTAAGTCTCTCCACTAGAGCCTAGGCCTAGCCTCTTCTGGATCTTCTAGTTCCTGTTCATCGTCACTCACATCACAAAGATATGTCACAATGCCATTTTCTCAGGGTTGCTTCCATGGTGCCCATCCTAGCAAATGAACAATGCCTCTTCACCGTGCTCAACCCCTTAACGATATTCCTAGTCCTCTTTTGTGTGGCATATTGCGGTTTGCTTTTGAAATTTCCTTTCTCACAGTTCTACCAAACAATTCTTCTTCCTGTTAGCAGTGTGTTCACCCCTCAACGATTCTACCCTGTGAACTCTTTCACTGGGACTGTTTTCTCTTGCATGCATAAAACTAGCTTTGATATCAAATTGGTGCAACCCATCAATAGGGTTGCATTTAAACTCAGAGCGCACATTACACAACACGTGCATGCAACACACACCCAAAATCCACAGACAAACTCAGTTTATTTAAGTAAAACTTTAAAGCTTCAAAATATTGCATCCATTTTTTTCAAGTAATATTTCTTAGGAAACCTCTTGGCAGTTCCCCTCATTCCAAGAATGTTAGTGAAGGGAAACCCTGGATTCTTTAAAATAAAATACATGGCTAGTATGTAACATTTCACATTTTATGAATAAATTATAAATAGTCCATCAACAATTGGCTCACTAAGACCAAAAATATTGAGATACATGTGATAAAAAATATTAGGATTTTAATACATGTGAGGAGAGAAGGGTAACAACTTTTCTTCACAATCACTCAAGCTATACCCAATTCACGAAATATCACAGCCATTATCTTAGTGGACATTCAGTTCTTACAGCAGCTACCAAATTTAGTCAATAGCCTTACAAAAATATTAAAATAACCACTGATATAAATATCTGCAATACACAATGTGTTCACGAGAAATCCATTTTATCGATGAGCGATAATACCCCACAATTTGAAATCTTTCCCTCACTTGTTCCCTTTTTTTCCCTCATTTTTTCAAAAACCGGCTTATTTTTTCGTTCTCCTAACTATTAATACTCCAACGGCCAACAGAGTGTCTTAATGGGCCTAGACTTCATCAAGTAGCGGGGTCTCTTAATGGGCTTTGGTTATTAATTGTCACTGGCAAACAGATACCCTCAGCGACACTGCTTTTGATGTGCATAGTTCGTAAAAAGGTTATAGCGTTGTTGTCGAACATGATATAGGGCTCTAAGGCTTATATGTTTCTCTAGCTGCTGTAATTGGCGAGTGCTACAATGGGAATGAAGGCTTCATATTGACATTGGATCATGGAACTCGACTAAATATTAAATCTAGAATTGTGGTTTACCATTTTGTCTTTTCGTTAGGATTAAGCTATAATTCTAATGGGCCGTTATAGAGTGAACTATGTCACTGTTTTTGTGTGACGTATCCTAAGGTAATTTGCAAGGCGAGGCCAAGGTTGTGGTATTTCACAAACAGAGAATAAGAGTGCAAGGTGGATAGTGTGAAGGGTGTAAAAAATGGGAGTTATGTTGGCCGTGGAGAAGTAGGAGGAAAATGATACAATGGCATTGGCTGTGGAGAAAAGAAACACCAAATTGAGTGCCCAGTAGTTTATCTAGGCATAGATTGAACAATTGAAAACCTTTAAGCATGGGCTGGAATAGTCCAGCATCCTGAAATGTCATTTTTGGGATTAATTATGTTTGAATATTTAATATTCAAGTCATTCAACAAGTCATTCAATATTTTTGGGATTGATTAAAATAATACCATCATGTTTTACCTCTCCATTTTCAAGCTATAATTCAACTTTCAAGCATTTTATTCTGAGCTTCTTGTATCTTGTTTTTCATATACCAGGCAGCTATTATTTTTCATATTTTCAAGCTAGAATTCAACTTTCAAGTATTTTATGCTGAGCTTCTTGTATCTTGTTTTTCATATACGAGGCACTTATTATTTTTCATGAGTACAATTGTAGATTTATTTTGACTTTTGATTTAAATGAAATTGTCAGAGAACTTAAAGTCCTTTATTTTGACTTTTAATTTAAATGAAATTGTCATTGAACTTAAAGTCCTATTGTTTTTCATTACTACCGTTATAGATTCACGTTGACTTTTAATATAAATGAACTTGTTTGGAAAACTTGTAAGGAGATGCATGAAAACATTTCAAAGAAAGGTAAAATATTCTAAGTGAACATCCAAATTGCATGGATATCATCACAACATAAGATTTAGCTTTATTAGTCTCCCCATTGATAAATAAGATTTAGATTTATTAGTTTCCCCATTGATAATCAAAGCAAATTTGCAAGAACGTCCAAAATCCAAGGGATTTTATGAGATTTGATCTTAAAACTTCAGTGAACTTTCACAGAATCATGAATAAATTGAGTTAACCTTTAACATTCGAAACTATTAATTACCAATAGAAATAATCAATGGTAACTTGAGGGTTTCAATCAGATTTGATTTCTGGATCTTTATATACTCTCGTAAAATTAAATCTTTTAAAGTTTTTAGCAGTTAAATTAATCCTTAAGCTTGCAAGTTGCATCTTCTATATGACATTAGTTGTAATGGCCATTTGTGAAGAAAGTGCATTGTCTATAAAGTTATTATGCTATCATGTATCATGTTAGTAAGTATGTTTGTTGAATTTTCTATAAGGTAGCCATATAATAATTATAGGAATTAAAGAAATTAAAATTACAAGTTTTAGTTTTGGAATAAGACTTAAAACTGTTTTCGATTGGTTAAGAGCTCGTTCTCCTCGAACACAAGGAAATAGGTTGATGGTCCAAGATCCATAGGTGTTTGGCAAGAGTAGAAGTTTGCTCCCTTACGGACCACCAATAGGTTGTTTGAGGTGGCGTGTTTTTCCTTGAATAATGATGATGATTAAACTCACATTTGCGAATAGCAGCCAATGATGGATGTCTTCACTGCTAATTTGACAATGGAGTTATGATAGGTTTTGCCTTCTTAAAAAACATTACAAATTACAAGCTTCATCAATGAATTGAACTGATCGTCAAGTCTCACTAGCGTATTTGGTATTTAAGGGGTTTTGTTTGTTAGTCGGCCTAGGGTTTGAAACTTAGCAGTGGTGGAAGGAGACCCCCAAAAAATCCAGCCATGCTAGGGGTTGGTGTGGCCCAGGTCGGGTGTGATCCCTGGGAGATTTTGACGGTTTAGATGCCCTTGGGTCATGGTTTCTTAGACAAAAGGCCAGTCCTGCAAGTTCGGGACATTTGAGAAAAAAGAAGAAAAGAAGAAATGAATCGATTATGCTACAACGAATTTCAACAATAAAAAAATACATTGTAACAAAGTGAAATTGAATAGTAGTAATAGATTTTGTTTTCTTAATATCCATGAAGTATCTCACAATATGAACCATCTATTATCTACATATGTTGAAAGCGGAGATATGTGGATTTATCATTGAAAAAAAATGATAAATTAAAAGAAAAACTAATATATATATTTTTTCAACTGAAATTGATTGGGAAACTCACCAATACTTTCCCATGTTTCATGTGGTAAGTGTGCTAAATCGTCAACTTTTCTTGCCGAAGGTATGACCCTAAAGGACTCGAGGTTCAAACTTGTGACGTCTCCTCCATGAAAAAGTGTGCTTACCAATTGAACTAACTCTTGAAGCTAAAAGAAAAACTAATATATATTTATGTTATTCTCAAATTTAATTAATTTTTTTTAAATATTAAATAATTAATAAATTCAAAGTTAAAGAGGAATTTTGAATAAACTTTCCCGCTACTAAAGTCTTATATTTTGACACTATTTAGCTATACTGTCAATTGATTACCCTATGTTAACAAATTCGTAAATAATGTGCTATGTAAAAAGTAATTAAATTTCAAGGAATGTGGAAGCATAAAGTAATTAAATTTTAAGGAATGTATGCTTTTATATTTTCTTATCTTAATGTTTATTGAAACCGTCTTCACGAGTTTGAAACCCATAGTTAGTAGAGAGGTACAACATCCTTTACAATTGTTAAAGTATAATGAATCATTATTGTGATGATCTTTGGGTTTTGCGTTTTGGGTTTTGATTTGGGGTTAGTGTTAAAGAAATATTATTCAAAAGTTGTTTTATATACTATGTTTTATTAAACAAGTATTTATATTTATTTTATAATCAATCAATCATATGCAACTACGAGGGTCGCTATTTTTTACAACTTCATTAGTATAATGATTATGATATGACGAGACTTATAAGTTATCATAGAACAAACTTTTATAATCAATATTAGATAGCATACAAAAAGAGGAGATTTATTATCATATTTATTATGAGCCTCACAACTACATATTTCGACCCATAAAATATGAGTGAAAAAATAAACTCACACTCATCTTATAACCAATCAACCATTTAAAACAACACAAAATTTATTCTAATATTATTGTGTTGAATGTTTATGCTCTCCATATTTAAAAATAAGACTTAAATGAATTTTCTAAGAATTTTAAAGTGTTGAAAATCACAACACAAACCATTTGAAACGATGACCATTTTTATGTACACCCATATAAAAGAGGTTTTGTTGTGTGTATCAATAACCAACCACTAAATAAATAATGGTAATTTCAATAATACTAATAACAACCATAAGAATTGTAAATATAGTCTTTAAATGGATTAAGTGATAGCTATGTAATTGTGATATTAAAGTTACTTTGATGTTGTGGACATTAAAAGAGAAAAGGGTAAGCCATGAGGCATTAATTTGCGGATTAGTTGTTGGGTTGATACATTACTACGATATGCGGGCTAGTGCAAATTTATATAGGAAACTAGGTTGTCCAAATTGGTCATTTGATGATGCAACTCTAAGAGCAACAATAAGTTACAACACAATGATTATTGATAGGGCATTGACTCTAGTTCCATTAAGAGCGGTGGAGGTATTCCCATCGTATATTCTTCGAAACCTAGAATTGTGGGAGGGTCATGTTAAGCCACGCTCCCCAAGTTGTGTGATGACAATTGCCAATTGCTTGATGGGGAAGTTAGATTGATTTAGTTGATGCTTTTGCTTATAAGTTTTTTTCCAAGAGAAAAAATGTATTTTCATTCAAGTTGGAGCAAAAATACATTCCTCAGTACCATTCAGCAGTAAGTCTATCAAAAAATAATGACGACTAATAGTCTAAAGAGCTTTAACAACCTTAAAGTAGAGATATTCTTGTAAGCTACTGGACAAAACCAGTTCAACAAGATTTCCAAAAGTTCAAATATCTGAGAAAGGGATGATTGGAGAATTCAAGACAGTCCCCCCTTGAAATTCTTCCAAATGAAGAGCGCCTTGATGCAACAACAACCCTTGTTTGGAAAAAGAATCAACTGCCTCATTGAATTCACGCCTGATGTGTTGGAAATAGATGAAATGAAAGGATTCCCGAACTGTCCTTAACTGCTCCACCAAATATATCAACGCAACATGAGAAAGATGCTTTCTCTTATAAGTTATATATGGGTTTAAGTTAATATAATTGACACTTTAGATATTTCGGCAGAGGAGTGGATAAGAAGTAGAAGTTGGAAGTAGGTTAGGAAGGAAGGATAATTTAGGTTAGTAAGGATACTATTTAAGATTTGAGATGCCACTTTAGTTTTGTACTTGGTTCCTTTTACCTGTAAATCATTGTTTAATTCATTGAGGGTAACCTAAAAATAATGTTCAATTAGTATTGGTGTATTGTGACTTAGGTAGTAAGATTGTTTAATGTTGTGTTTATTGAATTACTGACTAGCATGTGTGATTATGATCATTAAGGAATTATGCATTACGTGTGGTGATGGTTTACTTTAGTATATGCACAAGCTATTTGAACACTACCCACACATACATACCTTGCACACTTACACTAGTATTAGTTAATATACATTAGAGTTTAAATTGTTATTATTATGAATGGTTGATACATAATTATAATTAACATTTCATTGTATTAGTCAACATTTCATTTGGATTTATATTAATTATATTTCATTTAGGTTCATTTATATTTCAAGTGAATGGTATTGACTTGCTCCAAGAGTATTTATGATAGGTAGATATTTTATTATTTTATTATATTTATAATTGCTAAATATGAATTAAATTAATGTGAGGTATTCTATTATTATATGATATTTTGATTTTCCTCGGGCCCTTGTGGACAAGGGAGGAAGGTTGTGGAAAAACATTTGGAATTTGAACTTTGAAGGTTTAATAATTGCTCTTGTTGTTATTGAAGTTGTAGGCCCCTAGAGCTAGAAACTTCACAAGTTTCCTAGAACTAGCAAGTTTGTTGGCAAGATTAATTCTAGTTTGGGTAACATTAAAAATTATTGATGGAATTGCTACTGAATAGTTACTAAGGTAATCTCGTATTCTTGTCTTGGTATATTATTTCATTCAAATTACATGAAAAATGGTACTAAGATGAATATAGAACAAGTCTACCTTGGTTGAAAGCCTTTTTTATTATGATGACAACAAGCATTGATTTGTCTTATATGATTTTATAGTTTTTGGTTTCACTTTCTATATAGGTATCGATTATAATTTACATCTGCAAATGTAATAGGAGTCATGTCATGCTATGATAGACATATTTTGTAAAGAAATTTGATGCAACTTTAATGATAAGATGGAGATAATACTCTATTACTCATACACAATGTGATTTGTTAAATACAAAAAATTATGATTTTTTTTAAGAAATTGTATTTATTATACTATCGTTATAATTATGCTAATAAAAAGAAATACAAATACAAATCCACATTTAAAATATATGACATTAAACAAATTTATTACAAAGTTTATTACAGGTAATGTTAGTTAATTAACACCTATTACTAAAATGGGTATTAAAAACTTGGGTGTTAAAAACTAAGTTTTTAGGTTCTCACATTGCCAACTTACATTTTGTGCAAATTCATACAAACCTTTATAAAAAACATACATGTCAAAGATTTTCATATATTTTGGAAGTTTTTAATTTCAATCAAAATCATTTTGAGACTCTTTATGAAACAAAATTAAAATACTCCTTATGGTAGAGTATTTATGAAGATAGGTTAACAGTGGGTAGTCAATACTCATAAATGGTTGAAAATGTCAATATTTTAAAATTTTATAATATTAGTTGTTTTTTATAAATACAATTTAAATAATTAAAAATTATAATTGATTTGAAATTATTAATTAAATTCCAAAATTTTATTAAAAATTAAGATGAATAACTAAAATTACAAATTTTTGGTGACTCTTTGATTATTGTGAATTAAGCTAAGAAGTTATTTAAGTTGAACATAATTCAATACAAGCATTAGTGTCATAGAATTACAATGATGATGTCTTGGTTTTATGACTCATCCATTGATCTCTGTCTAAAGAAGCACTCGATGGGGAAGTTGGTGTATTATATTGGGAAGAATGGATTGAAGACATTATCACTCATTTCGGTTCCAGGTTCTTCTTTGCAGACTTTTTTTAGACTTCACGAGCTTTGATGCTAAGTTTGTTTTGGGTTTGAGAGTCATAAAGTTTCTACAAAGAGGTTATTCTGTATTTCTCTATATTATGTGCTATGTTTTTGTAAGCTTATGCTGATAGTCCAGAACTTGCAGGACTGTACACATACAATTATGTTATGTACTTTTTGATTTCTATGAAATAACAAATGTACTATTTTTCTCTTCTTGAAAAAAAACCTAAAATTACAAATATAAATTGTTGAAATTGGAAAATCTTGATGCAAAATGGGTATTTAAAAACGACTAATCTATTTATGCATTTCAAAATACAATTTAAATCAAAAATTTATCCGATGGCCACAATAAACCCAACTTTTTCGTGCAACCAATCAAAATTTCCCAAGATTTATTTGCTCACGCTATATTTAGCTACAGTGGGTGTTGTCGTCAATTATTATCGCATGTTATTTCGAGTCAATATCTTTCACTATTTTGTAACCTAGAAACAACGTCCGTAGCGGCCGTAAGGGCCAAAGGCATCAATTGGTCGTTATCAGCAGGCTTGCAGTGGCCATTGGTAACGGCGTTTGTAGTTGCCGTTAGGGTCATAGACACTAACTTGTTGTTGTCAGAGTGCATTGATCGGAGACCCTTTACGAACGTTTTCAGGGCATCGTACTAACTAGGATTTAACTCGGGTTAGTTCTGGGCTACCATGGACGCGCCGCCAGAGTAGAGTTAGATTCAATGAACGTTTCTTCCTACCCACTACACCATCTCTGTGTTTGCAGACGTCTTGTTTTGTTTTGATTTATGTTTACTTCTCCCACACTCAAGGGTAACTTATTTCCCTGCTCTAGCTAAAATTTGTCAGTTTTCAGGGAATATCAGTACTGGAAAGTCCGTACATACCATGGACGATGGAATATAGTTTACTAACTTGATGGTGCTTTCCGAGCAATTTTGATTTATCTGATTTTATTAAGGAATTATTACATCTATAGGTGTTAGATTAACTAACATCTAGAGATGGTGTAATTCTCCCCACTTTTGAACCAAGATGGAGATAGATCTTCACTGATCCTAAATTGCATGAGGATGAGACAAGTGTACTGTGCAAATTGATTTTATGGTTGTCGTCGTAGATAACTGGTAGCTGATGCATTGGATAATGAGCAGTCCGTGGCAGACAACCTGTTTAACTAAAAGACATGTGATTACAATTACACATAGAGAATAAGTAACATATTTAATTTTTTGTGGCACTTAACTTGTGGCCTATAGATATTCACGTGCAACAAGTTGAGTGACTATGCTAATTTAATTTGCTTTAAAAATTGATTCCTATGTTTAAAAAACTTGAAATAAGCCTTACAACAAGACAATATGAAACATAAGCTTGAAGAGAAGCCTTACAACAAGACAATATTTCATTGAAGATTCTCACCACTTGAGTTACCACTTAAGTTATTGCCCCTAAGCTCTTCATTTTTCAAATTTATTTTTTATATTTAATCATAATACTTCAAAATGATTAAACTTGGTTGAAAATATATATTTGAGATTGTAACATGTAGTTTTAATTTATATATATATATATAACTTTTTACTTTGTTGAAAGAGTAGATTTAAAATTATAACATGTAGTTTTAATTTATTTTTTATATTATATTTTAAATTTAAAAGATAAGTTATTTTCATTTTATAAATTATTATTAAAACTTTTTACTTTGTTGGAAGAGTATATTTAAGATTATAACATGTAGTTTTAATTTATTCTTTATATTATTTATGTATACAATTTTAAATTTAGAAGATAAGTTATTTTCATTTTACAAATTATTATTAATGAGATGTGTAATAACTTTGTTTCAATATATAAACAATGCATGCACGGTGAAAAATAGCTTAAGCACTTTGCAATGGTAGGAAACGAATTTCAAAAAGTTTTTGGAATGTCACTACAATGAACTTTTTTTATCTTAAAATGAAGCATGTTACAATTGTATTTTTAAATATTTAAATTAAATTTCAAATAAGATTCCTTAACATAGGCTTTTGTCATCAACATGTCCACAACTTTCAAAAAAGATATAACAAAGATGAATGCAAGCAACTTTTGAAAATGAAAATGTTAATAACTTTTACAAAGTGAACAAAAAGTTAGATCCAGTTTGCTTTTTACTAATTTTGAAATGCAATAAAAATAAATTAAACTAATTTTGAAAACAATGTGAATCTTATGAATGAAGCAATTTTGAGAAGTCATTTGGTTCTTAGTATACCTTGCTTCTAACAATAGAAAATATTTTCATTGTGTAGTGTTACCATTAACATCACGAAACAAGAGTTAGACAAATAATTAGAATAGATTATAAACATTATTTAAAGAAACGATTGCACTTGGAAAATACATGAACTGGAACTTGAATCTATGGCCACTTGCATATATATATAGTCATTGTGAAATGATTAAGAAAAGTTCTTAGAAGCAAAAGAAAGTTTAAAGAACAATTTGCAAAAGAAAGTTTAAAGAATAATTTGCAAAGTGGAAAGTTCAAGGTTTCTTAGTATTAATCAAATGCCATGGCATAGTCTTCCATTCCACTCATGTGAAATTGTCAAAAACATTGTGTATGTAAAGTGAAGTGACAAAATTGCCTTGTTATTGGCAAATGCATCTAGAACATGTAACAAGTATATACCCAGAAACTACAGACTGTTTACAAACATCCAATGTAGTCTGTTTTTGTTGTGAGATCAAAATAAGATAAATCGTTCAGAATCTGTAGCTGCCAAGAGGTCAAAAATTTCAAGGCTCTTTGCTGTAGCCAGAAAAAGTGGGAAACCGCATAAGCTTCTTTCAGCATTCGAATTTGCTATGTTCAGTGTGGCAATGCACAGGAATTTGTTTGCCTCTATTCATTTTTCTGCAGCAACAAAAGAAAACAAGGAAGTGTAGTTGTGCAGTTTCTTTGTAGCAAAAATGGCAGCATTGACAACAGCTGCTTGCTGCACATTGCAAACAGTGTAAGGAACTTTATGATAAAGATTTCTGAATTTGAGACTGAAATAAATTTACAATTAACCATACCTGTTTTTTTTTCAAAACAATGTTTGGGCAGCCTGCAATCAACATTGAAACATTGTCAATCATGTATGCAAGTATCAGTGATCGAGCAAACAGGTATGTTCATTAGTATGCAGTTCACATGACCATGTTTTATTTCTGCAAACAATGATAGAAGCATTACTACTAAATATGTGCAGCACTGGTTGTGGTATTTTGGAATCTGTACACAGTCTGAATTGGTTGTTTCAGATAAATACAAAGAGTCCATAGTTCAAGCACTGTTGACCAAGCACACACATTTCAAGAATTCTGCTATTTGCAACAACTTTGCAAATGTTGTGTATATTGCTATTCCAAAGTTCAAATTCAAGAGGCATAAGACTGTGAAGGCATGACTTTTATGCAATTTTTTAGATTTTTTTTTTACTTAGATGATGAAAAATAAAGAACTGCTCTATGCAACTGTCAATGGAAATTTTCCTACGAACTAAGTTTTTTTTTTCTTTGTTTTATTGGGCATGGACAAGAATTATGATTTCTTGTATTTGAATATGTTTTTATTAACTATTCAAAGAACAACGTTGGATGACATACATCTAAGAGTTTGTGGGTCAATGTTTTTTTTTGCATGTTTGCAATGTTGAATGTTGAAGTTTTTTGCCCGTTTCCATTGTTTTAAAAAAAAAACAAGTTTCAAAGTGGTATATACAGGAAAAAACAACTGAAAAAAAAGCCAGTGAGACAAAGTGTTGGGCAGGAAAAAAAAAGCTATTTTGCTGTTAAATCTGGCCAGATTTCTTACAGTGGCGGTTTACAGTGATAATAGTTTATGTGCTATATATTCTTTTTGTTGTTTTCTCTTTGGTATTGGTAAGGAATAGCTGTCATGTGTTAGCTGAGCAGCCAAGTGCAGTTTGGCATATAAACTGGATAATTTGTTTTTAACAATGATTACAAATAGATTTCTGGGAACTTTATCTAAGCTGTTCAGTCAGTTAAAGCAAACACTGGTTTTATTTTTTCAGCAATTACGGTAACCAAACAGACTTAAAAAAAAAATCTATTGTCTATTTCACTGATATTTTCATTTATTTTGAAACAATACGAAGGAAGGATACTATGTGAGATTTTAGCTTGTTCAGTGTGTGAGATAAGTATTTCTTTTACAAGAGCAATTAGAGCAGTGGGAGCAAATAGTTGTGCACAACAAATGTGGCAATGGAGACAATTGCTATAAATGAAAGACAGAAGCCATGAGCAGTATATAAATTAGACATAGCAAGTGTCCGGTCAAGTGTGCCATAATATGGCACTGTAAAGATATGATCTGACACAGGAGCATTGACCAACTATCAATGATCTATCTAGGAAGCATTCAAAAGACTATGTGGATTGAAACAACAATTATGCTGATAAATCAATGGATGTATGAAGATGTCAGTTGCAGGTAGGCAAAAGCCATCCACATTATACTGTGAACTAGTTAGAGAGAACAATGTGTGGGCCATTGTATTGGCTATGTCAATATATCTAATTGTATAAAACATTTAAGCCATGGATTTCAGAAATTGATAATAGGCAGCAAAATTTTTCACACTCACGGTATATAAGAAGCAATTGCTTTGGTTGTATTAGATTTTGTATTGGACCTTAATGCAGTTTTAGTCAAGGTGCCAAAAAGAAACAGATAAAACAGTAAATTGCAAGAGATTAAATTCTGGCGACAGGAAAAGTTGGAACGGGTATGTTCCAACAGCATGTTGAAGTCTGAGTTGCAAAATCAAAGGAAGTGAAAAAGTGATTTTTAGGTTTGATTCAGAAGAAGGGTTTATTCATACCTTCTGGTCAGGTTTTTTTGCAATCGAGAATCCTGTTGTTCATGGCCAAGGTGAAGAGTCCTTGATGGTTGAATTTTCGGAGATTGAAGATAGTTGATGAAACTCATGTTTAGCAATACTGGTCATATGATATAGCTACAATCGCTGCTTGCAGTGTGCATTCAATGATGCCTTCATCTGTTCCCCGTTTGCAATGCAGAATATGTTCATATGTAGTGGGCGTTTCGCGATTGCAAAATGAACAGAACGTTGTACTCTGAATCATAGGAAGCTTGCATTCTGCACATGTGCATTGGAATGGTGGTGCGAATGCATTCTTGATCCCAAGTGCTCCATATATCTGACAAAATTTATGGCATACTACAGTTAGGACAATGTCATGGAAAATATGACTATATGCGAACATTGCAATAACAAAAAAAGCAAACCGTGTAAAGACATACTACAAGTGCTGAAAGTGCATTTTTATGTTTTTGTTTTTTGTTTTCCTTTTTTTTTTTTTTTAAATCCTGACACAGAACAAAGGAGACAACAGGTTTAAGAAGGAAACAGATGCCGAAGATTTTTCATGGTCACAAGCAGGCTAGCTGTTCTAGAGAAAGTAGTTAATTCATTGTGTCAATTGAAACAAGGAACAATTCAAGCAATTGAAATGATCTCCAATAAAAGAAGACTGTTTCTCTTATCAGAAATTGATAAGATATCTGGAAATTGCATATAGCAAGAAGCCTGCCATGAAACAATTGAGAAAGAGGTGTCATTTCAAATTACAGAGGAAAAGCAATTGAAAATGTCTTACTTGTGTTTTAGCTTCAATAATTGGAACCAAGCTTTCAGAATCGCTGATGCATCGTTTAGGGGATCGATGAATGTGGCCTGCGAGGTCTTCATCAAATGGCTGCCTTTTGGACCCGACCTTACAATGTTCTTGATAAGGTAGAGAGGTGGCTCATCGTGTGCAAGCTGTTGCTGCACTTGGGGGAAGAAACTTTTGTAGTTTTCATTTACCTGGAACGGTTAATAGCAAAGCAAAACAAAACAGTTGACAATCAGACAACGAGTTTGAATGCAATGAATAGAGACAGGTCTATTCAGAGTAATTTTTTGCAGGCATAGCAAAGAAAACAGAAAACAAGATTTCAAGTTTGAAAATAAATTGAAACAGAATAGAAGTTTAAGTTTCTTTTCCATCTCTTATTGAAAATGATCGTGCGCATACATTTGCATAGTCATTTGCAGTTTGACCATCCCTAATGTAAAAGTCCAACTGCCTGTTACTGTATTGGCAAGCAACAACAATAACCGCAATAGAACCAACAACGTATGCCTCTTCTGATGACACCAGCTCATTGATTGACATGTCTGGAGGAAGAGCACGCATTTTGCAGACTTGGTCTATTGTTTCAACGAGTGTGGTTGGCAATATTGCTATTGAGTTTATTGCATCTCCGCGGTCATATTCGCCCTTCTTTTTAAGTTCGAAGCCAGTTATTCTGACACTTGTTCCTGGCAATAAAAAGGAGCCAAATCGATTTATGAGACTATCATTCATAGTAACTGTGATTGTCATCAAGCCATCTCTATCAACAAGATCCGCGTGCAGAATCCTTGTTTTCACAGGGGAATTTTGATTTTGATTTTGTGCAGGTCCATACACAACCAAGCCATCTCCTTCAAAAATATTGCTATGCGATGCAGTACATAGTTGTATGACAGAGGATGGTGTCATGGCTAGTTGTTTGAACCTGCAGACATAATGACACCAACATGAAAGAGCAAAAAGGACTGTTTAATGACTGAAGACCAAGGAACAACGAATATTGTTTTTTTTCTTGGAAAATGAAAGTGTAGAGGAAGTCATCAAAGACCATGTCAAATGGAAAAGCAAAAGCAGACTATATAAAAAAAATAAACAAGAAGCAAAAAACATCAGTATCACTTGAAAACAGTTTTACCTTTTGGAGCTACTGACTGATGTGTTTGCAATAGCCATTGCACTAGTTGTTCCCATAGAAATGTTCTCTCCAACATCTTGCGAAGAGGAAAGAGTTTTTTCATCTGAAGTGTTCATTGATGTTGATGTCATTTCAATGTTCTTTTGGTTGCAGAAATGTTGTTGAAGTTGTTGTTGTTTATTTATAACGTTGTTTCTGTTTTTTCCAATTCCCAAAGAAGGACAACTCTGAAAGTAGAGCAAAGAGTTGCATCATATGTTTTAGATAGAAACATAAATCATAAGTTGAGGAAAACTAAGACCCGATAATGAAAATAGCAATTTTTTTCAAAAAAATGTCTTCAAATTTAGTTTTCTGTGTTTTTTGTTTTGTTTTAGAACATCTATGCATTTTGTGGATGAGAATGCTGGCAAAAGATTTTGCATGGGTGGTGGCAAATACGAAAGGAAAAATTTCATATGCAAATGGCAATGAACATGTTCGTTATGCCAAGATTGAAAGCGGACCAAAGCAAAAAATTGCGATGGAAACATTGGCTGTGGCAACGGTATATGGCAAAGAGTTTGCAAATGTCGTTGGAAAAATTGAGTAGAAGTTTCTTGTTTTTGAAATGTTGATCAAATTTGATATTGTCGACATGACAAGAATGTACTAAGACTAAGGAAATAAGTGTTGATTAAGTATGTTACAAGTAATTTTTTTTCGTTGTTTTTTATTTATTGTCTTGAGCAAAGGTTGGCGCCAGAAACATAGGTGCAGGAAAAGAAAGGGAAGGGCATGTTAACTGTAGCAGAATAGAAAATGACTTTTATTTGGATTTTTTTTGTTGTTGTAAAAATCTTCTTTTTGACCGAATGCATACTGTGCTTGGCAATAAACCATAGTCTATTTCCAAAGTATTTGAAACATTGAAGAGGATGGCAACAAACAGAAATGCGAATGGATTAAGAAAATTGTGAAAGGTAAAACATAAACACAAAGGCAGCAACAAGTGCAACTGAGAGATGCAATAGAAGCAGATCAGATGCAACTAAAAGGAATTGACAGGAGACTAATAAAATGATCAGACCAATGGGCATCAGAAACGGCAAAGCAAATGTTTTCAAGATCTATGTTTGTCCATAGGTGGTCAATCATAAAACCATAATTTGTTGTTGCTTTATGTGTTTTTAGTTTTAAGATTGTGAGAATGCATAAACGATTGCAAATTTTTTTGGCACAATGTTTCTTTCAACATGTCAACGTTGAAGTCACCTGCAATACGAAGAAGTGCATTCTTTTCGTTTTTTAACAAAATGTTGGACAAGACATGGAACAAATATTTGTCGTCAATGCTAATTGGTCTATTGTAAATATTGACAAGACTTAGAATACTGTTGGGTAGTTGCAGGTCAACGACAATTGCCTCGAACATGGTTTCATTATAAATCATTGTTTCAAGGATTGGAATATTATTTTTTATGGCTGTGAAAAGTCCATGAACCGAGCAAGTTCCAATGCAATTGAAACGTTCCTTAGAGATAGACGTCTTAGGGGGCAAATGCATGTGGGTTTCTTGAAGGCATACAATCTTTGATTTGCATTAGTTCATTGTCATTTGCAATGTCTTCGATGTGCATAATCAAACTGCGTGTGTTAAGCGAATATATGAAAATGTGTTAAGTGTTAGGAATCGAATTCTTGCCATATTCAAAATGCAAAATGCAAACTTGCATTTTGCTCTAGTCTACTTAGCTCGGCACTTACTTTTGATGATACAAATAAGTTTTTTGGCTGCGATTTATTTATAAGATAAAGAGATTCAATGCTTTTAACAGGGGACAATGCAATGTAGACAAGGTCATGTTTTGTGACTCCTTTTGGGTCCAATGCCAATTTTTCTAATGTCAATCCTTGAGCTTTATGAATTGTTTGAGCACATGCAAGTTGGAGTGGAAATTGTGTTCGAATGAAATTTATTTTATTGCCAAGGAGAATTGTGTTGTGATCTTCTTGATTGGTGTCCAATTGCACATAATAGGGTCAGTGTACAGGTGTTGCATACCAGCTCTCGAAATTGTGCCAATCTTTGGTTCTGTAAACTCGATCCAGACAACGGCAGGGGACGAGTCACAAAAGTATTTGAAAATGCCTTCTGCACCATTGACAAGGCCATCTTCAATAGAGTAGTTTCCACCCACAAGCTCAACGAGCATGTCTTTCTTTACTGTGATTGTAGAGGGGAGTTGGATTTTTTTTTTGTGGATAAAAAATGTTTTCAAATTGATCTACTTTAGTATCATGTGCCACGAAAGTAAATGACTCGGTTTCGACAATGAAAAGCATTTTTTTAGTTTTGTTCATCAACATCTTTGTTGCGGTAATAAAGATAAGTGAATGATGGGTCAATTGGTGGTTGTCTATGGCAATCCTGATTCAAAAATTGCACATCTTCCAAGGTTTGGTTGCCCATTCAAATGCTATTTAAAATCAAAATGAATTTATTTTAAATATGAATTGTTCGTTGGTTTGTCTGACAACGTATTTTAGTTCAAAATATTTTACAGAGTCAGGCCAAAAGCTATAGGGGAACTTTTGTTGCTGGAAACTTGGAAATTCAAAGATCCATGAGTCATGTACACGTTCTGCTGGGAAGAGATTGCCACAAAAAATGACATCAATATTTCCAAATGATTTTTTGGGAGTGTGCATTATTTCACGTAGTTGTTTGTCTATGTTATAAAGCATCTTGGAACCTATTAAAGAAGCTTCGTCAAGCAAAAGGACTCTAAGCTGTTCGAAGTCTTTCGTTAAGAGATCTAGTGTGTTTGAGCTTAAAGGGAGGAAATGTGTCGAATTCAGAGGAAGCTTGAAAGCAGAGTGTATCGTGACACCAGTAACTTGATTTGTTGCTTTCCCTATCAATGCAGCGACAAGACCTTTTCTTTTCAATGGATCGCTGCCAAGTTCCTTGTCATAGAAAAATACAAGAGCATTAAAAAGAGCTTTTGCAGTATGTGTTTTCCCTGTGCCAGCACTTCCTGTAAGGAACAAATGGACTGGCTTTAAAGGATTTTTTTTTTTTCATTATAATTTCTTTCACTAAAGATTGTTGCTCAACATTCAGATTTCTCCTAGCAGATATGTATTCTTCTAGATTAAGAACAAATAGTTTTTCGATTAAATTCGAGACTTTGAACTCTTTTGTCATGTGCATAACTCTTTTTTGTTGAAGGTCATCATGTATATCATATCTTTCAACAACATTTGGGTTGGTGATAGATTTTTCTATTGTTGTTGATTCAGACGCCATTTGAATATGCGCTTCTAGAGTTTCTTTTGCAATGTCAAGGTCGCCCCATTTTGCAGCAGCTTTTGGGTAGAAACGTCATTCAATATTAGTTATTAGTTATTTGTGTTTTGTGTCTTTCATAGGATGTTGTCCATGTTTCCATGGGATTCTCCAACAAGCTGTAGATGTCTCTGAAAGGTACGAAAAGCAAAAGCTTCCCCCTGCAAAGTTTTCAGGATCTTTTCCTGGATTGTATCGAACATATCGAATTATACATGGTCTACTTCGCTTGATTGTTTTTTCATTGACAAGGAAATAGCAAGATGGGTATTTAGCTAAAGTGACATTTTCAAGTTTGTGTGGGCGATCAATGTATTTATCTATTATAGATGGTGAAATAATGTTTTCATAATCATCTGGCTCATTTTGCAACAAAGATGGTTTTTTAAAAACAACAGTCCTTTTATCATCTGGGGCAGTATTGACGAAAATTGTCCTTCTCGAGGATGAGTGAAGAGGCAAAGAAAGCACAATGTGGCCTGCTTTCCTCATGGACATTTGTTGCATGTTCAAAAGTGTGTTCCCAAGTTTTCTTATTGTTTCAAGCTGGCCGAAATTATTGGAAATGGAGTCTTCCTTGATTTTTTTAGAGCCATTGTCATGGGCCTACCCAGTTTTATTATGTATGAGTTAACATATGTTGCGGTGGCATATGCATCTAGAATGAATTGAGCATCACTATTTGCTCCCCATAATTCAGGAATCCCTCTTGTGAATGGATTTATCCAAATATCTGAAGGGTCTCTCTTTAAAAGCAATGTGGGCTGATTGATTGAACATCTCAATAGAATAATGTAATTGTCTTTGCTCAAGTTTAACTCTCCAAGAAAAGAGTCAAAGGACATGTTTTTGGGATATTGTTTAGATTCAAGAAGGAAGGAAAGCAACTTTGTTTTCTCCTCTAAATTGTCGAAAGCATGTTCTATGGGTTCTAAAACAATTATGGTGTTAATGGGGAACATTGGAAATTGAAATATGCATTTAGAGTTGTGATGTTTTTTGCAAGTTCTTGTGTGTCGATGTGTTCGAATTTTTTTGAGGTCTTTGGAAAGCAAAGCAGAGTCTGTTGAAATATAACGATCTACAAAAGATGTTATTTCATGATTACTATTCTTTCCATAGACGGGTGCATCTTGAATCCAAAGCAGACCGTGTTCATGCTCGTTGCCCCTTTGTTGGAACTCGGTTGTGAAAAAAAAAATCATTGACCTTGCCAAAAAGGAAATTATTTTTTAGGAGCAAAGATCTAAGCGATGACATTTTGTGTATGTAGTAGCGACTGCAAACGACCAGGTGTTTTTTTATCAACATGTCGATGTCATTGTTTGAAAACAATCTAGGTGATTGGTAAAGGTCTTTGTTATCCAGGTGTTTCACATCATTGCACAAAGGATCCCAAAGATGCTCAGCTGTTGTAAAACTGAGAAAGAAAGTTGGCGGACCTAGTTGCCAGATCATTGAGAAAATATCTTTCTTCATGTCAAAGTAGTCAGGAGATGTACGAATAGCTTTAAGTGTGCGATATGCAAACGGAGATCTAACAATCTTTTCAAGATTGGATTGTGATTGACATCTTTTGCCTTCGATTACCCTATACGAATAGATATCCATGCAGTACTAGAAATTTGGCCTATCAATACTTTTATTGTTTTGAAGAAAAAATTTGTAGGGTGTGCTTCAAAGTCCATGCTCTCATGTTGGATCTCCCATTGTACTATATTTTGGTATCGATATATATCATAGATGTCTTGTGGCCGACTAGATCCATAAAAAAGTGTTGGGAAATTGAGCTCTTTAGAAAACCTATCTTGGAAAATTCCCAAAGGACAATAGTTCTCCGAAGGTGCTATTTCAATTAGCTTATTGGCCAAATCATCTATCAGATGAGTGTCTCCATACCCATGTACCAATGTTTCAGTTGTTGGTTCCATTTTTGTTGCATCAATGTCCTCGAAAAGTGAAAAGATTTCATCTTTGTTGAATGAATTTGTAGTTGAAGTTTCAATATGTTGTTTGGTTGCCATTTCATTGAATTTTGATTCCCAATCTTCAATGATACTAGCATGTTCTAATTTGTAAATTTCTGTGGAACAAAGCGTTTTCAATGCAAGAATGACAATATTCGGCTGAGCATTTCCAGAAATGTAAGCATTTTTATATTCCAATTTTCATTTCAGCATTATTGCAATTGTCATGGCATCGTTGATACTTCTAGGCAATGTTGTTTGAATTTTTTTCCAAATATGCAAGTACCGTGATGACTATGCCAGTCAACCCTAACTGAGCTCGTTTGTATCCTAGTTGTCGGATTTGAGCGAAATCATTCTCGGCGAAACAAGTCGCTCCTCCAAATATGTCAACATGTGTACAACACGCAAGGAGGGGTTTCGACGAATATTTAGAGGCGTTGTAAAAACCAGTATCTCAGAATTGCAAACCTTTTTTTACAATATTTACATATGTACATGTTCAATGCAAAAAAAGGTGGCATATCATTCCATTCCAAAGATTGCAATGGAAAGAAGGTGTTTTCATTTATATGTTGTGTTTCTTTTTTGAAGTGCAAGCGCTCACAATATAACATGCATAGATGGGTGTATCTTGAATGGATTTCAAGATAGAGATTAAGCAAAATAGAGATTACACCACAACATTCACACATAATACATAGAGATTTACCCTGAAAATCCTTAACAGGAAAAATCGACAAAACTTAGAGTTGCACCTCTTATTTTCTCATCTTGATTATTAACCACTCACATTATAAATATAGGTATTTTGCAGCATCCAAAAGCCTAATCCATTGACCCAGATTAGAAAATAGACTCCAATCCCTTAATCGAGATTAAATTACATATTTTTAGAAAGAACCCAAAAATAGGCCAAAAATAGTCCAAAAAATTTTGAACTCGCTTCACTCGTATAGGATAAGCCCATTTCCGATGTCCACTTCGCGGAGGGGGAGGGCGTCAGCACGCGTCCCCTCCCCCCCCATAACCCCCCTGATCCAGCGGTAGAACACTAGATGGAGGGGATCGTCAGTTGCACGGTGAAAGACCCCCCCCCTCCCCTCCCCCCCAACACACACATGCAAAGAATATAACACATACTCAACAATTACTTGGTCCAATTTCTTTAGAATCCTTCTAATTTTCTTAGATAGCATAGGGGAGAGTGGGGAAATTGTCATTCATAAGCATTAGAAAAGGGTTGTGTGGTTTGTTGCGACGAAGCTCTTGCATATCACAACAACTCGACTAATATAATGCCTTGGCCACTTCCTTCCAAATGTAAGAACTATGTAGATTGAAAAAATGATGGAGAGGAGACATGAGGATGCATCTGTATAAGTCAAAGAGTTGCCTCCCTAAAAACAAACAAAAAACATATACACTAACTCTAGTAGTTCACAAAGGTGCGACACATTTAGTGACAACTTCTACACTTGGACAATATTATGCATGTAAACACTATCACAAATAAAATAAAACTCTTGTCAATTGGGTTTAACTTGGGTTTTTAAGAAGAGAAGATGTTATCCTCCCACCCAAGTTCAAATTCATTAGTGACATGTTTTCTCTTTGTAAACCAATTAGTGTTGGAAAGGTACCATCAATCTCATTATCACTTTAAGTGATTGAAAATTGGACAGGATGTTTCCAATCATTTAAGTCTCTAAGTAAGCTTAAGCAATCATTAACCAGACATGATCTCTCCCCCGGATTAGGGAGGTCAAGGGTTCAACTCTCTTGATCCCTTCAAGGTTAGGTGCTTGGAAATCAGGCACCGACAATGTAACCTATACAAGATCCATGGATCACTAGGAAGTACTCGAAGACAAGATCCATGGATCACTAGGAAGTACTCGAAAGATCGTTCGCAAATTTTTTCTTGGAAAAATCAAATAACTTTCAACACATCAGAACAATTGAAAAAAAATTAACTTGATTATATATAATCATTCCTTTTCTTCCAAATTAGAATTACATTATTTTAATTATGATAATGCATTGTCAAGCTAGTACTTGAAAGTTGTCAACGTGATGGAGTTTTCCACCCAATATGGTGGCTTCCATGAGATTGACCTTGGGATGAATTAGGCGTATAAGTTGAGACAATTCCAAGCATATTTAGTATAGAAAGCAAAAAAATATGTTTATAGTGCCATAGATGAGGCAATTACCTTGGTTGACACTACGGTGGACCAATTGATGACCAAGAATTTCGACCTTAAGAACGAGGCACCATAGAAAAAATACCTTGTAACGCTCTACCAAAATCTTCCATATACTAAGAAGTCAATGAGTGAAGTTACACATTTAGATTTGAGCCTCAATCTTGTTTCACTGAACATCCAAAAAAGTCTTGGTGTAGATGCATCTATAGGGATAGCTGGCTTAAATTTACTGGAAAACATAGACTTATTCTACTTCCAATCTTTCCATGAGGTTGTTGCGGATTGAATGACTAGCTTCACGAAGAGGGTATCAAAGATCAATAACAATTTCTGGAACTTGAAACTTAACTTCATAAAATCTTTCAAAGTTGTGATCCATTTCTGATTAGAAGAATTGTCCATTTCTTTTGGTGTTTCACATCAGGGTTCATTGTGATTCCAATTGTTATTTGGAACTTTCTCAACAAGTTCCAACTCTCAAAACTAACTTGGTGGACATATTGAATGAGGTCTACAATATTTACAGAGATAAACCTCCTGCTTGCAATTTACCGCACTCAATCACTAGAGTTAACCCACAAAACTCAAATTGGTTGTTATATGGCAACTCATATAACAATTTATAACAACAACAATTTCTAGAATTTGAGAGTTAATTTTATAAACTCTTCAAATTTGTGATCCATTTCTGATCAAAAGAATTGTACTTGTTCCATATTACTTGTCTTTCAAAGTATTGTATAATTCCCTGATGGTTGGAGTTATGATGTACACTTAACAATACAATTTTTTCTTCTGCCAATTTTTGAAATATTAGACCTTTAAGTCTTGGTTATGCTTGAGGTGAATTAAATTATCTATCTATGTTCTTATTTCAATGGCCTCACTCATATTAAGTAATCTGTCCTTTGAATTTGGTATCTAATTAGCTTTCTATTTGATTTTATATGTGCAGTCTTCCAACTACTTGAATTTTTGTTCTCTTTCTTTCACTTTTGTGGTCTAATTTTGCAATCTCTCTTATAATTCATATCTATTTTTTGCAATAACATTCAAATGATTTGTAGGTTAATTTTGCAATCTCTCCAATAATTCATAATTGATTTCTGTAACAACATTCAAATTATCTATTTATGTTTTTACTTTATTCAACAATTTCTTGATCCCCTTCCCAAATTGACAAGTTTTCTGACTTTTTTCTCAACATTAAGGTTGCCCCTGGCTCAAAAAGTTTGCCTCCAAATGCCACAGTTAACCAAGTTTGTTGGGTGACTTAGAGGGCTCCTCTCGATTAAAAAAAAATATTGCCTTCTGCATTTTGAAAAAACAATTTGGTTGTCAACGCTTTTCTCTATATTAACTAAATGTTCTCAAACATTATTTAGATCTTCCTAGCATTGTTAGATGGTTGTTCTGCTTCATGCACAATTACTACGTCTGGGAATTTGTGACACTGTAAAAAGCTCTGTGCATCATCTAATGGTCGCTTGCAAATTCAAATACTTGAATTCTAAAGCTTACTTTTGTCACGTTAGTTCTTGATATTGCCACCACAATTTGATTCCATGTAAACTACTTTGGGAAAAATTTGCTCTGGCAAATCCTTAACTAACCACAGTTTTGAATTGGAATCATTTCCATTAAACTCTATGTGACTTGGTTATGAGAATACCTTTCTTGGAAGCCATTTTGACAATTAGATAATTGCTTAGGATTGCCTCTGGAAATGGAGACGGCTGAATTGGGTCATTTACCTTAGTTTGTTTGCCTCTTTATCATGTTCTTGATTTACAAGGACTTTCTTAGTGTTTAAAATCTAGTTTTTTTGTTTTTCTTGGTTCAAGGTTGATACAACAATATACTTATTAAGAATTTAATATGTTATTTGTAATAATTGATCATGAGTGAGAGGATAACACTCCTTGCACCTATGTATCCTATACTCATTCAACAAAATAAAAAAAATCCTTAACCAAATAAGTAACCCATACCCATTTTCAATTGAATTACAATTGGTGCAAAGTGATTCCATGGTAATTAGGACTGATGAAAGAGAGAGTAAACTAATCTTATAGTAAACAAACTCTACATTTTTGATGAGAAATATCAAGCATGAGCATAGTTCTATCATAGTTCTACCATGATCCAAGATCTTTGCATGGTAAACATTGCCCTTAGAAATTAAGTCCAATTATGAAGTAACCATATCTAACAATTATACATTTGTTTTTAAGATTGTAATGATTCAATCAAATGAAAACTGAAATTAGTACCTAAATATTTGTAAAATTGAATCTTTAAAATTTTTTCATTAAAGTTGAAAAAACATATACATTTTGCATAAGCTCAAAGCACTTACATAAGATCTAATTTTCACTATAAAAAGACCTCCACAAACATTCTTGAAGAATGTTTTTCTTTTTTTTAAATTTAACTCTAGATAAAAGAATAATACTCCTCCATGCATCCCAAACTATTAACCCATCAAAGGTAAATACATAACAAATTGTACTACTTTTTATAAACATGAGTTGGACATTGTCAGGTTATAAAACCGTGTTAAAAAATTCAATGACACATATTAGGATTAAAAGGCACCATTGATATCCAATTCCCCATCAAAAGATTCTTAGTTAAGAAGGCACTAGATGTAGATATTGAACTAATTCTCTTTGAAAAGAAACATTATTTTTTATTTTGACCCAAAGCCTTGCACCTTTAACCAATTGTAACCCCTCTTCACTTTTAACCAACTGTAACCCCTCTTTAGATAAGAAATATATTGAAATTTGGTTGAGTTTTGATCTTTAATTCTTTTAGATGTAGAAACTTGAAGCAATGAGACAATTCAATCGCATGAAATTCATACAACCATAACACAAGATATACCTTGGGGAAAATCTTCAAAACTATGAGAACAAAAACCCTAGCAACTCTTCTCATCATAATATAATGGATAACAAAGAATGCTTTCTTTTCAAACATAGCAGATTGCTTTCAGAAGATAAGAGATCACCAAACACTCTTGGTGAATATGCGGAAGCAATAGAGAAGAGAGATCAATTGGAGAAGCGCCTTGCCTTCAAAGGACAAGAGAATTCACTTCACACTCAATTCATCAATTATGTATAACATATTTATACATTCTTCTCTTCTATTTTTATCTTCTAACTTCAGGATGAACTCACCCTCAAACTGGATGTATCAATCTTGCATGCAGAAGTGTGGCCCACTTCTCATGCAGTGCTTTATCTCACTGAACTGTCACTTAGGATGAACTTGCCTCTTAACTGAAAACTTGCACACTTAGTTAGGTGGTTAACTTAAGTGTCGACATGCAAGTGTCACAACTCACGTGTCGTCTTTTAGTTTAACATAAGTGGTGTCATGCAATAACACTTAGTTAATTGAAATCATGCTGATTGATTTACTTGAAGTGACCACTGTGAGTTCTTTAGTTAACTGAGGCATATCTTTAAATGATGCTTTCACTGAAGCATTGACTAAGCCAAATTGTTACTTAACTAAAGCTTTATAATGAAGCTTTAGCAATTCGAGTTCTCCGTAATTAGTTGAAGTGTCTGCATGGGAAATTTTGAATTCTCTTGATCTCTTTGCTTTATATTTTATTTCTTTATCTCTTATTGCATGGTCAATATGTGCTAATTTTAATTATCCGTCACATTACATTATACTAAGAAGAATTATCGGATGTTGTGATCATATTATATTATTCCGGACCAAATTATCATATGCTAAAGTAATTCACTTTAGAGGTGATGAGTCTCTAAAGGAGACTTAATAGCAACTGGTGATCATGGTTAATAATACATCACACAACATTAAATGCTTTTAACAAGTAAAGCATGACCTTTATACGGAAGGTGCACCTCTATACGGGAGGTCCATCTCATGGATACCTTTATACAGAAGGTTTACATGATAATCATGACTTGACACACAATTCCAAAGTCTTGTCCAACAAGACTCTACAACATCATTACTTTGATCAAGTACCTCTATACGGGAGGAATAAAATTTACATGGAAGGAAATCATAGTGTTCACCTCTATACGGGAAGACCAATCTTGGATGTACAAAATTGGTTTGGAGAATGTCTCTTGATGATGTATATTTAACACTCCCTCTCAGCGAGGGAGGCATTCTCTTCCATACCAAGCTTGTCTCGAAAGTCCCTGAACTTTGTCACCGATAAAGTCTTTGTTAACACATATGCAATCTGCTCATCAGTAGCAATGTATTGATGTTTCATTCAATACTTTTCAGAACCATGTCTTGGATGAAGTGATACTTCATTTCAATGTGCTTCGACTTGTCATGAAACACTAGGTTTTTGGAAAGCTTGATGCAAGTTTGATTGTCACACCTAATAGTTGTAGGCTCAATCTTTTCACCGAACAACCCTGCAAGTAGCTTTCTGAGCCATACTACTTCTCGATAGGAAACACTAGTAGCTATTTATTCTTCTTCGGTAGTGCTCTAGGATACAGAGCCTTGCTTCTTGCTAGACCAAGATATCATAGCTGATATTAGGCTATAATAGTAGTCGGATGTACTCTTACGGTCCACAATGCTTCCTCCCCGATTTGAGTCTGTATAACCAAGTAACATGACTCCTCCTCTAGAGGCATACATGATTCCATATGAAATTGTACCTCGAAGGTACCTAAGCACATGCTTAGCAACTGTCTAGTAACTGTGTCTCGGATCAGACATAAATTGAATAAGAATGCTCTTAGCATAACATATATCAGGCCTCGAACGTATTAAGTACATTAGCAAGCCTATAAGTTGTCTATACAAAGTGGGATCTACTGGATTTGATCAAGAGCCCAACTCATGAAGTTTCCTCAAATTGGAAACCATAAATGTACTCATAGATTTGCAATCTATCATGCCAAACTTGCGCAATATCTCCACAGTGTACTTCCCTTGAGATAGAAAAAAGTCATCTTTTCTTTGCTAGATCTCAAGGCCAAGAAAGTAGTGCATTAGACCTGAGTCTTTCATCTCAAACTCTAAGGTGAGATCCCTCTTGCACCAAGCAATAAGATGTTCCTATCCAGTGAGAAATAAACCATCAACATATAGAACCAATATCAATGGTTGGTTCTTCACTACTTTGAAGTACAAATTTGTTCCTATCTAGTGAGAAATAAATCATCAACATATAGAACCAATATCAATGGTTGGTTCTTCACTACTTTGAAGTACAAATTTGGATCAACTTCACTCTTACAGAAACCCAATTTCTGAAGGTAGCTATCAATTCTGGAGTACCAAGCCCTTAGGGCTTGCTTAAGCCCATATAGAGATTTATTTAGCTTGCAAACATGGGATAGTGATGTACCTTGAAACAGGGGAAAAGGTCTCATCATAATCGATGCCTTCTTTCTGAGAGAAACCTCTGGCAATGAATCTGGATTTATACTTCTCAATGCAACGATCTGCAACATGCTTTATCTTGTAAAGCCATACGAAAGTCACAATGGACTTCCCATCAGGTTTGGGAACAACCTCCCAAACATCATTGTTCATTATAGAGTTGTACTCTTATGTCATTGCATCTTTCCAAACTTGCTTCTTTGCAGCTTCTTCATATGAGGATGGTTTCGAATCACTAATGTGACTCATCAGTTCAACATACCCTGAATATCTGCCAAGTTGCTTGCGCTCTTTGGATGAGCCTGCTGGTGCTCCATGTTTCTCCTCATCTTGTAGGATGTCCAGACACCAAGCAAATATTATTTTAGTGTGAGGTTCATCAGGTGGCCTCTCAATCAATTCCACTGGTTCTTCAGGAGCTAGTGAATATGAGGCATCCTCTGGTTTCTCCCTCTCAAACTCTTAAGGGGGGGAATCAGACTTGGGATCCTCCATCTCTGAATCACATTGAATCTCTTTCAATCTTTTGACAGCAGCTTCCTCATGGAAGGTAACTGTGAAATTCTATGTCACAACAGATCTAAGAGCTGATGGATACCTCACAAGAAAGAATGAGCAAAAAATTAGAATAAGAGTGAAAACTGCAGTAAAAAGCGTAGAAGAATAATAATCCAGTAGAACTCAGATAGGAGCAGAATAATATCACATGTTCCAATAATCAGCATAATCAACAACGATGCTACAATGGAGAGAATTCAAATCATGCAAGAGAATTCGAACCTCAGTTGGTCTAGCATAGGGATTATCAACACTAGAGTGCTCCGAAAGACTCAAAGTCAACTGAACTGGACCTAAACCCAGTTAACTGAAGTCACAATCAGTTAACTAACTAAGGAGGGCGCAATAGCGAGTCTTTCATGCATGCCAGTCAGAAAAGGGTGCACGAGGCCACAATCAGTGGTATCCGGAGCTCTAACCCCCCACAAGAGTTAGGTAACTCAGGTGGACTGCACCAGAACACTCAGTAGGTTCCTATAAAACAGGGAACTGATTGAAGTGGTCCTAAAATGATGCATGCATGGCTCAAAAGGTGGTAGATGTATCCTGGATGACATCTACACACCACTAGGGGGCAAATGACATCATCAACAACTAGGAAAAAAAATAATGCTAGGTAGGAAAAGGATGGAGTATTGAAATATCCTAACACCCCCTCTTAATCCATACTTTTTCCTCATGGGCCCTGGTCACTAAGACCAAAGGTCACCCATACAATCAAATAAATGATAAAAATAAAGAATTGTCCATGAACCAAGGAAATGGGGAAAATACCCCCCCTAAAAAAAGAACAGCAGTAGGGAACTCAAAGAACCTTCATACTAAGCAGAGAAGGAAAAAACTTTCCTCAGTGAAATCCTTTGCAAAAATATTGGTAAGATGCTCCTATGTAGGATAGAAATGCAGGTGCTAGATTTGGGTATGCTCCTCTGATGTGCCTCCCACTGTGTAGAAGTTGTATTTTCCAAAACAAGTCTTTCATCAACCCTTCTTGCTATTGGATCGAATGGCTCATTGTGGTCCAAATCATGAACCTTTGAGTACCTTTTGTCAGAAAATTGAGATTGTTGTCTAGTTGTAGATACCCCATGGCAAGTCTCTTGAAGCGATTGCAGATCAAACCCCACCATCATGCAGCATCTCTCCGAGAGAAGTGGATCTGCATGACATAGTGCAAGTTTTGCATGATACTGAGATATGGTGGTTCTATGGTCAGATGGATCCCCAACTGTGTTCCCAACATCTACAAGGACTTTGTGAGCCCATATTGGCCTTGGCCATGGATTGGGAGCATGTGTTGGATCTGGATTTGAATCTGAATCTTCTTGAACTTTATTCTCAACATCAAGATCTTGAATATCCTCATCTTCATTAGAAGAGGAATCACTCTGATCTTCATCATATTCCGATGGGGAATCACTCTGATCTTCATCATATTCCGATGGGGTAGTCAGAGAGTATGGAAAAAACTGTGAGAATTCATATGCCTTGGAGGCATGGTTTGCAAACCCTTTCGCTGTAATCTTCCCAATGGATATCTCTGCAATCTCAACTGTGCCAGGACCAAAGACCACTTTCTTCGGTGAACCTATGTAAGTCATTTGATATACACACAACAAATTTTTCGACAAAGAAGGCACAAATAGAACATTCTTGAACTTTCCATGCTCCATATGTATTGTGCCCATCCCTTCAGCAGAGATCTGAGAGTTGTATCCCATGTGAATAATCAGACCATATTTGAGATCTAGAGAAGAAAATGATTCTCTGGAGGCAACCATGTGGTTGGAGGCTCCTGAATCTATGAGGAGGTATTGTGATTTCGAAAATACAACCTTCAGTGCATGGCATCTCTCATGACCATCAAACTCACTTCCAGAATCAGTCTCTCTTGCACCTTTTGGGAGGGAAATGTTGTGCTGTTCAAGAAGCTTGGTCAACTGATCTATCTTATTTTGCATGCAAGATCTCTCTGGGTGGTTTCCTTTCTTGGAATAGGAACACTTGGATTTCTCAAATCCTTCTGTTTGTCCTTCTTAGAGTTGGAGGCTCCTTCTGATGGACTTGACTTGGCATTCAGCTTGGGTTCAAATGGCCTCTTGTCCTTGCCTTTGTGCCTCCCTTTCCCATTTGCACTTTTTGCTTCTCCATCCATAAGCGCTTGATCTTTGGAGGCCTTCATGGCACCCATCTAGATCAACTTGTCTTGTTCTTGGATGAGAGATTCAGTGAAAACTTCTAAGGAGGGAATCTTCCAACCACGGATTGACATTCGATCAGAATGGAAGGTAGAGACAAAGATGGAGAACTTGGGACCTAGCTTGCTCAGAATGGATAACACCAGCTGCTCATCCTTCTTCTCAATGCCACACTACTTGCATTGCATAACCATACATTTGGATTTTGAAAATAATTGCTTAATGGTCTCGAAACTGCTCGGTTGTAGAGAAATCAACTCATTTTTCAGAATATGGCCTCTTAGCTCATCTTGTTTGCCGAAGAGGATCTCTAACTTCAACCATAACTCTTTTGGAGTCTTCAATCCTTCGATGTGGAAGAGTAGATCTCTGGAAATATGAGTACACATGAAACCAAATGCTTCATCCAATCTATTTAGACACTTGGTTTTCTCCACAACTGAATTTGGTTTGGGATCCTTCCCCATTGTCACCCTGTACAGTGATCTGTTTTGCAGTACCATTTGCGTCAAGATAATTGAAGGGTGTCAGGATTCTAGGAGAGAGAGGTCCATTACATCTGCTGGAGCGAGTACAAGGTGAAACTGCTACTACTGTAGAAAAAGCTGCTGCAACTGCAGAAAATGGTTGTAACTGCTGCTGCACTCAAAAACTTGAATAACTTGCAAAAAAATCTCAAGAATGGAGGTAGACTACTACTGAGCTCTGCTTTAGGATAGTAGGCACTTTTATCCGAATCCTTCACACCTAGCTAGACCTCATTGGATTTCTCCAATGAGTTCAATGCAATGGCACTAGGATTTGATGTGGAAATCCATAGGCTTATGGTGCACTACTGAAAGAAACTGCTCAACCTATTCGCTCAACAAGCCCTGATACCATGTGAAATTTGATGTCACAATAGATCTAAGTGCTGATGGATACCTCACAAGAAAGAATGAGCAGAAAATTAGAATAAGAGTGAAAACTGCAGTAAAAGAAGCAGAAGAATAATAATGCAACAGAACTCAGATAGGAGCAGAATAATGTCACATGTTCCAGTAATCAGTATAATCAACAATGATGTTACAATGGAGAGAATTCAAATCATGCATGAGAATTCGAACCTCAGTTCAGTTAACTGGGTTTAGGTTCAGTTCAGTTGCTAAGAGTTTCACTTTTAACATCCTTCATGAAAAATATCATTTATGAAAAGTACATAATACAAGAAGTCACTCAGGGAGGGGGGTGACATGGGACCATATACATCATAATGTATTAAATCTAAAATACCTTTAGATCTAGTAGTACTGCTGGAAAAAATTTTCTTAACATTCTTCCCAGGTGCAAAAACCCCGACATACACTATCATGCTTAAAATCAAATATGGGCATACCTTTTACCATCTTTTGAAATTCTTGGTAGCGGTTTGTAGTGTAGGTGTCCAAGCCTTCAGTGCCATATCTCGCATGGAATAATAGTGTGGTGAATCATAGCTTGAATGTACTTCTCGGGTACCTTATAGAGTTCTCCCTCCCGAACTCCAATCATAGCAGTAGATTCTAGGCTTTTGTTCTTTGGCCATAAAAGTGATTTGTTATCCATGAAGATAACTCAGAAGCCTTTTTCTTCAAGAACCGAAACTGAAAGGAGGTTCTTCTTCAATCCTGGAATATATACAGTGTCCTCCACATGTAAAATATCACTGGTGCTTAGCTGGAATGAGGTGGATCCAACTCCTTGAATCGAATATGTTGATTTGTCCCCCAACTCTACCATGCATGTGAACTCTTTCTCCTTTATATCAGTGATTCCACTGTTGTAATTAGTCATATGTTTGGGTGTGCCACTGTCAATCAACCACGTGTCTGCATTTGTGACAACGGATCCCGAAAGGGATGAGACAAGGTAATACTCCCTTATTGTATCCTTTTTTTTGGATGCATTCTTTTGAGTGGTTTCCTCTTCTATGGCGGTAGAAGCATGAAACTTTCCTTTCCACTTTGCTTTGCACTCTCTTGAGAAATGGCTTTTCTTGTTGCAATTGAAGCATCTAGATTTTGACTTGTCAAAGCCTTTGTTGAACTCCTTCTTCTTTCGATGAGATAACTTCTTTTGGAAGAAGGGTTTCTTTCCTTTCTTCATTCTTTCCGTGAGGGAAAGGTCACAGGGGCTTCACTAAGAGGCAATATAATATCATGTTCATTCATATTGCGGTATTAACTATTCATGAAAACCTAAAAATTATATTGCTTATATATTAAGGGGCAAAGGGTTTTTTTTATTTAATGTAACAATACAAAAATACTTTGGGGTCTTTTTTATATGGGCGGGCTGACAAATATCCGCCAAAAGGAGATGGCGGGATCACGATCGGATGAGAAATCGGGTTGAGGCAAGGCTCGGGCTTACCAGTACATAGGGAAATCGTGTCTTGAGGCATGCTTGAGGCTAGGGGTTTCATGGTCAAGTGGGTTTCCAGTCGATCATAGTCGAGAGACAGTGGTCATTGATAGCCAATTGTTACCAATAGCACTCAGCCAGTTGTTACCAATAGACTTGGGAGGCTCTAAGCCTCCAGGGCCTGTTATAGGCCCTCGATAGGCCTTAGGGGCTTGAATACCGAACCACTCGTGCCTATTACAGGCCTTGGGAGGTTTAGTCAGCCTCCTAGAGCTTGTTACAGGCCCTGGGGGCTTGGATACCTAGCCCACAACAGGCTTAGTCAGCGATTGGGGAACTGCAACATGCAATCTAAATGTTGTACTATGTGCATTGGCTCTAGTGACATACAAGAAGTGATCTCCTATCTCTTCATTATACCATTAGATTTTGCAAATCATAATGATATGTGGTTGAGTAATTGCATTGTGGGTGAAGTAATGTGCATCCACAATATACATCGAAAGAAGCAAGGTGCATTGTAGAATGCATGTGGGGTCATAAGAGGAGTATCATATCAATATACTAGGTAGAAATATAAAGGGGTATAAAAAATGTTAATGAAAAAATTGATACATACAATATCTAGTGAAAGTAGGGGTTTTTTTAAATTGGGAAGACATATTGGGAGGGGGTTAAAAAAACGATTTTGGAAAGTATTTTTTCAATATTTAGTGAAATTAGGGGTATTGTTTCATTTGCCATGAACAAACGTGCTATGATAGCGGTTTATTGAGTGAAGCCCGTGCAGGCAAGGTTTTCTTCTTTGATGCACATTGACTTGCTTTGGATTAGCCCCTCCTCTTGGAGGAAATCATGCCACAACCTATCGAAGTTAGGTTGTACCTCTCAACCATTTATCGCAGCCAAGAATGTCTCCCATAAGGATGGGATACTATCAATAGTGGTTTGAAGAAAATCATCTTCATCCACCACTACTCCAAGACTAGCAAGTTGATCTCTTACCTGAGAGATATTGGTGAAGAAGGAGGCCACTGTCTCATCTTTCTCCATCTTTAGGTTTCGAATCTTCAATGCCCTCTTTTGACTCGGGTCCTTTTTCTCATATAGGTTTGTCAATGTATCAAAACACTCCTTTGCGGTCTTCAACATATTGATCACGGACATCAAATT
Source organism: Larix kaempferi (assembly GCA_027924585.1). NCBI lineage: Eukaryota > Viridiplantae > Streptophyta > Pinopsida > Pinales > Pinaceae > Larix > Larix kaempferi. The sequence continues at coordinate 9,156,570 of BSBM01000147.1, read as the reverse complement.
ATCCTTTTTTGAATCATAGATGATCCGTTTGGATTTAGCTTCGTTCTTCTTGAAGTTGATGCGCCCTGCATTAGATGTAGTCTCCTCCACCACAGTGGATACATAGCCATCCAAGTCATGTTCCTCTAGGATGTTGAGAATCCTAGCCTTCCAAGTGTTGAAGTTTGAGGTACCCTCAAGACGGTCTCCTAGTCGTACAGAGACTGATGCCATAGTCTTCAAATCTTGTGTTCAACTTCTCAGGATCAATGTAGGCTCTAGATGGCATGCAAAAATGAGCTCCTTCATGCCCTGAGCTCTAATACCATGTTGAAATTTGGTTGAGCTTTGATATTTAATTCTTTTAGATGCTGAAACTTGAAGCAATGAGACAATTCAATCACATGAAATTCATACAACCATAACACAAGATATACCCTGGGGAAAATCCTCAAAACTATGAGAACAAACACCCCAGCAACTCTTCTCAATATAATATAATGGATAACAGAGAATGCTTTCTTTTATAACATAGCATATTTCTTTCGTAAGATAAGAGATCGCCAAACACTCTTGGTGAATATGCGAAAGCAATAGAGAAGATAGATCAATTGGAGAAGCTCCTTGCCTTCAATAATAATATCCTGCAGACAAAGAGAAGTCACTTGCCTTCAAAGGAGAAGATAATTCGATTCACACTGAGTTCATCAATCTCGTATAACATATTTATAAATTCTTCTCTTTTATTTTTGTCTTCTAACATCAGGATGAACTAACCCTCAAACTGGATGTATCAATCTTGCATGAAGAAGTGCGCCCCCACTTCCTCATGCAGTGCTTTATCTCACTGAACTTCCACTTAGGATGAACTTACCTCTTAACTGAAAGCTTTCCCACTTAGTTAAGTGGCTAACTTAAGTGTCGACATGCAAGTGTCGCAACTCACGTGTCATCTTTTAGTTTGACATAAGTGTCGTCATGCAGTAATTCACTTAGTTGACTAAAATCATGTTGATTTTTTACTTGAAGTGACCACTGTGAGTTCTTTAGTTAACTGAGGCATATCTTTAACTGATGCTTTAATTGAAGCATTAATCGAGGCATACATTTTTACTTAACTAAACCTTTATAATTGAAACTTTAACAATTCGAGTTCTCTTTAATTAGTTGAAGTGTCTGCACGGGAAATTTTGAATTCTCTTAATCTCTATGCTTTATCTTTTATTTCTTTATCTCTTGCTGCATGGTGAGTATGTGCTAACTTTAATTATTCATCACATTACATAATACTAAGAAGAATTTTCGGATGTTGTGATCATATTATCTTATTTCAGACCAAATGATCATATGTTAAAGTAATTCACTTTAGAGGTGTTCAGTCTTTAAAGGAGACTTAACAACAACTGGTGATCATGGTTAATAATACATCGCACAACATTAAATGCTTTTAACAAGTAAAGCATGACCTTTATGCAGAAGGTCCACCTCTATACGGGAGGTCCATCTCATGGATACCTTTATACGGAAGGTTCACATGATAATCATGACTTGACACACAAGTCCAGAGTCTTGTCCAACAAGACTTTACAACATCATTACTTTGATCAAGTACCTCTATACGAGAGGAATACCCTTTATATGGAATGCAATCAAAGTGCTCACCTCTATATGGGAGGATCAATCTTGGTTGTACAAGATTGGTTTGGAGAATGTCTCCTGATGCTGTATATTTAACAAAATATATATCAATGCTAAGCTCTCTATAGACATGTAAGTTTGTTATTTGCTTTTTCATGTCATTAAATTGATAACAGACAATTAGACATTGAAGACCTAAATTTTTGTAATTCCATTGTGTTATCAATTGTAAAAGAATTTTTAGAGCAAATATTTTAACAAAGTTATTAGATCTTTTCCCTATTCCAACTTTAAGTCTAGTGGAGTGAGTTTCATTAAGGTGAATAATACCTGATGCAATAATGTTTTTTGGACCTTTATTGGCACCATTAAGGTACCCTCCAGCTCTTGGTTTGTTTATTGGGACGTGGATCAAATGTCTTAGTACAATCATTTTGGGTCATGGTTTGAAACTATCAAAATAGGTTTTGCTTGAATGGCACAGGATTTTATTTTCCTAGCATTTTGAGTTAACCAAATTCTCCATGTAATGATTAAAGTAAGTCCTTTAAAATATTTCAGTTCTGGATTTTGTATGCATTGTTCTAGACAAATTTATCAACTAAATTCTCTTGCTAATTATCCTTCTTTCTAGTCATAGAGTCCATCTCTCTCCTTAGAGTTATTTTGAATATGGACAAGAAATAAGGAGATGATTTATGCTTTCTTCATGATTTTTAAAGAGGATACGTTTGCTTGATCTATATGTGTTTCTATTTTGAAGAATTTTTTGTGATATAACTCTATTTTTAATTGAGAGCTATATTAAAAATTTAGATCTTTAGTGGGATCTAATTTTCCATATCTTTGTCCATCATTAATAGAATTCATTTGACCTATCTAATGTTAACATTGACTTATAACTTAGTTTCGGTTATAAATCTCTTAAATAAGGTTCTTGTTGGATCATCCTCGGAGTCTTGTGAGGCTCAAAGGATTAAGTTTCGCTTATTTTTCTAAACATGAATTTCAAAAACATAATTAATTGATCCACTCCTTAGTGGCCTATTATAGTGGGAGCTCACATCCATGTATAATCCAAATTTATTTATGAACTTCATTCATTTATAAAATGGTAATTTACTGTAAATGAATGAGATATAGGATTGAGATGAAAATTTGACTAATGATAATTTTCTATTATTATCATTATGTGTGTTATAAATAATTCTATATATATTATATATGATAATGAGTGAGAATAAATATTATTTTGTGTGAACTTAAATTGCATTCTATTTATTATTTATTTGTATATTGTACATGAAGAAATGGTATCACTTTACACAATCAACATGTCATAGCACCTCTATGATTAATATTATTGTTTTAGCCTTAGCATTATTTTGAGAGTATGATGGTATGACTTGTTAGCGTTGGTATTATTGTTTGCACAAGGTAATATTAAGGTGGACAATTTTTATCATTTCCTCATAACAATTGTGAATGAGAGAGATGTAGTTTGTGAAGTACTTGTCATATCAAAAGATTTACCAATTTTAAAATTGGTCTTTGGGTGTTAATCTGTAAGTTTATGTGACAACATTGATGTCATTCTTTGTGGGTCATTTATTACTTGTGGTGGTTCTTTATATGATGTCCATAATAATTACAAATCTTGCTTCTTTCCACATTAATACTCTCCTTATAATTATGTATGTTATGAATAATCCTACATACATAATAATAGTGAGAGCACATTAAACTCTACTTATAATTATGTATGTTATAAATAATCCTACATGCATAATAATTATGAGAGAAGTGGTTTCTAAGGAACACACCAACTTTGTCAATCCAAGAATTAAGTTTAAGATACAAATCTGTGTTTTTATGTATTAATATCCTTCTTTACTATAAAAGCAAATATTGCGTTATACCCTCTTTAACTTCTGGTTATTATCTATATAATATCCAATATTAACATACCTCCTAATTAACTTTTATATAATATACAACTACTAATACATTAACATATCTCACTATAAATCCCTTTATAATATCTAACTATGAGATTAACATATCTCATAATTAAATCCATATATATAACAATTATAAAATAAATATGAATTATAAAACACAGTACATAACAAAAGCTATATCCTTTAATCAATTAATTGTAAATTATAACATACCAAAATCTACACCTTTAATCAATAAATTGTAAATCCTTAATAATATCTCATTGTTACATTAACATATTTCATAATTAATTCCACATTGATAACAAATAATAATTATAAAACAAATATTCCATAATTAATTCCACATATATAACAAATAATAATTATAAAACAAATATAAAACACTCACCAAAATAATAATTATAAAACAAATATAAAATATTCACCAAAATAATAATTATAAAACAAATATAAAACACTCACCAAAATAATAATTATAAAACAAATATATAACACCCACCAAAAGCTATACTCTTTAATCAATAAAATTATAAAACATACCCACAACAAAAGCTACACTCTTTAATCAATGAATAAAAATGAATTATAAAAGTATAAGCCAACCAAATTATGTGACACCCTTAATCAATGAATTGCAAAAATGTACACCAATCAAATTATATGGCATATCCCAGTGTGAACCAACCAACCAAATTATTTGACACATCCATGTGGACCAACCAAATTATATGACATGAGATGTATTATTACACACTAATATTCTCTACCCTCCTCAATGTTTCCATAAAAGGGACTTAGGAATAAGGAACCTTGTCAATAAATCAAAGAAGGTTGTGAAGTGTGGGACAAGTCAATAGATTTGCAAAGAAATGGTTGGAATAGTGTATAATTAGTTTTGGGATGTAAGGTTTTTGGATTGATGGGATGGTATTTGTTTTAATTTTAATATTATTTATATAAGAGGTTATATATGGTTTATTTTTATTATTATTTTATTTATAATTGTTAATGATATAATATTTATAATAAGTTTTAAATATAGTAAATAATATATTTTATTGGAATTTTACTTTATATTAATATTTTTAAATGAAAAGAAAATTGTATTGTATTTATAATAAATTGAACATTAAAATAAAATGATATTATTTTTAAAATGTAGAAAAGTATTTATGTTATAAAAGGAAATCCTCTACATAAAAACATATGTAATGTACTTTTTTGCAGAGCGTTTCTTCTATTACCATTATGTTAGTAAGTATAAAGAACCTTGATTTTGAATCAAAGGGTTTGTGAAAGTGTGGGATAACCAATTATGATTAAGAAAGAATTTATGTGATCTATGTAGTGTTTATTTGTTAAATAGATAAACTAAATTTAAGTTAGTTTATTTATTAAATAAAATTGATTATTTTATCTTCTAAATTTATAGGTTAAATTTAAGTTTAGTAATTATGTTTTACCCTTTAATATAAATGTTCTAAAATTTTAATAAACCTTAAATTTATTAATGATTTTGGTTAGAATTGATGTTTTAGGATTCTCCCTTATCCCCCTACTAATATTATCAATTAAATCATGCTTTGCACATTATATTAGTAAGCATAAAGAACCTTGCCCTTAGTAAGCATGAAGAACCCTGCCCTTAAACCAAAGGGTTGTGAAAGTGTGGGACAGACAATTAGGATTAGGATTAAGAAAGAATTTATGTGATTTATCTCGTGTTCGTTGGAGTACGTTGGCGCAGTCTATTTATTCTATGTTTTGGATTTTATAGTGGATTTTGGTAATTTGGTAGTTTTTTGGTAAAATACAAATTTGGAAGTGTTTAAATTGTGTTTTTGAATCCATAAATAGATTTAGCACCCTCGAATATCCCTATGGCACCCAAATTATGCAATTTCCATAGTTGATATATGTGATTCTAAGATTTTTTAAAGATTTCCAACTAGACTACGAACAAAATAAGACGAAAAATATGCTCTAAAAAGGTTCAAAATGTAGATTATTTAGACTACACCTTTGCTAAATAGATAAGTTAAATTTAATTAGTTCACTTACTAAATAAAAATTTCAATAAATTTAAATTATTTCATCTTCTAAAACTATGAGCTAAATTTATGTTAATTTAGTAGTTATGTTTTACCTTTAAAATTGTAATACACCTTAAATTTGTTCATGGTTTTAGTTATAATTGGTGTTTTAGTATTCTCCCTTATTCCCTTCTTAATATTATCACATAATTATCTGTATCAACCTTCTTTATATTCTGTCCATTATAAATTTTACTATTAACATATCTTATTATAATTAACAATAATACTCCTTTCCTTTTTTCTTTTCTATATTTATTAAACATCCACTTTCACATATCATATTTTTTTTTTATATATATTAATCAATAGACACTGAAAAAAAAAAATTGTACTCCTTTTTTCTTTAATGCTTAATAAACACCCATTTTGCCACTAAGTGAGACGCTTATATAATTAAGCATTAAACACCCACTTTGCCACTAAGCAAGACTCTTATATAATTAAGCATTAAACACCCACTTTGCCACTAAACGAGACTCTTATATAATTAAGCATTAAACACCCACTATGCCACTAAGAGAGACTCTTATAATAAATATATACTCCCTTTTTCTTTAATGCTTTTTAAACACCCACTTTGCCACTAAGCGAAACTCTTATATAATTAAGCATTAAACATCCACTTTGCCACTAAAAGAGACTCTTATATAGTTTACTATTAGATGAGATAAAGCAATGATGTTTAGCATTGAGCATGGACACCCGCCATTACAGGGCTGGGAAGTAATTAATCTTGCCTCTGGATAAAAGGGTTGTGTAACTGTAAGGCAGCTAAATAAGATTTTAAAATTATTAATATGATGTTTATCATTTAAACAGTCTTATCCAATAAGATTTAAACAGTTTTATCAAATAAAATTTTAAAATAAAGCATGTGATATTTCTACGATATACAGTATGTTTTCCACTTAAAGATAATCATTCTAGTCATATTTTCTACCTAAGACACTAATCATTCTAAAATATTAATCATTCTGATATTGGTACACAATGTATTTGCTACATGCCAAGAAACAATGATTGACTTTTTGGCTTGTAAGTTGCTTTGCCACACTCAAAAGTCATCAGATAGAATAATAACTGATTGGATTTGATCAACTTGTCAAAAAGATACACCTTGCTGTTATCCTCTATATTCTGTCAGCTTTGTCTCATCTTTATCGGAGAAAATAAAGCTTTTTTATGCCACATTTTTTAATAATATTTAGTAAAAATTATATTAGCTCAGCTCAGATCTTCAAGTTCTCACATTTGATATGGTTATGTTTGATCTTTGAAGTCATAGGGAGTTGAACCCTCCACTTATATCTAATAATCAGCGACAGTGACTGTGTCAACTAAACTAAATAGAAAATCCTATTTAGCCTGCAAATTCCCACCTCTATGCCATAGCCTTATCCATGGATGCAAAGTTAAGCAGTGACTTCAGAGTAATGAAGCGGATCTTGAAGTATAAATTGTAATTGAAATTTTATCACTAAAGTTGGTTGCATCAGAACTTTAACTATAATTCATTTCTTTACAGTATGGGACATTTCTGACATTTTAACTATCGTTCATTTCTTTACAGTATTATTACAAAAATAAACATTTTTAAAATGAATAAATTAAGATAGATTTAGACCAATATTTTTAAAATGAATAAACTAACAGTTTTATATATTTTACAATTTGGGTGGAAGAAGAAGGATCTTTTTCCAAAATTGCAGGATGATGAAATAAATGTATTATCAAAATAATTTCAATTTAGATATAATAACAAGTAGCTGAAGCATGAATAAATGGCAGTCAGTAACACTTAACTTGTGGTTTATAAATATTCACAAACCACAAGTTAAGTGGCTGTGCTAGTTATATTTGATTTTAACCAATTAATTAATCACGTTAAAAATATAAGTCATATTACTCATCTAAATTGAATTTAGATATCCACAAGTTACAAAGATACAATTTAGCTGACCAAACTTATTTCCCTATTTCATTGCATAAATCCATCTTAACCTAAATCCCAAAATATTGACTTGTATTTTAAATTTTGTTATAAATTTCAGCTTTAAATATATAAAAAATTAACATCACTCTATGCTAATCATCCTTAATAAATCCACACTAAAAATGCAAACTTAAAATAAATCTATAATTGTAAATATTCCAGATGAAAAACTGTCCATTGCAATAAAAAAGTGGTTTTCTTTCCACTCCAGATTCATGGATATTTGTTTTCGTACTACTGGTAGTGAGGCAAGCCAGCTCATCAAAATCTGCTTAACCTCTGCACAGATGCCAGAACACCTTAGCTTTTTGAAGTGTTACATCGGAGAACTGATCGATAAAGTAGCTGGGATCTAACACATCTAACACCTCACTGTCAAACTCAGATCTGGTTTGCTTAAACTGCCACATATGAGAGGGTGCAGGGCATAGCACACTGTCGAATCCCAAACTCCTCGCTAAGCTATCATATATCTATGGTGAGACATAAAAGGAGCATCACTCACTGTGATGAGAGTAGAGCTATCATATATGATGAGACATAAGAGGAGCATAACTCACTTTCAAACTCATTCCCTCCCTCCTGAGCTTTCATATATGATATATGATGAGGCATGAGAGCAGCATAGCTCACTGTCAAACTCATTCTTCCCTGAGCTATCATATACGATGAGACATAAAGAGGAGCATAATTTACTGTCAAACTCATTTTTCGTTAAGTTATTATAAATTAAGAAGTCATAAATTCAAATGGACAGACAACCATAACCCACTGTAGTCAAACTCTTTAACTCTTTTACGAAGCTGCCATATAAAAGGGTGTTTAAAAAACATATCTACGATCAAAATTCGATTTGCATCAACCTCATCCACTGATCTGGTAATGTGGCAGAACAAAAACAAACTCAAACTTATTTAATCCTTTGGCTAAGCAAAGCAAACTTAAACCTATTTAATTCTTTGGCTAAGCAGAAGAATAAAAAAAACATTTATGTAATCAAGACTCTATAAGATTTTCACTCAACTTCATCAACTTACTTGGTATTGTGGCATAAAAGAGGGTATAGATTTTCTGAAAGAGCATGATTCAGGGCCAAATTCAAACCTTTAAACTTTTTGGCCCACAAGATATGAGAAATGTAAAAAAAACATTTTTACAATAAAAATTCAATCATATAAATTTTAAAATAGATTTACATATAGGTAACTAAAATTCATTCTAGTAATACTGAATAAGAAACATAATTCATTCTAGTTAACTTAGTATTAAGGTATAAGAAACACAATTTTTACTTGGATTTTGTGAATCTTACTGTAAAACTCCACAGTTAACATAGAGCCAAACCACACCAACAACACACAAAAAAAAAATTAAAAAAAATCTTGGAATGGATGATCATTGGAATGGATGATCTCCCTAGAAATCCTAATTACTAAGTGCAAGCCCGAAAATAATTACTCATAAGACCCGGATAATCTCAAAATGATGATCTATAACACTCAAATATCATGAAAATTTACAACTAACCTGAAGTATATCCTCAATTTAAAACTTAATCTTATCATGTAATTAAAAAATAAAACATAAAACATAATATTTACACTCAAAAATCACCAAAACTTTACACCTAATCTCAAAAATCACGAGCAATAACCATCCTCGGCAATCACCAAAACTTTACACCTACTCTAAAAAATCACGAGCAATAACCATCCTCGGCATTAACTTCAGAATCATCCTCTACTTACCTGGTATTAAAATTTACTTCGAGCTGGTACACGATGTAAACATGGTAGAGTTTAAACCCAGGTCATCAGGCACTAAACCATGGCCCACCGGGCAGCCAAAGCCGCTGGCTTCACTGGCACATCTGGCACATCTGATATTCCAATCAGTGAAGCCCTTTTTGCACGACTTCTGCATCACATGCTATACTGCAAATATGACAAATATTTAACAACAAACGGACATTTCATACAAGTTCCCCCCTTCCCAGTATACTGGAAACTTCAGTTCACAACAGAAGAATATCCATTAAACTTTTCCCATACATATATATTCACATCCTGAGAAAGAAAATCGAAAGGAACAGACTGCAAGTATGGTAAAACAAGCAAATGTTTTAAATTAGATTGCTATATTCAACTGGTGGAAGCTTTTGAACAGGCCCATAAAATACACAAAATACACAACTGCTGCCTTTTACATGCACTGAAGGCAGCAGACACAGAAGCCCCATTAGCTATCCCCAACACTGCCTTAAATTACATACCTTGATGACTTAAAATCCTCCTTTCCGAGACAACAGCAAATCATTCCTTCATATGAACAGGAGCAAATCATTAATCTATATGTACAGAGAGTGGCGTTACCACCGATTACAACATGGCCTCTGATTGGCCTGGCCCAGACCTCATGTATCATACAAGGTTTCAAAGATGTGAAGAAAGAAATTGTATCAATGTCTATAATTGATCGAATTAGGTCATTAGAGCAAGAGAAGTTATACAACTGCACCCTCAGAGATCACCGAGCTTGAGGACGAAAAATTATTATCAATATCCACAAATGATCAAGAGCAAGCAAGTTGCACAACTTCACCCCCACCCCACACCATTTGGGCAGAGTTCACCCTGCTTCGGCAGAGCGGCCGGGGCCGACAGTGGCGGTGAGCTCTGCGTAATAAGGGCTCTCGCTCCGATCCCTCTTGCCATCACTCACATCCTTGAACTCTGCCATTAACTTGTCCCACTTTTCTCTGCACTGCTTCCCATCCCGCTTAATACCCTCCGCCCCCAAACGCTCAGCAAGCTCTTCCCACAACGCCGCCCGCCGAGTCGACTTGGTGAATCTCGACTCCATCTCCGCCCTGAATTTAATTAACCGCAGAACCTCCGCTCGCTTCCAATTCTTTGACCTCTTCTTCGGCCCTCCGCCGCTGCCGCCAACGATGGGAGCAGCTGCACCAGCGTCATGATCAGTCTGTTCAGAACCCCCTGTAGTGGGTTTGGGTTTGAATTCTTCAAACCCGCCACAAAACCCCGCGTCAAACCCACAAAACCCCGCGTCGCCATCAACGAGCTTCTTGGCTAAAACAATCATGGCGTTGTTAAACAAACCCCGCTGTGCTCTCTCCTCCGCCCGCCACTTCTCTTCCTTCTCTTGACGAATCCGCTCGCGGATTTCCTCTTTGCGCTCGATCGAATCCAGCAGATCCACGAAAAACCTCTGCTGTCGGTTCACAAGGCTCTCCAAGAGCTCTCGGACGGCGTCCAGGTCCGTCGCCGAGAGGCCTCTGGCCACTGTCTTTCTACGCTTCCCGGCAGGAGATCCCTCCTCTGTCATCTCGTCGTCCGTCGGAAAATTGCTGGGAGTCTCGGCAGGAACAAAATTAGCGGCGGCCGCCGCAGCCGCAGCCGCTGCCTTCTGAGGCTTAAGTGAGAGCAACGGGTCGAGCTCGTCGAAAAACGGGAAGTCCTGCCTGTCGCGCAGCCCGTCGCGGACTTCCTTGTAGCTCGCCGTCAATTTCTCCCACTTATCTCTGCACCGCTGGGCATCTCGGGCGACGCTCTCGCGGCGGAGGGATTCAGCGATCTCCTCCCACAGCTCCGACTTCCGCCCGCTACGGGCGAACCGCGGCTCCATCTCCGCTCGCTGGCGGATGAGCTTCAGCGTCTCCGCTCGCGTCCAGTTCTTGGACCGCTGTTTCTTGTGCTCTGCCGCCCGTTTCCTATCCTCCTCCGCCTCTGCTTCCGCGCCGCCTCTCTCCATTGGCGGCCTGGCGGCGGTGGGCATGTCCGCCTCCGCCACCTGGTGGCTGCGCTTCTGCACGAGCTGAGCGGCGACGGCGACGGCGGCGGCAGCGTGCTCGGCTGGTTCGTTCATGGCGTCCGGGCTTTTATGTTATTTAATTATAAATAAGGCGGCGAATTAAGGCAGGAGTGTCGTCCTCGTCCTCGTCCTCCGCCGCGGTATTTGGCCGATTTTCAAATTAGCGCCGCCCAATTGACTCCCGCTATCTTTGTCTGAGCCTCTGATCCGACCAGGGCTTGTTATGTTCCCCGGGACATTGAATGCCAAGGGGCGGTAGATAGATCTCGTCTTCCCATGAAGGACGTTAAAACTGTCAGACCTGCCAAATTTGAGTGTTTTATATACATTTTTCATTTACTTCCTTACCAAGACAACATACACATAGATCATCATCAATGGAATCTAGAGTGAGAATTAATCAACTTTAAATCCAATAGTAAGACTTAATAAAGTTTAATATAATATTCACAATATCATTATAATATATTTGGTTTTGGAGTGTGATTTAAAATTATTTTTAATTAGATAAAAGTTTACCTTCTTTCAATTAAAAAATAAATTAATATTTTTTTATGAGAGAATTAATTATATTAATTTTTTGGATAAGAAATTAAATTACAATTATAAGTAATGATTAGTATTATATATGAGATTAAAGTTAGTATCACAAATGAGAGTGTTTAACACTATTGGTAAAGGACATTGGTTGTTGTTGGAGTTGGGGAGGATGGTGTTAGGGGTTAGGGTTTCATTTGTTGGTTTTTCTAGTTGGCACAGGTTAAGTTTGTAGGCTAAACATGGCATAGAGAATGATGAGCGACTTGGAGTCACGTTAGCTCAACTGAGCTAACCTAGTACCAACCAAGTATAAAAATAAGTGGGAAGATGGGCGTACGTTTCGTTATTTTTTATGTGTATTTTAGCCTGTATTTCTTAGTTTAGCTGTGTTTTTCTGGTATTTGGCAGTTTTTCTATTTTGGTAGTCGGTGGGGGCTCTCCATTACAGTCGTTGTTTGCTCTTGTCCTTGTCATCCCTGTGGACATTTGCCGGTTACATTCTCCTGGGAGGATACACCTGCCAGTGTTGGTTGGGGTGTGAACCCTGATGGGACGGAAGCACTCTCCCTATGGGTTATCCCCTTCGTCGGCATTTGGGGAGCCTTTACCATTTTCTTCGGAGGGTAAGACTGGGAAGACTGCTCTTCCTGCCGATATTTCTTGTTCTGGTGTTCTTCCTGTGGAGAATTTTCCAAAGACCCAGTTGGGCTGGCCCCGTCAGTGTAAGGGGGCGAAGGCTCGTAAAAGACTGTCTGTGAAGACATTGAAGGTTAGAGAGGGTCTTATTCGCTTCTGTATTCCAGAAAATACAAACCTGAATCGTATTGAGTTGTTGAGCAAACGTGCCATCGTTGGGCGCTTTGAATTTACTAATGGTGAGCAAAAAGACTTAGTGGACTGGGTTCCTGTGGTTGGCGATATGCCTAGGGTTTTGCAATTACTAAACGGATGGCTTATGTTCATTTTTACTCAGGAAGAACACGTTGGGCTGATTCTTAAACGTTTTTGGTGCTTTAAGGAGGGCTCATTATGTTTGAAGCGTTGGCATTTAACATTTGACCCCCTTCGGGAGAAACAGAACATCAGACACCTCAGGCTTTTGATTCCTGGTCTCCCCATGGAGTTGTGGACGGAAGATATTTTGATGGGTATTGCAAATTTGGTCGGGAGGTTTGTTCGGTTGGACAATTCATCTCTCCACGGGTTCGACCGCTGGTCTGCTCGTGTTATGGTGGAGTTTGAGATAGCTAAAGGGCTTCCAGCTGAAGTGGAGTTGATATGGGGGTCTAGGGTTTGGCGCTAGAGGTTAGATTATTTTCGTATCCCGTTCCGGTGCCATATTTTCCAGCAAACTGGACACATTCAAGCTCAGTGTCTGGATTTATAGTTTCGTGAGCATGGCTGGCAGTCTTCTGATCCTTCTGGTTCATTGGACGATGTCTCGGCTAGTTCAGCTGATGACTCAGACGATTTTGCTACTAAATTGGGTAAGATTCCTCCTATTAGTTCTCCTATTCCCTATGTTCTTGAGGAAGATTTAATGTTGGCACAAGTAGCTGATGCGATTCTTGATAAGAAAATTGCTTCTGGTGATATTGTCTTAAAGTTAGGGCATAGAGAGTCCTCGTCTTTTGTCATTAAGTTTGATTCCCTCCTGTCTAAATCCAAAACTTGTCGGGGGTTGTTTGAGGAGGAGTCTGTGTCTTTAGCTGTGGCGGAGAACATCCCCCCTGTTAGTCCTTTTTTAAATGTTATCATCCCTCCAGATGGAGATTTGTTGGCCTCGGGTTTGGCTACTAATTGTTATGTGCCTGGGTCGAGTGTCCCTGATGACTTGCCGGTTGGTCATAGGTTTGTTTCTTCTCCGCCGGAGCGGGGTCCTCATACAGAATGTGATTCTGATATCCTTAATGATGCTGGTTATACGACACTTCCTGGGTTATTGACTCCATTACCCATTTTCTCTAAAACCCCTTCACAAAATCCTCTTGTACAGTCTGTTCACTCTACCAGGTTCCAAAATGTTACGATCCGTAAAGCTAAGAAATATGCTAGGAATAGGATGAATATGGATGAGGATTCAGTTCCAGCTTCTGCTTTGGTGTCAGAGAAGATTAAACTTAGGGGGGATGTGGATGGCTTGAAGGATATTTCTGGGAGGATTGATGATGCTTTGGGGGATTCTTTACATTCTGATGGGGTTTCAATTGTAAAGGTGGATTCTGCTTTATTTGGGGGCCTTAGAGCTTGTTCCCCCCGTGATAAGGTTATTTAATGTTTATCTGTTCCCTCAATATCTGTGGTTTGGGTAGAGTTGCTCAAGTCAGGGCTCTATCCAACATAATTGCTACTACTCGACCTGGTATTTTGTTGCTTCAAGAGACGATGTGTGAGGATGTTCCTGCTATTTCTAAAGTTGCGGGGGTGCTTCCAGGATGGGAAATCACTGCGGTTGGAGCAAATGGTCTTTCTGGGGGATTGGTTGCTGCTTGGGATCCTCGTATCTTTACATTTTCTGTTTATCAGACTCATTGGGGTATTCTCTTAGGGGGTACGTGCAAGGCCATAGACCTCCCTTTGACTATTTTGAACTATTATGCTCCCTATAGAAATAGGGAGGTCTTTTGGAATGGTTTACAAAGCTCCGGGATGTTAAAACTAAACAATATTGTGGTTGCGGGTGACCTAAATTTCACTCGATTGGCACAAGAAGTTTGGGGCTCTAAGGCTCAGTTGGATGATCTGGCTGCCTTTTTTTTTCTGATTTCCTTATTGACAACAATCTCATTGATGTGTGTGCAGGGGTTATAGTCCCCACTTGGTCTAATGGTCGTAATGGATGTGAAGGTATCCATAAACGCCTTGATAAATTCCTGGTAAACTCCTCTCTGCTTGCGGGGTGCAGTCGATATCGTTCTTGGGTAGGTGAGTCCAAGGTCTCGGACCACTGGCCTATCTTTTTATAGCTGGAGGAAAATTTTCTGGATTGTAATTATCCATTCAAGTTTGATAGCTCATGGCTTACATATCTGGAATTTGACTGTTTGGTCAGAAGTGTTTGGTTAAATTTTAGCAATGATAAGGACTTGAATCCTGTTGATCTTTTCTGTCATAAGTTAAAGTTCCTTAAAGGTGAAGTGTCTAAATGGATACATCAGAAAAAAAAAAAACAAAGTGACAGACGCACTCTGGCTGAAGTAGAAACTAAACTGCAGGAACTGTATCGGCTTAATACTTCTCCGCCTTTAGATGGCCCTGAGATGGTTATGCTGAGGAAATTTGAAGCTGAGCGTGAAAGAATCTATGTTACTGAGGAGAGTGAATGGAGGTTGAAGAGTAGAGCCTTATGGGTTAAATCAGGGGACAAAAATACCAGATTCTTTCATTCCTTTGCTTCTGCTCGTAGAAATAATAACACCATTTGGAGATTGAAGGATGAGGATGGATCGGTAGTCTCTGGTGTTCAGGGGCTGCAGTCCCTGGCTACTAAACATTTCAGTCATGTTTTTTCTGATGACAAGGGTTGTGATTTATCTTCACAACTGAAAGTGGCTAGATTATTTCCATGCTTTTTTAATAGGGAGGATGCTGCTGCTTTATGTTCGGAGGCGACTCTTGATGAAGTGGAAAGAACATTGAAATTGTTTTCTAAAGAGAAAAGTCCAGGGCCTGATGGTTGGACTGTAGAGCTGTTTTTGCATTTTCTGGATTTAATGGGGGACGATATTATTAGAATGGTAGAGTTTACAAGATTACAGGGATATTTATCTGGTGCCTTAAATTCCACTCTTATTACTCTTATCTCAAAAGTTAATGATCCTAAGACCTTTGTAGACTTCAGGCCTATTGCGCTTTGTAATTTTGCATATAAAATTGTCTCGAAGATCATTGATGGGCGTCTCAAGCCAGTGTTCTCTAAGTTTATTACTCCTGAACAGTTTGGTTTCTTAGAGGATAGACAGATTCATGATGCTGTTGGCATTACACAAGAAATCCTTCATACTATTAAGAGCAAGAAACAGAGTGCAATTATGCTTAAAATGGATCTTGAGAAAGCATACGATCGGGTTAACTGGGATTTTCTGCGGATCCTCTTGATACAGATAGGTGTGCCAGCATTAGCTATCAACTGGATTATGGCTTGTGTCAATACTATGAATATGGTGGTTCTGGTTAATGGGGCTCCTACCTCATTTTTTAGTTGCTCCAGAGGAATTCGCCAAGGATGCTCTATCACCTATTCTATTTCTATTAGTGATTGATGGTCTTAGCAAACTGATTTCTCTTGCTCATGAGGAAGGAAATTTCAAAGGGATTAAAATTACAAAAGATCTTTTTCTGACACATATTCTCTTTGTCGATGATGTACTTATTGTTGGGACTGCAAATGTCGAAGACTGGAGAGCTCTCTCAAATATCATTAATCTCTTCTGCAAAGCCTCAGGCATGAAGGTTAGCTTATCTAAATCCTGTCTATATCAGAATCTGGTGGATGATGATAGGATTGATAACATTTTATCTGTCCTTCCTTATAAGTGCAATATGATTTTGGATGGATTTACCTATTTGGGCTTTCACCTAAAACCTAATGGTTATTTGGCGAAAGATTGGGTTTGGTTGATCAAGCGTTTTGAAGCAAGAGTCACCCATTGGACTTACAAGCTGTTATCCATTGGTGGTAAATTTACATTGGCAAAATCTGTCCTGTTGGGGACACCGGTATATTGGTTTTCTTTGTTACCTGTCCCATGCTCTGTAATTGGTACATTAAGGAGAATTATTACCAATTTCCTTTGGACAGGAGGTCTGAATCGTGCTAGATTATCTATGGTCGGGTGGGAAAGAATTTCTCTTCCACATTCATCAGGTGGTTGGGGGCTTAAGGATTTGAATGCATTCAGTGTTGCATTGCGTCTTAAGAGTATGTGGAGAGCAGTATTTGGGAAATCACTTTGGTCTCGGGTTATTCATTGCAAATATATTAAACTGAAGATTTCTATCTGGCTTAGACAGTCCAAAAAGAAGTTGAGAGATGTATCTCCGATTTGGCGAGGATTTATGAAAAACTATTGTTGGTTTGCGTATTATTTGTGTTGGAAGGTAGGTAATGGATCCGAGGTGGCGATAGGCGTTGATCCTGTTCTTGGGCACAAAGGTAATTATCAGTTATCACCTGCTTTGTCCAATATTTTGGTAAGACTGGGGAAGATTACCTTAAACTCTGTTGTCAAAAATGACGATTCTGGTTACTCGCTTTCTGGTGGCGACTTGAGGTTACCTCAGGATCTGATTGCTGAATGGGACTTGTGTATTCATGGCCTAAATGATGCTGGCATTCGTCTTACTGATGATGAGGATTTGGTGGTTTGGGGCAGTAATAAGATATCGGGCACTATCACTGCAAGATCGCCTTATGATTGCTTTATTAGGAGAAAATGCATATTTCCTAATAATTGGTGGTTCCATAAGCTCTGGAAATGGAGTATGCCATTGAAACTAAAATGCTTTAGTTGGTTTATGTTACTTGATCGGTTGAAGACCTGGGACAACTTGACTGCCTGCGGGTGGATTGGACCAAATTGTTGTATTCTTTGTATGACAGCTCAGGAGTCGGCATCACATATCTTTATTAGTTGTTCCTTTGCTGTGGATATTTGGCACAAACTTGCACAACAGTATGGTTTTGTTCATATTTGGAATGGATATTCTGTAGACGCCTGTCTTCTGGAGTGGTCGAGAAAGTATAAGCATCTACAAACCCTGCCTTTATTTATATGCTGGACTATTTGGTATTTCCGTAATAAGGCTATGTTTGAAAATTTGGCTCCTAATGTACAGGGTGTTGTTAACAGTATCCTATCACAGTTTTCTCAGTTTCAGATTGACTTGCCAGCTTCGAATCCTCGTTTGGTGGGGAATTTTTGTTATATTATTAAGGATCCTGTTCTATTCTTCGATGGGGCAGCTAATCTTGGAGAATGTGGTGCTGGTGGTGTCATTTATCTCAACCAAGTCCATCACTTTACACTTCGGCTGAAGTGTGGTAGAGGCTCGAATATGAGGGAAGAACTTATGGCATTGTGGTGCGTGATAAGAGTTGCTAATATCTTTGGCTTAGTTTCTGTGCAGATCTTTGGGGATTCACGTGTCACCATTAAATGGGCACGTGGTGAATATAAGATTAATGTTCTAGATTTGGCTCACTGGTGTTGGAGAATCAAGAAGGAACTCAGGCTTTTTGGGTCGGCAACACTGAAGCATGTCTACAGGGAACATAATGTTTTGGCTGATACATTGTCAAAACTTGCTCTTGAAGGCATGGAGGATATAGTATTTTGGGAGGAATTCTGGGAGGGCAAGCTGATTGCTTCTGGATCATATGACATCCTGATTTGATGTTGTTTTGTCGATGATTAGACATTATATTTTTGTCGTATTTATGAGTATTCTGTATATTTTTTAGGCAATCCTTTATAAGGATTGACATATGATCTATCTGGATTATAGACAGACTTTATCATGTACTATTTGATTCAAATTTTGAATAACAGTAGTACGCTTTTTTTCGCAGGAAAAAAAAGTTAGTATCACAAAGTGGAAATATGACATGAATGTTATTCTCTTTTTTTTCCACATAAAAAATTTGCAACTTTTTATATTAAGAAACAACCACATTGTTCAAATAGGCTAAGCTTTACATATAACCAGCATTTTTATGTGCAGCTTTTTATATTAAGAAACAACCACATTGTTCAAATAGGCTAAGCCTTACATATAACCAGCATTAAAGTTGTTTTTGTCAAAAAGATAGAATGAGGAATAGCGGAAGTATTGAGTATAAGTCCAAAAAGAGGTTCCCAAATAGATAAACTCTATTTTCATATAGTAAACCAAATCAACATTCAACTTAGGTGGGGGACATAGGTCCCCTTCAATAGTGGTCTGGTCTAGTTGCCAAAAACCTTTTTTTTTCCACTGAAAAAAAAAATCCTTGTTATTCATAAGAATGAATCAAAGAAATTTACAAAAAACTTATCCTGTGGATAGTGTACTATCATTCAGTTTGACTATATATCCATGAACCTATTTTACTAACCAAATTACATATACAACAAATGCATTCAAGTTAACATCTAGAAAATACCAAAATACAAAAAAGTGTCACCAATAATTTCTCGTCCCCCAAAAGATCACATTCCAGTAATTTTGATAATGTTATACAATAACATTAATAGATCTGAACACACAGCTTCTGGAGGCCTAAGTTCATGAAAGTGAGTAATATGCACTATGCCTTCTTCCAGTATTAGACCTTTCTTTGACAAGTGATTCTCCCTGTGGTTGAATGTACGCAACACATGTTTGATAGTATAGTGCTCCAGCTGATCCAATAAGCCTCCGACTTTCTTCTTCCAATGCTCAAGTGAAGCCACATTGAGTACATTTGAATGTAATGCCCATCCAATAATGACTGTTGAATCTCCATAAAGCTGAACATTTGTAATCTTTAGTTGATTCAAATAGTATAAGAGACACCACAGTCCCAAAATTTCTGCACTGGTGTTGCTACCCACCCCACAACCCATTGCAAATTTGAAATGTTCAGCAGAACCCTTATCGACGTGAATGCCTTGTTTAGAAAGATAATTTGCATCATTATTCTTTTCACAATAGATGTGCTCAAAAGATATATTCTGGAAGGAGCTACATATTCTAATGACTTCCTTATATATTGGCAGCAACAGAATATTCTTAGGCGGCTTCGTCATTCTAGTCCAGTTAATGACCAAATTAGAGTCACCAAATACCTGCAGATGTTAAATCCCTTTATCTCTGGCAAGCAGCAACGGTAACTTGACTGCAATCAATTCCACTCTATTATTAATACACATGGCCAGACCAGCTGAAAACTTGAACCTCTGATTGTTTGATAGGGATAGTATTCCTCCGACACCACCTCTATCAAGGTTACCTCGAGAGGCACCGTCAAAGTATGCCCAAGATACACTTTTTTCAATGGTCTCCGGACTGATCGAACGTTGCTTCCACCTGTCAAATGATTGAGGGAAAAGATCCAGAATGGCAAGATTTTTACCAGCATAAACCTGAGGGGGAATAAAATGATCATGGAATACAACTTGGTTCCTAGCCAGCCAAGCACCCCAAATCACGAGAGCTGAAAGAGCCAGAAACTCAGAAAATATAGGATTATTTGTCCTATTTAAACTTATAACATTTAACTTAGCAATTCTTCTTAGTATTTCAAGATGTGCTTTATTATCATTAAAACAATAAAATAGTTGTCAAAGATAAGTGTCCACTTAACTTAACTTTATATATGAAATTAAATCCTAATTTTGATTATGATGATAATGATGGTTAACGTTCACTTAGATCAACTTTGGTCTATCTAACCTTAAAAAGAAAGAAAGAAATTACTTGGTTTGTTATTCCTATGCTCAAAAAGTTTAGAAAGAAGCTTACTGAGGTCACCATAGTTTTTGACAAGTTAGAAGGTTAGAGAGGTTAGCATTGTAATAAAGATTGTGAAACTGCGATCTAATATGTGTGTACACAGGGCACTCTAAGAGAAAATGACTTTCATCCTCAACGCTCTTACTCTCACAGATATGGCAAATCCTTTCGTTTCATCCCACGATGTTTTAGGAATAGTCCAATCCTTTCCTCCCACGGTGTTATAGGAATAGTCCAACACCATGTTTGGCTATATTAGTTTTTGTCTTCGAGCTAGTTAAAATAGAAATTGTTTTGTAGATTAGGGTTAATTGCCTCCTTATAGTATCTTAATTTCATTTTAACTCCTAAATCCTTCTCTCCCCACATTTTCTCTTTAACTTGGATCAAATAATATTTTAAATGTTATTGATATTTTCAGGTACCTAGTCATGGCGATGCTTTCGATGACGGAAGACCCACTTCTATTAGGAGAATAGGATAAGGCATATGCTTTTAATTTTGAGATTATAGGTTAAAAAACACTTTTAAATTTACTTAATCTTTATCTATAATTCTCTAGAAATACTCCAACCCAAAACTTTGTAGAAGTAAAGAAAAACTAGGATTTTAAAAAAACTTCTTTTTATCTCACTATATATAATAAAATGAAAAAATGAAATTTATAATAAAATGAAAAAAAAAAAATTGAAAAATAGTCCAAAGTATTACTCTACATAAAAATTAAGCTTTAAACTGTAAAAGAGATTCAACAAAAAGCATTTTAAAGTCAATAGGATCCATGTGTTTGTATTTCTTCATGCGACAAAGTATATTTAAACTTTAAAATGTAAAAGAGAGACAATACAAAATATTTTACATAAAGTTAACGAGATTCATGTGTTTGTGTTTCTTCTTGTGAAAGAAATTCATATATATATATTATATTTTTTAAGTTTATAATAAAATTAAAATAAATGTTTAATGTAAGTTTTAAAGTAATAAATATTATAGAATTTAAGTTAAGGAGATAATTTTTCTTTATAACCATTTTAATTATATAAAAATGTGGAATAACTTAATTATAAATAAACATTAAAAGAATAAAAATAAAAAACATAATCTATAAAATTAACTTCAAAGATTGAATAGAATTTGAATTAGGAGTAGAAAAAGAATAAGAGTTGTGCTTTATTTTTCTATCTCTATGAAGTATAAATTATCATATGGATGATCGAATTAAGGATATTGTTTAGGTATAATTAAAAGTTTGTTTAGGTGTAATTAAAAGTTTGGTCGCTAAATTTATGAATAAAAATTGTTTTTTATTTTTTTAGATGTTTATGGGTATAAATTGTCATATATTTTATAGATGTAATTGTATTTAAGCAGACACTCCATTCATTATCAAAGAACTATAAAAAGTTTATTAAAAAATAGTAAATACTATTTATATTATAAAAACAAAAATGATATAACTTAAAATGCTATTCTATAACTTAATCTTTCATCATAAATTGAAGATATATATATATATATTAAACTCAAAAAAAAATAAGATTTATATATTTGACCAAAAGCATGCATTTGATACTAAGCAAAGTTATCCAAAAATAAAGCACATACTCTGGATGATACTCTGTGTTTTTTCTTTTTTTCTTTCATTACCCTGTAAACGCATTTTGTTACCAGCAAAATAAATCATGATGAAAATTTATGTGTATATAATAAGAAAAAAAAATAAAAAAGTTTTGGGTTGTGAATGCTTTTATATGCATATGTTAGGTTTGGTGTATTTGAGTTGAGTTATTATTTTGAATTTTATACTTAACCCAAAGGATACTTGAATCTTAATTTTATATTTAAAAAAATATAATTTTGTTATAAAAAATATAAAAATAAAATATAAGTAATCTGTTTGTTTTATTTATTTCAAGAATATATATATATATATATATATATGAATCTCTATCCTTTAAATACGAAGGCAGATTAGCTCTCAAAAAATACTCTCTTGTTAGAGCTGGGTCAGTTGGTAAGTGAAGAAGAAAGGGATGGAAGACTCAGCTAAGCCTATCATTTTGTGTAAAAACCAGCAGTTTCAGTATAGCAGATCTGTAGATGTAACAGAATCAAGACTGTGAAAAAATTTCAGAAGTTGTAAAGATGTTCTGTAGAGGTTTTCAGGATTGTTTTTGTTCCAGCTTAGAAGTATGGGAAGAAAGGCCAATTTGGCTATAGATGTATGTAAGTCCATTTGGACAATCAATGTTTATTCGAATGAAGATTAGGTAAATTTATAATGCTTAGTTATAAAATATATATTTTTAAAGGTAAATATAATATGAAGATATATGAAAATATGAGTTAGTTTTGGTTGTGATTTATAAACTTCATACATTTTGATGACTAGTTCTAAATGTCCATATAGATATCATAAGATACTAAACAAATATATAGACTATCTAATCATTCTGGAATAGAATATAGGAAGTGTTGAAGCCAAGTTTCGAGACGTCTACATGGGTTTTGGCAATAATGAAATAGCTTAAAGAAGAAACAAAAATATCAAAGTCATGGGTAGTTAAAGAGTTAAGAATTGACAAAAACATAAGTATGTTTTCTATGGGGTTGCCAAGGGCCTCCTCGGATTTATGGTATTTGAGGAATTATGCATATAGTTGGAAAATATAGCATAACCTTCAAAGCTAACAGTGTTCAAGGGAAAAATAATAAGGCAGGGATGTTGATGTTGAGCACTTTACTTAAGCTAGCCTACAATGAAGGAGTACGAGATTTACAAGTATATGGAGACTCAAACTTGGTAGTTAATTGGATGGTTGGCTCTCAACACTTGAAGAACATTTCATTTCAAGGTATTTGATCATATCTAAAAGAACTTGTGGGAACTTTCAACTCATTACATATATATTCAAAGAACTAAATGAAAAGGCACATTTACTATCAAAGGAAGGGACCCCCATTACTCAAGGTTCTGTTTATTTTACAACATACAAAGATGGAGAGGTTCTCGAAAAGAAATCCATGTTAGACTCTATGTGAAGACTAATAAACAATACTTCTTTACTACTTACTTCGCAATACTTATTTTTTAGGAACTAGATGTATGATGTAATGTAATAGATAACTAAATAAATTTATTTCTCTTATTAGTGACAAAAATGCAGAGAAAATGAATAGAGACATGAAAGTGAAAATTTCCAACATGGATATGGAGAACTGCTAGGAACAGTGCATGCACCCGAGGCATGTATTTTGGTTTCCATTTTCGCAAATAAAAATATATTTTTTTCATGGAAAAAAAAAGGTGGGCTTTGATTATTCATATAAATGTAGTTGATATCATACTTTACATGCTCACTCCCCCTTTATTTATTATAATTTAAACATTTTCCGAAACATCTAATTTGGAATAATTACATGTCCTTTTTCTAAATAGTTTTAGGAGTCAAATTCTATGATCTTAAATGGATCGTTACATAATTTGTCATCTATTTTTGTATTTTTGGATGGAAAAATTGAAGCTATTGGCTTGTAAGGCCCATTGTAGGGGGCAGGTCCCATTTTGGTTATTTGGGGCCCAAAACCTTCATAAGTTTGTTTTGAGGCATCAAATGACATTTTTTTTTTGGTGGAGGGGGGACTTTAAGAGTTAACAACCTCTTTGTGATGTTCTACACATCGCAAACGTTTCAATGATGTGAATATTGCTTCAATTGGAGTTCGCATGAGAAAGATATGCCTCCTACAAGTTGACTTATCATGATACGTCAACTTCCATTACTCACACATGTGGAGCTAGTAATGTGCATGCTTTCAAGAAGAATTTGGAGAGTCTAAAACATTAACCCTAATTGAGAGTTGATGCATGCAAAAAACCCTAACCCTAACCCCAGACGACTATTAGGACTTTGTTAAATTTTAGGATGTTAAGATAGGAATGGGTTCCATTCTTTTTGTATTGTTTAATGTTCCATACTAGCATATAGCATTAGGAGTGGATATTGAAGCATAACTAAGGAAGCATAAAATAATGTAGCAGCCATATATGCCCAATTGTCCATGGCAGGTCCATGGTGATTTCACTTTCTTTGTATTAACATTTCATGACTAAGAAGGAAAGTACAAGGCATAGGCTTCAACTCCTTATTAGGTTTTTCTTGTATTAGGTTTTCCCATAGTACATATTGTTTTTATTGTATAAATGGTGTGTTATTTACTTAACTTCTTTCATTTAATTTTCAAAATATTTTAGTATTTTATATACTCAATACTATTAATTTTAAATCTAAAATAAAACATTATATAATTAAAGATTGCATAATATTATAAAATTTGTATGAGAAATTATTTCATTAAAATATCAACAACAATTTATACAATTATATTTTACTACTTAATTTTAAATACAATTTTAAATTTAAAATAAACATTCTTAAATGATATTAAAACCAAAATACCATGATCATATGGTGATCTAAATATTACACCCAAGTTGAATCATTCCACTACAAAAAAGTTTGTTCTATATGCTAATTTCCAAATATTAAACCCAAGTTGAATCATTCTACTACCAAACAACTTGTGATATATACTAGTTTTACACATGGTATGATGTCATTATGCATTTCACATTACCAAATGCAAGTATGGGTGATGTGAGACAAGATGGAATGATGGAAGAGATTTCCGACTTTTGTTGAATAAATAAAATGCTTCCTTTCTTTAACAATATATTTATATTATAGAAAAAATTAAAGCAAGTTGTTTACCTAACAAATTACCTTTAAAGTTAGATAAAAACCTCGACAAAACGTTCTCCATCAACATTGTCATTTTATCATTTAAAAATAAAATTAATCCATTTCTTATTCAATTATATACAACCTTATAATGCGACATAAATCACAACTGGTAAGGAATAACCCCTAGAGGACAAGGACTTCTAACAAGTGCATGGTAATGAGACATAAATCACAAAATGCAAGGAATGTTGTTATAGGCCAATTGGGTTTATTTTAACATTTGATTGATGAGCATGAACTCACGAAAGTAATGTTAAAGGTGGGTTGGGTTTGTGATTTTCTTTTGTTTAATTTAGTTAGTGTGAGGTCAAGAATATGGAGTTTAAAAGATTGATGTTAAAAATAATTGTTGGTTGTTAAGTATAGATGTTGAGATAATATATATTGAGTAGGTTTTTTTTAATATTTTTAAATAATTTATTGTGTAGGTTTAATATGAAATGTTTTTAATGTTAATAAATATTTTTATAATGATAATAGTTTTCATATTACGGTGATTTAATATGGGTGTACGCAGGGAACTGTAAGAGAAAGTGACTTTCATCTTCAACGCTCTTATTCTTACAGATATGGCAAATCCTTTCATTTCATCCCACGATGTTTTAGGAATAGTCCAATCATTTCCTCCTATAGTGTTGTGTTATAGGAATAGCCCAACACCAGGTTTGGCTATATTAGTTTTCGTCCTCGAGCTAGTTAAAATAGAGAGATACTTTTGGTTAAAATAGAGAGATACTTTTAGTTTTCTAGATTAGGGTTAATGACCTCCTTATAGTATCTTAATTTAATTTTAACCCCTAAATCCTTCTCTCCCCACATTTTCTCTTTAACTTAGATCAAATAATATTTTAAATGTTATTGATATTTTCCAAAGTGACATTTTCGTCAATCCCCCGATGGTTTAACCAAGCCATGGTGTCTTTATACCAACCTCTATTAAGTCATACTATATTTTAAAACAATTTTAGGGAGTCTATGGTCTCCCATGTTATTAATCTTGTACTTGTACATCAGGTACCTAGTCATATCAATGCTCTCGATGACAGAAGACCCACTTCTATTAGAAGAATAGGATAAGGCGTATTGCTTTTAATTTTAAGATTATAAATTAAAAAACACTTTTAGATTTACTCAATTTTTATCTATAATTATGTAGAAATACTACAACCCCAAATTTTATAAGCATAACGAAAAAACTAAAGTTTTAAAAATACTTCTTTTTATCTTACTATATATAATAAAATGGAAAAATAAAATTAAAATTGAAAAATAGTGGAAAGTAATACTCTATATAAAAATTAAACTTTAAAATCTAAAAGAGATTCAACAAAAAAACATTTTAAAGTCCATAGGATCCATGTGTTTGTGTTTATTCATGAGAACAAAGTATTTAAACTTTAAAATGTAAAAGAGAGCCAATACAAAATATTTTACATTTTACATAAAGTTAACGAGATTCATGTGTTTGTGTTTCTTCTCGAGAAAGAAATTATATTATATTTTTTAAGCTTATAATAAAATTAATGTCTAATGTAAATTTTAAATTAATAAATATTACAAAATGAAATTTGAATTTAAGTGAATGATTTTTTTTTTCTTTATAACCTTTTTAATTATATAAAATGTTAAATAACTTAATTATAAATAAACATTAAAAAAATAAAAATAAAAACATAATCTATAAAATTAAATTCAAAGATTGAATAGAAATGGAATTAGGAGTAGATAAAGAATAAGGGTTGTGTTTTATTTTTCTACATCTATGGAGTATAAATTATCATATGGATAACGAATTAAGGATATTGTTTAGGTGTAATTAAAAGTTTGGTCATTAAATTTATGGATATAAATTGTTTTTTTTGTTTTTGTTTTTTTGGATGTTTATGGGTATAAATTGTCGTCTATTTCATAATGTAATTGTATTTAAGCGGACACTTCATTCATTACAAGAATTATAAAAAGTTTATTAAAAAATAGTAAATACCATTTGTATTATAAAAATGATATAACTTTAAAGGTTATTCTATAACTTAATATTTCATCATAAAGCTTCTCATAAAAATTGTTATTGAAGATTATATATAGGAACAAGGATTAGAGGAACACGAATTAGAGGAACAAGGAATTAGAGGAACAAGGATGTAGGTTAGTATATTATGCAAAATATGTATCGAGTTGGTAGTTATTGGACTAAATGACAGTTGGTAGTTATTGGACTAAATGGCATAAAGATGTATATCGGAGATTGTATACAGATACATAGTATAAGATTGTAAAGTCTAAAAGTTTAGACACTATCCAAGGGATAGGAAACACTGCAAATTTCTTTGATTCACCCTAATGAATAGCAAAGAACTTTTTTTTTGTTTGAAAATATATATATATATATATATATATATATATATTCAAACTCAACAACAACAAAAAAAGTTTCAAGCTATATATTTGGCCAAGAGCATGCATTTGATACTAAGAAATGTTATCCAAAATAAAGCACATGCCACTCTATTTTGGCAAAGCATGCATTTGATACTTTGCATGCATTTGATACTTTGGGCTTGTATGTAGTACAATGATACTCTGTCTTTTTTTTTTCTTCATTACCCTATAAATGCATTTTGTTACCAGCAAACACATTTTGTTACCAACAAAAGAAATCATTTTGAAAATTTATGTGTACACATAAGGGAAATAAAGATAAAAGGGTTTTGGTTTGTGAATGCTTTCATATGCATATGTTAGGTTTGGTGTACTTGAGTTGAAGTTGTTATCTTGAATTTTGATACTTAATTCAAAGGATAACTGAATCTCAATTTTATAATTTTTTAAAATATAATTTTGTTATAAAAAATATAAAAATAAAATAAAAGTAATTTGAATCTCTATCCTTTGAGCATGTATACAAAGAGCTAAATACAGAGGCAAATTGGCTCTCAAAAAATACTCTCTTGTTAGAGTCGGGTTAGCTGGTAAATGAAGAATAAAGGGATGGGAGACTCAACTATGCCTATCATTTTGTGTAAAAACCAACAGTTTCAATATAGTAGATCTATAGATGTAACATAATCAAGATTGTAAAAAAAAATTCAAAAGTTGTAAAGATGTTTTGTAGAGCTTTTCAGGATTGCTTTTGTTTCAGCTTAGAAGTATGGGAAGAAAGTCCAATTTGGCTACAGATGTATGTAAGCCCATTTGGACAATCAATGTTTATTCGAATGAAGATTAGGTAAATTTATAATGCTTAGTTATCAAATATATTTTTTAAAGGTAAACATAATATGAAGATTTATGAAAATATGAGTTAGTTTTGGTTGTGATTTACAAACTTCATACATTTTGATCACTAGTTCTAAATGTCCATATAGATATCATAAGATACTAAATAAATATATAGACTATATAATAATTATGGAATAGATTATAGGAAGTGTTGAAGCCAACTTTCCAGACGTCTACATAGGTTTTGGCACTAACGAAATACCTTAAAGAAGAAACAAAAATATCAAAGTCACGAGTAGTTAAAGAGTTAAGAATTGACAAAAACATAAGTAGGATTTTCTTTATGGGGCTTTGCCAAGGCCCTGCATGGATTTATGGTATTGGAGGAATTCTGCATATAGTTAGAAAATATAGCATAACCTTCAAAGCTAACAATGTTCAAGGGAAAAATAATAAGGCAAAGATGTTGACGTTGAGCACTTTACTTAAGCTAGCCTACAATGAAGGAGTACGAGATTTACAAGTATATGGAGACTCAGCCTTGGTAGTTAATTCGATGGTTGGCTCTCAACAGTTGAAGAACATTTTATTTCAAGGTATTGGATCATATCTAAAAGAACTTGCTAGAACTTTCAACTCATTCAAAATATGACATATATATTCAAAGAACTAAATGAGAAGGCAGACTTACTATCAAAGGAAGGGACCCACCATTCCTCAAGGTTCTGTTTATTTTACAAACATACAAAGATGGAGAGGTTCTCGAAAAGAAATCCATGTTAGACTATATGTGAAGACTGATAAACAATACTTTTTTACTCCTTACCTCCTAATACTTATTTTTTAGGAACTAGCTATAGGATGTAATGTAATAGATAACTAAATAAAGTTATTTATCTTATTAGTGACAAAAATGCAGAGAAATGAAAGTGAAAAATTCTAGCAGGGATATGGAGAAATACTAGGAACAATGCATTGCACCCGAGGCATGTATTTTGGTTTCCATTTTCGCAAATAGAAATATATTTGTTTTCATGGGAAAAAAGGGTGGGCTTTGGTTATTCATATAAATGTAGTTAATATCATACTTTACATGCCCACTCCCCCCTTTAATTATTATAATTTAAACTTTTTCCCAAACATCTAATTTGGAATAATCACATGTCCTTTTTCTAAATAGTTTTAGGAGTCAAATTCTATGATCTTAAATGGATCATTGCATAATTTGTCATCTATTTCTGTATTTTTGGATGGAAAAATTGAAGCTAGTGGCTTGTAAGGCCCATTGTAGGCGGTAGGTCCCATTTTGGTGATTTGGGGCCCAAAAACTTCAGAAGTTTGTTTTGAGGCATCAAATGACATTTTCTTTTCTTTTTTTTTTCGGTGGGGGGGACTTTAAGAGTTAACAATCTCTTTTGCGATGTTCTACACATCGCAAACTTTTCAATGATGTGAAGATTGCCTCAATTGGAGTTCGCATGAGAAAGTTATGCCTCCTACAAGTTGACTTATCATGTTGAACACCATGATACATCAAATTCCATTACTCACACATGTGGAGCTAGTAATGTGCATGCTTTCAAGAAGAATTTGGAGGGTCTAAAACACTAACCCTAATTGAGAGTTGATGCATGCAAAAAACCCTAACCCTAACCCTAGACGACAATTAGGAATTTGTTAAATTTTAGGATGTTAAGCTAGGAAGGGGTTCCATTCTTTTTGTATTGTTTAATGTTCCATGACAGCATATAGCATTAGGAGTGGGATATTAAAGCATAACTAAGGAAGCAAAAGATAATGTAGCGGCCATACATGCCCAATTGTCCATGATAGATCCATGGTGAATTCACTTTCTTTGTACTAACATTTCATGACTAAGAAGGAAATTACAAAGCATAGGCTTCACCTCCTTGTTAGGTTTTTCTTGTATTAAGTTTTCCCATGGTGCATATTGTTTTTATTGTGTGAATGGTGTATTATTTACTTGACTTCTTTCATTTCATTTTCAAATTACTTTAGTATTTTATATATTCAATAATATTAATTTTGAATCTAAAATAAAACATTATATAATTAAAGATTACATATTCTTATAAAATTTGTTATAATAAATTGTTCATTAAAATATCTACAACAATTTATACTACTTAATTTTAAATACAATTTTAACTTTAAAATAAACATTCTTAAATGATATTAAAACCAAAATACCATGATCCTATGATGATCTAAATATTAAACCCAAACCCAAGTTGAATCATTCCACTACAAAACAATTTGTTCTATATGCTAATTTCCAAATATTAAACCCAAGTTGAATCATTCTACTACCAAACAACTTGTGATATATACTAATCTTACACATACAACTTGTGATATATACTAATTTTACACATAGTATGATGTCATTATGCATTTCACATTACCAAATGCAAGTATGGGTGATGTGAAACAAGATGGAATGATGGAAGAGGTTTCCTACTTTTGTTTTGAATAAATAAAATGGTTCCTTTCTTTAACAATATATTTATATTATAGAAAAAAATAAAGCAAGTTGTTTACCTAACAAAAAATTACCTTTAAAGTTAGATAAAAACCTCGACAAAACGTTCTCCATCAACATTGTCATTTTAGCATTTAAAAATAAAATTAATCCATTTCTTATTCAATTATATACCACCTTATAATGAGACATCAATCACAACTTGTAAGGAATAACTCCCAAGGACAAGGACTTCTAACAAGTGCATGGTAATGAGACATAAATCACAAAATGTAAGGAATGATGTTATAGGCCAATTGGGTTTATTTTAACATTCGATTCATGAGCATGAACTCAGGAAAGTAATGTTAAAGGTGGGTTGGGTTTGTGATTTTCTTTTGTTTAATTTAGTTAGTGTGAGGTCAAGAATATGGAGCTTATAAGATTGATGCTAAAAATAATTGGTGGTTGTTAAGTATAGATGTTGAGACAATATACTAAGTAGGTTTTTTTTTGGATTTTAATATTTTTAAATAATTTATTTTGTAAGTTTAATATGATATGTTTTTAATGTTAATAAAGATTTTCATAATGGTAATAGTTTTCAAATTAATAGATCGATTGATTGGTTATAGTGTTGATATATTGAATGTTTATCTAATGTTTTTCATTTTTTTTTATTATTATTTATTACTTAGATGTATGTGTGTGAATAATAATGTTAATATGTTTTTTTTTCCCTTAGAAAATAATGTGCATTCTATTAATGAAAACATAATATATTGTTTAGAGATCTGCCATTCTTACAGATATAACTCATACATTAACAAACTTGCATAAACACAAAAAAACACTGCTCAAAGAGCAAGTGTGAGCGAAAAACTACATCATTAAAACACCTTATTACAAGACAACAAAACTGTGCATTGAGCACCATTACAAAATCTGCTCAAAAGAGCAAAAAAACAGAAAGAGGCCATAGGTATAAGCCATCTGAAACGAGCATATCGGATGCAAGCAAGAAACCATTCCTTTGGAGCAGTGATTCTCCCGTCGCCACTCCATATTGAATGAGACCGCACCACGAGTATTTCAGAAGGAAAAAAAAAAAACGGAGTACACACTTCAATCCCACAGTCGTTGCGATTAAACCTACCCACACCAATCATGTTGTGAATAACATCTTGGAATTGTTGCTATTACTGTAAAACCATTTATAATTATATATTTAGTATTCCACATTGGTTGTAAGGATTAGTATATGTACTTATTATTCTATATTAGTTACAAATATTAGTTTGTAATAATTTAAAGACTTCAATATACTATAATTCTTATACCAACAAAAGCATTCACGATAATAATTGTAACTTTAATATACTTATTTGTTTCACCTTTTTCTTCCTCTATACAACTTATCTCATATATATACAAAATTATAATAACATTTTGAAATTATCTCAAAAACTATAAATTATTTATATATATATATATATATTAAATAACATCTTAACATTATTACTAATAACTATAAATTTTATATCTTTATAATATTTTTATTTCCTTATACCAATTATAAAGAAAATAAATTTGGGCCCACCCAAAACCTAACCATAAAATCTTTATACCTATAGTATCTTTGCTTCCTTGTACCAATTATAAAGAAAATAGATTTAGACCCACCCTAAACCTAAACTTAACATGTTAAAACCTAACATGTTGAGGCTAATGAAACCTCATTTACCAAATTATCTATCCTGATAGTTTCTCTATTTCCTTGTACCAATTATAAAGAAAGTAAACACGTACCCATCCTATTATTTTGTCCAATTAAACATCTTTTAGCAATTTCATTGTACCAATTGTAAAGAAAGTAGACATGGGCCCATCCTAATATTGAGGCCAATTATACCTCATTTAGCATTTTGTTAGGGAAAGGTTGTAATGGTAGGCCATGCTTTTAGATAAAGATAACAAATCTACCATTGAAAGGACATAATAATAAGACCTTTATCAACTTAAAGTCAAGATTTTGGTGGATTACTATTACAAGGGAGTGTGAAATTATATGCAATCACTATTATGTCCTTGCTCAGCACATGTTTATGCTTGTGTATGATTGCTTGAAAGTAAATAATGAAAACAACTTAATTCCATGTGATAACATCACATCATGTCTGAGATTAATTATGTTTTTATCCATCTTTAACATTACTCTACCACTTCTCCAAAACATTCTTTGTTTTACTAATTATTATAGAAAAAAATCAAAATAAAAAATAATTTAATTAATATATTTTAAACTAATTATTAATTAAATAATCAATTATTATGGTTAAGTTGTTAGAATAAAATATTATTATTTTAATTTAATATTTATAAATATAAAATCCTAATCATATATTTATAAACAAGTTGATTGAGTGTAATTAATTTCTTTTTATAATATTATTATATTAAAAAGTAATTAATTTTATAATCAATTTAGTTTTAAAATAAAAGATTAGAGTTTTTATCGATTTAAAAATTTAATCAATTTTTTAATAATTTAATTTAATTCAAAAAATCTTATACATCATTACTCATACACAAAAACTTAGATCATAATAAAATATATAACTTAAATATTTGAGACAAAGCTCTCATATACAAAGTACATGTATATACAAAATAAATGTATTGGTTAACTTCTCCACTAATGACTTTTGGGGATTGGTACAAATGGTTCTAGGTGACTTTTAGTGATTGGTACAAAATTTTTAAATTTTGAATGGGATATTTTTTTACAAATTTTTTTAAATTTTGAATGGGATATTTTTTTAATAGTGAAGATTAGTTATAAAATTTGTACAATAGTTTTGGGAAATAAAGGTTTTTTGAATCGATAAGTTTATTTTTATAAATTTGGTGCAAGTATAATTGTCAAATTTTTCAATTCATTTGTGAACATTATCCTTCTAAAAAAAATCAATAATTTTTTTCAAATTAATTATAATTAAGTTTAAAAAATGTCTTCACTAACTAGAATGTGTGTGGAGTGACATTAGAGGGAAGGTCTCTCTCTGTATCATAATATAATGTAGACACAATAAATGGTCATGGGTCTTAGATATGAGGAAACAACATTTTGTTGTGGGAATTCACAAAAAGGCCATTTGAAGGATTCTTATCCAAGAACCCAAATTCTTTAAAAGAAAAAATTACAAATAATAAACTAAGAGGATAGCGACTAAAAGAGAAAAAAATTCCAATTCCAAAATTAAATACAAAGCAATGAAAATGATTGCATTTACTCAATCAACCCTTCTTTAAATAGTGATCACATTAATATTAATTCAACATATCTCTTTTATATAATGAATTATGAACAATTCAAAAAAATATATATATACAAGACATAACATCAACCACAAATCCAAAGATTAAAAAAAAAAATCTTATATATCTTATGCAACCACTCAAAATAACACAACATTAATCATTTGAAATTATAAAAGTATTTAGATCAACTACTCACCTTGAGTGGTTGAGTCAAGTGGGTAATTATAATTTTTAATTAATAATATTATTATCACACCCATCTTCTAATCTTCTAAGTGAGGAAGGAAGTGTCATGTCTTTCATAGTCATATTCATCTCATCCTATGAATATATCTCTAATCATTTCATTTCATTTTTATTGTAAAATTATATAAATTATAAATAAAAAAATTGTTTAATCAAAATTATTTATTTAATAAATATTTTAATTAAAATTTAATATTAAAAAAATTATATATATATATATATATATAAAATTTTATATTATATATATAATATATTATTATATATATATAATTATAATATATATAATAATAATATATTATATATATATAATAATAATATATTATATATATATAATATATTAAAATAATATTTATATATAATAATATATATATATAAATAATATATTATTATATATATATAATATAAATTTTATATATATATATAATTTATATTATATATATATATATAATTATATAATTATATAATTATATATATATAATTTATATATATATATAAATTATATATATATAATTATATAATTATATATATATATAATTTATATATAATTTATATATATATATATATATATAGAAATTATATATATAATTTATATATAAATTATATATATAATATAAATTATATATATATATATATATATTATATTATTTAATATCGTACCTTGGTCATTACATCACATTAAACCACTTATACCTAGTTGTCTTTATTGACTAACTAATACATTATACTATCATTGGTTGCCCCCACACTAATGAAAATGTTAAAATAATAAAATTGTCAAAAGGTAATCTATCATTCACGTGTTTCTATATCATATGACTACGACTCTAGCTTGTGGGTTTAATTTTAGATTTTGTTTTCGCTGTCAAGTTTATTTAGTTTGCTACTTTATTTACCAAACTTTTATAATATTAATGTACCCCATTAAAAAATATTGATTAAATAATATGTAAATATGATCGGTTTGGAAGTTGAATAATATGAATCAAATTTAATTAAGATGACAAATGGATTTTTAGAAAAACACTAATGGTTGACTCATCATTAATACGTTGTGCATCATACCTTCATCATTGTTTTGATGTCACTAGAGTAGAAGTGGCATTGCACATGAAGGATGATTAAAGAAGCCTTCTTACATGCTATTGGAGATCATCATAACACAATATCATTGGTAAAGTAAAACGATATGCAAAATGATATCAATGCGGGTATTTGTAGCTTATTAGTTCAATGGGTTAGCTCGAGTGGTTGAGTGTTATGAATTGCGAGTAGAACGTCACTAGGTCAAGTCCATGGGTTGGATTTATTTATCAATAGTGTGGGTTCACTCGATGGCCTAATCAAGTTAAGTCACAAAAACTGCAACCGAACAATTTACCTCAAGTACCATCCTTGAAATGAGGGGAATTTCCTAGAGGGTTTCCCGTGATTAATTTCATCGGAAAAAAAGGTATTTCTAACTCATTCTAATTTGTGAGGTTGTGATAAGCATTTTGTCAAATGTTGGCGAACATTCACCATAAGTACCTAAGCATCAAAAAGATTATGCAAAGTTAATTTGCTAGGGAGTCCAATTTGTTAAAGTTACAACATCATGAATCATTCTCTAGGTCAATCTTGTGTGTCAAGATTGAGCCTCATGTGTCGAGGTAGTGCCTTATAGGAGCCTGAGTTGGACTCGGGAAACTTGGAGAAGAATCTTGAGTTGGACTCAAGAATGGTTAAACTTCATGTGTTGAGGCAAGTTCTTTGTATGTCAAAGTGATGATGTTGTACAATCTTGCTAGTCAAGGCTAAGATCTTGTGTGTCAAGACAAATCCTCATGTGTTGAGGTGGTGCCTCATGTGTCGAAGCATGTATGGTGTGTGATGTACTATTCACCATGGTTGAGCTATTAAGTCTTCTCTAGAGAGTAACCACCTCTAGAGTGAATTACTTTAGCATATAACCACTTGGAACGATAGTAGAACAATATGATCACATCATTGGGAAAATCTCCTTAGTATATTTGATATTATAATTAAGCTGGCACATGTGGACCATGCAGATAAGACAAGAGATGAAGATAAGATGCGATAAGATATGAGAGAATTCGAATTGTTAAAATTTAGTGAACACTTCAGTAAATCAAAGGAGAACTCAAATTGATCACTGCAGTGATGTTAACAAGAAAGAATCAGTTAAGAGAGTTAACTAACTGGTAACAGAGAAGATCTAGTTAACTAAGTGTTATTGCATGACGAAACTTATGTTAAAATAAAAGATGACACTTGAGTTGCGGCACTTGCATGACGACACTTATGTTAGCCACCTAACTAAGTGGGAAAGCTTTAAGTTAAGGGGCGAGTTCATCCTAAGAGACAAATCAGTGAGTTAATGCATTGCGTGAGAAGTGGGGTGCACTTCTTCATGCAAGATTGATGCATCCAGATGGAGGGTGAGTTCATCCTGAATTCATAAGATAAAAATAGAAGCCGATGCATGAGAAGAATGTATAAATATGTTATACAGGATTAATGAATTCAATGTGAAGTGAATTATCTTCTCTCTTGAAGGCAATGCACTTCTCTTTGTGCAGGATATTGTCCTGAGTCTCTCTTCTTTATATTTCTCTTGCTCTATAATTGCACTAGGGGTGCTTGATGTAAAATACATTCTCTGCTATCTATTATACTAAGGAAGGTTTTGTTGGGGTTTTCTCCCTCAATTCATAGAGGGTTTCCCCATGGTAAATTCATGTGTCGAATGCGATTGCTTATGAGTATGATTATTATTTGATTTCAAGTATTATTGCAGCTCTGAATTAAAGATAAACAAATTAGCACTATTAAACCATGTTATGCTTATTTTCCTTGTCTAAATTGGCATAATAACAACCATTTTCTATGGCAGGTGACAAGATAATAGAATCAACAAGATTACGAGGACCAAAAAAGAATGCATTTTGTCAAAATGTTGTGATGTAACATGTGCACAAAAAACAATATCACATATACACAACCCAATTACTACATGCGAAAACTAAATCCAGCTCTATAACCACATTCAACTCTCAAACACATCTAAAATTCCCCTTTATTCCACCTTATATTCCTAGTACTGACTTGGTGATGGCCCCATTGGTTTCCCTTAGATGACAAATCATTGTCACTGGAATGAGATTGGTGGGGGTGAAGCCATGGCATTTATTTTATGGAAAAAGAAGTGATATTAATCCCTTACAGTTCCAGAAGAAGAGGAGAGATGATGAAATTGTTTTATCATCACGCTAAGGATTCAAGACAATTTTAGGATATACTGTTAGGAACCCATGTCAACCCTTCTCTTTACTTTGATAGTATATTTTTGTTGGACACATATGCTTTGTAAGTCATCCCGTAGTATTATATGTTCCATGGTATTGATCTATAGTTTGTATTAGCCCATGGTATTATATATTCCATGGTATTGATCCATAGCATTGGACGCATATGCTTTGTAAGCCGTCCCGTAGTATTATATGTTCATGGTATTGATCCGTAGTTTGTATTAGCCCATGGTATTATATATTCCATGGTATTGATCCATAGCATTAGACGCGTATGCTTTGTAAGTCGTCTTGTAGTATTATATGTTCCATGGTATTGATCCATAGTATTGCCGCATAGACTTAGTATATAAGTACGTGTTGAGGCCAATGAAGGCATCCAATAGTTATTTGTATTGATATTGCTCAAAGGAGGTTTCCCCCTCGAAGTGTCCCACAATCAATAAATCTATTCTATGTTATGTTATTTCTGATATATCGTGCATTTTCATTAATTAATTGTTGGAGGTTCCTCACATATACATATTAGGTTCAAAATGTATTTCAAGTGCAACAAGAGAATTCCAAAACAAATTGAAATTTATTTTCTTGAAGGAAGAAGAATTGAGAGCAACCCACAGATTCCATTGTGGATCTGTTTGGTTCAATCGCTATCCCATCTAGGGATTTGAGGTGCTCCTACCCGTCGTTGTTAGGCCTTCAACCCTGAATCTCTCAAGCATGGTTATTCATGGGGGAGCCATCCCAACCCTCCTCTACCCTTGGATCATATGGCTAGGTGAGGAAACAATTATCCATCCAGTAATACTAACCATAATCAACCATATGCATCCAAAGATAATGATCAAGGAATGGGAGGAGTGGAAACCCTCATCCCATCTCAAGCGCTTCCTGATGGATCTATGAAGGAAAAGAAAATTGGAGACAATCATCGAATCATGGGGAGGTGCATTCTAAATATGGAGAGCACACCAAGGTATGAGGTGACATCTCAGAGTATCAACCATCGAATCCAATGCGTGAAGGATCATGAGGTGAATGGAAATTTTTTGGGTATCTGGCCAACAGAGAAAGCCCTGGTCTGGTGGATAAATAATAATTGGAAATCCAAAGCCCGCTATGAATTAAGTATTGGATCCAAGGGTTTCTTGTTAATATCCTAGTGGGCGGCCTTCACTAACATCTCGAGGTTTTGGAGTAACGGTTCGTACCATTTGGTATTAGATCCTCCACTCAAGTTCAAGTCACAGAGCAGGTGGAAACGTCGGCATTGCAGTGTTCGTCTGGGGCTCGTACGGCTCAAAGGAGACACCACCGTACAGGCGCACATCCAGCCCAGAGTCTGGACTGCAGAGCATGGTGGAATGTTAAGATCCTAGTGGGAAGCCTTCACTAACATCTCGAGGTTTTGGTGTAACGGTTCGTACCATTTCTTCATTGTCATTTTTTCCATCCTAGAGGACAAGGATCACATCTTCAATAATGGGCCTTACTTCTTAAACTTTGTATGGTTGTACCTAATATTTTGGATGGAAAAATTTAGTCCCGAGAAAGAGAACATTACCCATGCCCCTATTTGGATCTGTATGTATTCGCTGCCTCGAGAATACTAGGACCTGAAAACCCTACAGGGCATAGGAGACACTATTGGTTTGTTTGTCAGGATTTTAGAAGCAACAAGAGTTGGGCGTTATACCTCATGTTAACGCCTAAAAGTCGCACACATGCGACATTACATCGATTCATCCAGTAAAGCTTCATAACATAAAGAATGCATCTCACCACATGCATTCTCAACAGATCTAAAACACAACATGAGTCCACAAGTGCCAGGAAACAGTCAAACAAAGGGTAGCCTGGGTATTACATAGTTTGCCCGCACTATAGCGTAGGTTACCTGAACAATGCACACGCTGCACCCGCGCATCTTTTCCTTCGATATGCGTGCTACTATCAAAACGGTGGGACCACTCATTCCCAACGGAGTATTAAAGGCTCAATCTTCCCCAAGGATCATAATTCGGCTCCTCACACACTTGGGGGCATTAATCAGCACCCCTTGTGTACCTTGGAACTAGCTCATGAAGGAGGAGAGTTCACATTTGGATCCAGTTGTTTGATGGCCACCTCTTGGCCTATAAAAGGAAGCCATTGGCATGCATTTTGTAGAGGAAAATTAGTGCAAGGTTATGATGTTGGAATTGAGTTGGAGCTTCCTCATAGCCCACCGTTTCCTGTAATCATTTCCAAGCTTGCTTTCCACCTACCATCAAGGGGCAAGTGTTTCTCTCCATTGTTCTTCCACCTACTTAGCATTTAGTTTGGACAAGAAAGGCCTCCCTAAGGGAGATTGTTGGCTTCCATTGAAGCCTTCACCTCGTAGGTGTTGTACAACTATTCCATTGAGAAATACAAGAATGGTTTAGCATACCTTTGGGTTATTGTTGGAGTTTGCATCTTTCCCCCACCTCTTTTATTTTATTTTCAACAATATTTTCATGTTTGAATGTGAACTACACTAACAATCTCTTGCATGATCAATTGGAGAAATACCAACCATCCAAAAGGGGCTACAAGGACTGAGGCCTTGAAGCAACCTACAAGGCTTAGCCCCTCACCAAGTGGAAGAGTGCACTTGTGCAATTTTTTCCATAACACCGCATAAGGCACTCCTCGAATCCATTGCTATATGCCATGAAGAATAGGAATGGCTTCAAATGCTTGACTATGAGCACATCCCATTCTGATGCCGAAAATTCCATGAGCATGGAAATCTCTCTAGGGATTGTCCTTTGAATGTTGTTCCCAATAAACCCAATCAAACCCCTGAGGTAGATGAATATGGCTACACAAATATCACAAATCGCGGGAAACAATCCAAAAGAACCCCGCTACTGAAGCAACCTCGAAAGGGAGAGTCTAGTAATCGATTTAAATCCCACAATGACTTTCAATAGGAGACAAAAGAAGCAGGGCAATCTGAATCACCATCATTTCCAATACGTGACAAAACCACCAATCGGGAGCATCAATATCAATCCTGGAACCCTAGCAAGGAGGGGGTCAAAACCTTGAATAATAAGCAGAAGAACATTGAGATCGAGTCAGCCACAAATCCATATATGGTTTCCAATCACGAAGAAGTTGAATATATGGACCTAGGCAGCCTGGATTTGCAGAGCATGGAATATGCATGCAAGTGAAAGGATCACAAATCAATCTTAAGCAAACAAATCCATTTATTTAAGGAATCATTGCTCAAAACAAGAGCCAAAGTTCCTTTAGGAGTCTACATTATCAAGCTCAAAGAAACAAAAAAGAATCCAAAGGAAGCAAGGAAAAAAGGGCTAAAGAGAAACAAACAATGGCTCGGAGAGGTTGGAGAACAACTAGTTGACTCAAGGAAATATGCCCAACTCACTGAGATCTTATTCTTCTATCCCCCACATTTCGCAATGAAATTCATCTCCTCGAATATAAGAGATGTTAATGGAAAATCAAAACATAAGTTACTACGAAACAAACTCAAGTAGGAAGAACCTCAAATCCCAATGCTTCAAGAAACAAAATGCGACAATGAAACACTTGAAAAAATGGTCAAGCAAATATGGAAGGATTCACAATCCACGATAATAGTTTCCAAGGGCTCAACTAGAGGCTTAGCCTTGCTCTGGAACCCAAAATAAATATTTCTCAGTGAATTCATAGTCACTCACCATTCCCTTACGGCAAAATTCCATCTCCTTGGGTCAAATATTGTCGGAAGTATAACCAATGTTTATGAGCCACACACCACTCCCCAAAAGCTACTATTCCTAGACACCCTCACTTGGCTTGCAGAGCAGACAGTCATGAGTCAATGGACTCTTGGAGGGGACTTTAACATCATCAAAGTCCTTTTGGAAAGAAAACGATGGCGATGAAGACTAGATCGGGACAACGCACTATTCTAGGACACTAACCAACACCTTAGGTTGGTTGATTTATATGCTTCTAATGGTATATACACTTGGAATAATAAGCATGGAGGGGAGCAATAGATTGCATAAAGACTAGATTTATTTTTAGTGTTAGAGACCACTATGATACAGGGGGCTAACTTCAAAGTGACCATTCTCCCAGCAGCGGGCTCAAACATTGGCCCATCAGTCTTCTTTGGCACATATCAGGTACACCCAAAAAATATCTTTTTTAAATTTGAAATGCTTTGGCTTAACCACCCAAGTTTTAAAGAAAATCCCAGGAGGTGATGGACAAATCTAGATAATATTCATGGCTAGCCTATGTATTGCTTTCAGAAAAAATTGAAACACGTTAAACTACGTTTAAAATAGTTGAACAAAGAAGAATTCATAAATATTTTTCAATCTCAAAAATATTTATATGGAACAACGGAGGCCATTCAAATTCAAATAATTCAAGAAGGCTGTACTCTAGCCCCAGAGGAAGTTGAGGGCTGAGGCCAACCTCCAATTCCAAATATATGAACGGTGTGATGAAGAAAACATCCTATGGTGCCAAACGTTTTGGGTTCAATAGATCAAAGAGGGGGAAAAGAACATCACTTTCTTCTATTGTTCCATGCTCCAATACAACCGAGCCAAAAAAAATCACCTCTCTGCTCAACTCTAGAGGGGATAAATTGACTACACATGAAGATATGGAGCAAGAATTTGTCTCCTTCTACAAGTACCTACTCTCATAATTGGTTTAAGACATATCAATAGCCATCAATAAAATTATTAGACATATCCCCCAAATGGTCTCTCATGAACAAAATGATAGCTTAATGTGACCCGTTGAAGAGACAGAGATGGAGGAGTTCGTCATGCAAATGGAAATAGGAAAATATTCAGGTATGGATGGATTCACCACATACTTTTTCCACCATTTTTTGTATCATATTAAAGAGGATGTCCTAGATATTGTGAAAGACTCCAAAGGAGCTGCTACAATCCTACCTTCTCTCAACTCCACATTTTTGGCTCTCATACCCAAAGAAGACCAAGCTACTAATCCAAGTAAGTACAAACCCATATCGCTTTGCAGAGTCATTTATAAATTAATCATGAAAGTCATTGTGAATCGCCCGAAGCCTATATTGCATGGTCTAATCTCAATGGAGCAATCAGGCTATGTGGAGGGAAAGCAAATTCTTGATGGTATTATCCTAGCCCATAATTTCATTCATTCCCTTAAACATTCAAGGAAACAGAGCATGCTTCTTAAGCTTGACATGTCGAAAGCTTTTAACAAATTAAGTTGGTAATACATAGATCATGTTCCAATTGCCTTGGGCTTCGGCCATAGATGAACTCGATGGATCATGGCTCTCACCTCTTCTCACATTAATTCCATATTCATTAATGGGGTCCCATCTCTCCTCTCCCACCTTCAAACCTTCTCGCAACATCCTACAGGGAGACCCTCTTTCCCCCTTCCTATTCATCCTTATTGTAGAGGGCCTAAGTTGTCAT
This sequence comes from Larix kaempferi, assembly GCA_027924585.1. Lineage (NCBI taxonomy): Eukaryota > Viridiplantae > Streptophyta > Pinopsida > Pinales > Pinaceae > Larix > Larix kaempferi. The sequence goes on along the minus strand of BSBM01000147.1, from coordinate 9,113,196 downwards.
ATTCAGCCTACCTCTCACTTCGGTAAAATCTATGGCGTTAGTTTTCATAGCCTGTTTTAAAGCATACTTATTAGGAATTTGTGGATGAAACCCTCCTGGTGGAGCATCCTTGGGATAAGGAATCCAAATCATTTAAGCAAGTTCTTAGAGACTTCACAGAAGCTTCTTGCACCTCCATCAATGAGGTAAAATCCCAGATATTGTTTTTCAATACTCCCCATCTAATCCAGAGAAGCATTTCCAGAATCCTCAGCATCCAAAGAAGCTCCCTTCTATCCAAATAGGCTTAGTGTCCTCCTCATCGACTCTTCCATCAAGCATTCTTCTTGGAAAGACCTGTTTCCAAGTTGGAAAAAAATATCATGTTGGAATTTTTGTACTCTCAATTGTTGAGTCTAATGTTGTCATTGATGTCAAAGAGATTGTTGAACTTGGTGATGACATTGAATTCTTAAAGCCAATTTGAAGAAGTATATAGAAAATATGTGTGCAAGTATCTACAAGTCAAAGGAAGTCTTAAAACTAGGTTACATAACAAGGGTGTTTGCGCATGGCAATCTAATCCCACCTAGTCATTGCACTCCAGCGTGTAGGTCCCACCAAGCTATGGAACTAGTGTGCGCAAGACCCACAAATTCATGGCACTCCATCCGCACAAGATAAGACAAGTGGCAGATGTTTGGGTAATCTTGACCGAAAAGAAAGGAAGAAGGGGTATCACCGACTTAGATATGCCCCAACTTGTGGACATATCAATTGAGCAAGTTTAGTATAAATAAGAGTTAGATTGATGAATCAAAAGTAATCTTAGAAGCACAAATGAAGTAGTATTTTGAGTTTGCAAGATTCGAGTGAGATGAAATGCTTAGGGGAATCAGAGGCAATATGAATTGAAGAAGTGCGTGAGGTTACAATACATGCAGAATAACAAGGAGCAATTGAGCAAATATAAGGAGCATTTGTGAGAAAATCCCAAGGAGCATGTGGACGAGTAGGTGCACAATGGAGATGTAAAATTATTTTGTGTTTTGGAATATTTGGTTTATTAGGGTATCAATGGCTCGTTGATACAAAAGAAAAAAATAGTAAAGAGTTGAGTGCACAGAACATAAAGCAGAACAATAGATAGTGCGCAGAACTGTAGCAATGTACAGATCGAAGAAGTGACACATAATCAAAGCAGTGAGCCAAATTAGAGCAGTAGAAGAGTATACAACTTGAGAACAAGAGCATAGACTGAATCAAGTGTAGTACTATGTAGAATAGATAGAGAAGCACAGCAGCTGCGCAGTACTGAAGTAGAGCACACAAGTGTGCGTAAAAGTAAAATAGTGAACAAGAAAAGTGTGAAGGTGTGTGCACAAACTAGAAGACAATGTGACATAAGAACATTTATTTCTATATCTAGGGGTGGTAGGACGGGACAAGGAAAGGATATTGCAGTCTCCTCTCATGTTGGTGCCTGAACACAACAAGTTGGTGCTTTCACAAAGGATTGGTTGTCCTCACAGGTTGGATCCTGTACCAACAAGTTGGTGCTTGCGAAGAGGATTGATGTCCTCACAGGTTGGAGCCTGTAATTAGCAAGTTGGTGCTTGCATGTGGGATTGTATCCCAATCAGATTGGTGTCTGAGTGAGTTGGTGCTCACATCATTGGATATTGGTGTCTCCTAAACCTGTTTGTAATAAGAAGATATATATATATATATCTATATAAAGTTTCTCTTCAGATTCTCTGTGCAATACTCTTTGTATTTGGAATTACTTATGATGCATGGTTTATATGTTAATGAATGATGACATAGAATAATAATTGTTTGAAAGGATGAAAAGTGCATGATATTGATTCACCCCCTGCCTCAGTATAACTTGAGGTCCAACATCAATCTATTCGCCCAGCTTGCCCTTGTCAAATATGTCCTGCAAGCAATGCCCATATATCTCTTTTTGTCATTATGGAACCCAAATACATTCTTAAAGCAATTAGAAATTTGTAAAGGAATTTTTTATGGAGCAACTCCTTAACCATAAAAAATGGGCCCTGGCCAGTTGGGACAAACTCTCTCTGCCCAAATCTGCAGGATGTCTTGGCCTATGAGATACAGAGGCTAGAAACATAACCATGAGAGCCAAAACTTGGTGGAGATGGGTCACTCACAATCGGGAGTCATGGGATATGTTATGGTAGGAAACATATTCCCACGGGATTGACAAGCAAAATCTTATCAAAATGGATGGCAACATTAAATATTCATTGATATGGAACTCGACATGGGATAATAAGAATCTAATCCAAAAACACTGTTTCTAGGAGGTGAAAGATGGAAATGAAGCCTTGTTTTAGGAGGATTCATGGCAACAACTCCCTGGGTTTGTTGACACACACCCCATGCCTATCGTCCAATAGCGCCTCACAAACAATAATATGCTGAAAGTTAAACACTTCCGGAAACCACAAGGAAACATGTAAAGCTATTGGGTTTGGATTCACCCATCTCAATGTCCAAATGGGAGAAGAGAAACTTGGGTGGACATTTGGGAAGAGCTCCAACAACACCATATCAAAATCAAAACTGGGTAAGATATACGATCCATTGGGGATATAAACCAAGCGACAACTTCACCTTAAAAGAGGCATACTACCTTACTATTGGCCATCATGATCTTCCTCAAGAACGAATTTGGAATAAGATATGGATTTCCAAACTTTGGCCCAAGGTCACTCTTTTCTCCTAGTTAGTTTCTCATAGGAAGATACTCACATGGGAAAATCTGCTTAACCGGGGCTTTGAATATCACTCATTTTGCATGCTTTGATAAGCCAATTCTCAAATACTGATAACATTCTTGATGGATGTGACTATATGATTACATTATGGGACAAAGGATCCATGATATTTTGAAAATCAGATCGAGTTCATGGTATTATTGTCTCAACCATTGAACACTAGTCGAATAATCCTTTTTCGAATCCCCTCCTAAATAGAATCTAGAAACTGTCCCCACGCTTCCTGATCTGGGTGACAAGGAAAGAAAGGAACCGCCATATTTTTAGGACACTAGCATGAATCTCAACCTCATATAGGCTAAGATCAAACACAATATAGCAGAAATTATAAACCGTTACCATTGGATAGACCAAGACCTCCAGTTCAATCAAAGAGAGCAATTCATCTTTCAAGAATGGGAAATTAAGCTCCAACCCACACCTCTCCCTCCTAGTAGAGGTATTTAGAGGATCTCTAGTCCGAAGTCCTAGTCCCTCCCTCCTCAAGGTTTCTTCAAACTAAAATTTGATGGTGCCTCCAAAGGCATTCCTGGTCCCGTGAGATATGGCAGAGTCTTCCAAAATGATAAGGGTCACATCCTTACTATTTTTCATGGTTATATTAGACAGGAAACCAACAATGTTGCAGAATAATTGGCCTCACCAAAGGTATGCAGATGGTCATTTCTCTTCGATTCACCAAGTTAGTGATCGAAGTTTATTTGAAAATCCTCGTACACTTGTCGTGGCACTTACTTCATAACACCCATGTTAATCTATTAGACAAGAATTGGAGATGGGAAGACAACTTACACCGCATGGCCTCTGTCCTATCTAGCATTCCAGTAATTATTCATTCCCATGTCCATCGGGAGTCCAACAAATTAGCGGATCAACTGGCCAATGAAGGAGTAGACAACAAACAAGTCCACTCTAAGTGGCACTGAGAAGCGATGAGAGAATCCCTATTCAAAGATTATTTCCAAAGAATGGTCGCCCAGGAAAATAACTTCTCGAATGGGGTGAGAAACTTGGCACAAGCTACCTCTAACATGCGGACAACGGACAAGGAAGATGGCATTAATACTTGATTTTATTCGCATGAATAGGATGATGTTGGGTGTGTGAGGGATTATGTTGGAGGATCGTCGATAGAGCAAGGGTGGTGATTGCAGCGTGCAACAATCAATGGATTTTGATGGGATATGTAACACATTCAAGAATATGAATGGGACTAAGTACTTGGAACGGTAGAGTTAGCATTGAGTTGAGCCTCCTAGATCGTTGGAATGCCATTTTTCTTGGTGATAGTAGGGAGCGTATTATCATGCAAATCCGGGAAGTTGAGGAACCTCTTTTTTTAGGGATCCACATCTACCTATGACTCCCAACAACCTTGCACGACATCAAGAGTGCGGATTCTTGGAGATAGGGTTCTCGACGGGATTTTGTTGGGTTTTTCGTGGTTGATCTTTAGGTATTAGTGGGAGCGCTAAAGGTTCTCAACACCATGGTGAGGAAAATATCTCGCGGTAGAAGTGGTGTGGGTTCTCAGTAACATTGGTTGGAACATAAATATAACGATATCACTCCTTCATATATCCGTAGTGAAATCGACTAGGGGAAGTCCACTATGATGGCATAAGTTCAGGGGAAATTGGTTGGTAACTAGGTAGGGGGCATCTGCGGTGGCTTAAAACCTTACTGGGTGCTCAAAATCATGCTCAACCGGCTTCTATAGGAAAAGGAGCAGACTCAAGTTGGTATTTAGTTCGTGTTGGCTTCCATCCATTATGATGTGAACATTGTTCATTGCAAACTTGACCTGCTAGCGGGAGTGACCAACTCCCCTCTATAAATCCCACACTCATATCCGGTTAATTCATAAATCAAGCCTCAAGCTCCTAATTCTTAGTATTTTTTATTTCTTTTAAGTCTCAGTTTAGCATGTTCTCCTACATGGGTAGCTTATTTCTAGTTTGGTTTCTGTTTGGAACAATGTTGCTTTTCAGTCTCAAACTTTGGCAGTTCATCCCGGTTTCCCTATGTAGGGCAGGACCCCCCAAACAATTTTCTCAAGACTCTTCTCTGGTGTTTTTTGACTGAGAATGCGCCTCTCCATTAGCTGGCATGGTTTCCATCTTGGCAGGTCAGCCATGGAAGCTCCAGTTTTGTATTCGTAGTATTCAATATTTTTCTCTTTTGTTATTATAATTTTCTAGCTTCCAAAAAAAAGTACATCAAGAAAATCATAAGTAGCAAAATTTTGTGATTCAAATATGTTGACCAAAATGAAGGTCGACAAATTCAATTCAAAAGAATTTTCACCCACAACCTTAGTGATAATATAACGATAATGTAAGGTCATATAATAGTGGTTTAAGCTCCATGTGGGGCCTTTAAGTCACTTTTTCTACAAGTGCAATCATAAGTTGTTAGCGACCCAAAACTTGTGTAGAACACAATATTGATCTGTTAGAAAAACATGATCTCAGAGCAATAACAATAAACAAGATGAAAATATAAACCACATAAAACACATCACAAGAGAGACACCAATATAACATGGTTCACCCAAGATGGGCTACGTCCACACAGAAATTTCCAGTCCTTATTATTATACCATCCAACAAATGAAGGGATACAACTTGCAGCACATCCACTGCAACTTCCTCTTCACTCTCTCATAGTCTCTCTCACACAATCATAGAGATCTTTGCAATGCTACAATAGACAACCGTATTACAATGCCTTCATTTTAAAGAGTGATTACCATGGGAAAATACTATGGAACACCCAATACCATGGGCCCATAAATCACCCATTATTGACCAATTTATGACTATGAATTTACAACATTTTACAAGGCATTTTTTTCCGAAATTTTCGCTAGACCCCCCACGACGACTATTTTGGGGGTAAATCCCCCCCAAACCCCCCCTTCATGGGTTGGGATCCAGACCACGACTAAAACACGACCTCTGAATAAGGAAGATCAGGATCCATGTCCAACATGATCATGTCACTTTGTATTTAGTGTCTGCTTTGTGCATATATCATGAACTTGTTGTTGGGTCTGTTCAACAAATTTGATTTCTTTATCAACGAAATTCTTAACATGGTATTATTATTTTTGCACTAATGCAATGGGAAAAGCTACATCAATTAGGGTTAATGCTCGGAACCGTGGGAAACTTGAAAATGGTTGTGGGCAATAGAACTGTAAACAGTTGTGTTGTAGATATGTTAAGTATAATGGATGCCTTCATTTGATGTACATGGATGCTCAGAGTTATACATTATGAAATAAGTAGAATCATTGTGTTGACTACCGCTATATATCCATCAATCTGGGGATGGAAGGTAGTAGATGTGGTCAGCATGGTGCCCATCCTAGACTAATGGTTAAACAAAATGATATTTAGAAATTTGATGTCCCTATTAGAAACAATGGTATTTTACAACCTAAACATGCTTGAAGAAGAGCATCCTAGACAAATGGTTAAACAAAATGATATTTAGAAATTTGATGTCCCTATTATAGACAATGGTATTTTACAACCTAAACATGGTTGAAGAAAATCTTAGCAATGGCTTATGTTATTACACTCTTTTTGCATGGTGGCAAATTCTCCATCTTAGATAATCGATCAACAACCACAAAATCACAATCATAACCATGCTTGGTTGATTTCAAACTTAACATAAGATCCATGGAGATTTACACCTATGGATTATTTAGAGTGGGTAGAGTATATAACCCTTGCTTCTTATTCATAGGTTTACTAATGGCATAGGAAGTGCACAATTTGATATAGCACCTAATAAGACTATTGCGAATAAAAGGACATGTATGTGAACAAAATGACAACCTTAGGGAATGTTCCTAGAGATATTTTTTTTAAATCGATTTTATAAGAGAAACTTGTTAAAATGTAGTTGTTTCTTAAATTTTGGGGTGGTTTTGTAAAAAATATGTCAGTTTTCATTAAAAATTAATCACGAGAAAAATAGAGATGTTTCAAGGCTTAACACAATTGTCTATAATGCAAACTTTCCATGCTTTAGAAAAACACTATTTTGCAAAATAGTATAAATTTTTGTAGAATATAAAAATGTAAAAAAATAGGTTTTAAAATTTTTGAAATTCAAATATGATTTAATCATAATAGAAATTCATTCAAATTTATAAATTAAAAGTGGATAAATATGGTTTATTAATAATAAAAAAATATGAAAAATCACTATCGCTTCATTTAAGTTCAAGAACATTCTTCTTCAACTAATTCTTCCTTATCTACAATGATAAATGTATATTTTTCTTTAAAAAAAACAATATACATGTTCTTCCTTATCTACAATAATAAATGTATATTTTGCTTTTAAAAAATAACAACATACATGTTACTCCTTAATGAGAGGATCCCTACAAATCTCTCCCTCATGGAAAACATCGAGGGAAACATTGTTTTCCTTCTTTCAACCCTCCCCTCAATGAATCCATATTTTCCCACCCTCATCCCTTTCTTTCCCATGACATATAACCCCCCCCCCTCCACGAACCCAACATGAATGAATAAATAAATAATGTAAAAACATAATTTAAAAGAAACCTAACAAAAAATAAAGGGATTTGAGTAAAATAGATTTTTTTGTTTGCTAGAATCTCTCTAACTTGTAGGAGTGGCCTTTGGTCTAAGAAACCTTGACCTAGGGGCATCTAAGCCATCAAAATAACCTGGGATCACACCCATCCTGGTCCACACCAACCCTCTACTGGTTGGATTTTGGATGTCTCCTCCCAACTAGCACACCCTTAAGGGGAATTGAACCCAATTCACCCTGCTAACGAGACCCTCACCTTAACCGAATGAGCTAGCAGGAATTGACAAGCAAAATGTTGAATAAATTCTACCAAGTCAATTTTATTTTCATCCATGCATATATATAATTACTTACTATATATTAGGATTAACATTTTGTGTGAAACAAATTAGGATTAACATTGTATCTTTTTTATTTACTTAATATTTTATTTTAGGTTTTTAATTTTAGATTATGGCTAACAATGTATATTTTTTATTTATTTAATATTTTATAAAAAAATTAAAAGTGAAACTTGTTAGCTCCAAGTTTATCATGAAAAATAATTACACATCTCCCTCAAACTGGGTTGTATAAAAAGTGTTCATAGACATAATACGATTTTTTAACTTTAAACTACGTGCACGTGCACACACACGCGCGCAGCGCGCGGGCTCGCACGTGCGCGTGATTAAAAAAACCATAACATTTTTATTACTTGTCAATGTAAAAATGCTTTCTTCGGGTGTTATTGCACATATATATATAAATTGTCTCCAATATTTCTCAAACTCCTCCAAAAATAGTTCAATGCTTTTCAAAAATATCTACCTTATACTATTTTATATTGTCCAAGTGATGGTACCTAATGTTCAAAGAGCACATCTACCTTAAAAAAATATGTTGTTTTAACAACATAGAAAGAGTCATTGGAATTAAATTAGTTATACTCTTCCTCTAATATAGATTATAATGTAATTGTAGGAAAACAAAGGGCCTGTGTGATCTCTACCACAGAGTCCTTTGAATTTATCACTATGAGAAACTCCCTGGGTGGGAGTTGTAGTCATTCTTTAGAGATTAAATATGCTTTCTGATTGTGTTCTCTATAAATATGGCTTATGGTGAAATTATTGAATGCACCTATTATTTCCCTTAGATAAGTTGTTATCCCCATCAAATATGTATTAATGATTTGTTAAGACCCCTGCATCCATTTCACTAATAGTGTAAAATCCATGGATACCTAAAGATCTTCTATACTTGCATCAAAGGCTAACTTAAGGAGTGTCTTAAGAGCCATTAGTTTAGCTATATTGTTTGTTCCTTGTCCTAGGCTTGCCTTAAAAGTGAGAAAATGATTATTTGAGAAATAAATAAGTCCTCCTAATCCATAGTTCTATATCTGCCTCTGGAAGCCACCATAAAAAATCTCTAACATCTAATTTTATCAAAATTCAATTCTCCTAACTACCTCGGGAGAGATATTTTTGGATCCTCCATAAAGTAATTAAATATTGATACAACCTGAGCAAAGACCTGATAGGTTTGAAGTTGAACATCCTCAAATAAAATTGTGTTACGAGCTAACAATAGACCCCACATACTAGGAAAGGTAAAGGTATGAAAGGCTTGAGTTCCTACCTGGAAAACCACTTTTTTTAACGTGCTTTAATACTACCCTCTTTCCATAAGTCCCTAATCTTCAACTAGTTACTAATGTCCTTCCAAACTTGTATAGAGAAAGACAGTGGACAAAAGTATGAGTAGTGGTTTCTTCCGTTAATATGCACAACATACAAATACCAGGACTAGTTATATTCATTTTCTATCTAGCTTCATAGGTTAGTACCTTGTTCTATAAGGCTAACCACATGAATGTTTTTTTTTTTTGGGGGGGGGGAATTTCACCTTCCAAATATGTGTCCACCACTAAACAATAGGTTAATGGTCTCATGACACCAAATACTGGAAACCTAGATTCATTGAATAATATCCTATAGTTTTGTTTCCCATCCAAATTAAAATCTCTAGATCCTCGTAGAGATGAGTATGATATTTACTTGGTTAAAGAATATATAAATCCCAGGCTCTATCCCACTCATCCTGCAACAAATCGCCTGAATTTTTCCAACCTTGATACCAAAGGGTTGTCCTTGTTTGATCAACAAATCAATTAAGAATCTCATGTTATGGGCATGAACAAACTGTACTAATTCTTGTGCTAGGATGATCTTATTCCCAGGGATCACAATGGCATCTTCTCCCACCTTTACCATTGCAAGACTTATAACCTTCAAATCCAACACCCTTCTTATTATATGGAAAGAAGAGACCAATGGATTCCAATGAATAGAATCATTCTTTGAGGACTTATCCTTCTTCCTTATCCAGCTCAAAATGGAATCTAGAGCTAAGTGCTATTCTGTAATGAGCATATTTCATAAATTATCCTTTGTTATCAAATTCCAAAGTGTTTTTCCCATCAGAAAGGAGCCAAAAGAAATAATATTTTTTACCCCAACCGCCTTCCCCTTTTGGATTAGAGATCGACCTCCAATTCGTCTAATGAGTGCCTTCATGTCCTTCTTTCCCAATCCACAAAAAATAAAAGCATCACCTATGATTTTTTTCCAAAACTCTCTTAGGAATGTGAGCCAGATAAAGACAATATATCAATATCGCTTCCATAACAGACTTAACTAAAGTTAGTATTCCTCATCTAGACAACCAACGATTACACCCCATAATTATCCTCTTCTCAGTCCTACCTTTTAGCTAGCCCCAATCTTGTTTGCCATAGATTTAGGTTTTAGTAAAATTCCTAAAAACTTAAACCCCTCGTTAAAATCATATTTCTAAAATGAAATAAATTTAAAAGATCATGTTCCACCCTCCCTCCAATTCCATAAAAACAAAAAGCATACTTCTGTGAACTTACTTCCATATCAATGGCCTTACAATACAAAATCAAAATATCCCACAAAGCTCCGCTTTCTATCAATGAACCATTAATGAATAAAATTACTTCATCAACTAACAGTAAATGGGTTGGAACAAAATCTAGACACACCCTTACTCCTTGTAATCTTATGGTCCTTTTGGCTTCAAATATGGACCCGCTTAAATTTCGGCAAGTAATAGAAACAAATAAGGAGAAAGAGGGAAACCCTACCGAAGACCCATAGTAGGGGTGAAGAAAGGAGAATAAAATCCATTTACCAATACAACAAAGGATATTGACATCACACATCCCATAATCCAATTCACCGGACTAAAAGAGAAACAACTTGGATTAAGAGAAGTCAAAGAAACAAAGAACAAACTTGACAATCATTGCACTCATATTCTTAGTTTTGATGTTATGGATACCTTCATGTTCAACACCAATCGCATTGTGAACATCTCATCCTTCCAAAAACCCAAACTGCTTCAGTGAAATAAATTTAGAAAGAAGTTTTTTTAGTCTAATCGTGAAGACCTTCTCCATAATTTTATAGACATAGTTGCAGAAAGAGATTGGCCTAAAATTGTCAGAGATATGGATCTAACTAAACTAGCTTACCTATCTATGCAAACAATAACATATCACAGTAAATAAGAACAAAAAAAGAATAAGAGAAAAGAGTACACCAGATATACGTGGTTCACCCAATTGGGCTACGTCCACGGGAAGGTAGTCTTCTATTATCTCTAGAATATCTCCCTCAAGCTCACAAGAGAGCAATGCCAATAACCCCAATACAATATAGAAAGATCATGATGATATGATCCACGCTAGTGATCACAGTGTATGATTGGATTAGACTCCTTTGACTCTATTATATACTAAGAGATGAGGAGGAATTACTCTCACATATTACATGTGGGATAATATAATTCTCCATAATAACATCTCTTTATATAATAATGAATATCAAGAGTATATTTTACCATAATGAATATGGGATATAATGTATTACTCGTTTACATAAGATTGTGGATATCTTCCGACATAATACAAAGACATTATTACCTTCCAAGGAATATAAAATATTCCAACACTCCCCCTTAATAATGGCTGGGAGAAAATCTCACTAACAAAGGAAGGAAGGAGTCATTACTGATCCCCCTTGATGACAACTTTCAGAAGAACCAAAGCTGCAAATAAGAAGAACACTTCGGCTGATGGAATTTGATGAAGAACAACCGCTTCTCACTGAACCATGAAAGTGCACACGAACTAGGTTGTACGATGAAAGACCAACAAGATGCCAAGATCTAAAGAGAATCATTTATGGCTACTAGATCCAATAGATGTCGAGAACATGTGACGCAATCCAACAACAAGGTGCCTAGATATAAAGAGAAGCCGCCATTGCTACTAGATCGACAAGATGCTTAGATCACCACAAGAATCATCACAACCATAACTGATAGCTGAAGAACTCTGATATAACATCCACACCAACGTACAGATACCTTTTGACGGCTGATACAATAGAACATGTGGCTAAGAACACCACAACAGTGTACAAAAATACCCAGATGGTCAATACACATGCGGATAGCAGACATTCTTCCAATCAAGGTGCAAATAGAAATATCTGTAGAAGATCTCAAACATCGAAGGAACAACACCCCAATGGTCTACACATCGAAAATGATATCTACAGATGAACATCATGACTTTAACAGTAGAAGATGCTGCTTCAATATGTCTGGAATGAGATGAAAGCCTAAATAGAGAACTTATCTGCACAAGAACTTTCAAGATTAAAGCATATAAAGATCATAAAATAAAGGTGCTCATACATAAATGAAAATGCTTATACACCAAAGGTAAGCAAACATCATATAAAAAGATGGCAACATAATATGATCAAATAAAAAATTAACTTGCTCATTAAGGAAAATGAAGTTACTTTTACACATTAAGTGTCAGCCACAACATATAAATAGTGAAACCAAGATTTCACTTAAATATATGAAAATTTAGTCATCAAGCAACTAATCTTAAGCATAGGCGCATTTCTTATTAGTATGACGTTAATATGCAAGAGATGGATGCCCTAAAAATGCCAGTGCTTCCATATATGAACGTTAGAGACAAGAAACACATGTCAATGCTTCCATATAAGAACGTTAGAGACAAGTAAGAACAAGATAACCTCTGCAATCATAAGAATAGAAATCCCATTGCAACAAGAACAAGGTGCTCATGATAAATAGTTCAAGATTATAAGAATGCTCAAAGCCATATAAATATTGAGTAAAAAAATGATCGAAATAAACATGACATGAGGTATATAAATCAAAATGTTTAATATGATCAACATATAGCAAATTAAGATCAACTCATGATATCACTTATAAAAAATTATGAAATGCCAAGTCACTAATGGTCTTAATCATGGGTTAATTTCTTGTTAACACTATGTAAATATGCAAGAGATGAAATGCGTTGGAAATGTCAATGCTTCCATATAGGAATGTTAGAGACAAATAACACATGTCAATGCTTCCGTATAGGAATGTTAGAGACAAATAACACAGGAACTAGATACAATCTCTGCAATAAATGAGAAAGAAACTATATCCCAATTAAATAACTTATGACAAGCCAAAAAATTATGATATCACATAGATTTAAAAATTGACTTTACTCAAGGAATTAATTAGCAAAAGCGGATAATGATCATAAAGAGATTGCTTATATAAAAAATAATGAAATTGATTTTACACAAAGGTAAGCAATAACTCATAAATAAAGCAAATAATGATAAAAAGATAACACATATGAGATTGTTCTTATAAAATTGCTTTTATAAACATGACATGATTAGAAATCAACATGATTAAACAAAAAAGAACAAATTCATTATTAAGTATCGTGTTAACATATTAAGCATTAGATGGTTTAGAGCTATCATCATGACAAAATACTAGAAATCCATGCCCTTAAAAGATGCCAAAGTTTCCATATAGAAATGTGAGACAAATATATACCAAGAACAAGAAATAATCTCTTAGTAAACATGATTAGAAGCAACTAATCTAAATGCAAAAAGATGAATAACAGAAAACTTAAATACTTTACCATACTGATCTGAATCTGCAAAAAACACAGTTAGAAAAACAGTAAAGGAAAGAGAAACTTTTACTTACAACCCTTTTGATTGAGTGCCAGGACTTGCCCAAAATTATGTTATGTCCACGAAGGTGGCTCCAGAACAGCTTTTCCAGTTCCAAACACAGGTTATAATAAAAATTACGACAAAAATTGATCGAGTTATGAGGCCGAAAACAGTGTTGAATCTAGCGAAGACGGAAACCTGCACAAAGTCTACCAAACTTGGATAAAAGTTGTCGTTTTGGCAACCCGAAGGCCCAGAATTCTATTCTATTCACTAAGGTGGATCCAGAACAGCTTTTCCAGTTCCAAAAACAGGTTATAATCAAAATTTCGATAAAAACTGACCGAGTTATGAGGCCGAAAATAGTGTCGAATCTGCCAAAGACGGAAACCTGCACAAAGTCTACCAAACTTGGACAAAAATTGTCGTTTTGACAACCGGAAGATGGATCTCCTTGAGGAGAATAAGAAAATCATATAGATCTACAAAAACAACTTCAATAAACCCTTGAATTTTTTTTGCAAAAATCTACACAACAAGGTCAGGGTTAGAAATAAAAAACGACAGAAATATGCCCAGATGTGAAGAGAAGCCTAATGGCTACCAGATAGAAAGCAAATCTACAAGAAATAATCAATGCCCAAATGATAAAATATTGTTTGAAAGCAATAGAAGGTGCTAGATCATAGCAACAAGCTCTGATACCATGTCAGAGATATGGATCTAACTAAACTAACTTACCTATCTATGCAAACAATAACATATCGCAGTAAATAAGTACAGAAAGAGAACAAGAGAAAATAGTACACCAGATATACGTGGTTCACCCAATTGGGCTACGACCACGGGAAGGTAGTCTTCTATTATCTCCAGAATATCTCCCTCAAGCTTACAAGAGAGCAATGACAATAACCCCAATACAATATAAAAATATCATGATGATATGATCCACACTAATGATCACAGTGGATGATTGGATTAGACTCCCTTGACTCTATTATATACTAAGAGATGAGGAGGAATTACTCTCACATATTACATGTGGGATAATATAATTCTCCATAATAACATCTCTTTATATAATAATGAATATCAAGAGTATATTTTACCATAATGAATATGAGATATACTGTATTACTCTTTTACATAAGATTTTGGATATCTTCCGACATAATACAAAGACATTATTACCTTTCAAGGAATATAAAATATTCCAACAAAAATACCCATAATGAATTGGCTTATATACCTTTGGTATTAGAGTGATAAATCTAGAATTAAAATTTGGTATCAACATGCCCAACATTAACCTCTTTGACCACAAGATTCGTTCCCAACAAATAAAAAAATCTAGGAAAGAATTCAACCATCGACCCATCTACCCCTGAACTCTTACCTTTTTTAAATGAATTCAGTACCTCCAATAATTCATGCAAACTCACTTCTTCAAACAATATTTCATTGTCCTATAGAGAAACTAGTTCGGGGGAGAAAGAGCACACATTCACTATCTCAACTATGTTTGCTCTCTCAGGCTCTTTATAAAAGTTTGAAAAGTGTTGGGCTCTCAACTCTACAAGGTTCTTAAACCCATAAAAAATTTGACCTACTACACTCTGAAGTTTCCAAATTGTTTTTATGAATTTTCTATGGTACCGATAAAAGAGATTGGTTTTTTCATCCTCAAGCTCCATCCAAACTGCTCGGATTTTCATTCTCCAATCTAACTCACTTTCTCGAAGTAGTTTGGTTCTTTGTGCCTCTAAGTCTGCTAGAGTATTTAGGTCCTCCTCCAAAAAAATCCCCTTTGTATTGTCATCAAATAGAGAATAAATAGTCTAATCTATCTCTTTTAGGGATTTGTCTATCTTAACTTTTTTAGCTTACCAATCCACCACCTTATCCTTTAATTCCTTCAATGAATATGCAAATTTTGTACTAGCAAGGATCATCAAATCTGACATAAATGGCTACCAAACCGACTTTACTAACTCCTGGAACCCTTCCTCCTCCAACCAAATTGATTTGAACTTGAAAGGAAAAGAATTATTTTCCTTGGCCTTATATAAAAGAAGATAGATGGGATTATGATTTGATCCTCCTCTAGTCCCCACCCAACTCTTATGTAGATTCACACTATTTAACAAATGTTATGAAACCAAAAATATATCCAATCTCTTTGACACTCTATTGATCCGGGACTCTTATTCCTCCACCTTTGATTAAATATAAGTGTATCCACATCAACCAACTCTGCAAACCTAAACTAATGCTAAAGAATACCCTAATAAAACACCCAATTGAGTAGTGGATCCCCATATTTTGATGTGAAATCCAGTTCCTCTTGAATAATTAGATTCTTCTCCTTTAAAATAGAGAGTTAAAATAAGTTGTCTTAGAAACACAGCTTATTATCGTAACGCCCATACACATTCAATATGGAGACTCGCAGATCCAATCTATTGGACATGAATATTGTGTACAAATTTGAATGCACATAAAATTTGTTAATTAATGACAATCCAAGCTTCCAACCTGTGAGTAAACCACCTAATAAACCATTAGCGTCTAGCAACAAAAAATCCGAGTATTTAAAAAGTGACTTGAGATTTCCAATTATTAAATCCCCCCTGCACATAGCCTCTTGTACAAGGAATATGTTCGACCTTTCCTTCTTTTCTAATCTAAATAGGGCTAATATTTTTATAGGGTTGCATAGACCCGTGGCATTAAAAGAGAGGGTTTTCATTAGGGAAATCTCGAGGAGGGTTGAACATATCTAAGAGCCCAAAACAATTTATTTTGTTTACCTTGCGGCATTTATACTACAGCCTTATTATGTGCATGGTGTAGGAAATTTTTAATGTCTACTACACCCTTCCCTACATTTTTCTTATTATCAACCCCTAATCCCCCCAACAAAATGTCAATGGGTGTTCCAAGAAGGCCTTTAGATCAAAGTAGGTAGGGATTTCCATGTGAGGAAACCTTTGACCTAGATATTTTACCATTCTCTTGGTCATCCAACTGAGAAACAAGGGTTTGTTGGACTAGTGATTATGTATAATCCCCCAACCCTTCTGAATTAATGTTTGAGGAAAGAGAACCCCTAGTAACACTAGTCATATTACTTGGGAGGCTACCCTGCATAACCAAAAAATTTCCAAACTCTAATCCACCATCCCTACAAATAGAGGAAGCGGGAAGAGAACTATAAGATTGAAACTTACCCAAAAGATAAAAGGGACGTATTGTTGAAAAACTTGTCCTTCCTCCATTAATACTTTGAATCACCAAATCCTCTAAATCCACTTCAAAGATAATATTCATAGTAGGCAATCTCTCCATCACCCTATGGGTCCTAGTATCCTCTTGACTTCTACTAGAATTCACCAAACCATAGGTCTTTACTAAAACTGTCTTCATCCTTGAAAGTGAATTTATGGGAGTGATATCATCTATCCGAGTTTGACCCCAGGGGATAGTGTTCAACGTAATCTTCACATCTGTCCTTAGTCCCAACTCCAAAAGACCATCCTATTCAACCTCTCTCGACCTCATAATCAAAGTAGTTGTGTTTCTTGGGGGTTCCAAATTAACATTAGGGTTCTTATTAAACTCACCAGGGGTCACTTGAGAGGCTTCTTCCAAACATGCACCAATAACCTTTGTTTTTTCATATGGATCCCCTTTGAGGCTAACTTTAGGAGGTGAATGATAAGCAACTTTACTAGAGGAGGAAAACTATGTGGAGGACCCCCACTTTGGCTGCAAGTCTTTCTTCATGAAGGGATCTATGCAATCTTTCACAATGTGACCAAACAAGTGACATTTGACACAATGGAAAGGGACATTTCAATAATCTAGTGGTTGTGTCTACATGTTATCCCCCACTTCTATGCCAATGCTCTCTACATGTTCTTCAGATAGGTCAATATTCACCAACACTTTAGAAATCGAGCGACATGCACTATATGTATACGACAGATTGACCATCACTATATTCCCCAAAACATTACCCCATGAGAACTTGTCATTCCAGAGTTCTAGAGGAAAACCATGAATTTAAACCCAAAAAGGACCAATTTTGTCACGTCACATTGTGGATCAATAAACAAGTGCCAAAATTTTAGATTCAACAAATAATGTTCTCGATTGCAATGTTTATTTTTGGCCAGGGTCTTAATGTTCTTGATTGCAATGTTTATTTTTTCAACTTTGCTTGCATGCTCAGTTTCAACCTCTAAAGGAGTCTCTGTTTTTTTTTTTGGCAAAATATCTTTGATTTTAGACTGTAGTTCCTGAATGACCTCTCATATCTTCATTATCTTTCTCTCTGAATAAGTGTCATCATTGTTTTGGTCTTTTGGAAGCACATTATATACTTCTTCTACTGGTTTCTCTAGTTTCAAAGCATCCTGTTGTGCCTTTTCCAATTTCTGTTTCAGAGAACTACTTTTTGCAACCGTTTCCTCTACTTCCCTTTTTAACTCTAAAGTATTTTGCATAACTATTTCCTTTTCTGTCTTTATCCTTGAATATTCTTCCTGTAGGGCATCTTTTTCGTTATGGATTTTGCACCAGTTGGCTGCAACGATCTCATGCCTCCATCGAATTGCTTGTGTAATGGATGAATGGAGTGTATGCAATTCATTCAAAGATAGGAATGACAAGGTTATTTCTACATGACTTACTGCATTCTGCATCTCTTGAGTAGGAAGCGTCAATGATGCAGATGGAATCTTCAATTTTTGGTGAAGCTTGATTTATTTTTCTTGCAAAATGGGGTGAGATTCAGATTTGTTTGGAGCTTCTTCTACATTTCTCTATTCTCCCCAGTTTTTCTGTATTAGCTGCTTTATTGCAGCAAACTCTTCATTCATTTTTGTCAATATTCTTCCTTGTTATGTGGTAAGTTCTTCAATATCATTCTCCATGATTCCATGCTCAAAGGATTCTTCGAAAAAATTTCTAACTTCTATGCCAATTTTCTCAAGATCGTCTATCATCAATGTCTGAGTAGAGCTGGGTTTAGATGATTTTCTTTTCTTCTTTGAAGGGGCTTCATGTTGCATCATTTCTTTTCTCTTCTCAGTCTGCTTGGGCGTCTCTGAGTTGATGGTTTCCTCTACCTTGGGTGTTGATTTGTCTGATTGTTCTTGCAGAGCTGCCTCTTCTTCCTATGTTAGTGGAACTTTCCATTATGTGTCCCATGTTTAAACAATTTTTGCAACATCCTCTTCAGAACAAATGAACCTGGTAGTCATCCACCATTTGCTAGGATCCCTCTTTGCATATCTGTATGTATGATGCATTCCAATTTTGAAATGCATGATTCCCTTATATGCTTTGACTACATGAGCTGGTATGCGTGGAGTCTTTTGTAGAATAGATGTGATTTCTTCAGAGTATAAAAAAAAATTGATATTGGTTTCCTCTTGTCTACTGGCAATATCAAGGAACCACATGTTTGTGTACCTTGCCGCTTGGAAAGGTCTCATGTTTTTGTCAAAGAAACGACTTCCCTCAGGTTCCTTCCATCCTGTGAGTGAAACACAAATTAATAACCAGTATAATGAAAGGGATTACCTTTTTCTTGTGCTTCCAGAAAATCTTCAAGAAACTCATTCAATAAAAAGTTTGAACATTTCATATGGATTCCTTCAACACATTTTTCTGCTGCTGCAATGATCGCTGACGAGAGTTGATCCTGGCAGCTTTTTCGAAATAGCTTGCATGCTAGTAATTGGGCAATGAATCTTATCGCTTCATCCTTTATTTGTGCAACTGAAAACCCTCTACTTGCACATTGAGTTCCGTATTTTTGTAATGTCCCCATCCAAATAAATTATCATGGAGGAAAATTTCTACTAAGCTACTAGTTCCCTAGGTTGGGGTGGAAGAATTAAAATTTGAAATAAGGGAGCTATAAGACCCAAAATGACCTTAGACTTACAAATTCACATTAAATGGGCCAAATAATAAAAATGAAAATAAGGTGGCATCGGATCATGAGGGTGCATAAGAGGTTGTGGGACCCATATGTGGAAGATTCCCCACTACACTTGGCATCGTTCTCACACAAATTTGAGTTCAAGGTGGAGGGTAACGTACTTGGAGTATATTTATAGGAAATATTCATGGCAAAAATCAAGGAGACTCGACTTGTAGTGGAAGAGTAACTCCCAATGAAGAGGAAGACGCATACCAGAAAAATTGTGACACTTGTAACAAGATTCCATGGCATATATGACAACAATAATGAAAGAATCTATGGAAAATATGAAAAATTCAGACCTGATGGCAGACCTATGATAGAATCTGACATATCAGGTCTAAAAATAGCCACCAAGAGGGTGCATAAAGGGAGTTATGGTCAACCAAGATTCCCAATTCGAATTGGGGAAAGAGGAGTGCAAGAATGAGGAGGACAACTGCCTCATGAAGGAATCAACCACTAAGTCGAGTTGGGTGAGCATCTTGGAGGGAAATTCGAGCTCATGGAGGGAAGGAGTCCACATGAAGTTAATAAAAGGGGAGGATGAGGAAGGAAAACATCTTTTGGATCATTTTTGTTTTGCACTCTTGGAGAACTTAGCTTGTCCATGCACGGTGGGTGTTTATCTTCCTTGTCATTGAACCAATTTTGAAGGTGAAAGATACATGTCCAAGTTGGTTGGTGGAGAGGCCATTCATAACTCTTATCAGAGCTTAAAGCAAGTGTTATTTGTAGGTTCAATTCCCTCTACAGTTCGAATTCATCTCATAGTTCTTTTTTTTTCTCTTCTTTCATTCTCTTCTCAATGGCTTAGTTCTAGTGTTGATGGCGCACTAATGGATGCATAAAACTTGATGAGGGTTTCTTTGTGACTCCATTGATGTAAGATATGATTTATGGCACTGTGTTGAGCTTCATATCTGATCCATAGCTTGAAACCTCATGTGTATCATGTATAAATTCCAAACAAACCTCTCATTCGAGCTAGTTTTCATCTATATTTTCTTGTGAACTTTTGGAGCAATTACACATCAGATTTGCATCGGATTTTCTCTGTGTTTTTGCAGCTGATTGAGCATCCTATGTTGTACTGTAGATAACCAAGTTACTTTATGCATGCCCTTGGGAATTTGATCAAATTTTATGTAACAATTTCCATGTCTATTGTTTACATTTTCCAAGCAATGTTTATGTGCTACAACTTTTTATTTTATGGGTGCAATAGAAAGTTATAGATCATGATAAACAATGCATTTTGGTTACCATTGAATTCCTTAATCCAATACAAGACTCTTATCATAATTTAGGAAGGTCTGTACAACAATTGTAAAGCCAAAAACTCAGTGACTAGTGGGGGGGTTCAACATCAAAATTGGTAGTATTTTTCCCTTTCAATCCTCCCAGATTAATGCAAGTCACAAATGTCTTTAGAAAGTGCCTGAGTGTCCAACAGATGCATTATAATGTCCTAAGACCCTTCAATCCCTTCCATACACAATTTGAAATCATTTGGGGGCATTTGGAACAGCTTGGGTTTCATTAGTCCAAAGTTCGAATTTGGACAAAATCAAACAAACTTTCATGGTGGGGATGTTACAGTGGTATTAGAGCATGGTCCTTGCACCTGCTCAGGGTGACCATTGATGAGGCCAAGGAGATAAATCCCTCCCCTAGTATCATACATGGAAGATACCCTCAGTGAAGAAGAAGAATTAGGATAAGAAGTAAGCTATGCTGCAGCAATGATCAAGGGTGACAAAGGAACCTCATAAATGAATGAGAAAGAGGAGTTCAAGCATATCACGAAACAAATTTTTGATGACATGACAAGGCATATAATGCAAGGGTTCGACTTGATGGCCAACCAAACTGGGGGAAAATTGGCAGCAGGAAGCAATAGTAGCTCTCATCCTTATGAGAAAAAGGTAGGTGGAGAAACAATCTTCTCAAGGACCGGGCCTCACAATCGACCTAATGAATTCAAGAGTCCAACAAGACCCACTATGCCCAAGTTTCTTGAGCCTAAAGAGGATCCTGGAACTCAGTATGGGATGAAGGAGGTAGTAGAATACCTTCAATATCTCAAATAATCTCAAATCCATAGGAGGTAGTAGAATACCTTTCCAAAATCAATAATTGAAGTCTACCATAGGAAAGGTATCCCTTCCCACTTTTGATGGCTCACCATAATGTTTTTCTAGTGCTTGTAAAATAAATAATTGAAGTCTACCATAGGAAAGGTATCCCTTCCCACTTTTGATGGCTCACCATAATGTTTTGCTAGTGTTGGAAATTAGATGTGCATTTCCAGCTAAATCCAATGGTTGAAAAGGGTGCATTGAAGATGGTTATTCTGCATATTGAAGGAGAAGCTAATGATTGGTGGTTCCATGGACTTAAAACATTAGGACATGACCAAATAACATCCTATGAAGATTTTTTTAACAAGTTGGTGGAGAGGTTTGATTGAAAGGACCCTAAAATTCCTTTGAAGGAATTGGCACAGTTGAAGCAAACTGGAACTCCTAAGGCCTACACGTTAGAGTTTCAAAAATTGGCATTTATGGTCACTGAAATCTCTATGGTTCACTTTGTATTTCTCTATAGTGAAGGGTTGGCTGAACCTTTGAAAGGATTGGTTAAATATCACAAGCCAACTACATTGAAAGATGCCATGAACTTGACAAGAGATCTACAAAATGTGATACCCAAGACGAGGTATCCTCTGAAGCCCACTTTTCCTTCCAAGTTCAAAGATTATAAGAAACCATGTAAAAAAGACTCATTTGGGAAGGATAAAAAAGAGGGACCAAGCAAGGAAGAGCTTAAGAGGAAAAAGCTATGCTTCACATGCCTTCAACCATGGGTTCCCGGGCATAAATGTGCTAACGGGAAAACACATTTCATTGAATTTTTTAACTGACGAGAATGAAGAAATGGAGAAATAAGTACAATAATCATCCCCGGAAGAAGGATATGAAACAACAAAATAAGATCAACCACCACATGAAACAAGGAATATTGCAATACTGTCAAGGGCGCCTTGGTTTCATACCCTTCGATGCAAAGGATTTTTCCAAGGGAAGAAGGTTTTAGTCCTAGTGGATGGAGGAGCGACCCATAACTTCATTGATTTGGCCTTGGTGGAGAGGATAAATTTTCCTACTAAGACATTTGATGGGTTTACATTCATCATCCCAGGTAAAAAATCTATGGCCTATAACACATGGATTCCAAAACTACAACTTACCATAGGAAATTACACTGTTACCGAAAGTTTCTATGTGGTGAATGTTATTGATACGAATGTGGTTTTGGGAGTCCAATGGTGTACTCTATAGGAGAGAATTCAATGAACTATAGAGTACCTAAAATGAGGTTTAAAGATTCATATGGAAAGCCAATATTGCTGAGGGGAATGCACACCTATCCTAACCAAGTGGTGTCCTCCCACGGTATGAGGTCCATTTTGAGATATGGAGACATTGAATGGGATACATAGTGCCTAATCACCTCCCCCAAACGAGGCATAACGGTTTCAAAAACATCCAGAGGAGATAAGGCATCTATTGCACAAGCATGAAAAGGTATTAGGAGACCTTCCCCCTGGAAGGCCACCCGACAAGGGAGTTGAACATGCCATTGTGCTAGAGGCAGGCACCCAACCTATCCAGATGGAACCATACAGACACCCAAAAAGGTTCGGGGATGAGATTGAGAAGGCTATCAAAGAAATTTTGGAGTTGGGACTCATAAGGCCAAGTTCAAGTCCTTATGCTTCATCAGTTGTCTCGGTGAAGAAAAAATATGGAACCTTGAGAATGTGCATTGATTTCGGAGCTCTAAACAAGAAGACAATGAAGAATAGATATCCCATTCCCCAGATAGATGAGCTCATGGATGAACTGTTTGGAGCAAATTTATTTTCAAAGATTGATCTTCAATCTGGTTACCATCATATTCATATGAAGGAGGAAGATGTGCATAAGACTGTTTTAAGGTGCCATTATGGTCATTTCGAATTCCTTTTCATGCCTTTTTTTTTTAACAATGCTCCTGCAACCTTCCAGTCATGCATGAACAAAATATTTTGCAAGCAGCTCTGTAATTTTGTTTTGGTTTTATTTAATGATATTTTTATTTACAGTAAGACATGGGAGGAGCATTTGCATCATTTATAAGTTGTATTGAAAATATTGCATGAACAATCTTTGTTTGTCCAAGTGTGAGTTTGGGTTGACAGAAATTATGTACCTTGGGCACATTATTGGGCAAGATGGTGTAAAGGTGCACTTGGAGAAAGTAGGGTCCATTCTTGATTGGCCACCACCCAAGAAAATCACGAAATTGAGGGATTTTATTGGGATCTGCACTTACTATAGAAAATTTGTGAAGGGATTCTCCCAACTAACAACTCCCCTCACTGACCTGACCAAGAAGGCTGCTTTCCAATGGAATGAAGATGCAAAAATGCCTTCCAAAGAATGAAAGAGGTAATGAGTAGTTGTCCAGTACTTGCATTACCATATTTTTCTAAACCATTTGTCTTGGAATGTGTTACACCAAAATCTCGTCACCATGAGTCTGGTGCCATCCCCATGCCTTAATCCATGAAGTACCTTTACTTGGATGTCAGAAGAGAGTTTGATTGCTCTACCATTTTACCTTTTCTAGTAACCCTAACGCACTCTGCTTTCCAACAGGGAGCGTCAAACCTAAGGTGGCGTACTCTGCAACTTAGCAGAAGGCGTTGTTGGCGCAGTCTGTCCTTGTACATCGTGTGATGATCTAACTCTAGCGCAAGTTGTCTTTGTGCAAAGTGCGTCGGTGTTGGTTTAAATGGATAAATGGGAGCTTCGAGCAACTTCTCGAAGCTTGGTGATGTGGAGGCTCATCCCTAAATATGTTGTGAGGCATCCTTCGGTTCCCTAACCTATTGGGGTGATCCCTTAGATGTCTACCCTAAATATTCAACCTACTCTATCCATCCAACCCTATAAATACAACCCCTCTCTCCATTGAGAAGGAGGAAGGATTATGCACCCTCATGCTGGTGGAATTCAGTTAGAACATTCTTCTTCATTTGTAGGAGGCTTGGAAGCTTTGCATCCCTTGAGGCAAGATCACCTATGTTGGAATCGCGACATTAAGGCTTTGGTTGTGATACTTCTTATCTATGTACTTCTATTCATTACATTAATACAAGTCATTTCCATAAGTTTTATTGTGTTGATAATGCTTAGGATTTTCCTCCTTAACTATTAGTCTAGATCGATTCATGTTTATGATTTACTACTTGTATGTTTCCACTTGCTTGATATAGTTTTGTAGCTGAAGATCTGAAGACCTTGGAGCTTGGAACAACGAGGAGAAAGGAACTACAGACGTAAGGTAAGCCACATCTTAAGCCATCTCGTATTTCTATCGATCTAGGAAAGTGACTAGCATTGTGTATTTCTTTTGTTCTATATCCACTTGGACAAGGGAGATATGTTTGAGTCCGCTCATGTAGATTGTCCGCAAACATAATGTAATGCATCAGGGGAAGGAATTGGAGCAGTTTTAAAGAAAAATCAACACCCCATAGATTTTGAAAGCAGGAAGCTACAGCCACATGAAAGACTCTACTCCATATATGACAAGGAAATGTTGTTCGTCATGCATGCTCTGGTCAAGTTTAGACAATATCTGGTGGGGAACAAATTTGTGGTCAAAACTGATCACAATAGCTTGAAGCATTTTCTTACGCAGAACGATCTTAATGAAAGGAAACAAAAATGGGTGAGTAAGATTCAAGCCTTTGATTTTGACATCGAATATGTTAAAGGGGAGAATAATGTTGTAGCATATGCATTGTCTAGGAGACCCTCACTCTCTCTTATGGACATTTCATAGGATTGGAAAGCAATACTAACATTAGACTATTCCAAATATAAATTTGCTTGTGAACTTTTAGATGGGGCCAATGGTGACGATAGGTATAAAGCATTGAATGGCATAATCTACTATAAAGATCAAATCTATTTAGTTTTTGGTTCGAATTTGAAACAAAATATCTTGAATGCAGCTCATGATTCTCCCTTAGCAGGCCATCCTAGTTTCTTTAAAACAAATAGGCAGTTGAGAGAAATATTTTTTTGGAAAGGATTGAAGGGTGATGTTCTAAAGTATGTAAATGAATGCAAGATATGTCAACAAAACAAAGTTGAGCACAACCATCATGTTGGTCCCCTACACCCCTTACTTATTCTAGAACAAAAGTGGGAAAGCATCTCCATGGAATTCATCACAAGTTTTCCCAAGGCACTTGGTAAGGACTGTATTTTTGTTGTGGTGGATAGACTCACCAATTTTTCCCATTTCTTTTCTATTACCTCATATTTTACTGTTGCACAAGTGACTGAGCTATTCTTTAGAGATTTTTTCAGATTGCATGGACTCCCAAAAAATATTGTTAGTGACAAGGATAACAGGTTTATGAGTGCATTTTGGCAAGAAATTTTCAAGTTGGTGGGAATCCTATCACAAGATACCATACGCAAACCGATGGTCAAACAGAAAGGGTGAACCAATGGTTGGAGGGCTACTTGAGAAACTATGTTGTGAACCAATAGTTGGAGGGATACTTGAGAAACTATGTTAGTGGGAAGCAAAAAACATGGGTTAAATGGCTACATTTGGGTGAGTTCTGCTACAACACTACCTTTCATATGTCCAATGGCATGTCTCCTTTCAAATCACTATATGGTTATGAAGCACCTAATTTTTTTTATCACATTTTTGGTGATATTAGAGCTCCAAAATCTAAGGATTGGATTGATGAAATTCAATAAATTTTGAAGGTTTTAAAAGGCAATTTGTAGGTTGCCAAAAATCATCAAAAACAATATGCAGATCAGCATAGGAAAGAGAGAAATTTTCAAGTGAATGATTTGGTCTATTTGAGGTTACAGCCCTACAAACAAACCACCTTGAAGGGAAAGGGTTCAGAAAAGTTAAAGCCCAGGTTCTATGACCCATACAAAATAATTCAAAAAATTGGGGAGGTAGCTTATGAAGTAGAGCTTCTAAAACGGAGTAAAATCCATAATGTGTTTCATGTTTCATGTCTTAAAAAAGTGGTAGGGAAGAAAATTTCAATTTCAAAAACACTTCCTCCAATGGATGATGAAGGGAAACTCATACTCATTCCAAAAAAAAAAAATGAAGGTAAGGGAAAGGAAATTAAGGAACAAGACCATAAGAGAATATTTGGTGCAATGGAAGGATTTACCAAGTGAGGATGCCACTTGAGAAGATGAACAAATTTTGCAACATCCAAGTTTGAAATTGCTTGGGGACAAGCAATCTTGGGTGGGGAATGTTATAGGTCAAATCTGCACTTCTCCGTCTGTGATCACCTTGAGTTGTCGATCACACAAAAGGACAACTTGGATTGAAGAGCATGTTGACCTTAGATGACACCTTGGCCTGATTCACCTCCTTGCAAGCTGGTAAAACCCTAAAAAACAACATATTCTAGCATGGGCGCTACTCCTTTCAAGAAAACTAGCGCATGTGCTCTACTCCAGTGTATAATAGTAGTGCACACCTCCTCATGGGCGCTACTCCTCTTCAGTAGACTACCGCACAACATCTAAAAAGTGGTGAACGCTTGTTTTAAAACACTGTAGCTGCGCCCTGGGCGCTACTCCACTATGAAATAGTAGCGCACACCTTAAAATATGATAAAAAAATAATTAATTTGACGAATGGATATTAGTTGCAGTTGGTTTCCCAACTTCCCTAACTTCCCCTGCAACCACCTCTCGATCTGAAATTCCTACCTTGTCCTATAAATACAAGGAGGATTAAAGAGAGGGGTTAGACATAGAGACATTTTATATATGAGAGCCATTGAGAGAATCTTCTATATGAGAAGCTTGCATTGAAGGAGGTTATGCTGGAGGAATTCTGAAGTCAGAGAGGAGCAGGAGCCTAGGATCAGGTTGCATGAGCATGCTACAAAGTCAGGTATACTTTGTATCATTCACATGTTTTTGGCAATAAAAGGTTGAAGCATCTTTCCCGTCCCAAATCAAGTGCTTATTGGATTATGTATTTGTTTGGATCAATGTTGGTTAATGCTTGATGTTTGAATTACTTATCAATTCCATCATTATTATACTGGCCAAGATACGCTGAGAAAGGTCTTTGTGTTGCGGGTTTATCAAATGGGAGAATGGATTGAGGATCGAGCGCAAGATTGGATCAAACTTCGTTCAAAAGGTATGTCCTCAAGACCTATAATCTATTTCCATTCATAAACATCTCTGTAATGCAATTAGTATGCTTACATGTCACCCCAATTAGTATGCTTACATGTCACCCCCTTAAGTTGATAATGTCCATTTCCTCATTATAGGGTAGTATTTCTTGCCAACAGGGAAGACTAGAATGTCCCCATCCAAATAAATTATCATGGAGGAAAAATTCCACTAAGCTACTAGTTCCCTAGGTTGGGGTGGAAGCATTAAAATTTTAAATAAGGGAGTTATAAGACCCAAAATGACATTAGACTTACAAATTCACATTAAATGGACCAAATAAACAATAATAAAAAGGAAAATAAGGTGTTATTGGATCATGAGGGTGCATAAGAGGTTGTGGGACCCACATGTGGCAAGAATCCCCACTGCACTTGGCATCATTCTCACCCAAATTCGAGTTCAAGGTGGAGGGTAACGTACTTGGGGAAGATGAAGAGGCAATATTCATGGAAAAAATCAAGGAGAATCGACTTGGAGTGGAAGAGTAACTCCCAATGAAGAGGAAGAAGCATAATAGACAAATTGTGACACTTGTAACAAGATTCCATGGCATATATGACAACAATAATGAAGGAATCTATGAAAAATATGAAAAATTCAGAACAGATGGAAGACCTATGAAAAATATGAAGTATTGGGGCTAAAAATAGCCATCAATAGGGTGCATAGAGGGATTTATGGTCACCCAAGATTCCCAATTCGAATTGGGGAAAGAGGAGTGCAAGAATGAGGAGGACAAGTGTCTCATGAAGGAAGCAACCACTAACTCGAGTTGGGTGATCATATTGGAGGGAAATTCGAGCTAATGGAGGGAACGAGTCCACATGAATTTAATAAAATGGGAGGATGAGGAAGGAGAGAAGCTTTTGGATAATTTTTGTTTTGCACTCTTTGAGAGCTTAGCCTGTCCATGCATGGTGGGTGTTTACCTTCCCTGCCATTGAACCAATTTCGAAGGTGAAAGATCCCTATCCAAGTTGGTTGGTGGAGAGGCCATTCAAAACTCTTATCATATCTTAAAGCAAGTTTTTTTTTACAGGTTCAAGTCCCTCTACAATTCAAATTCATCTTCTCATTGGCTTAGTTCAAGTGTTGATGGCACACTAATGGATGCATAAAACTTGATGAGGGTGTATTTGTGACTCCATTGATGTAAGATATGATTTATGGCACTGTTTTGAGTTTCATATCTGAGCCATAGCTTGAAACCTCATGTGTATCCTGTTTAAATTCCAAACAAACCTCTCATTCGAGCTAGTTTTCCTCTATATTTTCTTGTGAACTTTTGGAGCAATTACACATCAAATTTGCATACAATTTTCTCTTTGTTTTTGAAGCTGCTTGAGAATCCTATTCTATATTATAGATGACCAATTTATTTTATGCATCCCCCTTGGGCATTTGATCAAAGTTTATGTAACAATTTCCATGTCTATTGTTTACATTTTCCAAGCAATGTTTAGGTGTTACAACTTTCTATTTTATGGGTGCAATACCAAGTTATAGATCATGATAAACAATGCATTTTTGTTACCATTGAAGTACTTTATCCAAAATAAGCCTCTGTTCATAAATTAGGAAGGTTCATACAACATTTAGAAATCCAAAAATTCAATGACTAGTGGGGGGTTTCTTCATCGAAATTGCTAATATTTTTCCCTTTCATTCCTCCCTAATTAATTCAAGTCATAAATGTATTTATAAAGTGTCTGAGTGTCTAGTATATGCATTAGGATGTCCTAAGACCCCTTAATCCCTTCCAGAAATAATTCGAAATCATTTGGGGGTATTTGGAACATCTTGGGTTTCACTAGTCCAAAGTTTGAAATTGGCCAAAATCGAGCAAACTTTCATGGTAGGGATGTTACAATATTCAACCATCTTCTTTACAAGAACCTTTTCTTGACTTTTGCTCATCAGAAGACTTAAATATTCCCCAGTAGAGGGAAGCCTTGTGATTTCTTCGATGATCTTAGCGTTAATAGGTATAGGTTTATTCAGCCATATATACCCATCATGCACTGGTGATAGTAGCATCTTTGCACACATTTTTAATTATGGAGTTCTTCCAAAGTGTGGTATTTCCAATAGATTTAGTATCCCTATTCTTGACAGTTCATATGATCATTCCTTGAGCACCATTACAGTTGGTATCCTGGGATATGAGCTCTCCTGATTTTCCATATACTTATCCATAGCTAACCCATGAAACTTTTCATGGTCCATGACATCATGGTCTACAAATGTGAACTTGTACAACAAACCATGCAAATTTCCTTCAACAAATACACCTTTTGAGTTCTCTTGTTTCTGTAACTACATATCTTCTACTTATGGCAGGGAAACATGTGGAGCATGAGGTTTTCAGGAATATAGTCACTCTCTAATTTTGATGAAGACAAATCTTCAGTTTTTGCAATGTTTTCCTGCTTCTTTACAGATGGGTTCTTTGATCTGCATTGGATCTGCATTTTCTTCTGGGTGCCATGGCCTTCAAGCTTCAACTCTTCACACACAATTTTCACTCTATAGCTCTTTTTCTTAATAGACGTGGGATTTCATACTGAGAATCCTCATAGTTTATAAAGACATGTCCCATTAATGTTTTCCATCTTCTGTGGATTTACCAAGATTTAGTCCACTTTGAAAACTGGAAAGTTTCAATTTTGATTTGATCTTTTTCCAAATTCACCTAACCAATCTCCATCATTAATGTTGTTTCCATTTGAACATTTATTGCCATTTGTGCCACTACTCTACTAATCATTAAGACTCACCCTATCTCGCAGTCATGTTGGCGCACAAATATTTTACTGCGAAGGGTACGACTGTCAATGAGTCAGTCTTGTGTTGGAGTGGAGAAGGATTGGTATCCCAAGTTCTCCACCTTTTCATTCAGAGATCTGACAAAGATTGAATCAATGTTCGATGTCTTCCTTCTCCATATCATCCTGCATTGTTTTTTTCCTTGGTTTTTAGAAGCACTACGTATGTTAACAAATTGGAGTTCCTTACCTTTTTTCTTCTTCCAGTACTTGATAGACTTTCCTGAACTTGCACAGTTCTGAGCCTTATGACCAATTTTGTTACATTTGTAACATATAATATTGTTGCAGTATTTTCTAATATGACTAGTCATTGTGCATTTCCAGCATTGAACAGATCTACTCATGGTCCTCTTATTTAGATGTGCAACTGTCCATTTTCCTTGATCAATGTTCTTGAAGTCATCTTTATAGCCTACACCGCTTTTATTGAGAGGTGATATTTTCTTGCTGAGAATCTCATCCAATACTTTTGTGCTTCTGAAAAATCTTTCATCTGTCCTAAACTAATTTTGCATCCTTTCAACTTCCTTTTCCTTTTCTCGTAGTTGGATCCTCTGCTCATAAAGAATATTTTCATACTTTGATTTTTTCTTAGTGACCTCCAGTTGTCTTGCTTGAATTTGATCATCACATTGCTTTTGGAGTTGTTCATTTAGTGCCAAGACTTCTTCCTTTTCCTCTGTAGCTTCTTCAGGTTTTTTCTTCAATAGAGAGATCTCCTTTTCAAGTTTTTGATTTTCTGCAACTAATTTCTTCAGATTGATTTCCAAGGTGTCATTCCTCAGTCTTACATTTTGATAGGTCTCCTCCATTTCCAGTAAATGGCCGGTAAAGTATGATGCCAATCCTTTTGATTCTTCTTCTTTCCTTTTCAGGGTTTGCATTATGTTGGTTGCAACCTTATTTACTTCTTCGATCATTTTCATTTGTGCCCGAATGATATCTCTTTCTTCTACGACAAAGAGTTTGTCTAAACAAACATCTTCCTGTAACCAATATGGTGCTTCGCTTTTGGAGCGCTCTTTTACCATAACTTCACACAGATCTATCTTCCAGATGTTAGGTTGTTGCTAAAGACACCAACTCTGATACCAATTGTTGGAATTGATTTAATCCTAAGAGGGAGGGTGAATCAGTATTAGCGCAGATATAAATAAATTTTACCTTCTTTATCATATTAGTCTTATCTTAATCTTGATCTTTAGTTATGCATCCAATATAAATAAAAACATTCATCCATATATGCACCAAGACAAAGAACACATAACACGCGAAATTTTGACATGGAAACCCAGAGTGGGAGAAAACCACAGAATGCTCTTTTGTAATGAAAAGATTACATTCAAGGAAGCACCGAATTCCTGTGTTTACCAACACCAACAGTAAGGAGGCATCGACCCCCTAGTTTTATAGGCAGCGTCCTGAAGGAAGAACCAAATCCCTATGTTGTCCAACACCAACTGGAAGGAGGCTACGCCCCCCGGTTCCTTTCCCTATCTTTCCACCCATATATCTAAAATAATATGTTGCCTTACTGAAATTCCAACATGTGCACACTTCTGATCTTCTGATTTTCATTCTGTTGTGCACACTTTCTGTATGCAGTCATATAGTTGTCACTTCTCTGCATACATCACTTGGATTCTCATTCCACTCAAAATTTACTTCTGCTGATGACTCACTTCATATATCGTGTGCTACTTCATCTACTGCAATTTGCACCACTAATTAGCTGTGTCATTTTGCTACTGCGCAACTACACTAACCAACTGATATTGTGATTCAATTGATAGCTTGTTGATATGAGCTTGCGCACCGGTATCATATGGAACTGTGCACTCACTTAGATGTGTCCGTTCGGTTTAAGTGCCACAATATTTCATACAATCTACAACATGATGTGCATCATATGATTCATCCCTTCGGTTTAACACACTTGCCTCAAATCATCCTCATCATGACGTGCATACAATATTCTGTTGTTGTTCTTTCTTCGCACATCTAATGGAATTCTCTACTTCGCACACTTCGATTAAACCTTCACACATCAGCTGAAATTATTCGCATATTATGATATACTTTAGTTTTGTCTCTACGCTTCTTTATTCCAAAAAATCTGTGACTATCTGTGTGCTGCTTGTGCTACTATCATTCAATCCTCACGCACTTGCATATATTTTGCATTCTGCCTTTCTGTCTTTGTGCAATCGTCACAGATCTACAACATCATTATGACCACCATCAGTTCAATCATTCCTCTGCTTCTGCACACTCGGCTCCTCACTAGATCATATTGTTCTATATCTCAAGCCCGTGATGCCCCAAATATAATTATGTATCTTTCGCTTAGAATCTCTTCGACCTCACCATTAAGCTTACTTCAAATCTCCAACTTGATTCCCTTTGTATACATGTCCTGCGTGGATTGTAGATCCACAAGTTGGTTGTGTCATTCCTTCTTCCTTGCTTCGCAGATTGTACTTCTGCCACATGTCATTTTCTGGGCCATTGATGTGTCCTTTCTTTGTGGGTTCTACACATACATGGTCCTCGACTTGGTGGGACTTTCACCCTTGTTGTACCATCACTTTTGGGTCTTGCGCACTTGATGTTTCAATGCTTTTGTGGAACTTGTGTATATGTGATCTTTGACTTTGTGGGACTTTGACCCTTGTAGTACCATCACTTGTGGGACTTGTGCACTTGTTGTGTCATCGGTTGTGGAATTTTCTCATATACTAACTTCAACCGCTACACCCTTCTTGGAACTTGTGCACGCTTTTTCAATTGAAAGCGTCTTCTAATTGGTGATGACTTGCACACTTTCAGGACTTGCAGAGTTGTTCAGCCATCTCTTATTCCATATTTCTTGCAAACTCCACTTGAATTCCTTGTGCGCTCTTGAATCTTCTCTTGATTTGCTTGCACAGACTAGACTTCGTCCCATGTATTCTTTAGCTTTCTTGCGCACTCTTCATCCTTCTGTCCAACCAACCCTTTAGACTGTGCCTTGAAGGACTATGACTAGATGGAATTGTGACATACTCAAGTACATGTTCCTTACGTACTTCTTCAAACTGGATATGCATGATGTACTCCTCGACACACTTCTTCATATTGAATGCAACTTCTAGATATACTTCTTCACACTGGCATCCATATCCTTCACCATCTTGCTTGTGCGTATACTTCTTCAATGTGGCTTTACTATACTTCTTCAAGCTGGCATGGGTATGTTGAATCCACTTGACTTCAGATGACATCAATGACTCAAACTGAATCATTTGACATCCTCTTTGACATTAGTTGACATCAATGACAACCAAAGTTCAATAGTTTTCCGATGAGGTATATCTTGATGAGATCATCCTTGTAAGGTATTAATGACTTCTTCACTATAGAAAAAAAAATCCTTTGATTGAGTGGAGGAAAAAGAGAGGGGTAGTCATTTTCTTATGAGGTAGCATTGGACAACAATATCCTAGCAAGGCTATGGAGCTTCTCTCTTCAAAAAAATCAAGGTGGTTAGTGGAGTGAGGGGAAGGTGGATGTGTTGGAATTATTGTCGTTGATGTCAAGGGATTAGTGTTTTCATTGATGTCATATTAAAGCATTACATTGAACATGTTGTTGTTAATTTTTTGCTAATGCATTTGAAAGCAAAGGGGTGCACGTGAAAAAAGTAAAATGTGAAATGGTTGTTTCAAACCCATGTATTGGAAGCCCATGGTATTTGGAAAGGGTTGGAATCCCATCGTATTTGCTCATGGTACTTGGAAAAGTGAAATAAATAAATAAAGGGGAAGCCAATGATATTTGGAAAGGGTCGGAATCCCATCGTATTTGCTCATGGTACTTGGAAAAGTGAAATAAATAAAGAAGGAAAGGGAAAGCCCATGATATTTGGAAAGGGTTGGAAGCCCATGGTATTTGGAAAAGTGAAATAAAAAAAGAGAATTAATTATTTAATAATGGGTGTTGTGTCTTTTTTAATAAGCATGTCTCTTCATGAAGGGTTATAAAAAAATATAAAAAGAGAAAGTATTGAGAGAAAGGGTGTGTGCAAAAATGTAGTAGCATCTGAAGAAGTGGATAAGCTTGCAAAATCAATTTCAAGACATATTGGAATTTTTGCTATAACTTTTATTTTGGTACATTCAGAGTATGAAAATGTTATTAGATGGAGGCGAGGTATCGAAGTACATGTGATACAAGTTTCAGACCTTGGTTCACTATATTTTTGGAGATATTCCCTATGAAAATTAGGGTTTTTGGTTGGTCCTAAAACAAGTTATTTTAGCATATTCTCTATAAACTTTTTTTATACATTTCAGACTGAGAAAATGTTATAGGAGGGATTCAATATATCAAAGTACATGTGGTACAATTTTCAAACCTTGGTCCACTATAATTTCGGAGATATGCCCTATGAAAGTTAGGGTTTTTGGATGATCCTCAAAGAGGTCAATTTGGTATATTCTCTATAACTTTTCTTCTAAGAACTTTTAGAGTGTGGAACTAGTAGGGAGATTACAATGCATACAGAGGTACTTAGGTACAATTTTTAGACTTTGGTTCACTATACTTTCTGAGATATACGTGTTGGCAGATAGGACTTTTGAATGGTACTGAAATCAATTTCAAATAGGTCACCTTGGAATTTTCTCTATAAATTCTTATATAGGGATAATCAAATTTTGAAACTTGCTAAGATCTTAGAGACATACAAAATTACCTTAGTACAAGTTTCAGAATTTGGTTCATTATAATTTATGAGATATGCGTTGTGGAAGTTAGGCCTCCTAAATGGTCTTGAAATCAGTTTCAAACAGGTCATATTGGAATTTTCTCTATAATTTTTCTCTGGGAATATTCAAACTATGAAAATTTTAAGGAGCTTAAAAGGCATGCATAAGTACCTCACGTAAAATTTTCATACTTTTGTTCGTTAAACTTTCCTAGATATGCGCTGTGGGAGTTAGGCCTTCTAAATACTCCTGAAATTAGTTTCAAACGGGTCAGCTTGGAATTTTCTTTATAACTTCTTCTTTGGGAAGATTCAAACCATGAAACTTAAAGGGAAATTAGAATACATACAGAAGTACCTTAGGTAAAAGTTTTGAACTTTGGTTCGCTATAATTTCTGAGATATGCATTGTGAAAGTTAGGCCTTTTAAATGGTCCTAAAATCAATTTCAAACAGGTCAGCTTGGCATTTTCTCTATAACTTCTTCTCTAGGAATCGTCAAATTATGAAACATGCAGGGCTCAAAGAACACATATGTAAGTACCTCAAGTAAACATTCTAGAATCACATTTGCAAAATTGAATGCTTAGCACACTGTACAAGTTCATTCCTGGGAAGAGGCCAGAAACAACAAGCTTTGAGAAAGTTACCATTTGGAAATTCAAATTGTGGTCAGGCCTTATGAAGGAAAAAGAAGTAAGAAGACTTGCTGACGGTAATGTGAATGTGATCATATTTTTGTACTAAAGAACAAATAAGTCACCCAATGTCAAATCAATTGCATTTTTTCCCTAAAATCGCAAAAGTACACATATAAGTGAGGTGAAGATGGGTAACCATGAAACAGGGCATCAAAATGTCAACCCTCAAAGACCCATTTACCTTAATTCCATAGAGATGGTCTCCTACAAAGGCTCAAATTAATTAAAATAAATGCACATATATGATAATTAAAATGCAGCAAAACATACAAGCATGGATTAATAGATTCCATGGAAACAAAGTGCCTATAATTAGAATTAATCACAAATACACACACAATATGCAATTTCATATATTTCCATTATGGAAAATAAAATTATTTTACATAATCATAAGAAACAAAAACTAGTACAAAAATCTAGTTGTGTATGAGCAATTTTCCACCCAATGGTAGGAATCTAGAATAGATACCACCCCCAAGCCATACTATGAGGCTTCCAAGGAAAAGGAACCAAGCTACATGTTTTTAGCTCACTCAACCCAACCCATTGGCTCTCGTGCTTTGACAATTTGGTCATGACAAAGCACTCCAATCATATCACCCAACCATTAAAAAATAGTGCACTC
Organism: Larix kaempferi; assembly: GCA_027924585.1. Taxonomy (NCBI): domain Eukaryota; kingdom Viridiplantae; phylum Streptophyta; class Pinopsida; order Pinales; family Pinaceae; genus Larix; species Larix kaempferi. Next base: position 9,076,517 of record BSBM01000147.1, on the reverse strand, counting down.
TTTACCACTTCCCTAAACAACACGAGGATGATACTCCCTTTCTTTGCTCAATAATCCCTTGTGGATATTCTTCCCTTCTAGTGCTCTTCAATTGAGGTAGAAAGAGCCCAATATTTTGAATGCTTTTTAAGAATAGCCTACAAAATAAGACTTGGATCTCAAGCTTCTAGTGAGTAGCGAATACACAATAGGTGAAGGATTCCTAACTTTCCCCTTTATGCTCACGTACAACCATCTAAATTTCACCCATATTATACATTACCTCTTTCACAAGGCTAATTTTTGGTCCATTTCTGGATTAGTTAATTGTTGGAAAGGGAGAACACACCCGAGAACTTTAGAGCATAAAAGTGAGAATGATAGAAAGAATGAATGACAATGAGATAGTTAAGATAAATTATGGTTGACATTTCTTTCAACATGGGAATGAAGTACTCTTACGCTTACCACCAAGACTTTCCCCCAACCTATGCATGCATTCAATGCTTGGGTTTCTTAGTCAATGGATGTGGATGGATTCATTTAAGGTACATGGTGAAAAAAAATATTTCATAGGATGACACTAAAAAATGGAGGGATTAGTTTTCCATAGGCCCCTTTTCATCTTTCCCTCTAATGGAATCATAAGACATCTCATGCTCTTGATAACCATCCTAGGCCATTATATATTATATTCCAACATTTATATTTACATAGATTGAGTTCATTGTGGCAAGGTTGTGACATGGTCCATAAAAGTGTATTACATCATCTACATGCCTAGCAATTCATTAGTCCAACATTGATCTTGATCTCCACACTAGTAATCCATACTAACATGTTTACAACATTTACAAATATGATCATTTATTTGAGCTCGCATGGATTGACTCCCATAATTATAACCATGCATTTACAATTTATAAATAAACTGATTCATTAAATTCCAAGGGTCAAAATAGAGGTTTTATGTTCCCCCTCCCTTTGGAATAGCATTGATTGCAATGCATCTCAAGGTCAAACAAAAATTGGGTATGTTATCTTCATTGCATCCTCCAACTTCCATGTAGCTTCATCGAGACCAAAGTACTTCCATTACACATTTAGTTATCCATTGGATCATTTCCAAAGTAATGCTACGTTCTTATCAATTTTGTGTAGTGGATCTATTTGGAAATATCCCCCTTATTCCACTTAGATCATAGCCCAATCAATCAAATAGTTAGGATCATGTACATATTTCTTAAGCAAATAAACATGGAAAACATTGTGATATTTAACGTTAGAAGGAAATGAAATTTGATATGCAATTGGCCCTATCCTATGAAGGACTTCAAATGGCCTGTAGTATCTAGGTGTCGGCTTGACATGATTTACAAGATTCAAGGAACTCTTCTTTGGATTCACGTCGATCAAGACATTATCTCCAACATTTAATTCTCTATGTATTTTGTTCTTATTTGCGTAACTTGTTTTTCTTGTCTCGGGTTCCCTCTAAGTTCTACTTGATTTTGACAACATCTTGCTCCATTTCCCTGAGCATTTCCAACCCAAGCATGATTTGGTTTACTAGATTATCCCAACTCAGTATAGGATTGTATCTTTTGTGATGTAAAGCCTTAAACATCATCATTTTAAAGGATGTATGATACCCATTATTATATGCAAACTCCACTAAGCGTAAATAATCTTCCCACTTTGATGGTTTATCCATCACACACATGTGAAGCATGCTTTCAAATCACTCTTTCAATATGTCTTTCTATTTGTGGATGGGAGACAATACTAAAATTTAGCTTGGTACCCAAGTCTTAAAAAAAACTCTTTCAAAAATTAAAAATAAAGTTTGTATCATTTTCATATATAATTGCATTGGGTACCCCATGCAATATGATGCTCTCTCTCATGAATAATTTTTCAATGTCATTAGCATTGTGAGTAAGTTTAATAGGAATAAAATGTGTTTCCTAGGTTAAATTGACCACCACAACCATGGTAAAGTCATGTCGTTTTACTATTATTTGCTAGTCATTAATAAAATTCAAAGTTATTACCTCCCATTTCCATTCCAGAAGTGGAAAAGGTTGAAACAAATTTAGTGGGTGTTGATGATTGGCCTTAACTTGTTGGCATTCCATACATTTGAAAATGTATGTAGTTATAAAATCTATTTTCATCCCATCCAAAAATATTGCTTTCTTGTAGTAGCAATGTTTCTGGTAGCTTGGATGACTAAAATATGACATCTTATGTATTTCATCTCATGACATCTTATGTAATTCTCCTCAATTATGAAGGGTTGGGAATATGCTTCTTTTTTAATACATAAGAAATCAATCATTGTTCAATTGACAACTATCATGCCCATGGGGCATAGAATATATGGTGAATGGGTGTAATGTTAAGCCACTCCTTGTGTTAGGTCACCAGTTCGAAAATCCATGGGTACTACCTTACAACAACAAAAAACGTCCATGCTTCTTTTTTAATTTTCTGTTGTTGCAATCCATATTTCAATTGGATATAATGTTCATCTTTAGTAATGGAATCAATAACTCTTTTTTCAAATCTAATTTGCAAACACTGACAATTCTTACATGCATCTCTTTGTTGAGTATGTCAAAAACTTTGTTTTATTTTCCTCACATATGCTTGATGTCAAAATTAAATCCACATAAAAATTCCAACCATATTTCTTGACTTACATTTAAGAGTGGTTGGTCAAATAAATACTTCAAGTTGTAATGAAAAGTTTTGAGCTCAAATCTCTTGCCCATTAAGTAATGTTTCCATGTATTCAAAATGTGCACTACCATAGCAAGTTCCATGTCATGAGTAACATAATTTTTCTCATGTTTCTTCAATTTTCACATACTACATAATTTTATAGCTTGAGAATTCCACCAAGTCCTTAACGCATACAGTAGTGCACACATCAAAATCCTTTTTTGGATTGACAATTTTAAAAATTGGGCCACTTGTAAGAAGCTTCTTAAAGAGCTGAATGTTTTCCTCACATTTATGGGATGATTCAAACTTTTACCCTCTATTTTGCAAAGAAGTAATTGGATATTTAATTTTTGAAAATCCCTTAATAAACCTTTGGAATAGGCAACAAGACCCTATTCCCCTTTAATGACAACTTATTGAACTCCTAATGTAGATCCAATCTTTGAAAACTTGGATTATGTGAGCATCTCTGTGAAAACACATGTAACTTGATTGTGTGTTAGTCAATAAAGAACTTCAAGGACATGATCCTGAATATTCTCCATAATGAAGTGCATGTGTAGCTCAATGTGTTTTTTGCACTAATGTTGAACTGGATATTTGATGAGTTGAATGGCTCTTTCATTGTCGCACTAGAGTGTGGTCACTTCATGATAAGCTCTATGGTACCAAATTTTTCACCAAACTCAACCTTCATTCCAGATACCACCAAATCATAATGAAAGAGGTTGATATTCAAAAGACATTTCTACACACTTGAAGGCCATTGTGAGTTTTTATTAATGTCTTTTGTACTTTATAATGCCCTCTCTACCTTCCAGAGCCTCATAGATAAAAATTTACGGCCATATCTTCGTGATTTTGGTTGGTTTTCTTTGATGACATATTGAAGTATCCATTGTTACCACGACCCTTGGAGAAGACAAATCCAAAGGTTGTACACTCGTTGTTGTCTTTTTTATATCATCATTCTTTATTCTGGATTCTTATTTATTAATTTTATCAACCTCTTTAGTGGGAAAACATTCCTTACTCTCCTCTTCTTCATCCTTCGAAGGAATATCATATGGCTACCAAATTTTAGATTTGAAAAACTACCCCTTTTTCTATTAGGTAAGCTTCTCGGTTGTGAACAAGTTTCTTTAAGGTGACCTATTTGTTGATAGTGATGACATCTATAGGTCGTATTTTCATAATCCAAACTCTATATGAATTTCTAGTTTCCATGTTTTAGTAATATTCTATCTAAAATACATTTACTAAGGTTGATCTCCACACAAATATGAGCATATGTAAACAAATATTTATGGGTCCTCTCACTATCGTTCGTTAAAAATCTGCCCAAAGTATTGCCAAGTTCTTGCAACATTGTAAGGTGTCAGAAGGGAAGAGACATATTTGGGAGTTGAACCCAATGTGATAGTTTGGATACTACCATAGTAGTGGGATCAAACTTTGGAAACCGTGGATTCATAAAGAGCCTTGCTCTTCCCTAAAATGAAATTCCTTGCACAAATTTTTTCTTGTAATCATCCTAGGGGTATAACTATACTACAAAAAGGGATCTCAAAATTTTTGGTCCAGTTAGAAGATATCTAGTGCCGTAAATATTTTGATCATGGCTAGAATCCATTAAATCTACATATGAATTCTTCAAATATAAATGTTAATAAAAACTCAGATACCTCTAAATTCTTGATCTTTGGATTCCAAAGCTAGCACCTCATCTATTTTTTCAACAATATATGCATTTAGCATAATTGAGATTTCCACCAATGAAGGAGATGTCTTGGATCCAACTGCATCCTTATTAGTAATCGGAATAGAAGACTTTCGTAACAAAAAACTCATTTGCCCCCCCCGCCACTTAACCACAAGAAGAATATGATAGAGTCCTTATAAGTTTCGTAATCAAGTGTGTGTGTAAAGTGATTTTGGGAGCACCACTTTTCGATTCAGGAAATTGCATTGTCTCTTAGTATTCTTGCCTTGATTCCTTTATTTCCAATGGTAGTAGGAACAAGCTGAGAGAGCGTTTGGGACCCTTGTTTTGTTTGTTATTGTGAGAATGTTACTTTTTCAAATGCTTCGGGACTTGCTTATGTTGGGCTATTAAGGTTTTGCTAAATGTACTTGTAGTGCTCATTAATCCAAGGTGCAATAACCTATCTTGTTCTCTAATAACAAAATCACAAAATGCTTCATATGAGAGCATTTTGTTAGTAGCCTCTTGAATATTAAGTTATTCTTTGGTAGAGTGAAAAGTAGATACAAAAACAAAATAGGCATTTCTTAGCTTAGCAAGAATATAAAATAAATGATTTGGCCATCTTCCTTCTTTATCTTACATTCTACAAGTAAGAGTCTAAGTGTCTTAAAATTTGATAGAAATTCCCAATGCAAGATAAATCACTAGGATTAAAAGTAATTAATTGATTTTTGAGCTTGTCGGCTCAAATCTTGTTATATTTACCAAACATAGTTTCCAACTTTTTCCAAAAAAATCTAGGGTTTCAATACCTTTAAGGCATAATTGTAAATAACTGCAAATTGACATACTGATTAGTCCACATGTTGCATCACATCTGTTATAGCACTAATTTCCACTTATGTAACTATGATGATACTGGAAGACCCTAGTCCCAAATGACACTCAAGTGTACCTAACTGTCACCCAAATGTCCCTGATATCACCAGAAGATCCCCTAATGTTTGTTGATGACATTGAATTCCACAATAATGTCATCCAAAATTACGCTCACCTCCTCAAGTAAAAATCCTAGTTCTTTCCATCCTAAAATCGACTAAAAATGAAGGTTTTGAAACCCAACACACTTCCTCCTTGAGCAAAACCCATGACCATTCACCTTTCCTTCCTGCAAGGTGTGTGGGTCATGGAAATGCATAAATATATATATATATATATATATAATTCATGAAATTTGTGAAATGAAGCAATTGGGACAGTAATTTCCTTGGTTATGACTCCTCGGAACTACCTCCCAACCATCTCAACCATGTCAAAAACATATAAAAAAATCATTCATGGGAGAGAAAAGGGAGGAGAAAAAACTCATATCATTGTTATATTGGAAGAACTATCCCCATATCCTGATTTTTTATTCCCATTTTGTCTTCTTAGAGATATTTGTCTATGAGATCACATCCTCCCTTTTTTGTTGAAGTCCTCATTCATTACTGACTTCTTCCCTACATCCAAGTGAAGGTCAAAGGCATGGGAAGCATAGAGCGTGAGTGGCTCGGGTTGCATAGGGACCAAGGAAACAGTTTTGAGAGGTGTTGGCAACAAAGATCAGGTAAAATTCTTTTGTTGATCCTCTTTTGAATAATAGATATCTCTCCCCCCCCATCTTCGTGTTCATTTTTTTATGCATATGTGATACTAGTTGATTAAAGAGGATTAGCCTCCTTGATAGGTTAATTAGGATTATTGAATGATAAAGTTGATTTATTTAATTGATTCATGATCTTATGATGTCATAAGTTGTGAGAAAGGTACTTCTTTCTTGTGCAGGTTTCAAAGTCACTTGGTTAGTTTACATCAAGCTTTGAGATAAGGAGAAATGCTATAGGACAACCATGAGAAATAGGAACTTCTTTCTCTCTTCCCCCTTCTTGTCTATTATTTTAATCTTTAGCATGGATTTAGATCAATAATTCTTGGGGATTTAGGCTAGTTGTCTCTCGTATTGCTCTATTAATAGTTATCCCTAGCTATTAGGAAGAATTTCCCATCAAGAGAACTACTGACCATACTGGGGAGAATTTAGTGAATTCTTCTATGTAACACCTCTTTAGCGTTATTGTTCTAGCTTTGATTGAGTGTTTAGAAGCCATTTTATCTTTAGAAAAGTCGCCAACCCTGAATGATCCTGGAAAATTTCAAAAACTTTGAGTTTTTGACCTTTTTTGGGATACTACATGGGTTACATGCACCCTCCAAAGTACACAGAACCATGGTCTCTAAAGTCCATGCACATTTTCCTTCTAAGAATTGCATGGGGCCTATGAAAAAGGGTTTGTAACTATGATTTGCTCCTTTTTATGGCTTGTTTGATGTTGTTTTGGGTCCCTGAAGTGTGAAATTCCATAGGGGTAGATCACTAAGCTTGAAAAAACCTCATGATTTCACAGTGTTTATTGCCGAGAAGAATTAGCAAGAGATATGATCAAATTCACTCATGAAACTCAAAATATATGAGAAATTGTTGTTGATACATTCATCAGCTGTAGGCTGGCAAAATATGATAATACAATAGAATGAATTTGATACTCCTTGGAGGATTCAAATTCTCCTCAAGTCATGGCTTAGTTTGCATTGGAACCATCTCTCGATAAGGTTTAGTGGCCACTAAGGGTGAATAATCAGTCAACTGAGGTGGAACTGAACATCACTGAGCATGTGGGAACCAAAATATGGGAGGAGGCTCCAAGGGGGCGCATAACTAGCTGTCAGTGGTCAAGGAGGGCACTCCTACACTTACTAATAGTCAAACTAGGAGCTACAGTCAGTTAACTAAGTAATCAAGGGGACAAGTGTTAACACCCAAAAAGTGCTCACTAGCTCATTCCCTTATTCACATGACCCATTTGTCCACTTTTCCACCATCTGAGCCTCTGAAGCCAACAAAAGGTCACCAAAAGACCTTAGTACACCCCTTTTTCCCACTCAAAAAGATTATTTTTCCTAAAAAAACATAAAAAACCCTCAAAAAGGGGTCCAAATTCCCAAAAGTATTAAAAAGGGAATAAAAATATTAATTTTATTCAAAAAAAAGAAAAAGGAGGGAAAAGTACCTAAACCATGTTGGTCAATACCATTGGTTTCCACAAAACCACAAATGGTATTCCCCACCACCAAAACCTATAAAAAGGTGGTAGGGGCTCCTCATTTCACATCCATCCATATTCCTATCCTCAAGCTGCCAAAATCTCCCTTGAGTATTTGGCCATTGTAGCAACCTTGGAGAAAGGACCCATTGGAGATTGGAGCTGCTCACCATTGGAGCTATTCAACAACCTTCATCACTTGGAGGTATTGTTATTGCAAGCACTTGCTTGCCCCCATTTTTTCAATACAAAATTATTTCTTATGTTTCTTGTTCTTGTTTTTTAATTCAAAAATGCACATGCTAGTTTAGCTTAGTTTAGATTTAGTTTATTGTTATTTATTTCTATTGAAACTGCTGCTACTAGTTAGCAGGTGCCCATAGCACTAAGCTTGTCAAATCTCCCAGAAATCGAGAAAGAGCTCTGACTGCTCTGCCAAACTCGCACGTAACAATGACATGTCATATGGGCCCCACGCCCTATTTATAGAAATTCCACCATTTTTCAAACCGCCATTCCGGTATCATACGACGTCCGTTTCTCAAACCGTTGGTACCATTGGAATCTGCACAGCGAGAACTTCAGGATAGATCTTTCCTTTTCCTGTTTTCATTAGGTCCATTTTTTGACCATTTTTTGGGTTCCCTCATCGCCTCGATTTGCGTGCCGCATCGACCGTCGTCCGTTTTGGACAAGTCTTATGTCGCCGGATTCAGTTTTTCGCGCTCGTGATGATGCTTGAGATCATTTCTCGCTCTCACGCCTAGATTTTTTGGGCATTTTTCCCATGCCCCCTCGTCGCCTCGGTTTGCGTGCCACATCGACCCTTATCCATTTTTGACGAGTCTTATATCGCCGGATTCAGTTTCCCGCGCTTGTGATGATGCTTGAGATCATTTCTCGCTCTCACGCCCATACTTTTCGGCCATTTTTTCAAAATGCCCTCTCATTGCCTTGGTTTCCGTGCCACAAAGGCCGCAGCCCCCTTTTGACAATCATTATGTCACCGGATCCAGTTTTCCACACTCATGATGGTGCTTGAGACCTTTTTTCGCTCTCATCATTCCCTCTTTGTTCGGTATAATTTTATCCCTTTTTCGGGCCGAGCAATCCCTTTTACAAAAAAGGCACTTAGGGAGTTTCTGTTAAGCTCTTTTCTGACTCCTAAAACAATGAAAAGATCGCCGAGCAATCTTGCTTCCTTTCATGCTCGCTAAACGTATCTGAAAGGGCGTCTACCTGGTATAAGTTTACCCCTTTTCCGGACCTCGTAGACTAATTACGAAAAAGGTATACTCTAGTCACATTGGCTAGAAGAGTTCTCCATCTGAATCATTTTATGCTTTTTCGGGCCTTGGAGACTAAACTTACGAAAAAGAACACCAATGGAGTCCCCTTACCGCTTTCAGACTCTCTAAACATGAAAGTGACCACGAGCAATCACCATCCTGGGCTCGTAAAACCAACAGGACAGTAGTCACAACCACTACAGAGTTTTCTTATCATTTTCAGACTCCTTAAAAATGAAAGCACCAATGAGCACGAACAGTCCTGGGCTCACAAATCCACAAGATAGTACCATTTTAGAGCACACTTTTATACCTTCTTGGAGCTCATCAAAACTACGAAGAAGGACCCAACGGTGCTTCTCGGTGCCACGACAGATCACGTCTACTCATATGGCAGCTTCCCCATTTTGGTCGCCTTTGTTCAAAGTATTCTGCAGTATCTCACCCTGAGAACCCCTCGACAACACCATTCAGCTTGACCCCCCCCAGAGTCAATACATAACCTTCAGTCCCTAAAAGCTATGATCTTCAAACCTATAAGTCAGTTCCCTACGCTGCCAGGTCAACCATGTCATCATGCTCTGAACAAAGGAAGTTTGAGTCTACCCACTATATGACCCCAGTTACTTCCCATCCCCACAAGTATGTCAGTCCTACCATCAGTACTACCACACTTCAGTTCTACACCTCGCGCTCCTATCAAGGAAACATCATTGCCTTGTTAATTGCCGGTCTCCCTCTGTCGACGACAACCAAATTTATTCCAGAGGATAGACCTAGAGGTCCCTGTGTCTTGGACTCATCACCATTTATGATGAGTGCCTACAAATCATTTCGAGAAGAGACCTCAGTGCTTCTCCAAATGGTTGTTTCTCACATGCTCGACTTCAACACCTTCATCGCATCGTTGAGACTCGCACAGGGTATCGGTCCTTTCAGTTATTAGTCGAAGACCCAGGATACCTCCCGACTCCTCCACATTTGAGAGTCTACCTATGGATACAACCTGTTACCACTTTTTTCTATAGATATCCGGGTTGCGCATGACGACAGTATTCAGATGTACACCATTTTTATACTCCCTCGAGTATACAGTTGCATATACTTCCCAGAGATGGCTCACAGCCATTACGCCCCTACAGATGTTGGACACCTTCAGTTTCAGCAGGTTCATCAGTTATTCCAGTGTATCAGTGATTGAGATCAGTCATGTCATGATCATGAGTACATCCCAAAATAATGTCCCCTCTGGACCATTATAATGTACCAGTATATTTTTTATGTATTAGATCCCCATTCTTGGGACTAATTGTTATGTATATGTCTTGATACGAGCATGGGTATGCCTGCCTCGTCCATTATCAGATATTATCCCTCATTCATATTGAGGCCATGTAATATTTGTTTATTTTTTACAGCTTCCAAGGGTCGTGGATCCAGTCTCCAAACGGTCTCTTCTCCTCCCCAAAACCCCAGAAAAAAAGACAAAAGAACTATGATGTCTATCGGCCATACGATGAGCTCCTGCCCTCACAAATCATGGGGCAATCTGTTAACACCCAAAAAGTGCTCACTAGCTCATTCCCTTATTCACATGACCCATTTGTCCACTTTTCCACCATCTGAGCCTTTGAAGCCAACAAAAGGTCACCAAAAGACCTTAGTACACCCCTTTTTCCCACTCAAAAAGATTATTTTTCCTAAAAAAACATAAAAAAACCCTCAAAAAGGGGTCCAAATTCCCAAAAGTAGTAAAAAGGGAATAAAAATATTAATTTTATTCAAAAAAAGGAAAAAGGAGGGAAAAGTACCTAAACCATGTTGGTCAATACCATTGGTTTCCACAAAACCACAAATGGTATTCCCCACCACCAAAACCTATAAAAAGGTGGCAGGGGCTCCTCATTTCACATCCATCCATATTCCTATCCTCATGCTGCCAAAATCTCCCTTGAGTATTTGGCCATTGTAGCAACCTTGGAGAAAGGACCCATTGGAGATTGGAGCTTCTCACCATTGGAGCTATTCAACAACCTTCATCACTTGGAGGTATTGTTATTGCAAGCACTTGCTTGCCCCCATTTTTTCAATACAAAATTATTTCTTATGTTTCTTGTTCTTGTTTTTTAATTCAAAAATGCACATGCTAGTTTAGTTTAGTTTAGATTTAGTTTATTGTTATTTATTTCTATTGAAACTGCTGCTACTAGTTAGCAGGTTCCCATAGCACTAAGCTTGGTTGCAAAACCAAGCCAACAACAAGGTTCCATGAATCATGGAACTGACTGTCAAATCTCCTCAATTTGTGCATGAGGGCACATTGTAACTCCAGTGATGGAAACAAGGCACACTAAGTGGCTATGAATGCTAATGATGGCCAAAAACAAGCTCTAGGGGGGCCAAAATAGGGACTAGGTGCTAGGAGACTCAACTGTTGATGCATGGATGCATGGAGTGCTGCTTGGAATGAATGCATGCATGAAAAACCAAGATATGATGGTGAGAATATTCCAACACCCCCCCTTAAGTCGTACTATGAGGAAAAATAATTGGAAAAAAATAGGGCACTGGTTACTAAGACCAAAGATCACCCCGTACAACAATCTTAAAAAAAGTGAGGAAAGAAGGAAAACCTAGTGGGAACCCCCCCCCCCCTCAAGATAGACTGAAACACACCAAAAATTGTTGCTCAAGACTCAAGTAGGTGTGATGCTTGATTCAATTTCTGGAGGTATATTCCTCTTTGGAAGAAGTGGATCATGCTCCAAAAACATGTGCTTGAGTTCTCCTTCAGTGGATGCAAGTGAATCTGGAGGCTTCTTGAACTTTCTCTTCATACCAAACATGGTGAGAACAAATCCAAAAATATGAAGATCATTATGGAACCTGTGATTCGAACCAACTGAGGTAGGATTGGCTCCAATCAGATCTAATTTCTCTTGAAACTTGAACTTCTGATCAGTGGAAGTTAAATCAGCTCCAACAATTAATAGATGGTTTATTGTGATCTCCTTTGAACCAATAGGGGTGAGATCAAAACCAAAATAACAAAATGTGCCTGAGACTTGAGCCCAAGCGAGTGGTAGTGTCCTCCATCTTCAGTGAAACTCTAAGAGCATGTTCCAATGATCAAATATAAGTTCATAGGAAGCATGTGATCAAGGAGGGCGAATGCATTGCCTCCAAACTCTGATTTAACCTCCAAAACATTAAATAGATCATCATTATGCACATCAACAGACTCATGGGAAGTAGAGAATTCGAAACTCTCTTCAACCTTTAGAGTAGTAACTGACATATCTTGCTCATATTTCGAAATAGAAGACATTGAGAACGTGAATGAGGAATGGATAATCTTTCCAAAAGGATTAGCTTCATTAATTGTATCACTTTCATGTGCATCAACTACATGGGAAGGGGACAATTCGAAATTGTCTTCAAGTTCTAGAGCAACAGAGGAAGGAATGTCTTCAACATGAATTTTTTGTGTTGAATCTGTAGCTTCTACTTCATCTTGAACAACTTCATCATGAGATATGATTTAGGCCGAGACATAATCAAAGAGAACAATTGAGGAGGTATCACTGGGCTTGTTCTCCAAGTGGCTAGCTTGATCCTCTTCCTTTTGCCTTCCAATTTATCTATCCAAATTTTTCCAGAGATCACTTGGATGTTTAGCAATATCAATGAGGTAGCGCATACTAGGAAACATAGAAATACGCATTGCTCCAAAGGCTCTGTCACAGTCATTTAGCCAATCATTCTCCTCTTCATAGGAAGCAAAATCTCTCATAACATCAATACACATATCAAAAAGACCTTGTCTCTTCCGATATGTTATCATCTTTGGTTTCCACTCATCATAGTTGAATGGAGAGAGAGGAGGAATTGATTTCAAATTCATGGAAGCTGTTCTAGAATACCTGCAAAAACAATGGAAAAATATATGGAGGATTGTTACTCAATCTACTGCTACAACTGTTGCAACTGCTGCTACTATTGCTACTACTGCAACTGCTTCTACTGTTGCAACTGATGCAACTACTGCACTCAAAAATATCTCACGAGCTCTGATACCATGTGTTAGGAACCCATGTCAACCCTTCTATTTACTTTGTTAGTATATTGTTGTTGGACGCATATGCTTTGTAAGTCCTCCCGTAGTATTTGTTGATCCATAGTTTGTATTATTGTTGTTGGACGCATATGCTTTGTAAGTCATCCCGTAGTAATTGTTGATCCATAGTTTGTATTGGCCCATGGTTTGTATTGACACATGGTATTGGCGCCTAGACTTAGTATATAAGTTTGTGTTGAGACCAATGAAGGTACCGTGAAGTTATTTGTATTGAGATTGATCAAAGGAGGTTGCCCCCTCGAAGAGGCTTGCGATCAATAAAAGCGATTCCGAGTTCTGTTATGTCTGCTATCTCGTGTATTTTCATTAATTAATTGTTGCAGGTTCTTCACACCATGTGAAATTCCACGGGGGTAGATCATTAAGCTTGAACAAACCTCACAATTTTACAGTGTTTATTGCAGAGAAGAATTAACAAGAAATATGATCAAATTCACTCATGAAACTCAAAAGATATGAGAAATTGTTGTTGATACATTCATCAGTTGTAAGCTGGAAAAAATATGATAATACAATAGAATGAATTTGATACTCCTGGGAGGATTCGAATTTTCCTCAAGTCATGTCTTAGTTTGCATTGGAACCATCTCCTGATAAGGTTTAGTGGCCACTGAGGGTGAATAATCAATCAACTGAGGTGGAACTGAACATCACTGAGCATGTGGGAACCAAAATAGGGGAGGAGACTCCAAGGGGGCGCAAAAATAGTTGTCAGTGGTCAAGGAGGGCTCTCCTACACTTAGTAGCAGTCAAACTTGGAGCTACAGTCAGTTAACTCAGCAATCAAGGGGACAAGGTTCCCTAAATCATGGAATTCACTATCAGACTTCCTAAATCTGTGCATGAGGGCACATTGTAACTCCAGTGATGGAAACAAGGCACACTAAGTGGCTAGGAGGGATAATGATGGACAAAAACAAGCTCCAAGGGGGGGGGAATATGGACTAGGTGCTAGGAGACTCAAATGTTGATGCATGGATGCATGGAGTACTGCATGAAAAACGCATGCAAAACCAAGATATGGTGGTGAGAATATTCCAACATGAAGTTGCTAAAAAATTTGCAATCTAGTGTTTACAATTTTTTTGACTATTTGAATACTTCTTTTAGGATTTGGATCGGTTTGATTAGGAGAAAGGAAGAGGAGCATAGTTTGTTTAGTATTCCTTTTGTTCACTTTCCTTGCATTTTTGGTGAAAATAAAAATCATATTTTGGTTTGTTTTGCATCTATTTTTCTTGCATTATAAGTAAAAAGGAAAAATAACTCATAGTTTGCATTATTTTCATCCCTTTATTGTTGCATTGTAGGTGAAATATTAGAGTTGCATTTTCCTTTCTGGTCAACTATTGAATGCATGATTTTTGGTTTTTGAAGACAAAGTGAAAGAGTAGTTTGATGTTGTAGTGTGATTTTCCATTGAAATTGAGTTGGATACCTATTTTCAAAGAAGAATGATAGTGTTATTGATTCGTAAATTTCCATGGATATTCCATCGGAACAGTTCATCACAACGTATCTTACAAATTAGTTATTTTATTAGCTTATTTTCCACTGAATGTTAAATAATTGGAACCGTAAGAAAGATAACTAGAGCAAAGAAATAGGCAATGCACACAACAACACAATATATACCCTGGAAAAACCCACCATGGGGAAAAATCCTGCCAAAAATGAGGAATATGGCTTGCTCTTTAATGCAAATACAAAGAAAGCAGTACTCTCTATGGAGTTACCTATGACTCTACGGCCATAATGTCTACTCCAAGATCTCCTCCTTCCAGTGTTATGCTCTAATATCCACTCCCGTTTCGTTGCTCAACTATGTAACACTACAATAACATCATAAGAATGGAACCCCTTTGTCTCCTAATGGTTTAGTATTTAACATAGCCCCATAGCCATCTAGAGTTAATTTTATGGTTTGCATGCCCCAAATCCTTATTAGGGTTTGGGTTTTGGCCCTTCTAGAATGTTCTTTAAATTCCACACGTGACTAGTTCCACGTGTGCGAGAAATTAGAGTTGGCGTGGAATCCACCTGATACCATGGTGGTCAATTGAATAAGTCAACTTGCAGGAAGCATAACTTCTTCATACAGACTCCATTTGAGGAAATTCTTGGATTGTTGGAAAGGTCTCATAGTTTAGAATCACCTGTAGGGACATTAAAAATCGATGGAATTTTTTACCCCAAAAAACATCATTTAGACCCTTAAACATGCCCTAGAATCCTATATGGACCCCAAATCTACAAAGTGAGACCTGCCCCTAGAATGGGACCTACTATCCGATTCATCCAATATTTCAAACCTGAAAGCACCAAAATAGATGGAAAATTATATATTGATCCATTTTGGATCAGGTACAAACTGTTTAAATATTCTTATTGGCTTTATTCAGTTCAAATCTCTAAACATCCTCTCTTCAAGTTGGTTTCCTAAGTAAAATTTTAATTCATTATAAACAATCTAATTAAAAGGAATTAGGTTTATTTTATTAGTTAGAAACAAACATTATCCTAGGTTCCAGGGCCTTGGTTGTAGGTTTGGAGATTCAATTCTCCGAGGCCATGTAAAATGAAACTCGGATTTGACTGGTTCAGTGTAAAATCCAATAGTAGTAAGCGACACGTTTTGGGAAAGCACACCTCACATGTGTTTCAAGCACGAGGTCAAGTTGAACAGACAAGTGAATTTTTCCTCTCATTTTTTTGTTTGGTGGGCTACGCAATTGTGGGGGATCTTGGTGAAGTGGCAATTCCTCTAGGTGACACCACTTTTCTCTGGATTTTTGGGTCTTGGAATTAGTCCTACATTTCCTTCCCATTCGTAGACACTTGACCCACAACTGTTTCGCCTAACTGTCAATTGTGATGTGGTAACCCTAGTTGTTTAGGTTTCTCTCGGATTATTGCAAGTTGCAATTTATTGTGTTACCTGATACATACGCATAACATTTTCCTCAACTCCCTTGGAGGGTGCCCATATTCTTCACAAGGGTATGTGCACCTTGGGTGATTGTTGAGTGAGGGCTACCGTAACTGTCTCTCACATATTCATTGGTTGGAATTGGGCCCTCATCATCCCAGGATGACCTTCAGAAGGCCCACTTCAACTCTTCACTTAATTTTATCCATGTCCTAACCACCCTAGGCTTGTCTTTGGGAGATAAGTATTGCTTGTTGAATCTTAGAAAGTCTTTTATATGCATGTGTTGATTGTAATTTTTCAACCCCTTAGAAGGCATTAGATATTTTCTTGTTGTTTAAATTGGAGGTTATGTCTAAATATCCTAAGGATTCCAACCAAGGGACCCCTATAGAAGGGGATCCTTGTGCTTTTCCTTTATTTGGAAATGTTGGTGTTTCCTTGATGACCACCTTGAATCTTCCTAGATTCATTGTGGGGCTATCGATTTGGTTGTTCTCCACTTTGATTGTCCCAAATAATTATGATGCTTCTCAAGTGGGAACTGTATGTCAAGAGAATCAAAACCCTTTGCCTTCTTCACCAGTGTCATCTTTCCCTCCTCCTTCCACCTCATGTGGTTAAATTCTATCTCCTAGTAACCAGAAGTCTAAAAGGAATAGAAAGAGGAAGAATAAAAAGAAGATATGAAGACAAGGGGGAAAGCAACCAACCAATGCAATTCATGGTGGTGGCAAGTCACCAGTCCCTGCAAGTCATACTAGAGATAAGTCACCAATCATTTTAAGTCAAACCAGGGACATGTAATCAGTCGCTGCAAGTCATGACGAGGGAAAAAAAATCATTCGTTGCAAGTCATGTTGGGGGAAAACAACCAATCAATGCAAGTCATGCTAGGAGTATTGATATTATTGAGAAACCTATACGAATAGGACACAAGCCTAAGTTCCCTTGTAATCTTTGCAAGGGAGATAATCTTACTCACATGTGCCCTTCTATTCCAAAGGTACAAAGAGTATGGTCCCTATCTCAAGGATATTATACTTATGAAAAACCTATAGTTTCCTATTAACGCATTCAACATTCGGTTGATAAAGTAGTCGAGTTGATGCAATTTTTGACCAATCCAACTATTCATTTGGAGAGTGACAATATTGAAGTGGTCAAATCGATGCGATTTTTTGTTGATTCCACTCTTCCCTCAGAGAGTGTCAAAATTGAAGTGGTCAAACTGATGCAATCTTTGGTTGATCCCACCCTTCCTTTGGAGAGTGATGCGATTACTACTCACATATTCTTTACTTCCAATTCATAACCATTTGTATAAGGGGTCACTTTGTTCACTATGAGTGAGTCCCCTCCAATCTCTATGATTGCTTCCTTTGATTGGAATAGTCTAGTTGGGCCTCATTTTCCTTCTTCTGCACCCTTCCAAATAAGGGTTCAAGCTAAACATCAGAACGTTTTTCGATATATTGTAGATGAAGGAGCCTCTGTTATTATTTTATCTGGATGATCTTGGAAGGATTTGGGTTCTCCAAGCCTTGTGTCAAATGCTAGCCTTTGATATAATACCTAGAGAACCTTTGAGGTTTCTTCCTCAATTTCCCATTTCATTGGGTGGGAAGAATACCTTAGTTGATTTTATTTTTATGGAGGGCCCATTGGACTCCAGCATGATCCTTGGGAATGATTATGTATGTGCTATGAATATTGTGGTGTATATGTTCTTTCACTACAATGGAAGCATTCTCACTATTAATCAACTTACACTTATCGATCCTCTTCTTTACCCAACTTTAGACAAAGTGTACCCTTTGTATGTTTCTAGTGTTTCAGTAGACACTACCCTGCCATGGTGGCCTCATATCCCTTGTGTTCAATTGCTACTGAGAGGAAGCCTCTAGATTCATATTCACCTTCTTGGGACTTGGTTTTGGCAGTTGACAAGGTGATTTATCCAATGGGGGAATTGGAGCCTATTCTCCCCCCTATTGGTCCAAGTGAATGTTCCAACATATGTTCTCTTTGTGATGACATCCTTCCCTCGGATGCAGGTCTCCTAGAGGTTATGATCGATTCTAACATTCCTTGATATGTTCATGCTTTCCAAATATCATCTCCCTAGATTGGACCCATTTGCAATCAAATCCAACCTCAATTTTCCTTTTGATTTCGATCTCAATGTTTGTGGATCCTCAGATAGTAGCATTTTTTAGTCTTTGGACTCTTCCATTGAGATGGAAGTTGGTGTTACTGATGAGTCGTGTTCTTTTAGTAGATCCTTAGAATCCTACGATGATGAGTCTGTTCCTATAGACTCTATTATTACTTTCAACTTTGATCTTCCTCGTGAGTTTGATATGATTGACTGTATGTCCTCGGGCCTTGGAATTTTTTAGTATTTGTTGGTAGACTCTGCCTTGGTAAGGAATATTGTTGAAGACATTGATGTTGAAAATACCCCTATCAAAGTAACTCATATCAGATATTTCTTTTTCAATTTTTTTAGATATGATCATGTTATTGTTGTTTCTTAGATACATAAATTTAAGCTAGATTCTCAGTTGTTTGGGGGGTTATGCTTTGTATTTTGGTTGATCCTATCAGGTGCATTCAGAAACTTGCATATAGGTTTAGGTATCCCTTTGTTATGATTTATTTGAACATTTTTCTACCTGTTGAGGCCTCGGGTGTGCTGGAAGTGTTTGAGGCAACAACACATAAAGAGAAATCCCAGCCTAAAAGGATTCAAATAACCCTACGCAAGGATTACCCTATCCATAAGTTGTTTGGTAGAGCTAACTCTTACGGATATCAGGCCTCCGCTGGCTCTATGTGGGTGATCCTAATGGATCTTTCTTCGTAATGAGGAAGATGTGAAATCTGTTGCAAAGAAAGAAAATAAAAGCAGAAAGAAAACAAGTAAAACTATCTAATCTAACATATCTAAACTAGATCTAAGAATGTCATTTAGGATCCAGAACAATCAAATATGTAATTGTAAGCAAATATTATTACTGATCAATGTAAAAAGAGATCATATCTAACATCAACTTGCTTCAATTAAAACAAAGAAGTGAAAACCAAATTGTTTAATTTAAAGTTTTCAATTATTTAACTGTTCTTCAACTGATGTCAATTGACAAATTAACATATAAATATTAACAACAGGATGGTTGTTCTACAATTGTTCAATATAAGATGCTATGGATCAGGCAAAAACATTCACTGATACATAACCTGCACATAAATTTTATGGTGAAACATCAACACAGAGATATATATGTATTATAAACTAACAATATAAAATAGGATTGTTAAATATATAACTGAAATAAGGAACTAGAATGTATCAAGGACACTTAATGCACATAACAAAAGAAAGGAAGAGAAAACCGACTAAATTGTATTAAAGATTGCAAAACATTACAAATTCCACAGTACAACAGGTCTCCAAGTCTTTCCCTCGACTGTTTTTCCTTAGTTCCCCCGCCCTACCTATGAGATCTAAGTCCCTTTAAATAATAATTACAAAATTCACAAAGGGGAAAATCTCCCATAAAGGTAGGGATTGCAATATATTTTTTCAATATTTTCCAAGGGCAGTTTGCCACTTGGAAAATACATCCAACAAATCTTCAATATCTTGATATTGGGCATGCTCAAGTGATAACTTGGATTTGCAGGTAAGAGACTCGATTTCCCATTTCTTCAACTTTTCCCATTCATGTAAGAAGAGATTAATTTTCATTTCTGAAGCTATAGGTGACTCAATCAACTCCTTAATCTCCGCTATGTGAATATTATCCAATTGACCAATGCACTCCTTGGCCTCCAAGTACTTCTCTTCAACTTGTTCAATCATAATCTTAGGTGGAAGAGACTTCTCAATCTGATCCAAGATGGGGAAGTTCAACAGAGTCAACAGGATGTAAGATGCAAACCATCTTTTACTGCAAACCTTCTGTCCTTCTTGAATTGTGGATTCCACCATGTCACATGCATTCTCCCAAGGTTCAAGAGAAACCTTTATTCTCCTGATCTTGAATTTGTCCAAGATAGGCATATCTTCAGGTTTGTCTTTTATGTACTTCTGCCAATGTGTCACATCCTCAAAAGCTTTGGTTGCATCATTCCTTCTTTGGTTATGATCATACAGGACATCTGAATAGTGTTCAAAAGAGTTGAAGGTCTCTTGAATCTCATTTAACCCTTCAAACAACTGAATGAGCAAATTCTTGTGATCATCCTGAATCTTTAAATCCAATTCAATGAATTCTTCCTCAGAAAACTTTAAGAAGGAAGAGGTAACATCCATAGTCTGTGAATCTTTTAATTGTTGCTAAAAAACTATTATATTCTCAGCATGGCTTATATTTGGCACTTGTGCTTCTTGGAGCTGCTGTTGGAGAGCTTCATCTTTGCTTGCAAGGTTTTAAGTTGATTCTCATAATCATCCTTCAACCCCTGCAGTTGGGATTGATGTTGCTCATCCGTCTGAATTTGCTCCTGCTTGCGTTTCTGCAATTCCTGCTCATTTACCTCAATCTCTTTATTAAGTGAGGCAACAAAATCATAGTTTTCCCCTGCAAAAGCTCCCATGGCCGTAGTTGTCTCAAGAGATTCCTGCTTTGCATCAGTAGAGGTTTTTTTCCATATGACTTGATTAGGGATAGTGCCCTACACTAGAGTCCCTTCCCTAGCTCTCTTAGGACCCTTTTTCACCACATCCTTCTCTGATTTACTCCAGAAATACTCTCCCAAAGAGACCACTGCATCTTCCCCAAAGTCTGTTATTTCTTCCACAGTGGGTGTTGTCACTTATGAAGTTGTGACCAAAGGCACAGGTTGGGAAACAACGGGAGTTGAAATGGACATGGTTATATGAGGAATGGAGACAGGGGGTGTTGCAACATTGGAGCCTGATGGTACAGAGATGGAAGTGGTGGTTGAGGTGATAAGTTCAGAAGGTGCAACAGAAATTGGAATTACAGCTAGCTCTGAAGGTGTGGTTTCAACAGGGACAAGAAGTGGTTCAGTTTATGTGGGTGGAGAGACTATAATATCAAATGATGGGGTGGAAGAGACACTAGTATGAATGGATATGGGTGTAGAAGATGTCACAGCAGCATAAGTGATGATTCCGGGAAAATGAAAATCAAAGAAAGGATCATCACAACCAGATTCTCCAATGGATCAGAAGAGGTTTGAGTGA
Organism: Larix kaempferi; assembly: GCA_027924585.1. Classification (NCBI taxonomy): domain Eukaryota; kingdom Viridiplantae; phylum Streptophyta; class Pinopsida; order Pinales; family Pinaceae; genus Larix; species Larix kaempferi. The sequence goes on along the minus strand of BSBM01000147.1, from coordinate 9,055,383 downwards.
CTGATGTAACTTCTGGTAAGCTGATAGGGATAGCAACTGGACATGAGAAGTTGGTAGGGAGTGACTCATCTTCTACATCATTGTCCTCAATGTGAAGCATAGTGACTTGTGGCGTTGAAACTTCAATCTTTTGCTTCTTGACTGGAGTAGTTGAAGCTATTGCTTGTGTATCAACCACCGAACCCATCAATGCTAGGATCTCCTTGAGTCTCAGTAGTTGATTTGATAAGAGCGTTGAGAGTATCCATGGGTTTAGGTTGTGGAGTATCCTCAATAGGAGCTTTCCCTTTGTCATATTTTGAATAAGTTAGCATCAAAGGAGTGTTGGCTTGTGCTTTAGGTGCCTCTTTTTATACTAATTATTTATTATTTCTTTCCTCAAGTGATAGTTCAAGCTTCATGTACTACAACACCTTGGTATTCAGCTCTTGCTAATATTGGAAGATAAAATTCTTCTCTTCTAGAGAAGAGGTTTTGTTCAATACTTCAGCGAAGGAATTGGCACCCTCAAAACATAATCATCAGGAGTTGTCTGATGTACATAGGTAATTTTGATGTGCTCCTGTGTAAAATTATTTGCTAAGAAGGACTTTGGATCATGCATCCTCTTAGGAGATTCTCCAAGCTTCAGAGTGGTGATATTTTTCCCAAGCAAGATTTCATGGGTAGAATTTTGAATCACCAGAGATCCAAGGGTAAGGGGAAACTTGGGCCACCCCTTCCTTTTAGCTCCATGCAGTTTTGGAAATACACCATCAATTACTATTTGAAAAGATATTTCCTCCAGAACCATTCTATCAGGTACAATTCTTGGCAATAAGTGGGTTGTGTTGCTTCCCCAAATCCTGATGTAGGAGAAATATTCTCCCATGTACCAATTTCCCATTGTAGAAATTAGTGCCTTGGCTTGGGCTGAAAAAGTAGGAGCATCCTTCTTGAAGATCTTCTGATAGATGGAACCCATGAAATGATTAAATATGTCATAGATAAGAGGTATAAAGTTATCCTCCCATAATGCAGAGCAATAGATGTGGACTGGAGGTGCGTCCTTTGTCCAATTCCACCCCATGGCAGGGAAAGGAAAAGCTAAGTCGAAGACATCCATGATATAAGCAGAGAGGAAAAATGTCGGCGTCCTTGAGGCAGGATTCTTCTGGTATTTCTCTATTGCTTCCTTCAGTACCACTGAAAAAATCTGGGCCCAATTGAAAGACTCTCCTATGGTAAGAATATTATGGGCCAGAGGTTCCCATTTGGATTTGAACATTGTGCAGTTCAGCAATCTGTAAATGTCTACACAACATGGCTTCCAGCAAGGAGAAGGGTTCCCTAAACCAAGAAATGGGGTCAAGTTTGTCAGCTTTGGGTGTAAATATAGCAGGGTTTCCCATCTAGGATTTGAGCATTTCGTCAAAATTATACCGAGTCGAGGAGGACTCTAGGAATTGCTTATTAAGCAAATGTTGAGGTTGTTTGAGTGCATAGGCTCTGGAAAACACCTCAGGTCGAAAAGAGGCCAATTAGGTTTGAGCTGCATCAATAAAAGAACGGTCCTATGGGTTGGCGTGGTCAATAATCCACTTAACGACATCAATGTAAGGCATTAGGGAAGGTCTAGCCGCAATGGCATGGAGCTGGGACTTACTGATGTCAACAAAGGCTTCTTGGTCACGTCGAATTTATGAGAAATCGTCGTTATCAAATATAGAATAAATTCGTGACCAATCCAGGTGGTAAGTTTCAGAAACTCTCCCATTGGTATCGGAGTAGATACCATTGTTTGGGTCCTTATTCTTCAATTCATTGAAGGTGGTTTTGGACCTGGTGTTTCTCGACATGATTGAAAAGAAACATAACATTCTGATAAAATGACGGAAAAAACAATTAATTAAACTGAAATTAGTTTTCGAATTTGCGCAAAAGATTGGTAAAAAGACTGAAAAACTTACCTGCAAATTGATGGAGAAAAACAAATCCATTGACAGGATTGAAAATCGCAGTAAAAACCGTTTGCTGAGGGTAAAATCCGAAGTTTGCAAATGGTGAAAAGATAGTAAATATTTGAAATATTTAACTAAAGGTTAATAGCGAAATCAATCCGGATCGTAGATCTCCACGAAATCGACGGTTAAGATTAAAACGAGGAAAAGTGGAAAAGAAAAATGCGGAAATTATTTTTATATTTTTTATTTTGTTTCCCGCAATCTGCAATCTGCATTGTGGGTTGTGGAACTGCAGAAGTGCGAATTTCGATTTAAACGGTTTATTGTTTCCGCAATCTGCAGTCGAGAAAGTAGAGCGGGGGAAATTATAGAAAAAAAAAACAATCTTTATGCAATCTGCATTGCGGGTTGCAGGATTGCAGAAGTGCAATTTCGATTTGTTTATTTTGATTTTCGATTTCCGCAATCCGCAAATCCGCATTGCGGGTTGCGGAATTGCAGAAGTAAAAAAGTGATTTTATTGGGAAAAATAGTTTCTGACTTCCGCAATCCGCATTGCGGAATGCGGAAATGCAAAAATGTAAATGTGATTTTATTGAACAAATGTTTCCCAACATCCGCAATCCGTATTGTGGGTTGCACGTTCCGGAAATGATAAATCGGATTGCGGATTGTGGAAACAACATTTTTCAAAGAAAAATTATGTTTTCCACAATTCACAAAACACATAAAAACAATATTTATTTAACAAATTTTATTAAATCCAAAGCATCAAAAGACTTGGGAATAAGGACAACAATCATGACACCCCATAAGAAAGATAGGAAAAATTTCATATTATCATAATTAGTTTTAGCTGGGGCTCCCATTTTTAGCTCATAAAAATGGGATATGTTGTGCCTACAGCACTACCTGAATTTTCCATAGGGTAGAACATGTTAGATATTGGTGCGTCGACCTTCTCTATCTGCATTTTGTACCAATCCAACAAAATATCCTATCTAACATGGGACATTTTAGTCAGTACCTTCTTCCCATTATGGTGCCCATGACAATGTTTTCTCATAATCTTGGGAACCTTTTTAATTTTACCATGGATTTGAGAAGAAGCCCCGTGCCTCTCTTTCTCTTATATTTCCTGACATTCCCTATAAGGCTCCCATTTTTGTTCATTATGCAATTTCCTTGCTCACTAATTCTTGCACACATATGCCTAATGTTTCCCTGTAGCTTTCATACTTCCATTGCATTCATTATGCTGCTTGTCACCTGTATCCATTGCATTTGCATTCTGGATTGTATCCTTGGAAAAACATACTTATGAGTGTCCACCACTTGTCGGATAACTTTTTTTTCATTTTATTTTGCATAGGCTTGTTCCATGCACTTGGAACATAGTCTCATGTCTTGCGGGACTCATTTCTTCCTCTGTAATATTACATTATTTCAATATTTTTCAAGCTTTTCTAACATGAGAAAGACAAAAAAATGAAATATTTATAAAAAATGAGAGAGGGAGGAAAGATGTTGGATCTTTGTTATTATTTTTTGGTAGCAATTTAGTTATGTCACCCTTGAACAAAGCACTAGTTTCGAGTCTTCTGAGCAAGTTGGATTCCTAGTATTGCCTTAGGAAACCGAACAATGATCTTTGAGTTTGTAATGCTTTGATTGGTTACTCTTCCAATAACGACAGAGAATCTGTTAATGCCTATTGCGTTGCATAATTATAACATTGTTCCCTTTGTGTGAAATGTTGCCCAAGTCACCATTGTGTCATGCTAATATTCAAGGGTTGTCTTTAGCCCGTGTTGGAATTCCTCAGTTTCTGCAACCATGCAAGTTGACCTTCCATTCAAGTTACTCTTAGTATGTATCAACGTAACCAACGTCCATACTCATGTTAGTGTGAAAGGTCCCTATTGATTTCTCACTATCGGGTCATTTCTCATTGACGACGATACATTGCTCTGAGAAGTTGACCTAAATTAGTAGCATCCTAGGCCTATTTCCATCATTGATAGGTTACCTTGCACTCAACGCATGGCATCTCATCATCGGTTTCCGACTGAGTGGTTTCCCATAATGTTTGACGGCAATACCTTTATTCACATTTTTGGATTCATGCTATATTGTAGATTCCATTTTCATCTTTGGTGGAAGTCTACACCTCTATTAATGGATTTCATTGTCGTTTGTTTCTTAGAGGGTCTCTTTCATGCACTATTTATATTTGGTGCATGCATGAGATGTACTCAGTGGTATTTCCCTACAAAAAAAATTCCAAGACCTTTCTAGAACAAATCAGTTCTTGATGCTCACGTTGGTCAATGGCCTATGCCTTAATTCCTCCCTTCCAATGGATCTCTTCCAATCGATGTCAAATTATTTTGATATGGGAACAATATTTAGAGACATTTTAGTACCTTGGGGCTTGTAGTCATCAATGGAAATTTCCCTCTCTAGTGACAATGGGCATACACTCATGTCCCCTACTAGATAGATTCTAGAAGTGATGGAATCCAACACTCTAATCAAACTTGCTAGAATGTCCTAAGTACCTTGACTCTCGTTATCATTATCAGTTGGTTGTCTTGCATATGTTAACGATATACATTAATGACTAGTAATCAAACGATGTCCTCCATGTTTGGTTTCAAATCATCTATTCACATGGTAAGTACATGTACATACTAACGGTTACATGGAATACCTTGGACTGTAGTAGCACTATCTCATTTGTTATTACCCAAGTTGTGCAAGACTATACCATACAATATATCGCATTGGTGCCATATGGAGAACTAGTTTGTACTCACCTCAGTTTCAATTGTTCTCTTGATATACTGAGACATAGATCCATTTTGTATCTACTTATGGCTATGATCTATTTTTACATGGATCCACTTTGTATCTTTATCTCAGCCATGATTCAACATCTTATATACTTCATAGATCCGCAATGTACTTGATTTTATGGCCATGCTTACTTACAGTTGAGCATGGGTATGGTTGCCTCATAAAAGAGATATTATCTGACACGTTGATCTGTAATGTAGGTACCTTTTGATTCAACGTCTGGGAACCTCCACCTGAAACAACTTGGCTTCCCTTCCCAAGTATTATACTATATTTCAACCATCAACTTCCCTTCTAACCTCACACATTAGGGGGCTTATGTTATAACACTAATTGGAACTTATGTAACTGCGATGATATCTAAATGAACCCTAGTCCCGAATGACACATCAAGCGTCCCTAACTGTCATCCAAACATCCCTAATATCATTGGAAGAGCCCTTAATAGTTGTTGATGACCTTGAATTCCACATAAGAATCATCCAAAATGATGGTCACCTCCTCAAGTAAAAATATTGATTCTTTCCAGCCCAAAATCCACTAAAAATGAAGGTTTTGAGACCCCGTGTACTTTTTCCATGAGAAAAACATGTGGCCATGCACCTTTCTATCTTGCAGAGCATGTTGTTATCGGACAATCCACTCGAGCGGACACGAGCCGGATCTCCCTAGCTCAAAGTGAGTCTAGAACAAATAGAACAGACTACCAATGCATTTCCTAGATCTACTTAAGGATCGAGTACTAGATGTCTTACCTTTCACTTCGCAATCCTTTCTCCTGAATGCTGATCCACGTCCCACGGTCGTCAGATCCAAGCTGCAAGACCTGTCAAGACAAGAAACAAGAGAAACCAGTAAAAGACATCTATACAATAAGAGACCTACGTAAACAGTTAAGCAGGTAAACTACTCAATATCATTACACACATGAACAACATTGGTGGAAAGCATTTGTATTACTGCAAATAGAGGAGTACATGATAGAGATATAGAACTACAACCAAGGCTTAACGTTGTAGCCCTTCTGCGACAAAGACGATTGCCATATCCTTCCAAGGAAGTATGAGTTCTCCAATAGGTGAGTGGAGGTGTTCTAAGAATGATTTCACCAGCATGTAGATACCATAGCCTTCCTTCCTTTGGGATGGGAGTGAGCTTCATTTATATAGGACTAAATGGATAGGGTATGGATAGGATAGGTTGAGAGATGGTAGGAGAGGCTTAAGGGATCTCTCCAAAGGTTTAGGAACCGAGTGCCAGCTCTTCCAAGAGGTCAAGGATAGGTTCCCAAGTCAGCAAGCTTCGAGATGGACCTCGAAGAAGCTATTTTTGCCACTTAACTGACTTCGTCGCACCCTGTAATGGAGCAAGGTGCGACGTCGCATGCTGCTAGTGTGCAACCTACGAAGACCCTTCAAAACTGAGCACAATTGGGTACAAATCCTCCCAGGATGATTACTTAGTCCAAGTATCTTCAGGGGTGTATACACTGAATCTCATGATGAATAGATTTTGGGTGTAACAGAATGCCCCCCAAAGCATGAAGTTGTTGAAGATAGATAGGTGAAGTGCTTTGACAGAAGTAATGGAAATAGACTCGTCGGGAAAAGGACACTGTTGCAGTACGACTGACTCTGAACTGACAATCTCATATGAAGTACAACATGGATGCCGACCAATACATCGTAGATCCATGGTAGTAATGACTGACTGAACACAAGCATGGCTACTAGACACAAGCGTAGATCCATGATGAGATGATAACACAGCCACGACCAATACAAAAGTGGATCCGTGTGATATAACTCAATACAAACTCCATCGCAACCTGGATAAAACATGACTCCCCAGGGTCTTCAAGCTGGACCCGCAATGATACGAATCTATCCATGTGATTACAAATGTCTTGATGTCGAACACGGTAGAAACCACTTGATTATCGGTCATTGATGTAAACCGTTAACAAGCACGAGGGAGATCACCATTGATGTTAATGATTCCCAAGGTATCACAGTACATAACATCAAGCGTGAATAAATGAGTTGAATTCGAACACGAGATGAAATCTTTCAATCAAGAGTCAATGATGTAAACTCATGATGAAAGTGAGGTAACCTGCCATTGAGGCATGCAGGGCCAAGGTACTTGATTGGTTTCTAGATTCAATCCTTGGATGATGTGTTGAAGTCGACAAGGATGAATCCGTCGAAGGAGGGCCATGATGAATCCCCCATCAATCAACACGAAACACGACAAAAGTGTATAGAGTAGATCGGATGGTACAATAACATGCAAGACTGACTCAGAGTAGACCGACATGATGGCGGGTGTACTGACTACAAATGATAAATGATAGACATATTCTTGAACATGGGCATGGCATGACTCGACAGTATTGACACGAGGAGTGCGACACAAATTCTCAAAGCGACTGATGATGGAGGCTTTTCTTTGAATGACTCAAAGGAGTAACAAAACTCAGGAAATAAGTGGAACTCGAGGGAAAACGGAGGATCCAAGTGCTATATGCAAATGCAGATGAGTGCCATGTTCAAGAATGACTACATACTGCCACTAATAAGGTATGTAATACAAAAACTTTCCTTTTTCCCCATCATGAATGATGAGTGCCTCATGTGTTTTATTACGAGCTTGATGAGGGTAACCAGATGCTCGGTATAGCTCATCTCATAGATGAGTCCAATCCCAAATATTTTCCGAACCTAGGATAGGAAGGGTTCATCCCATGACGAGCCCTTCAATGTGAAAATTTTAACGAGTCCATAGAAGGTAAACTTGGTCGTCATTTCATGTTTAAAGAGTCTTGAAAGAACTAAAGGAGACTCCAACGGTCCTTTTTCGTAAAGTTAGCCTCATCGCCCGAAAAAAAGGTAAAACAACACAGGAGAGGACTCTTCTAGTTATGATTGGCTGGAGTATACCTTTTTCGTAATTAGTGCCTCTTGATCCGAAAAAAGGGTAAACTATCACCAGGAAGACGACCATTCAAATACTTTAACAAGCGTGAACGCAACAAGTTCGCTTGGCAATCTTTTCGTTTTTCGGGAGCCTGAAAAGAGCTTAACGGTAGACTCCGAGGGGTGTCCTTTTCCATGGAAGTTTAATGAGCCCGAAAAAGTGATAAATCATAACTCTGTACTTGTTCTCATAGTTTCGTGAGTACGAGAACAACCGAAGAGTAAACTCATCATCACGCAATAATTACAGACTAACCGTTGCAAAATAACGACAAAAACGTTCAAGGGAGTGTTCATAACTGTGATGACCATTGTGATATGAGAAACGGCACAAAAGACCACTTACAACTCTTGCACACTAGAAAATGTGTCAAATAGCCTCAAATATGACAAAAATTGTCAAAAACTATGATAAATGGCCCAAGAGCATCAAAATATTTGAAAAGGAATATTCCATTCTATTTATAAATAGAAAAATGGGCCAAAATAGATTTCATTGTTTCAATTGCCAATTTGGGAGGAGAAGTACCAATTTGGAGCCAAAACTTCCTTTGCCAATTACGGGAGCTACAATCCGCCATTTCACCCACCGTCAAGAGCAGGTAAGCCTAAACTTCATCCAACAACTTTCTAGTGGATTAGATTTTGTTTTTAGGTTCATTTTTTGGGTTTTTTTATGAGTTCATGGAGGGATACTGCGCTCTCGACTCGTTGCAGTTGGCCCTTTCGGGACCTGCGATGAGACCGAGTCGTCGCAAGCCTCGAATGGGTGAAGTGCGACGACATCGCATTGTACGCAAACGTATAGTGCGACGGCGGAGTTGCAAATTCCAAACATCAAAAAGAATCCAAACAATGGACTTGTGAAGGTTGAAGCAGGACCTATCAATGTTTAAATGCCCTTTATGGCAAGTTGCTTACTAGCCAACATGGTTTTAGAGTGGCAATAACGAGAACACGAGATAGAAGATGAACAAGCTCCCAATGATCCACAATGAGTGGATGCCTTGAGGAACTATGGTTTGCTCAAGTTCTTTGAGATTCAGGGGATGAGATCTGAAATCCCATTGCTATCACACATGCTCCAGAGTTGGGATGTAGCCCAACAGTATTTCGTGATTGGTGAGCACATCCTCACAATAGATGTTGAGGACATCTATTTTCTCACAGGTCTGTCCTGGAGAGGGGAACTTGTGCATCTTACTGGAACACGGGCCAGTGACCGCACAGTTGATGACATGGTGTCACAGCATTGTATCGCTACTTCTCGACCTTCCAGTGGGAAGATTCTTATCAGGGATGTGGTGAGCCTCCCACCGCGTACCATATTGCTTACTATTACTAGAGCGGTGGGTAGCCAATCCCCACACACGGCTACTCGGACCCAGATGCTTTATGCGGAGGACTGCATGTCCCCCATGGTTTTCAACTGGTGCGAGGGTCTCCTCGCAAACCTCCAAGATCAGTTGACCAAGTGTTGGTGGGGAGAGCTCAAGCAGTTTGGTTATGGGTCGATCGTGGTATCGTTCCTCTTGGAGCGGATCCCTCTCCTGCGCCCTCAGGTGGTATTAGATGACAGGGAGCCTCGAGATCCCCACATGCTCAGATGGACTGAGGTCATGACTCGTCATGGTGGAGGACCCATCATCAGCTTTGGTCCCGAGTTCTTTGGTTGGCTGGAAGGCCAATTACTCATGGTCGAGGACTTTCCATACAGCGGCACGGACTTCCGAGAGGATCCCGACTTGATGCTGCCAGAGGGTGCAGCATGGGGTGACATAGGTGAGAACAAAACTACCTTGTATTTTTAGTTTTGTATATTATATCATTTTTTGATGCAGTGCTGACAAGTATATAATAAGTGTGTGCAGATGTGGGGCCCGTACGACCAGTAGGACTTTCTCTCCTGGCGAGGAGAGACAGAGGTGGGGAAGCAATTGTGCCCCCAGGTGCTCATGCTGCCATCGAGGAGATGGAGGAGGTGTACAGGAACTTGTCCCAGCTGACAGTGGAGGTTCCTGAGCCAGCGATAGATGACCTACCGAGACCTATACAGAGGTTTGGGGCTGGAGCGTCTGTACGCTTCAACGCCTTACTCCGCAAGGTCGCTCGAAATATGGACTGCTTCCTCACCCAGCGACAGCGAGTTGTTCGTGCTAGTGGTGGTGTACGGGTCAGGCATCAGGCCTGATGACACTCTTATACTTGTACTGAGAGCTTAGAGGCCTCATATTTTGTAATACTGAAAGCTGCGATGCTTCAGATTTTGTAGAGACTCACTGAAAGCCATCATGCTTCAGATTTTGTACCATCGCTACTTTTGAGTGATATATATACAGACATTCTCGACGATTTATACATTATGTGTTTTTTAAAATGATGAGTGATGTGATCTTGTTTACATGTTTGCTTTTATACATTACATTATTTACATGTTGTGAATGCTTTTACATATTATGAATGTTATGTGTGTGTGATGTACCAATCCAAAATGAAGTTGGCCATCAAGTTAGCAACTGCGTTCAACTCTCGTGGAATGTGTAGGTACTGAACGGATTCAAATGACCTTTCCAGGAGACGTACTCGTCTGAAGAGACGGAGTAAGGTGGGATCACGGATGGTGTAAACCCGGTTAAGATGGGAAACCACTAGTTGAGAATCCATGTGGATGACAATGTGGTTCATACACAAGGAAATGGCGTTAGCTAGGGTTCCGATTACTGCTTGATACTCTGCGGCATTGTTGGTCGCAAACCCTAGGCAACTTCCTACTGAGATAATGAGCTCACCTGTTGGGGAATATAGTACCCAGGCTGCCGAAGCAAGGTTACAGGTATGCCGGCTAGCACCGTCCGCGAATCTATAGCACGTTTCCATCTGCACACGCAGACAGAACATGGTATAAGGAGCGGAAACAAGATCTAAAGACACTCAAAAACAAAAGTGTCACAGCACACACAAAAACACAAAAAACACAAAAAACACACCATGTACAGTATATACAAGAAAGTCTAAGCGTGATGAGTTTAAGCATAGTATCTCTTTAGGTAAAGCCCATTGCGGGGTTCACCCAAAGAGATTTCGTCATAGTCTTCAAGCTCGTAAGCTCCCTTCTCCAAAACATGTTTGACAATGTAAGGTCCATGCCACATGGATTCGAACTTTCCTGCTCCTAGTTTGTCGTGCTTCTGGTCATAAGTGAGGACCAGGTCACCCTCGTTAAAGATACGAGGTTCAACTGACTTGTCGTATTGGGATTTGATGCGTTTCTTGTGTGTTTAATTAGCAAGAGTGGCATCTCGGCGGGATTCGTCAAGTTTTGCTAAGTGCAAGAGATGTTCTTCCTCAACAGTAGTATTAGGAAGAAGTTCGGCAGCGAGTTGTAGAGACGGAATTTCGCACTCTATATGTAGGATAGCCTCCAATCCATATACCAATTGAAAAGGAGTGAATCCTATGGCAGTTTTAACGGAAGTTTGGTAGGCCCATAACGCTGAAAAGAGCATGTTGTGCCAATTGGACTTATGTGTTCCTACCATCCTTTGGATCATAGTTTTCAAGACCTTGTTAATGGCCTCGACCTGTCCATTGGACGGCGGGTAGTAGGGTGTTGAATTTTCATGGCGAAAACCCAACCTGTCGCTCAGTTCATCAACCATATGGTTCTGAAAATGGGAACAATGATCGGTAACAATTGCCTGAGGAACTCCAAATCGTGCTATTACATGATTGAACATGAAGAGTGCGGCGGTTTTTCCCTCGTTCTGGTATGTAGGCATAGCTTCGACCCACTTTGTAAAGTAATCCACAACTACAATGATGTAACTATGCCCCCCAGTCGAGGTAGGCTTACAGTGCATAAAGTCGATGCCCCATTTTGCGAAGAGGCCCACGGCAATAACCGGGTGTAACGGGGTGGGATGGGTGCGCTTCTTCGTATGGAAGTGTTGGCAAGGAGGACATTTTTTTACGGCCTCAATATAATCTTTGAAGATAGTAGACCAGAAATATCCTGCGCGCAAAATATTCTGGGCTGTAGCCATTCCAGAGAGGTGACCTCCACATGCCCCAGCGTGACAGTCATTGAGAATGCGTTCAGCCTCATCGTGAGTGAGACAACGTCGGAGAATTAAATCAACGCCACGGCGATACAAAGTATCATTAATGATTAAATAATACTTCTCATGGTGACGTATCTTATGACGGTCATCGCAAGAGAGTTGAGGGTTGAAGCATTAGGTTTGAAGATACAATAAGATATCTCCATACCATGGGTCAGTCGTACTGATGAGAAACAATGATTCGTCTGGAAAGGAGTCATTGTGCTCAACTTCTGCATCAGGACGGGGAAGGTCGTAAATGAGCTCGACAAACACTAAAGACTTCTTCGACTTGGCTTTCTCGAAAAGAAGATCAAATTCTTGCAGTATTACAATCCAACGTGAATACTTGCCCCCAAGCACCTGACGTGTAAATACGTGGTACATGGGGTTCGAGTCGGCGATGGTGGTGGTGGTGCGGAGCAAGATATAGTGCCGAAACTTCTGGACGGCGATGACCGCCACGAATGTGAGTTTTTCGACATGTGAATATCTAGTTTCAGCGTCAGCAAGACCCTTACTTGCATAGCATATTACATGTTCCTGGGCTTTTTGATCCTCCTGTACCAAAACCATGGCGATAGTGGTAGTAGAAGCGGCGAGATATAAGATGTAATCTCGATAATAATCAGGCGGTTGGAGCACGGGGGCATGCGTGATGGCATGTTTGATACTATCGAAGGATTTTTTAGCTTGGTCGTCCCAAATGAATGGGACGTCCTTCTTGAGCAGTCTCATATACCCCTGAGTCTTCTCGTGAAATTGCAAACAAAAAATCTTAAATAAGTCACCCTCCCTTGAAGACTTTGAAGTTCCGTCACATCCGTCGGGGGTGGTAGGTTGATGATGGCCTCCACCTTTAAGGGATCAATGCGGATCCCATCCTTCGAAACGATAAATCCTAAGAGGCATCCAAACTCAACGCAAAAGATACACTTATGAGGATTCAGACGGATATTGTACCGTCTGCATCTGAGGAAAATGCCCGTCGGATGATCAATGTGGAACTCGCGCTGCTTTGAATGAGCAAGGAGATCGTCCAGGTAAGGTTCCACAAAGTCCTTGATATCATGGAAGGCATACGACATAGCCCGCTGAAACGTGGTGGCAACATTTTTAAGGCCAAATGGAAGTTTGCGGTATGCAAACGTTCCCCACGGGCATATGAAAGCTGTCTTATGTTGGTCGGCTGGGTTGATCTCAATTTGGTTGTAACCAGAAAAGCCATCCATAAATGAGAAGATGACGGTTCCGGCACAATTGTCGATAATCTGATCGATGAAGGGGGTTGGGTAGTTTTCTTTTGGACAAGTCCGGTTAAGTTCCCGATAATTGACACAGACGCGAATGGTACCCTGCTTTTTGTTCACAAGGACAACGTTTGAGACCCGATCTGTCAATGGGACAGGATAAATAAAACCAGCCATTAAGAGCTTTTCAATTTCTGCCTTAATTGCTGTAGTCTTCCGGGGGTGTACCGGTCGCAACTTTTGGCGTACAGGTTTGATGTCGGGATAGGTTTTTATTTCGTGAGAAACAATTGCGGGGTCTATCCCAGGCATCTCCTCATAGGACCAAGCAAATACGTCTCGAAATTGCTTGAATAAGGCCGTGCTAGCGGCAATTTCTTCAGGGGAACACTTCTGGCCTATGTGAATGTGTTTCACTATACCAGGTTTCACCGAGATGTCTACCGGGGTGGTTGGCTCAATGTTGGCCAAGTTGCCCTCCGTGTCCGTAAGACATGTAAGGATGGGGGAATGAGGGAATAGGTAGATATCTGGTGAAAAGAGGGTATGGATGTTGTCCTCTATGTACTCCAAAGGAGGAAGAAAAGATGACATGTGGTGGAGATCATCCCATGGACTGTCATCAACGTTCATAACTTCCATGATGAACTCGTCTGAATAAAAAATCCGAAGTAAGAGATCAGGTAGAGATGACGTCCGTCATAGAGAACAAGATGGAGAGGCCACTGTTAAATGGTCCTTCGGTGCTGATTGGATAGCCTCGTAAATACGTTCAGTGGGTGAAAGAGGCATTATATCTCCAAGCATGTGTGTTGTGGCTTCATCCGGTACAAGCCAAGCATCGGTAGAGTGAGATAAAATCTCTGTGGATATCATGTTCACCGTAGCAACATGATTAGGGGGGTCCGCGGCTAGAAAAATGCCCATGAGAGATGAATCTTTCAAAAGGCCAACCCCTATACTCTCATATTGTTTTGACATCTGTCTAATGGAAGGAATATGGTCACCGGGATGAGTAGTAGAGTCTGGTGTACACAAATCTAATTGGTCGATAGTAACAATTCGTCCTTGGTGGGGGAATTGTACTATGCGAAAGACTAAAGAGGCTACCGCCTGCATGGTGTAAAACCAATTGCGACCAAGTAAGAGATTATAATCTAACGGGGCCGAGACCACTTCCACATTAACGGTTACGATCTTTCCACCCAAATCAACATCAAGAGCTTGAAAGAGCCCATGAGGTTGAAAGCCATTCCCGTCGAATGCTTTCAACGTGGTGGGAGAACGATTCAATTCGGGGGAGCCAATGGCTCTCCAACAAGCAATTGACATGACAAAAGTGGAGGTGCCTTCGTCTAAAAGGGTACGATGGACAATCTTCCCAGCAATGTTCGCAGAAACTTGGAATGTGAGCTGGTGTGAGAGCCCCGACTTAAAGTTTTCAAGTCGGAACATGATGGTATTCGAGGAATCGAGGTCGACTGCACCGATGGCTGCAAGGAGAGTTTTGCGTTGATTAGGAAAATTCTGCGAAACTTCCAAGGTATACATGGCACAAGGAGATGGTGCCAAGTCTTCTACGATATTGTAATTTTGTGTTGCCCCAGCGTTCAGATTGAAAACAGCTTTTCGAATCATGCTCTTGGGCGGTCGCAATATCAAGTCTAAGGAGGGCTTCTCAATGGTGACAGAAGTTGATGGTACAGTGACATCAGTTAAGGAGTCGAAATATTTTTCGGTATTACTTCCAGTGGCTTCCTTCGAAGGGACGGGTTCGTAAGATCGCGAGTGAGTGTTCAAATTGATCATCTTGTTACGCACCATGAGAACATGCACGGTATTGGATGGTTCCCCCTAGGATGGGGGGGTTTGAGAAATCATCTACTGGTTTTGAGTAGGAAACGGATCATTGAGGACTGCGGGAGTTGGTTTGCCTCTAAGAAACTTTTGTACTTCGTCTCTATGGGGACATTCTTTGGAGAAATGGTCATCTCCACACAGTAAACAAGGATACTTTAGTTTATGTTTCTGCTTGGTATCGTCAGGAGTGCTCTTTTGTTCCTGCTGGGAGGAAGACTTTTTGGGTTTCCCCTTGTTCTTCTTTTTACCGTTGGACTTCTGAGATGAAGCTGATTGGACAGAATTCACCTCTTCAGTTACAACAGGAGAGGTTGACTTTGTGGTGGTGTGGCCAGCCTGAGTCGGATTGGATGATCCAACAGTGCTAGTAGCAGGCTGGGTGTTAAGGGAACCAATGATTCCATCGGCTTGGAGTCCCTTATGTGGTTTCACAGGGTCATTAACGTCACAGGGTGTGTCAGGCAGAATATCAAACAAAGTGTCGGATTGAGTGTAGACTAGGTCTAGTACATGGGCACTCGCGATGGCTTGTTCTTCGGTGACAGCACCTCGCATAGCAACGTCTCTTGCTATGGTAGGGATGAGGGATTTTGTGAACCAGTCTGCTAGGAGCTGATCTAGAATAGGAGCTTTAATGAGACGTCGTCTTCTTCACCACTCGTGGATATGATCCAAAATGTGAGTGGCGGTATTCTGACGGAGTGAGGTTAAAAGCTCGGTACCAGTCTCATACCATATGGGCAGCTGGAAATGTGTCAAAAATTTCATGGCAAGAGAACCAAAATCAGGAAAAGAGTGGGGTGGCAACTCAATGTACCACTTGGCAGTTGAACTGGTGAGAGTCCTTTAAAACAATCTAAGACGAATTGAATCGTCCATTAAGGAATTAGATGAACACCATAAGTGGTATGTCATCACGTGGTTTTTAGGGTCTTCACCCGGCTTGACGTCAAACTTGGGGATATCGGACGGAAGTTTCACCGGAATCGGTGGCCAGTTAGATCCGTGGTAAATAGGATCATTGGTTAAACGGGACAGGTCAGGAAGGTCCAAAGTAGCCAAGAAGGGCAGCTGTGGGTTAGGCTGCGCGTATTGATAATACGAATAAGGCGTGTAAGGACCAAACTGACCGTATGGGGGTGCGCCACCCGGACCATAACGGGGTCCGCCACCATAAGGTGGTCCGTTCCAATAAGGTGGGGGTCCACCTCCACCACCGAGAGGGGGTGGGGGTCCACCTCCACCACCGGGAGGGGGTGGAGGTCCGCCGCCACCACCGGGAGGAGGTGGTGGTCCATAACCATAATAAGGCGGCCCACCACCGCCTCCGCCTAGAGGGGGTGGTGGACCACTTCCGCCGCCAAAAAGATGGGGGCCCCCACCACCTCCGCGACCGGAAGGATGAGGGTTTCCACCACCGTTTCCACCACCATAGTAGTTAGGTCCTCCACCGCCTCCACCTGGAGGGGGTGGTGGACCACCTCCGCCACCTGAAGGGAAATGTCCTCCTCCACCATGATAGGGTGGTCCACCGCCACCTCCACCGGGAGGGGGTGGTGGACCATTCCCGCCGCTGTCGGAAGGGTGAGGGATATTGTTGGTAAAATGAGGTGGCCCTCTACCAAGGTTAGGTGGGGGCCCGCCGCCTCAAGCAGGAGGTGGGGGAGGGCCGATCGGGGATGGTGGTACTTGAGGGATAGTCGGTTGGGGTCCACTTTGCAACGCAGTTTGTTGCCCCCATAGAGTGTATGGATTTCCGATAACAAATATGGCGACCATACTGGGGATCGAGTACTAGATGTCTTACCTTTCACTTCGCAATCCTTTCTCCTGAATGCTAATCCACGTCCCACGGTCGTTAGATCCAAGCTGCAAGACCTGTCAAGACAAGAAACAAGAGAAACCAGTAAAATACATCTATACAATAAGAGACCTAAGTAGACAGTTAAGCAGGTAAACTACTCAATATCATTACACACATGAACAACATTGGTGGAAAGCATTTGTATTACTGCAAATAGAGGAGTACATGATAGAGATATAGAACTACAACCAAGGCTTAACCTTGTAGCCCTTCTGCGACAAAGCCGATTGCCATATCCTTCCAAGGAAGTATGAGTTCTCCAATAGGTGAGTGGAGGTGTTCTAAGAATGATTTCACCAGCATGTAGATACCATAGCCTTCCTCCCTTTGGGATGGGAGTGAGCTTCATTTATATAGGACTAAATGGATAGGGTATGGATAGGATAGGTTGAGAGATGGTAGGAGAGGCTTAAGGGATCTCTCCAAAGGTTTAGGAACCGAGTGCCAGCTCTTCCAAGAGGTCAGGGATAGGGTCCCAAGTCAGCAAGCTTCGAGATGGACCTCGAAGAAGCTATTTTTACCACTTAACTGACTTCATCGCACCCTGTAATGGAGCAAGGTGCGACGTCGCATGTTGCTAGTGTGCAACCTATGACGACCCTTCAAAACTGAGCACAATTGAGTACAAATCCTCCCAGGATGATTACTTAGTCCAGGTATCTTCAGGGGTGTATACACTGAATCTCATGATGAGTAGATTTTGGGTGTAACACATGTGGGCCCAAGAAATGCACAAAAATACATAAAATTTGTGAAATGAAACAGTTGGGAAAACCATTTCTTTAGTTTCAACTACCTCCTAACCATCTCAACCATGTCAAAAACATATACAAAAGGCATTCATAAAAAAACACTCAGCACCCATATCTTTGTTATGATAGAAGAACTTTCTCCATATCTCGAGTTTTTATGCCCAATTTCCCTTCTTAGAGATCCTTGTCTCTGAGATCTCATCCTCTCATGTTTTTCGAAGTCATCATTCATTAGTGACTGCTTCCCTATATCCAAGTGAAAATCAAAGACTTGGTAAGCACAAAGTGTGAGTGGATCAGGTTGTAGAGGAACCCAAGCAACAGTTTCTAGAGGTGCCAGCAACAAAGATTAGGTAACATGTAATTGTTGTTCTTTTTTTATTAATAGAGATCTCTACTCTTCCACTGCCCCTCCCCCCAACTCCAACTTTGTGTTCAATTTTTTATGCATATTTGATGCTAGTTGGTTAAAGAGGATTATCCTCCTTAATAAGTTAATTAGGATCATTGAATGATAAATTTGATTCATTTAATGTTGAACTTTGGTTGTCATTGATGTCAATTAATCTTTGTGCCAGTTTGAAGAAGTATATGAAATCTAGTTTGAAGAAGTACATCTAGACTGGAGAAGTACATCTAGATTGTAGAAGTATATCCAATTTGAAGAAGTACATAAGGTACATGCGCAAGTCCCAATCCATTAGTTGTGACTCTTCAAAGGTAATTCCAAAGAGATGGTTGGATAAGTCTCGGGAGTGCACAAGAGGATCGGGAGGAAGAAGTGGTTGGACATGTATGCAAGTCCTGGAAGTGCGCACGACCCACCAATGGGAATAAGTATACAAGTCTTTGAAGCACGTGAGAATCCCAGAATTAAATGGCGGTCGGACAAATCAAATGGGAAATACCCACCAAGTGATGGTACTTCAATGGTGTAAGACCCCACGTGAAGTGGTTCCTAAGTGCGCAAGTTCCACTATGCAATAGACCAAGTGTGTGCAAGACCCACAAGATATGATACCTAGCAGCGCAAATCATGACAAGTGGCAGATGAGTAAGTCAACTTGATCGTAAAGAAAGGAAAATGGGGACGCTACGTCCAACTTGTGGACATATGGTCTATGCAGGTCAAGTATAAATAAGAAGCCAAGTTGGAAGTTGAAAGTAAGCTTGAAGATGCGAAAGTGGTAGTATTCTGATTTTGCAAGCTTCCAATTTTTGGGTTAATAAATGGCTCGTTGAACCGGAACAACATGATCTAGCAGAGAGCCAGATGCGTAAACACAAAGATGCAGCACAAGATGATGTAATTTATTTGAGGTAGATGCGCAAAGACATAAATG
Organism: Larix kaempferi; assembly: GCA_027924585.1. NCBI lineage: Eukaryota > Viridiplantae > Streptophyta > Pinopsida > Pinales > Pinaceae > Larix > Larix kaempferi. The sequence continues at coordinate 9,036,434 of BSBM01000147.1, read as the reverse complement.
CAGCACAACATATGATGCGCAGTATGATAAGGTTTATCTGAGACAAGTGAGTAAGAACAGAAAGATAGTATCACAGATGTTTCACATAAGATTATTGTTTATCTGATACAGTTGCGCAAGAAAGGAACTGCAGAACAACGGAGGATGCACAGTATCAGTTGAGTTTGAAAATGCACAGAAACATAAATGTATGCCGAAATAGGATGCAGATTGTAGAAGGTTAGGAAATATGAGAACCAGTAAGCAGTATTGATACAGTGAAGTGAAGTGTGTGATACAGTACATCAATTGCAAGATCAGAGTATACAGAAGGTGCGCACAACATAATGAAATGCAGTTAATATGAAGAGTGCGTAGATCAATAGAAAGCAAAGAAGAATCTTCTACAGACATATCAGGGCGGCAAGGCGGGGCAAGGAACAGGGAGTCGATGCTTCCTTCAGGTCGGTGCCTATAAAACCAAGGGGTCAGTGCCTCCTTCCAATCGGAGCTGGTAAATCAAGTATTTGGTATTTCCTTTAGGTTCTAGCCTGTAAAACTAGGGGGTTGAAGTCTCCTTCCAGTTGGTGCTGGAGAACTTCAGAAGTTGGTGCTTCCGTGAATGTATTCTTTATCATATAAGAAAGGATTTTGTGGTTTTATCCCATTTGGGTTCCCACATAAAATATTGTGTTATGTGTTTTGTGCATATGTGGATAAATGTTATTGTTTATATTGAATGCATAATATAACTACAATTTATATTAGGTAAAAATGAAAATTGTTCATAACTGCGCTAATATTGATTCACCCCCCTCTCAGTATTAATAAGATTCCAACATTTAATTGATTCATGCTCTTATGATGCCATATGTTGTGAGAAAGTTACTTCTTTCTTGTGCAGGTTTCAAAGTCACCTAGTTGATTTACATCATGCTTCAAGAAAGGGATAAATGCTAAAGGAGAACCATTTGAAACAGGTACTTCTATCTCTCTTCCCCTTTCTTGTTTGTTACTCTGCTTGCTTTTGGTCACTAGCATGGATTTAGATAAACAATCCTAGGGTATTTAGGTTAGTTGTCTCTCCTATTGCTCTATTAATACTCATCCCTAGCTATTAGGGAGGATTTTCCATCAACAAAATATATGGTCTCATTTCACTCTAACTAGTATAAAGGGGAACAATATTTGTTCCCAATTCAACTCGGTAAAGTCCCTTACTTTGTAATAAATCCTTCATACATGATTACCATGAGAAGTAGTTAAAACTAGTAAGTAGGATTTCACTTGGACTAGCCATCTTATAGTATGAAAGTAAGATGGTTTCAAAAGCAAAAACTAATTGTTTAGACAGAGAAAACTTGGAAAAATAGGTAGTTAAAAAAAACAACATTGAGAAAATCCTTTAGATGATAGAGGTATGTCCATTTTGAAAAAATTCATAAGAAGTCAAAATGGAAACCAAGGTGCCATGTGGCAAGTAAAGGTTGGCCCATGTGATGATGGGTGCACAAGGAGGTTTTCAAGTTGTAAAGAGTGCAAAAATCCCCTTCATTTTATGACTTTTTCCTATAAGTTTTTTTTTTGTAATAGGGGAATCGACAAATGGGATGGGGTTGGTACTTGCCTGACAAGGGGTTCGGGGATCCAATCCCACTACCATTATACCTATAGGTGCACCCACACAACCTGCAAGCATGGGGCACGAGTAAGTCGAAGTGATTTGAACTCATGACCTCTATTTACAACATTTCGTTCATATCAAGCGAATCGTCAGTTGAGCTACACCCCTGCGGGCGACTTTGTCCTATAAGTTCACTTTAACAATAAATTACTTTTATAAGTTAAGTTACTTTTATAAAATAAGTGATAATAACTTTTACAATAAAATTATTTTATAACTTAAGTAGCATGTAAAAATAAAGTTTTAAAAAAATCACTTCGAGACTTTGAGTGGTTCACTTTTATAATTTAAATGAGATGCACTTTTACAACAAGTTGAATTAGCAACAATGTTGCTTAGTACCTGTCTCCTAGGAAAAATTTGATAGAAAACAATTGGATACTAGGTAGTAGGTGGGTAAGAAAATGACACTACCGTTTGAAAGTATTAAATGTGTAGTAGGCACCTGATATTGGAGGTATTTAATGTGTGGTAGTTACTTGATATTTTTCAAAAAATTAGCTACCAACTAAAATTTTTATATGCGTGTTGATTGGGTTGAATGCCCTAGGTCAACAGCAAGGGATCCACCCCAACATAAGGTCCCAATTAGACCTCGCGTTGTTTGGAATAGGGAACCCATCCGGATTTTGGCCTGGCAATCGTTACTAATACAATTTTAAGGTTGGGGGGTATGCTATACAAAATGTAATATGCTTTTATTCTAAATTAAAAGTATCGAAAAATAAATCCTATCCTATCTAGGAGTTGAGTAAAGGATTTCTAGCTACTGAATATACACACACAATGTTCTAAAGATCCTAGAAAAGTAGTTATCTTAGAGCAAGCAAAGATATGCACATATAATATTGACCAAAAATGAAGGAAGATAAGTCTCACTCTTATCTAACCAAAATTAGTAACCATTAACTTGGCAAATAAATTCAAATGTACAAGAATGAAAAAATGTAATGAACACGAACATAATAGTCATACACATGACCAACATTTTCATAAAACAACATAACATGAACAAAGGAGTTATACCATTCATACACTAAAACATCTAAGCATTTCCAAAGTCCACAAGCTTATAGAAAGGCTTCTTCAAATTAAATTCCACCAAAAGTTTTTACCAGTCACTAGAACATCTCAAAGCCCCCCTAAAAAAGTCCCTCTTGACTCTCCAGTCATTAGATTTATAGGGAAATTTGGGTAACTCATGTCTTGGTAGTTACCCCTAATGACATTTGACCTTCTAGCTTTCCTACTTTGTCCTTTAGTGTCTATTCAATTCTTCCTATGTTCCTTTGGTTCTATTCAACTAGGAATCAAAAGAAAACATTAACTTTGTTTTTCATTAAACTTAATTCATTTAAAACATTAGGAGGTCGATGGAGCCCCCTATTTAATGATTGCACTCCATTTGCTATGATGGTTAGATATATCTTTAATCCCATGACAATGTAGGTGTTATAGTGCTACCTCATGATCTATCAAATCATTGGATATAGCCAAGAGGTTCTCATGCATAAGAATGTTATATGATCTTATTAAAATGGCATACCTGGCAGGTTTGGCCATACATTCATTCAAGTTTTTAGCGATAACACTGGTTATAGTCTCAATAGTTATATGTTTGTTGCGATTGATGTTGGCCACGTCAACATTTCTCTGTTCAACCTACTTTTCCTTGTCCAAGTCACCAAACGAGGGTAAGTTGCAGTAGTTGTTGAGCTTTACAACGGTTTGGAAGACACGCTGACACTTATCCAATGTTGCACTTACATCTTTCCCGAGCTTGGCTATGGATTTTATGGCATTGGATTTATATTACTTCTTGGCTTCTCTTGCATGGATTCTAGTCAGTTCAAAGGGTGAATATGTCACTACTAATTTCCAGTCAATAATTATGTCGAGGCACACTCACTGCTCCTAGCTTGAGCTGCTGATCTCCTGTTCGTTCTGTTATACTCTTCAAATGAGTCATCGTGCTCAGCAAAGTGTAAACTTGTTCCTATAGTTGTGATTGTACGCTTGCCATCTCACTCTGCATGTTTTGTGCAGAGAGCCTAAGTTCCATACTACTTCCTCTTTTTACACGCAATTGATCATTTTCTTGTTGGAAAACCTCATTTTTGTTCTACAGCTCATGATTTCAGCTTTTGGAGTGTCAATCCCTCCATTTATGTCTAGCCACTTCTTTATCCAGATTGATGGCGTTAAATTCTATGGCAACGACACTACCTACATCTGTTGATGCTATAGTTGTTCTGTCTCTTCCCACCTGTGTGACCACCGAGACTTTTGTAGTGACTTGCATGGATTAATTTTATGATATTTTCAACCTTTTGCATGGATTAATTTTATGATATTTTCAACCTTTTGCATGTCCTCTTCACAATCTGTTTATTTTTTATCAAATACATAAGAGCTTAGTGAAGCTATTGCTTCCTCTTTTGAAGGCATGAAAATCCCAAATTCAAGTTACAATGATGGAAGGTGTCATCTTTTGATTTGGACGACGAGGGCATCAGTTCCAACTTGCATAATTCTAGGGTTTGAGGCTCATTTGCATTGTTTCCCCCTATGGGTTGTTCTTCACTACATGTATGCTGCTCTTGTTGATGTGTATCTTGTTACTGTATATTTTATAGCCTCTCTTTTTCTGCAATTCTGGCCACCTCTGCTGAAATTATGGTTGTCTTTGCTTCTTCCTTTTTTTGATCTCTTCCTCTCCTCTCAATTTGGCCTCTTCTTATTCTTTCTTCTTTGCTTATTTTTCTTCTTTCTTCTTCGCTTATTCTTTCTCGATTTGATTTCTCCTCCTTTTCTTTGGTAGTGGATGTATCTTGTTTGACTTTCTCTAACCTTTGTGACAATTTATCCAAGGTCTAGGATATTTTGAAGACTTCCTCACCTTGGAAAAATTCATGTATGTATGGAAAATTGAACTTGTGCAAGTCGCAATGCTTCTTCACCACCTTGAGTGGATTGTTTCTTTTGAATAGTTTTGTACCAAATTGAAACACACTCAATTCCATTCCTGCTTGGACTACATCCTTCATAGTTTCGATGATATAGTTTCAAACCACTAGGGGCATTGGTGGCCATGGGGATTTCTTATTAGTTGAGAGGGTTGATCCAATCTCATTTATATATGTCTAATATGCAACTTCCATCAATACCACCTTATCAGTCACATACCTATGGAGTATGTGGGGTAGTTGAGAACAACCAAGTATTCTCAAATATGCATCATCCTTTGTAAGGTACCAATCTCCCAGATTGAGCATGACTTCGAATGCAATGTCTCACATGCAATTGATCAAATGTTTGTGGAACAATGTATACAGAGGCCTCATAAATTCCTCTCATATCTTCTGATAACTGTTGGTAAACTTGTGCTCCTATAACACTTCATAGTAAACACGAACGAGACATTTAGATGGTAGCCATTCCCATCCCATCATAGGGAAAGAATTAGCAACACAGATGATGTCTATGAGGTTTGAAAGACATATAAAATTTAGTAGCCTAACCCAATGGTGGGTTTTATGTTGTTATGAATGCTTGCATCATGTTTGCAGATAGGATTGATCCCTAGTTTAATGTGAACCCTTGAGTGGCTACTGCGTGAAGGACTAGTACCCAGTCTTCGTAGAAGCTTGAGGCATCCTATCCTTCTTACAATTGTGTGAGTAACATGGTTTCCATTCGATAAGGGGGCCTAAGGATCTTGGTCAGGTAGGGGCCACCCTCTGATCGGGCCTTGAATATTTTGTCCCCCACCCATTAGCTCTGGAGGGTTGCATGGATGTCTAATTGCACTTGGTTTATCCATTCAATAGTTAGGTGGATCTTTGATGGTGGAAATTCATAGTAAGTGTCTAAGTTATATGGATAAAAAGATGCAAATTCCTTCATTTCATTAGCATTGATGATCAAGTTGTCCTCGACATTGACCCTAGGGAGGATCCACGAAACTATCTCGGTGCATGGGAACATGGTCAGTCAAGCTGCCACCCGATGCAGTTTTGATATTTTGATATTTTAATATACCCCCGTATCATCGTTGTCTTCTACTAGGATAGTGGGGTAATTGTCGCTTTTGAAAATTCTATATATTTCACCCCATTGGTAAGAAGGCTTTGCCTTTGTTTCACTACTTGGATCTCTGAAGCGGGTGGTGACTATTCGATCTTCCTCAAATGAGGATACCTCTTGCACTACCTTTCCTTTATGTCTAGTATGCCTATAAGACATCATGTTATCCCGAATTCAATACTATTATCATATCAATTAATCAATGTGGTTAGAAAACATAGAGAAAACATTTTGAAATTTCAAAGAGCTACAAGGGTCTAAATTCAAACCACCCAAGCAAGTTTTATGAGCTTAAAAATAAATTTTTCTTTGTGTTCAGAAAATTATAAACAAATCAATATTATTGTGGCCACTGTTTTTTTGGTGAGATTGGGAAAATTCATCCATTAGACTACAAGGGGGGGGGGGGGTGGTTAGCGAAAGTCTCATTAAGGAATGAGAAGCTTGGGAATTGGGTTTTGGGATTCTCTCAATTGTCATTAAAGGGCGGTCTTGTCTATTCAGGAGGAAGCTGGTGATGGGGTTAGGGAAAGAACAACTGATTCCGGGGCCTGGAAGATGCGGTCGAGTGCATATCAAGCTTACAGGATTGAATAAGAAATGGGAGCATTGGGGCCAAGCACAACAACCTCTCGACGACTATGGTTGAATGGTGGTTCATGCTTCCTTTAGGCACCTTGATGAGACAATCCCTAGATTTCAAATAAAAAAGGAGGGAGAGGGAAAGGTTTGGGTGCTTGAAAAAGGCGGAATTTTGATTTGGTAGAGCCTAAGGGAATGGGTCCTCATCACAAAGTTGTATCCCCTTTCCTTTTATAATTTTTAAAAATAATTATGAAGCAAGATTACCCATTATACAATTGTCAAATAAAGCAAGTTGCTAGATAAATCCTACATGGCAAGTGAGCAGACACTGGTCAATGAAGTAGCAGGATCTAGTGTGTCAAGAACCCCTCAGCTTTATCACAAATAGAGATTGATAACCATGAAATGACTTTAAACCCTTTAAGAGATTCACACGTGTGGGATAGGCCCCCTCTTTTTCCCGCCCATTTATTTTGTTGTGCTATGCCAATTCCGACCTATTCAAATTTTGAGCTAGTGGGCTTCTCATTATAGGCAGGGAAAAAACATTACCTCGCCACTTGTTTCGGTGTGAAAAGATGATTACCCATCAATACATTGGTCGAGAAATGACTTTCCTTTGTCGATGTATCGACAGGTAATCCTCTTTTCAAGTCAAAACTCATTATATAATATTATTGACGTTCTCAATCATTAGTTATCGACATAGAAATGATATTTTTTTGCCGATGTGTCAACGAGGATGAGACTTTTCCTCAATGACACATTGGCGAGGAAATTGCTTTTTTAATATCGTTTGAATGTCGCTTTGTGGCTTTCTCTAATCAACTTTTGGCAATAGAAAGACTTTCGACGATCGTTTGATCAACGAATAAAGTAACATTTTTGCCAAGTTTCCTTTGAATGGGCATGGGTTAATTTTCATCCATCATAGAGAAAAGTGGACTTCTCACCAAAATGTCGGCGAGGAAAAGTGTTTTCTCCATTGACATTTAAGTGAGAAATCGATTTTTGCTAGCAATAGGTTAGTGACAAAATATTTTTTTCTCACCAATGTATAGGTGGAAAAGTCTCTTTTCTACCCATACATTGGTGAAAAATGTATTTTCTAAGTGAAACTTTGAACATAAGAAATTTCAAAGGGGTCGTCTTGAAAACTTCTAAGTGTTAGCTCCATTTCTAGAGTCATTCCAAAGTCTGTTGAAACAATCAAATTGCAAACCAAGATAGACTCTAAGATAATAAAAAGTGTGAAGACTTAAAAAATTCACAAGTTACTCAAACTCAAAAGGATTGAATGTGAACCTCAACAAAAGGATCAAGTGACTGAGTGTTTGGCGTGTTATATTCTTTGCATGGGAATTGACGGTTGATTAGTTAACGAGTCGATAAGAGTTGAAGTCGACATATTGTGGAAGTCTAGACAATTGGTTGACTAGAATAGTTGATTGGTCGACAGTAAGTCGATAAGCATAAAGCGGGCATGGATTCAACAGGCACTTGGACGATCAAAAGCTCAACAGGGGGTCGACTTTGGTTGACTCAGTCAAGTTGACTATACCAGAATAACTACATTTAGTTAGGAAGTTATGGATTGTCATTAATGAGCGGTTAGACGTAACTAACTCAGGTATCACAAGCTTATAGTGTATGTGTTGCATCTATAAATATGATGTAATGACAAAGGCTATGGAGTAGTAGCATGAGATTCATTGTAGTGTATTGACTGTACTAGTGTAGTGAATTCATTGTTGTAAACCTTGGTAAAGAGTGTTGCCAATAGATGAGTGGTTAAGCTCACTAGTTTGTTGGTTTTTCCCCGGTAGAGGGTTTTCCAGGGTAATTTATGTGTACTATGTGAATGTATTGTGTGCCATTATTTAATCTATATAATAATCTTTATGCATACTCATTGTAATGGGTATCAGAACCCAATAGTTGGTATCAGAGCTATATTTGGCTTCAAGGGGGTGCCTTTTTTGCTGAGGGTTTGGCTTAGTCCTAGATCTAGAGAATACCTAGTTTAAGTGGGAGTTCTAAAATGATTGTTTCATAGTTGAGAATGGCCAACAATTTGAGGATGGAAATTGAAAAGTTCAATGGACATTATTTTGAGCTCTGACTAATTAAAATGGAGGATATTCTTGTAGATCGAGAGCAATGGGTTGTTGTCGATCCTAAAACCACTTTGACAAGTATGTCGAAGGAATATTGGCAGAAAATCGCCAGAAAAGTGAGTACAATCCAACATTGTTTAGTGAATTTTGTATTGTTGAACATCTTAGAAGAAGACACTGCAAAGAAACTATGGGAAAAGTTGGGGAATTTGTACCAGTCAAAATCCTTGGTTAACAAGTTGTTTCTTCGGAAGAAACTACATCTTCTGAGGATGAATGAGGGAGACTCGGTTACAGAGCACCTAAATGCGTTCAATACTGTGATTAGTCAGTTGATGTCCGTGGATATTAAAATCATTGAGGAGGAGAAGTGTATCAATCTATTATGTTCTTTTCCAGAATCATGGGATAGCCTAGTCATGGCCATTGGAAGCAATAATACCACATTGAAGATCGATGATGTGGTTGCATCTCTATTGTCAGAGGAGATGAGATGAAAGAACATGGAAGGTTTGACCCACGATGCCTTGATGGTGAGATGTCAACCGGTGGATAGAGGAAAAAGTAAATTCTTATGTTGAAGATCAAAGTCGATGGGTAGATCTAAGACTAGATATTAATCCCTTGGTCCGACGATGAGAATATGTTAGCAATGCGAAAAAGTTAGGCATTATAAGCAAGGTTGTAAGTTGACAGGAGTTGAGAAGAGAAAAGCATTTGAGGAAGCAAAACCGACTAGAAGTAAGTTTTCGACACAAGAAAAGGGGATGTGTATTTGTTCTCGACAAGTACACAGTCAAATCACGAATCTGGTTTGATCGACTCCAGCGCATCATTTCATATGACACCACGCAGAGAATGGTTCTATGAATATGAAAAATATGACGATGGTGGTGTTCTTTTAGGAGATGATTCACCGACCATGATTGTCAGACAAGGTAAAGTTCGACTGTTATTAAAAGATGGAAAGAGAGGAACTCTTCAAGGAGTGTTTCCTATCCCAGGTTTAGCTTGAAATCAAATATCTGTTAGTAAGATGGGGAATGCAGGTGTGTAGTCTATATTTGAAAAAAATACATGTAAGATGGTGCGAGGAGCGATGGTATTGATGAGAGGAATCCGGACTGGAACACTGTACAAGATATTGGGAAGAACAGACACCAATGGATGTGAAAAGATAGTCGTTCCTGAATCTAATGACATATCTTCATGTCTAGTTTACTCGACCATGTTGTGGCATCAATGGATGGGAGACATTAGTGAGAAAGGACTTCGTGGTATGCACAATAAAGGTATGGTCGAAGGTCTCCATAATTGTTTCGAAGAAGTAGACTTATGCGAACATTGCATTTATGGTGAAAAGAGTCATATAAGTTTTCCATTCGGGGTCACTAGGGCCAAGTTTTCCAGAATGACATGGTTTTACTTTCTAAGGAAGAACCCCGAGGTCTTTGAGAAGTTTCAAGAGTTCAAAGCTTTGGTAGAAAATCAGACTGGCATAAAGATCAAGGTGTTGAGAACTGATAACAGAGAAGAGTTCTATGGTAAGGCATTCAACCGGTCCTGCAAACAGCACAATATAGCTTGACAAAAATCAAATCCATACATGCCTCAACAAAACATAGTTTCTATAAGAATGAATAGAATGTTGATGGAGAAAGCAAGGAGCATGCTCAATGGTAGTACAGGTACCACAAAAGAATTGTAGGCATAACCAGTCGACATGACATGTTACCTAGTGAATAGGTTGTCATCGATGGCTTTGCTCGACAAGACTCCATATGAGGCATGGTCTGGTAAGAAACCCTCTCTTGCACATCTCATAATATTTGTGTGTGGTGACTCTATGCATGTCCCAATAGAGTGGAGAAGCAAACTCGACAACAAGTCCGAGAAATACGTCTTCATCGGGTACAAGGATGGAGTGGAAGGGTATAAGCTATGGAATCTGATCATAGGGAAGGTAGTTTATAGTAGATATGTGGTCTTCAAAGAAGTCGAAGGCACTTCTAGGATTGAAGAGGTCATAAGAGAAAAGGAACTAGGAAAGCAACAGTTTGAAATGAACAACGAAAACCTAAATTCAAATGAGTCAACTGGATCCAGTGAAGAGGTGGAACAACAAACTTTGGTCATCAGGAGGTATAGTCGAGCAAAAAAACAACTAGAAAGGTTTAGTCCACTAGACTTTTTCTCTGCTTTTGCATTATCTACCATAGAAGATGATCCCAGGTCGGTAAAGGAAGCGATCGATTCGACAAAGGGTAGACTTTGGAAAAGGGCCATGGAAGAAGAAATGGAGTTCTTAAGGAAGAATAAAACATGGGATATGGTCACGTTTCCAAGTGTAAGGAAACTAGTCAGTAGTAAGTGGGTATTTAAGAAAAAAAAGAATGCAGGCTCGACTGGTAGCAAAGGGATATTCCCAAGTTGAGGGGGTCGAATTTGGTGAGATCTTTTCTCCTGTTGCTAAGTTAACTTCCATTATGGTACTAATGTCTTTAGCTGCAACATTTGATCTCAAGATATAACAGATGGACATAAAGACAACATTTCTTCATGGTGATCTTGAAGAAGAAGTTTATACGAAGCAACCTGAGGATTTCATAGTGAAAGGATAGAACGAGCTAATCTACAAGCTCAAGAAGTCTCTCTATGGTTTAAATCAATCACCCAAGATGTGGTACCAGAATTTTGATATGTATATCCAATAGTTGGGTTTTGTGAGAAGTCAAGTTGATCACTATGTGTATGGCAAGAATGTCGGTGATCACTTCATATATGTAATTTTGTATGTCAATAACATGTTGTTGGTCGGAAATAACATGGATCTAATAAAGGAAGTGAAATTGTAGTTATCCTTCAAGTTCAACAAGGGCAAGTTCAGCATGAAGGATCTCAATGCATCTCATTTCATTCTTGGAATGTAGATAAAGAGAGATTGAATAGATAAAAGGCTCTGGTTAAGTCAGAGTAAATATGTTGAGACAATTTTAAAACGTTTCAACATGCAAGAGTGCAAATCGGTTAAGGTCCCTATTCCCGTAGGAGTTAAATTACCTATTGAACAGTGTCCTTAGACACAGGAAGAGATAGAGTACATGATACATGTGCCCTATGCTAGTGTTGTAGGTAGTATGATGAATGCAATGGTTTGTACATGACTAGATATTTCCCATGCAGTGGGAGTATTGAGTAGATACATGTCAACACATGGAAAGGAGCACTGGACCATAGTCAAGAGAGTATTCATGTATCTGCGTAGCACATCATACTATGCAATATGCTATCAAGGGGAACCTAAAATCAACAAGAAAATATACATTCATGGTTTTGTCGACTTCGATTATGCTGAAGATATCGACTGCAGATGGTTGACCAATGGATATGTTTTCAAGTAATTTAGTGGGGCAGTCAGTTGGATGAGTAGAAGGAAGTTGATCATTGCATTGTCGACTACTGAGGTTGAATGCATGGAAGTCACTCATGCAAGCAAAGAGGCGATTGGGTTGCAGAGATCGTGTTTAGAAGTTGGGTTTAAACAACAAGCTGTTAGGTTGGATTATGATAGTCAAAGTGCAATCTTCCTAGCATAGTACCCTGCATACCATTCAAAGACAAAGGACATTGATGTGCAATATCACTTTGTGAGAGACACGGTGGAGAACCAAAAAGTGTTGTTGGAAAAGATAGACATTGTGAAGAACATTGCAGACGCATTAACCAAGTCTCTAAGTACCGAGAAGTTTACTTGGTGTAGGGAAACAAAGGGCTTGTCAGCTCATATTAAATAAACTAAACTTTTGAAATCTCATGTGCATGCAAAGAAAAAAACAACTGGAGAATGTTGGGTGTGTTATATTCTTTGCATGGGAATCGACGGTCAAAATCAATGGTCGACTGGAATTGAAGTCGACATATGGTGGAAGTCTAGTCGACTGACCAACTAGAATAGTCGATTGGTCGATGATCACAACTAGTCGATGGGAAGTCAACGAGCGTAAAGTGGGCATGGATTCAATTGACAATTGGATAACAAGAAGCTCAATGGGAAGTCGACTATGGTTGACTCAATCAAGTTGACTGTAACATAATAACTGCATTCGGTTAGGAAGTTATGGATTGCCATTAATGAGCAATTATTTGTAACTAACTCGGGTATCACAAGCTAGTGTATGTGTTGCATCTATATATATGATGTAATGGAAAAGGTTATGGAGTAGTAGTATGAGATACACTCTAGTGCACTGAGTGTACTGTGTTAGTATTGTACTAGTATAGTGAATTCACGTTCGAGCTATTACGATCTAGTAATTCGATGGTAAAGAGTGTTGCTAATAGATGAGCGGTTAAGCTCACTAGTTTGTTGGATTTTCTTTGATAGAGGGGTTTTCAAGGTAATTTTTGTGTACTATGTGAATGTATTGCGTGTCATTGTTTAATCTGTTTATCTATAAGAATCTTTATGCATACTCATTGTAATAGGTATTAGAACCCAACACTAAAGGTCTCTTAAAAAAACATGCAACATTCTGTTGAATATTGTAACTTCGAAGAATATTATATTTGTATATTATTTATTCCGGAGATGTTCCATACCTCCGATGTGATTATACTATGAATCCGGAGATGTTTATTCCTCCGAGAAGTTGTGGTAACTAGGGTTATTAGACCCACCATGTGGGGGTCGGCCCAGTCAGTTATAATAGGGTATTTAACCTAATGGTTAAATACGAGCCTACATGTACCTGTGTAAAATATATGTCAAAGTAGTGTATAAATAGAGGAGGTGTGTTCCTCATTATACACATTCACTCACTTGTGGAAGAGTGCGCACTTTTCTGGGAGATCTGCTAAGGAGACAAAGAAGGAAGGAGCACATCTTGTATTTTGGTTGATCATCTTATTGAGGAAAGCTTTGCTGGGTTTTCTACCCCATGAGGGTTTCCCAGGGTATATTGTGTGTCTATCTTGTGATTGTGTTTCTTTCAGTGATCTTGCTTGTCTATTTGGTTTAAACTTAACATGGTATCAGAGCTAGACTGAATAGGACATCTTTCACAAGGTAAGAATACCTCTCTCTCTCTCTCTTTGGTGAAGTTAGGGTTTCAGCCCAAAGTTGGTATTATTGATTTTTGGTTGCATGGCTAGATAGCTCTTTTCAATACCTTTCTTTTGAGCTATAGATCGAACTTTTTGGTTGGGTAGAACTCCGGGAAATCCAAACCCTAATTCTACCAAAAGTGCGATACGTCAGATTTTGGTTTCAGAAAAAAGTTGTAATTTTTGAATTCTGATTACATGGCTGGATATCCCTTCTTAAGAGCATTCTTTTGAGATATAGATCGAACTTTTTGGTTGGGTAGAACTCCAGGAAAGTCAAACCCTAATTCTACCAAAAGTGCGATAAAATTATGTTCCAGATTCTGGAAAAGTGAAAAGTAACTTCCCAGGTAAGTCTACTCTGTCTCTTGGACTCCCCCAAGAGAAGATGGCTCCAAACACTAAGCTTGAAGACAAGCTAGAAGGCATAGAGAATTTCCGGGCATGGAAATACAGAATTGGTCTCATTCTTGAGGAGAATGATCTTGCTCATTATATCAAGGAGGAAGTTGCAGAACCAGAAGAAGATGAAGCCAAAGAAAAACACAGGAAGGATTTGATTAGGGAAAAGAGAATCATAGCTGATTCTATTAAAGACCACTTGATTCCCCAAGTGGCTTCCAAGAAGACTCCAAAGGAAATGTATGATGCCCTAGGAAGAATGTATGAAGGAAAGAACATCAATAGGAAAATGAATCTAAGGACTCAGTTGAAGAGTACCAAGATTCACAAAGGAGAATCCATTCAAGACTACATCTCAAGAGTCTCTCTAATCAAAGAGAAACTAGATGCCATTGGTGATACTCTTGATGAAGATGAACTTGTGATGATAGCTCTAAATGGTCTCACTAGACCTTGGGAGTCATTCATTCAAACTATGTGTGCCAGAAAAGAAAGTATGAAGTTTGATGTAGTTTGGGAGGATTGTGTACAAGAGGAGGCTAGGGTTGCAAATCGAGAAGCCTTGCTCAAAGAGGATGACCAAGCCTTGGCCACCCACACCAAAAGAAGAAGGAGTCAATCCTACTCCAAAAATGGTAGTCACAAGGAGTCTCATCCTCCACACAGATTTCATAAGAAAAGAGGATCTACTCAAAGAAGAGATTACTCTTCTTTCCAGTGCTTTTCTTGTCACAAAATAGGACACATTGCTAGAGATTGCCCTCTACAGAAGAAAAAGGGCACTCACTACAAAAGGCACCAAGCACATCTTGCAGAAGATGATAGTGAAGAAGAAGAAGTAGAGGAAGAAAGGTCTCACAATAAAAGACCTAGAAATGAAGAGGAAGAAGAAGAAAGGACCTTCTTCAAAAGAAGGTCAAGGAGAAATGCAGAAGAAGATGCAGAAGAATATGTTCTCTTCTCCGCACTCTCTGGATCTATAACCCCTGGATAAGGTACATGGCTTATTGACAGTGGTGCTTCAAAGCACATGACAGGACAGAAAAGGACTCTCTCAAATCTTGAAGAAAAGACTTCTCCCCAAAAGGTATCTTTAGGAGATGACTATCAATATCCCATTAAGGGAATTGGTGAAGCAAATTACAAACTCGATTCTGGAACTCCCATGAAGATGAAGGAAGTTTTATATGTTCCAGGATTGAAGAAGAATTTGCTTTCAATCTCAGCTTTAGACAAGAAAGGCTATAGAGTGGCATTCATCGATGGACAAGTGTTAATGTGGTCCAAAGGCAAATCTATTAAGGATGCAATTGTTATTGGTGAAGAGGAAGGAGGTTTATATAAACTCAAGGGTCATCCGGAAGCTGCTCTTATTCATGAAACCTCTAGCCCCAGTGAGCTATGGCATAGAAGACTAGCTCACATTAACTACAAAGCCTTACCCTATGTAAGCAAGGTGGTTATAGGACTACCAGATTTGAAGATTGATCATGATGTCTCATGTAAAGGATGTAAGAAAGGGAAGAATGTCAAGAACCCCTTTCCAAATAGTGAAACAAAGACTAAGGGTATCTTGGAGTTAATACACTCAGATGTATGTGGTCCAATGCCCACCACCTCTCTAAGTGGATTTGAATACTATCTTTCATTCATTGATGATCATTCAAGGAAAACTTGGATATACTTTCTAAAGGGTAAGAATGAAGTTTTTGGAAAGTTCAAAGAGTTCAAGGCTCTAATAGAAAATCTCTCAGAAAAGAAAATCAAGATTCTCAGAACAGATAATGGTGGAGAATATACTTCAAAAGAGTTTGAAGAATTCTGTAAAGAAGCTGGAATCAAGAGAGAACTAACCACTCCCTACAATCCCCAACAAAATGGGGTTGCAGAAAGGAAAAATAGAACCATCATGGAAGCTGTGAAGACTATGATACATGACCAAGATCTTCCCATGTTTCCATGGGCTGAAGCAGCCAGAACAACAGTATATGTTCAAAACAGATTATCTCATAGTGCTCTTGATTTCAAAACTCCAGAAGAAGTGTTTACTGGAAAGAAGCCCGAGGTAAGCCATCTTAAAATATTTGGGTGTCCTGTGTACTTCCACATTCCAAAAGAAAAGAGAACCAAGTTGGATCCTTCTGGTAAGAAAGGAATATTTGTTGGTTATTGTGAATCATCCAAAGCCTTTAGGATTTACATACCAGGCTTTCATCATATAGAAATCAGTAGAGATGTAACTTTTGATGAAGAAGCAGCTCTCAAGAAATCAAGAAAATGCCAACTTGAAGAAATCTATGAAGAAGATCCTTCTTCTAGAAACTCAGAGGTTGTTCACATCCCTGAAGATAATCCACCAGAGGATCATGACATGTTGGAGCCACAAGAACCCCCTATCTCAGATTTATCAAAGAAAAGAAGGCCAGCATGGGCTAGAGATATTATCCAAGGGGCTGAAAAATATGGTGCTCCTGAAGGCTCCATTAGAGAAAGAAAGAAACCAAAGCTAGTGTCCAACTATATGGCCTTGATGTGTGATCTTGTGGATCAACTACCTACTAGCTATGAAGAAGCAGCTCAAAATAAAGAATGGGTAGAAGCAATGACAGAAGAATATCAGTCGATAATGAAAAATGATGTTTGGGATATAGTCCCCAAACCAAGAGATAAAAGTGTGGTTTCTTCCAAATGGATTTTCAAGATAAAACATGCTGCAGATGGTAGCATTGAAAAATACAAGGCAAGGTTTGTAGCCAGAGGATTCTCTCAAAAGGAAGGAATTGACTATGAAGAAACATTTGCACCTGTTGCTAGGTATACTTCAATTAGAACTATCATGGCACTTGCATCCATGATGAAATGGAAATTACATCAAATGGATGTTAAGACAGCTTTTCTGAATGGTGTAATTGAAGAAGAAGTATACATAGAACAACCTCAAGGTTTTGAGGTCAAAGACGGAAGGACCCATGTATGCAAACTGAAAATGGCATTATATGGATTGAAGCAAGCTCCCAGGGCTTGGTACGGAAGGATTGACAGTTTCTTAACAAGCATGGGCTTTACCAAAAGTAAAGCTGACCCCAATCTTTATCTTAAAGTGATGGATGATGAACCTGTTATATTGCTGTTATATGTAGATGATCTTTTTCTAACCGGAAATGAGAATCAAATCATTGAAAGCAAGAAGAAGCTTTCTTCAGAATTCGAAATGAAAGATCTCGGATTAATGCACTACTTCTTAGGCCTAGAAGTGTGGCAAGAGCCAAAAGGAATCTTTCTAAATCAAGGTAAGTATACTGTGGAGATTCTCAAAAGATTTGATGTGTTGGAGTGTAAAGCCATGGCCACTCCCATGGACTCCAACCTGAAACTATTAGTTAATGATTCATCAGAACTAGTGGACATAACCCTATATAGACAAATCATTGGATCATTGATGTATTTGACAAATACTAGGCCAGATATATGCTTTGCTGTAAATACCCTAAGTCAGTATCTAGTAGAACCTAGAAAGGTTCACCTTATAGCTGCAAAGCATATAATGAGGTACCTAAAAGGTACAGTGGACTTTGGCCTATACTATCTTGGAGGTAATGAACTCAAGTTACGTGGTTACTCAGATTCTGATTGGGCAGGTAGTGTCCCAGACAGAAAAAGTACTTCAGGCGGATGTTATGGCCTTGGATCTGCCATGATCTCCTGGTTCAGCAAGAAACAATCTAGTGTGGCCCTCAGTACTGCTGAAGCAGAATATATAGCTGCTTGCTCTGCCAGCTGTGAAGCAGTGTGGCTTCGGAAACTCTTATCTGGAATTTGTTGATGTATATGTAACTTCGGAATGTATTTCACATATATGTATATTGTATTCCTATAGAGATGGTATTATTCCTCTATAAGGAAGTGTCGTCATTTATATTGTAAGTGTCGTAACTTATACTTGATGGGTTATTAGACCACCTTGTTTGGGGTCGGCCCTGTATAAGTCATGTGGGTCAAAGGGTTATTAGACCACCCTATTGGGGATCGGCCATGTGGGTCAAAGGGTTATTAGACCACCCTATTGGGGGTCGGCCCACTCAGCATTATGTTATGTGGTAAAGTTCGAGCCTACATGAGTTAGGTAAAAAGGCAAGTCAAGTCAAGTATAAATAGAGTGCGGGAGGCACTCTATTTACTCATTCTCACTTCTCACACATGCACTCAAAAAGGAGTGGCGCACTTATGGAGGAGGAGGATCTGCTGCTAGGTTATGGCTATCTCTCTTGGTTGGTTGTATCATTGCTCTATCTATCTCTGAGGAAGTTATTGGGGTTTTTCACCTTTATGGTTTTCCCCAAGTAAATCTTTGTGTCTCTTGTGTGCTTGCATTATTGTCTCCATGATTGATATGCTGTACATGTTGTTCTCTCAGTTAAGATCCTAGATCAGATTGAAGTAAATTCAGAAAATTTAACATGGTATCAGAGCTAGCCTGAAAGAAGGCATGATATGGCATGTATGACACTTGTTGCACTTACGATGCTAGGGCTTGATATAGCAAAAACCAGTCATCATAGAACTTTCGCTATAAATCCATTTTGGCGAAGTTTTCGGATCTGAAAGTGTTACAGGCCGAAGCTAAGATCTCCAGGTATCTTGTGTCCAAAGAACAACCTCTAATTCGTTGTACTTTGTGATTTATGATCTGTACAATATAGGGTTTCTGCCTCTTCCAGATCTGAGTCAAAATCAGGTGACCTTGGGACAAATGTCATATCTTGGGCTAGGAAGCTCCAAATGAAATTTCGTAAAACGTGACAGGTAGTACACAGTCTGTACTATCTCAGAAAACTTTTTCAGAGGCCGAAGTTGAACCAGTGACACGTGGCACGCCGTACAAGTTCGCTCTCCTGTATTATCCCATAAACAGGTCACGTTGCGACACTTGGCATATCTCTCTCTCAGAGAATCCAATTGAGGTCAGACCTGTCAGGATGGAAAGATAACAGGCCGAGATATCTCAGAAAACTTTTTCAGAGGCCGAAGGTCAAACAGTGACACGTGGCACGCCGTACAAGTTCGCTCTCTTGTATTTTCCCAAAACAGGTCACGTTGCGACATTTGGCATAACTCTCTCTCAGAACATCCAATTGAGGTCAGACCTGTCAGGATGGAAAGCTAACAGGTCAGGCTATCTCAGAAAAATTTTTTAGACCCTGTGGATCAAAAATTTCGGAGTTACACCAGAAACAATCAGGTACATATTTCTGTCAAAACAGAATTATTTTTGGTACCTTCATTCATGGCTTCCAGAATTTAGGGCTTTGAAGAAAGTTGGAATTTTTGTAATCGGAGACCACGGCTGGATGCTACTCATCAAAATAGAAATTTAGAGACCACGATCAGAATTTTTGGCTGGGTAGAAGGCCGGGTTTGATCAGACCCTAGTTCGGGACTTTGATCAGAAAAATGGAAAATTAGGGCTTCTGTAAAAATGGGAATTTTTGAAATCTGTGACCACGGCTGGAAGCTCCTCAGAAAAATAGAAGCTTAGAGCTTTGGATCAAACATTTTGATTGGGTAGAAGAGTGGGCTTCATCAAACCCCAGTTCAGGGTCACGTCTAGTGAATCTGGAAGTTTCAAAGGCAAAATTGAGGAGTGAAACTTTGCAGTCTTCAAATTCTGAATATACCAGTTTGATCAGTTCACAAGGCGCATATTCCTATCCTTTCGGAATTTTGAAATTCAAAGTTTGAATTTTTGGGGTCTCTCTGACAAACCCATATCCAGCTCCAGGTCCAGTTCTTGCAAATCAAGTGGATTGGGTTGATCCTAGAAGAAGATGGATTGGTCACTTGCATAAGTGAAGAAGTTCCTGTTTCAGAGGGAGATGAGGCTAAGGCCTTACATAAGAAGATTACAAGTGATCTCGACAGGTATGACTCATCGAGGTATGTTTTGAGATTTGTTCATAATTAAGTTTATGGTATGTTTGTCTTCATGTTATCACAGTTAGTACAATCTTGATTTTAGACTTATCATATCACCTTAATAAAATTATGAATGCATGATAGAAGTCATTCATTTATTAGGAGTATGAAACTTATGTTTGTACTAACACATTGTGATGTTGTATGAGTTTTATGTTGTCTACTAACATGAAAGGTACACCAAGAAGACAAATCATGTTCTGGTTCAAGAACATATGATCATGATGACATGAGGACAAAGATTCATCCATTGCCATGGATCTCATAAGAGATCCATTCTCGAGGTATGTATAACTTGGTTTTATAATGGTTAACATATGAGACATGCAGGTTACTAGCACAAGTCACTGAAGAGAACCAAAAGACATTATGCGTGTATGTTAGACATAAACTAGCTAGCATGCTAATCCAGGTATGTTTTTCCTATATCAAGCTAGAATCCTACCTTGGTTTAGGATCTTATACTGTTGTGTTGCTGATAATGATTATTCATGAAGTCATAAGTTTGAATAATCATGGTTGTATGCATATTATGTTTCTTACCTTAATTGATGATATGACTAACCAGAAGAATCATGATGGTATAGGTTTGAATAATCACATGTTTTATGCATTTTATATCTCTTATCTTGATTGATGATTCAACTAACCTGAAGAGTCATAGGTTTGAGTAATTACAGGTTTAGACATGTTATGTTTTTATGATTTGACTAACCATAAGAATCCTTGAATGCTAATGCTTATTATTTCTGTTTCAAATGATCATGACTATACATGCTTGAGATTATTGTGTTTTAATAGTATACTAATGAATGTATGATTTTATATGAGATCACAAGGATAACACATTCATGATACTAATAAGCATGCATAGGGACCAAGGATGAATATGAGATTCAAGAACAGGTAATCCAGGAAGCAAAGATCAAGAGGGAGTACACTCCAGTGGTTTATGCAAGGATGCAGATATTCAGAGGGAGTTGACCATCTCTCTACATCCCACAACAGAAAGGTGTAGAAGAAGCTACTTCAGATTAGGACTCCAGTAGCTCCTGCAAGGAAGCGAAGACTCAGAGGGAGTCCACCCAACGAACAAACAAAGATAAGTATTTGAATTGTCATTTCTTAAATAATACTGTTCAATAATGTATATACTGATGTTCCTAGAATTAGGTTGTGTATTATGCATATTAGAATAATTGCATTGATGAACAATATACATGGGTAAGTGGCCTATGGCACTGTACAACATTCCATTGCTACTTATCTAGAATGAAACCTCTTTGCTGACATGTTGGACTTGTGCACACTCTTAACAATGTTCTGGTAGAGATTGGAAGGCATCTAGAAAGTTACGGAATATGGATAAATGTTGTATTGAAGCATTGGCTAGGATAATTGCATGACTGTATGGCATATTTCTTTATGTGTAAGAATTTGTTCTGAAAACTATGAGATGTTTTCTAATCATGCAATTTAACTTGTTGTGTAGGAAAGATCGTATGCCATCTCCTACAAAAGAAGAACTACAACATTTGTTCAGCAACAAATTATCTATTGAAGATATTGAAGTTCCCAGGATACGGGAAGAATGCCATGATCCGTCGATCATGAAGAACGATGTTTGGGATGCGGTCCCAAGATGTGAAGGGAAGTTTGTTATGACTTCCAAATGGAACTATCAGATCAAGCATGTTGCAGATGGCAGCATTAAGAAATATAAAAGTGATGAAATAGAAGATGCACCAGATAGATTTCAAGACAGCATGGTGCAGTCTTATATGTGTGCAGAACTTGGTGAAGATAGATTGATTGCCAACACGCAGCGGAAGCTTGCTGCCAAGTTCGAGATGAAAGATTTGGGAATGATGCACTATTTCCTAGGTATGGAGGTGTGGCAGAGTGCAGGTGGGATCTTCCTTGGTCAAGGGAAGTACACAGTAGATATCCTGAAGAGATTTGGGATGATGGATTGCAAGGCCATGGCCACACCGATGGTATCGAATCTGAAGCTTCTTTGTGATGCTTCATCTGAGCCAGATGATATCACTTTGTATCGTCAGATGATTGGGTCCTTGATGTACCTGACGAACATGAGACCAGACATTTGTTTTGTTTTGAACACATTGAGTTAGCTCCTGACAGATCCGAGGAGTGTTCACCTGGTTGCTGTAAAGCATGTTCTGAGGTATCTGAAGGGTACAGTGGATTATGGGCTCAGGTATGAGGCAAATCAAAAGTTTAACCTGCAGGGTTATGTTTATTCAGATTGGGCTGGTAGTACTGCAGATAGGAAGAGCACATCTGGGTGTTGCTTCAGTATGGGATCAGGTGTGATATCTTGGTTTAGCAGGAAGCAGTCCTGCGTAGCACTGAGTACAGCTGAGGCAGAGTATGTTGCAGCCTGTTCAGCTAGTTGCGAGGCAGTATGGCTACGGAAGCTACTGTCTGAGTTATTTGATCTCCCGTTGGAGGCTACTGGTATCTTCTGTGATAACCAGAGTTGTGTGAAGCTGTCTGAGAACCCAGTGTTTCATGACAGGTTGAAACACATAGAGATCAAATATCACTATATCAGGGATATAGTGCAGAGAGGAGCTGTGAAGCTTCTGTATGTTGCGACGGACGAGCAGATTGCAGATGTGCTGACGAAGCCACTAGCCAGAGTGAAGTTCGAGTACTTCAGAGAGAGGCTTGGCGTTCTTCAGATCGAGGATACTTCGAGGAAGAAGTGATGGACACATTTACTGAAGCCATTCCAAGCATATTGGAAGGAGGATCCTTCACATGGCTGTGGATGTAAGCGCTGGATGATGAGCATCAGGATGATGTTCTGGTTTCTGCTTGGATATGATCAGTTGGATCATTTTATGTATGTATGTACGCATCATGTGGATGCTGGATATGATCAGTTGGATCATTTTATGTATGTATGTATGCATCATGTTGGATGCTTGGACCATGTATCTGTATATGTATCACGTGGATACATTGTATGATCAGGTGGATCATGTATGGTGATATGTATCATGTATTTGTATTTGTATCAGGTGGATACATTGATGATCGGGAGGATCATGTATGATGATATGTATCAGGTAGATACTTGGTATGCATCAGGTAGATGCATTGATGATCAGGAGGATCATGTATGATGATATGTATCATGTATTTGTATCAGGTGGATACATTGATGATCAGGAGGATCATGTATGATACTTGGTATGCATCAGGTAGATGCATTGATGATCAGGTGGATCATGCAGCAGGATGTTGCAGTGATGATCAGGATGATCATAGATGACGAGCTTCAGGATGTTGCTCCAGATGACATGCAGTAGGATGTTGCAGTGATGATCAGGATGATCATAGATGACGAGCTTCAGGATGTTGCTCCAGATGACATGCAGCAGGATGTTGCAGTGATGATCAGGATGATCATAGATGACGAGCTTCAGGATGTTGCTCCAGATGACATGCAGCAGGACGTTGCAGTGATGATGATCAGGATGATCATGGATACATCAGGATGATGTATGGTGAGTATCAGGTTGATACTCTATGGCCGTGGATCAGGTTGTGCAGATGAGCATGTAATTCGTTGCCCTGGGAGATTTGCAGATGGTCTTTCGAGGTTTTGCCTATGGCATGTAATTCGGTGCCCTGGGACATCTGGAAAATGCTCTTTCGAGGTTTTGCTCTGGGAGGACATGTAATTCGTTGCCCTGGGAGATCTGCAGATAGTCTTTCGAGGTTTTTCCTATGGCATGTAATTCGGTTCCCTGGGATATCTGGCAGATGCTCTTTCGAGGTTTTGTCCTATGGCATGTAATTCGTTTCCCTGGGAGATCCGATAGGTTGGGCTGTGTGCCCGTAATCAGTCCTGGGATGCTCTTGCGAGGTTTTGCCATGACCACATGTAATTCGTTGCCCTGGGAGATCCTATAGGTAGAGCTGTGTGCTTGTAACAGCCTGGGATGCTCTTGCGAGGTTTTGTGGTGAGGTCACATGTAATTCGTTGCCCTGGGAGATCCTATAGGTAGAGCTGTGTGCTCGTAACAGTCTGGGATGCTCTTTCGAGGTTTTGTGACGCACGTAAAAGTCCTGAGGATTCCACAGTATGGCCAGTGATGACGAAGACCTGCAGGTGGTGGGCCTACATCCAGTATGAAAAAGGACTGGCTCTGTAGAACTTCCTATGACGAGTAGATTCAGAGATTGATTGAGATAGCAGCAGCAGTGACGATGATGATGGCTCGATGACGATTATCTAGTGACGATGATCCAGAGAAGATGACTTGTGCTAGAAGAACTGTGCTGAGAAATACCTTCCTAGTTAAGAGGGAGTGTTGATGTATATGTAACTTCGGAATGTATTTCACATATATGTATATTGTATTCCTATAGAGATGGTATTATTCCTCTATAAGGAAGTGTCATCATTTATATTGTAAGTGTCGTAACTTATACTTGATGGGTTATTAGACCACCTTGTTTGGGGTCGGCCCTGTATAAGTCATGTGGGTCAAAGGGTTATTAGACCACCCTATTGGGGATCGGCCATGTGGGTCAAAGGGTTATTAGACCACCCTATTGGGGGTCGGCCCACTCAACATTATGTTATGTGGTAAAGTTCGAGCCTACATGAGTTAGGTAAAAAGGCAAGTCAAGTCAAGTATAAATAGAGTGCGGGAGGCACTCTATTTACTCATTCTCACTTCTCACACATGCACTCAAAAAGGAGTGGCACACTTATGGAGGAGGAGGATCTGCTGCTAGGTTATGGCTATCTCTCTTGGTTGGTTGTATCATTGCTCTATCTATCTCTGAGGAAGTTATTGGGGTTTTTCACCTTTATGGTTTTCCCCAAGTAAATCTTTGTGTCTCTTGTGTGCTTGCATTATTGTCTCCATGATTGATATGTTGTAGATATGATGTACATGTTGTTCTCTCAGTTAAGATCCTAGATCAGATTGAAGTAAATTCAGAAAATTTAACAGAATTTTTGACTTAGAAATGGATCCCACTGTGATTATGTGTGATAATCAAAGCTGCATTAAGATGACTGAAAATCCTGTGTTCCATGATAAGTCAAAACACATTGAGATCCGTTACTTCTATATACGAGACATGGTGCAGAGAGGAGCCATCAAGCTCGAGTACATAAGCACTGAGGATCAGATTGCCGATATCCTGACTAAACCCTTGTCTCAAGTAAAGTTTGAACACTTCCGAGACATGCTTGGCATAGTCCAGAAGGACCCTCCTCGAAAGGGGGAGTAGTATAGTATTTGATAACAATTTTGTTTTGTTGCACTTAGCCACTTACAATTATTTAGATTTAGAACTCTTTTATATCTTTTATTTTTATGGATAAATATTTTGATATTAGATGTATTAGTGAGAATACATGCTAGATGTATACATGTTTTGGTGTGATGTATACATGTTTTGATGTTAGATGTATTAGTGCGAATACATGCTAGATGTATACATGTTTTGGTGTGATGTATACATGTTTTGATGTTAGATGTATTAGTGAGAATACATGCTAGATGTATACATGTTTTGGTGTGATGTATACATGTTTTGATGTTAGATGTATTAGTAAGAATACATGCTAGTTGTGATGTATACATGTTTTGATGTATTAGTAAGAATACATGCTAGTTGTGATGTATACATGTTCTGATGATTAGATGTATTAGTAAGAATACATGCTACATGTGATACATGCTCTTGGATATTTGTACCTGTATAGATGAGAATACAGAAGGGGATTGGATCATCCCTGGACTTTCAGTCCTAAAGAGAGTCGTAGACGTGAGGTCTTCGAGAATGAAGTCCTTAGTGGACAGTTGAGGGGATTGGATCATCCCTGGACTTTCAGTCCTAAAGAGAGCCGTAGACGTGAGGTCTCCGAGAATGAAGTCCTTAGTGGACAGTTGAGGGGATTGGATCATCCCTGGACTTTCAGTCCTAAAGAGAGTCGTAGACGTGAGGTCTCCGAGAATGAAGTCCTTGGTGGACAGTTGAGGGGATTGGATCATCCCTGGACTTTCAGTCCTAAAGAGAGCCGTAGACGTGAGGTCTCCGAGAATGAAGTCCTTGGTGGACAGTTGAGGGGATTGGATCATCCCTGGACTTTCAGTCCTAAAGAGAGCCGTAGACGTGAGGTCTCCGAGAATGAAGTCCTTGGTGGACAGTTGAGGGGATTGGATCATCCCTGGACTTTCAGTCCTAAAGAGAGCCGTAGACGTGTGGTCTCCGAAAAGTGGGGATTGTATCATCCCCGGACTTAGGTCCCTGAATTGATCCGTAGACGTGTGGTCTCCGAGAAGTGGGGATTGTATCATCCCCGAACTTAGGTCCCTGAATTGATCCGTAGACGTGTGGTCTCCGAGAAGTGGGGATTGTATCATCCCCGGACTAAGGTCCCTGAATTGATCCATAGACGTGTGGTCTCCGAGAAGTGGGGATTGTATCATCCTCGGACTTAGGTCCCTGAATTGATCCGTAGACGTGTGGTCTCCGAGAAGTGGGGATTGTATCATCCCCGGACTTAGGTCCCTGAATTGATCCGTAGACGTGTGGTCTCCGAGAAGTGGGGATTGTATCATCCCCGGACTAAGGTCCCTGAATTGATCCATAGACGTGTGGTCTCCGAGAAGTGGGGATTGTATCATCCCCGGGCTTAGGTCCCTGAATTGATCCGTAGACGTGTGGTCTCCGAGAAGTAGGGGATTGTATCATCCCCGAACTTCGGTCCCTGAATTGATCCGTAGACGAATGGTCTCCGAGAAAGTGATTTTATTGATGATGTGGTTACTTGTATCGGTAGGATACTTGTATTGATGATGTGGTTACTTGTATCGGTAGGATACTTGTATTGATGATGTGGTTACTTGTATCGGTAGGATACTTGTATTGATGATGTGGTTACTTGTATCGGTAGGATACTTGTATTGATGATATGGTTACTTCTATCGGTAGGATACTTGTATTGATGATGTGATTACTTGTATCGGTATGGATACTTGTATTGATGATGTGGCTACTTGTATCGGTAGGATACTCGTATTGTTGATATGGTTACTTGTATTGGCATGAATACTTGTACTGCTGATAGTGTGATGACGATGCTGCTGATCGTGTGATGACGATGCTGCTGATCGTGTGATGACGATGCTACTTATCGTGTGATGACGATGTTGCTGATCGTGTGATGACGATGCTGCTGATCGTGTGATGATGATGCTGCTGATCGTGTGATGACAATGCTGCTGATCATGTGAAGACGATGCTGAAGATCGTGATGTTGATGATGATGTTGACATTGATGTACCAGTAACTGTTTGAGTTACTGATGAAGACAAATTGAAGAAAGCTTCCGATGATTTATAGATGTATCATGTATAGTGACTCCTTGCTCCTGCAGATGCTGTTATAATATCCTTCTCGTTAAGGGAGAGTGTTGAATATTGTAACTTCGAAGAATATTATATTTGTATATTATTTATTCCGGAGATGTTCCATACCTCCGATGTGATTATACTATGAATCCGGAGATGTTTATTCCTCCGAGAAGTTGTGGTAACTAGGGTTATTAGACCCACCATGTGGGGGTCGGCCCAGTCAGTTATAATAGGGTATTTAACCTAATGGTTAAATACGAGCCTACATGTACCTGTGTAAAATATATGTCAAAGTAGTGTATAAATAGAGGAGGTGTGTTCCTCATTATACACATTCACTCACTTGTGGAAGAGTGCGCACTTTTCTGGGAGATCTGCTAAGGAGACAAAGAAGGAAGGAGCACATCTTGTATTTTGGTTGATCATCTTATTGAGGAAAGCTTTGCTGGGTTTTCTACCCCATGAGGGTTTCCCAGGGTATATTGTGTGTCTATCTTGTGATTGTGTTTCTTTCAGTGATCTTGCTTGTCTATTTGGTTTAAACTTAACACATTCCAAGATATATCAAAGGAAAGGTGACAAAAACTGGTAGAAGGGTGCACCAGGGTGAAAAATAATAACAATAGAACATACCACCCACATTGTCAAAGCCAGGTTGAAATAACAGAGACGTGGTTAAGGAGGAGTGCATCGGGACCAGTGATCTTTGATGCAAAATTTCAAGTGAGGCCCCAAGTGACATAACTTGGGGAGTTTTGGAGGGCTCAACAATGTGTAACCAATAACAACTTACAAAGGTTAATGAATCTCTCTCTCTCTCTCTCTCTCTCTCTCTCTCTCTCTCTCTCTCTCTCTCTATATATATATATATATATATATATATATGTGAGTATTATAATCGTTCAGTGGGTTAGATCGAGTGGCTGAGTGTTGTGGTTACAAGTAGGAGACAAGTGAGTCAAGTCCCCGGCTTGGCTGACTTTGTGAATATTGTGGGCCTGACTTGATGTCCCTACCGAAAAAGGTTGCCAAAACTGCAATCAAAAAGTTTACCTTGAATACCATCCTTGAAACGAGAGAAATTGTTTGGAAGTTTTCCTAAGATAATTGTACTCTTATATGCTACAAGCCTCTCAGATTGACAAATTTCTTACAGATCTTAGCTTTCAACTTTCAAATATTAAAAGCACTGTTATCACATATATAGTAGCCGGGCTACCATACATTATTTTTCTCATTCCAGTACACTATTTAGCCAGTTCCCTTACATTTGAGATGCTGAGATGAGCATCTAGATTGGATCACTATCAGATTGTGGACAGCAGTTGTATTCCCCATGCCATGACTGAGTCTCAGGACACTCAGAGAGATGACCGATATAGCCATTATACCATTTGTACAGAGCAGTCAGTAGTGTTCAGAGTTGCAGCAGCAGTTCCAAAGGACAGGTGATGGTACAGGTTGATGAGCTTGCAGGTATATGACTCAGCAGGTATATCATGGTGTTATGGTTAGATTGCTTTTATACTTATTCTTATAGCATGTCTTAGCACTCAGTGTCATGATCTGGCGATCATATAGATATTTGGACCTGGTCGATCTATTATATATATTACATTGTCCCTACTCAGACTTAGAAGTTCACTATTCATACTCATTGGTTTTACCCTCCTTAGGGAGAATAGAGGTGATCATTCAACCATACCTTGGCTTGCTAGTGTTGGCTACATTATTCATTGTCTTCATCCATCCATGGCCTACCTTTTAGATTATCACCCTGACTTACTACTTGACTAGTGGCATGGAGGACTTTTCCCCACTGTAGCCTCTGTATTGGATGAGCTTCCCTGTTTATTGTGTCTCGGCTCTGAGTTGGTGACAAAACTTACCTATGGTGAGTTGGAGTTCCTTGTGAATTCCCCCTAGTCACTAAAGTTGTGTTGGCTAAACCTGAAACTTTTAGTGCTGCCATGAATACAAAATCTGGAAAAATGAAATGCTATATCTTGTATGAAAATCCCATTCATGCAATGTGTTTCTAAACACACATGAATGAGAGGCATGCCAAATGAACATGGAAATGAAAATAAAATGTTATATCTTTTGGAAAATAAATACCTAGATAAACAAGCTGCCCATGACACACCTAGAAGTGCTCAGGTAAACAAGTGCCTTAAAAACACACCTGCAGCAGAAAGCCTAAAGAAAAAATGTAAATCTATGCAATGTGTTTATAAACACACATAGATCAAGGCTATGGAAACTTCAGGCCCAAAAGTAATAGAACTTAAATGCTATATCTAAACAATTGCTGGCCTTATTTGTATTATGGATTGTGCGCATCTGTGAAAGTGAATAAACCCTCTTTAAACAACTCATCCATTTGTGAGACACCGCCATTCCCTGTGTTATTGCTCATTCAGTATATACTATGGTGTATATTCCCTTTCCCTTGCCAAAGTGTCACAAAGTTAAGTCAGTCAAGTCATCCCTTAGCCTAGCCAATTATTTCAGCCTTCACCCTTCACTAGCAAATTGATCACAGCTATGAAGTGAGTATGATCCTGAAAGTCTAGTCTGAGTGATAATAATAATTAACGACACTATATATTTGGATTTAGATCGCCAGTTATGATTACTCTGTGTTATAATTGTTATTTGAATAAGTTGTAGAGCATGTATTAACCTTGACACTTTGCAGTAGCTTTGGATGATGGTCTGAGTTATATTTGGTCTTGGTTAGACCCAGTTTGACCATGGAGGACCATGGGACATGAGATGTTGGACCTTATGATGATATGGATAGATGATATATGGTCTATGTATACATACATGATGATTCTATGCAGCAGCTACAGGGTTATGATGATGATTCTTGGTTTACAACATTATTTGATCATTTACAGATTATTATTATTGGCCCTGTTCCGGTATATTGGATATTTATTTTGATCATGCAGAGACTCATATGGTGTATGAGTACACATCTTGGATGGATTTGGACCTTCTGAGTCCAATGGAACAGTTTGTTTTCAGTTCCGGGCACCTACAGTGATGATTGAGCCTCAATAGGCTGTCCCAGTGCAGTTTTGGTCTGTCAGAGGCCCTGTCAGAGCAGATGAGATTTTTATCCGGTTGACCTAGGGCGCTGATGATGGAGGGGGTGGTCCAGCCACTTGTTTTTACCATATTACCCCCCTCCCGGACACACTGGTGCCCTCACCTTGACAGCGCAGGCACTCCAGGAGGCTGTTTGGGGTAGTTTCACGCTTCCCGAGGCATTTCAGGATTGGTAGAAATGGCTATTGAGGAAATCGATTTGGGCTACTGAGGCAAAGTTATGGCATGGGATGATCAGTGATGATAGATCGGGGCCTTCCACACCTTCTCCAGCAGTTTCAGCTTCATCGGGGCCCGCATCCATCACTTATGGTACTTTCTGTGGATTTCTGAGGTCTTTTTGAGGCCTACGAGTTGACTATGGCGGCACGATTTGGTACATTCATGATTATTTTATGGTTATTGTGCTATGGGGATTGACCAAGGAGGGATAATATTACCCCTTGGACCCACCATAAGCCTCCTATGATATTATGTCATCATGATTTGGTGGGATTCCCCTCTTATAGGGCGATTTTGTCCACTTACATAATATTTTATTAGTGATCCATGTATTTTATTGTTGAGCTCATCTCAACCATTGATTAGACATTTGTATCTTCTAATCTTAGCCACTCATTCAAAAAAGTGGTTAGGATTTTGATGCCTCTCCTTCCTATTTAAAGGAGAGAGCTCCTCATTGTAAAGGGACTTTTGGCTCTAGATTATTGGAATAGAAAATTATTATTGCATCTATCTCCAGTGTTGTGGTGAATGTTTTTTGGTGTTCGTTCGTTGGTTCTTCCTTTGCACTGAGTTATTGGAGATCTTGTTTGCCATATCTTTTGTACCACGATTTTGCATCTACAGGTGGAGGTCGATTTGCTTGGAAGAGGAGGTATTGGTAGGGGAAGACTCTCCCTACTTCTTCTTTGGAGCTCTTTGTTGGTAACAGGGAGTATTACTGTCCCAGGACCTTCTATTTCATGTTACTATTGCATTTCTCTTGTATTTCCTCCATGCTTGATCTTACTGATTGAATCGCTATTCCTTGGTTTGACAGGTAGAGGAGGTCGCACTTGTGGGCTAGGGCATCAATTCGGCAAGCAAATCAACAATCTCTCATTTGATCTCTACGGGAATCTTCCTCAACATCAAGGCATCTCATCCACATCACTCAGGTATGATCTCAAGGTAATTTCTATCTCCATGATCTATCCAATTGTCAAAAACATTTAAAACCCTAATTAATTAAAACCCCATTTTACATTTTCTCAGATCTACTTAGATCTAGTGGGTTGTTGGGCATAATATTGAAAACCCACCTCTATAGCATCCACGGCATCCCGGATCTATAGTTTGGTGAGGATTGGCTTCCGTTTGACCCACCTCCCATGCCAACTTAGCTCTTCCCAAGCAAAGCGCACTTCCTAGTTTGAGCAAGTTGACCTAGATCTAGGTGGTGGGTGTTTGAGATCCCGTTTGATCCACAATCTACACATCAAATAACATACACCCAGATTGTTACTTTCCTGAAATTCACCTTGTGGGCCCTATTCCACATTTTAAGGGATTTAATCCCCATTTTGGACCACTTGGAACACTCAAACTCAGATCTACTAAGATCTAGCCGTTGGATTGCCACGAAATTATAGATCCATACTCCTACTTGACTAACCTACTCGGATCTAAAGTTTTGATGCCAGCCGACTTGTCTTGACCTACCTAACCCTCATTTTTGACCTCCTTGGGCAAAGTCGCACCACCTTGGAGAAGTGAGTTAACTCACTTCTAG
Source organism: Larix kaempferi (assembly GCA_027924585.1). NCBI lineage: Eukaryota > Viridiplantae > Streptophyta > Pinopsida > Pinales > Pinaceae > Larix > Larix kaempferi. The sequence continues at coordinate 9,004,196 of BSBM01000147.1, read as the reverse complement.
GACGTGGGTACTTGAGATTTTTGGAGATTTGAAACCGGAATAATTCCAAACCTAGGTCTAGACTATCACTTTGTCAAATCTTGCCTTGGGGATAGCATTCCTTGTTTTAAGGGATTGTGGTCCACTTGGGTCAAACCTAGATATAGACACATTTATCCATTAAAACCTCTATTGCCCACTTGTCCCATGTACTAGGAGTCTTAAACCACAAGTCAACCCTACTTTGACTCCACTTCCCAATTCCCAAGGCACTGGTTTCTCTCCAAGTTAATTCAACTTTCCTAGACTGTTGGATTGACTTGTGGTTTGACCTATGCATGGTGAACTAAACCCTTGAAGCTATCATGTATCATGGTCAAGCTTGTCATCTGTACTAGTTAGCCCCAATACAACCCTTAAACTACCCTGCACTGGACACGGTTCCCAAGGCAGTGGGTCTTCTGACATTGAACTAGTACACTAGCCATAGATCTCACTTCAAACATTATAAGTCACTCTTACATCAACCATGAACCAAAGCTACACCTAATGAACCCCTCACTTGGCTTGTGACTTCAACCTATAGGGTCTAGGATAAACCATACACCTAACTTCACTTAGAAATACCCTGATTTGGTGTCTTGGTTTTGATCTCTCCTGTCAGGAGTAGATCGGGTCTCCCCCTTTGTTGTCTGGGCTAGATAACATAAAGTGAAGGTTGCCTCGACTGGCGTGACAACCATATATTGGAGGTCGAGGTGATCGTGGTTGCACCTTTTGAGTTGCCCTTCCCTATTGCTATCCATGACTGGATACATCCATAGGGGTAACTACAGTTTAAATGATAACAAGCACCTCATAACTAAACGTCACACAAATAAAAATAAACAATACACAATTACACGAGATTCCATACATTCTTTTAATATAAAGATTCTTGTAATTTTATTTTATTTTTATCGTAAAAAATTTCAAACATTATCATATATATATTACATTCTTAAACATTTGTAAAATATTGTAAGTTAAATAAATTCGCTTTCACCACTTAAATTATCTCGATAAAATATTTCCTTGTGAAACCCGACATGACTACAAACCATGTGTTGTCCTTTACAAAATGCTTAAGCCCATATATTTTCATATTATCTTAGACCCAAACCTAACTTTTCAAAATATAGTCTACAAACTACTTTATTCTATACACAAAAGAACAAGCCCTATTCTAAGCATATAAATCAGTGTCCAAGTTTACTAGGCCATTGAACTATATTTTATGAAGCCATCCTTTCATAAATCATTTGCAATCACATTTATTTTTATGTAAACATGTTTGAATGAGTATATATTGGCATAGATCCATTTTAAACCTGTATTTATCAAGCATCGAGAAGGATCCAATTTCTTGAGGTGTATTTCTTTTTTTAAATTTAAATTCAAGAAATTTGATCTCTCTTCATTGATAGATCCGGGTTTAAATTTTAAGTTTTTATTTTATAAACGAACATCTATTTTTTAATTACTTTTCATAATATTTTATTTTATGAACCAACATAGATTTTTTTTTAAATACTTTCCATAATTTTTTATTTTATGAGTTGACATGAATTTTTTAAATTATTTTGTTACATCGCAAACGATACAACATCTCCCCCATACTGGACTGTAAAACACCTTGTTTCACTCGGTACAATAAACAAATATTATATTTCGAATTTAATTTGAAAATAATATTTTAAAAAATATTTGTGATTTTTCTCAAAAATTATTAATTATTTGTTAAAATTTATCTATAATATATATTTTATTTTATTCTCATTGAATTGTAAAATTAAGTACAATAATAAATTCTCTCATTTCTATGGAAAAAAAAAAAAAAAATCTCTCATCAAATTTTTAAAAAATATATAATTATATATAATAAAATATATATAATATTTAAATATAAATATGTAATGGAAATGAGATTAAATAAAATTAAACTTTACATCTTTAATAAAAATATATATATATATATATATATATTTATATGTATTATTTAAGTACCAAATATATGGTGAAAAGCTAAAAATACATTTAAATTATATATTAATAATATTGTATACTTATAAGGGGAGGCAGGAGGGGGAGGGGTGATCTTAAACCTCGATGGAGAACGAATTATCACATACTCCTGGAACTTAGGAATCGAATCCAACAATGTGGCGGAGGCTCTGGCTTTGTGGCAAGGACTAAATCAAGCTATCAAGCATGGTATTCAGACCCTTTCGATGGTTGGGGATTTGAGGTTGGTCATTCATAGTTTAAATGCTCTGAATTTGCCCCCCTCCATCCACCTTCACCAAATTCTTATAAGAATCTTCCTCCTCATTCCTCTATTTCATGACATCAATTTTTATCATGTCATGCGTAAGAACAACGAACAGGCTGATAAAGCTGCGAACGAAGCAATACTCCTTGGTAAAGGGACTCTTAAAGTCAACAATGATCAATTCTTGGTCTCAATCCCGTAATATTATGGGGTCGGCTAAACGCAGGAAGACACTCACTAGCAGGAACTACAAGACAGGTGGCTTGATCTCCTGCCGACGGATGGGAACCCTCTCTGCATGCGACGTGGATACTCCAAGCGTGAAGTCTATTTCATACCGTGTCATTCCTCCTTTCTCGCATCAGAGCGTCCGCTTACCTTTCCTCAGAATGATGTCGCTCTCGTCCTTGCGGATGACGATCGGTACCAAACATAGTACTTTGGCACCGGAGCAATTAAGCAGAAAGATCTCTCATATTAAGGAAATCTCGCATCGTTCTGCCTTCAGGCGTGTGAAATCAATTTCATTCCGGCAAAGCGACTTAAGCTCTTTAACTACCAAAGGCTTCGGGCTCTCAGGGCCTGCGATCTGGGATACGGATAAACGGGGTAATGATTACCATGCGGCTCCCTCTTTCTGCAATAAACGAAGCTATTTATGGAATGGTACGGGAACCGAGAATAAGGGCAATAGCAGGTGGATAAAAGGTTCCCTACCCTGCTTCATCTCGAAGGCATTCAATCTTCATTCAAGCCAAAGAAATGACCCCAGTACTCTTCAAAATTTGATTCATTGCTCACTTTTGAATCCGAAAGGTTATACCACGCTGAAGGTGGTAGACTCTGGACGGCACAGTTACCTGGAGCTCTTCGTTTCCTGCACTCTGTATCCCCAGGGGAGCAATTGGAACGCACTTGACATAATGGCCTTCTCTGGGGACTCGGCTGCGTCCTCCCCAGACCCGCTCCTGGATTTGGAAGCCGACATAAGGACCCTTCCCAGGCGGGTAAGACGACAGGGGGACTTCATGCGACAAATGGATGTGCAGGGAGGGCATCGGCTTGACAGAATGGAAGATGAGATTGGTAGTTCGCGAGCAGAGTTTGCAGCAGCTCTCGAGACGCTGGAGACGAGGGTAGCAGCTGCTATTGAAAGCATGAATACCAGGCTGGACAAGATGGAAGAAGCTTTAGCGAGGCTGCGGGAGGCTGGCAATCCAGAAAATGGCAAGAATCAAGCTGAAGGCAACCCCTCCTCAAGGGCAAAACAGCGTCACCATCAGTCTATCTTCTGACTCTTTTACTTTTCAGTATGTTTATTTCCTGAAAGTCCTGTTTTTGTTAATACACAGGCATCTGATTTTCCTGAAAGTCATGTTTTTGTTAATACACAGGCATATGTTTTAAAGACTGAAACTCTGATAGACAGTTTACAGTTTTGGAGTTGTAACCTTGCTGGTGGCTCTGCCACCTTTTTTTAATACAAAAACTAGCCGCTTATGTCAAAAAAAATAAAAATAATATTGTATACTTATACAATTAAAGGAAGGGTTATTATATTTATATATAATAATAGGTATAGAGTAACTAAGGGGATGTTGGATATATTCATAAATCAATATAGATCCATCTTAACTCTAGTTATATCATGTGTGGATAGGGATCAAATTCCCTGAAGTGCAAACCTTTTTTAGAGTGCAAAAACTTGAGGAAAAGTTTACAACCCGAGGGATTTGATCCTATGAGCGCATCATAGATCTGGAGTTAAGATGAATCTATGATCGTGATAAAACTATATTATATGAAATCATAAAAAATAAATACCACCACAATTATTAAAAACAACATATAAATTGCAAAGAGGTAAAAATAGACAAATTCTATATATCCATATCAAGTAATTAATTGAACATAACCAAGCTTCCAGTGGTTTAAAGTGATATCAATTAGTAAATTAGATAATATATGACATTTGGTTGAAAACAACAGGAGTCTTCCCTAGATGACACAATCTCAAATAGTAAAGCAAGAAATATCCAAGTTTCATTAATATTTATAATTTTAATTAATTAGAATATATATATCTCTTTGTTTGAAGCTTTAGGTTAGGGTTGACATTTTAATTTTGTTTACTTCATATTTTATTATTTTATTAAAATGTCATGTGTAAGCTCTAGTTGAGAACAAAAACTATAGAAAACACCTCTCAACCACAATAACATGTAAACAACTATAAAAATAATAAAAATAATATACTTATGAAAAACAACATATATTAACTTTTTACAAACATATTTAATGTAGTGTTAATAACAATTATAGTGAAATGCAACAAATAAAATTAACAATAACCTTTTTTTTCTTTTCAATGAAAAAAATATCATAACTCAAATTTTATTAAAATTTGAATAATATTGTTCATCAGCAAAAAACCATAACTCAAATTTTATTAAAATTTGAATAATATTGCTCATAAGCGCATCATATCTCCTATATATATCATTACATTCAACGTCCAACCATATAAAAACTTAAAAAAACTGATGAGTATGATTCTACGTTATAAGTTCTTCACAAAAATAAAAGTGTGACATAACAATATGATTCTAGGTTGTAGGTTCTTCACCCAAAAAAATGTGTGAAATAACAATAGAGTTAAATATGTGAAAGGATAAATTAAAATTGTACAAAATGTTATACAAACTATTAAATGTGACAAATTATTAAATATGGGATGGGATAATGTGAAAGGCTAAATAAAATTTTACAAAATGTTATACATATAAATATGTTATTAAATATGAAAAACATGTGAAGGGATGAATTTCAAATTTAAAAAATATTTATCATATCAAGGTATATTAACTATAAAAATAGTCATATTAAGTTATATCAATTGGTTAGTAATGTTTAAATTGAAAAATAATAAATTTAAAGTCAATGCTTGTTTCGAGAGGGTATCTGCTTGTCGATTGAGTTTTCAGATGCCTTCTCGACAAGCAGATGCCTTTTCGAAGCAAGCATTAACTTTCTTGGAAGGAAATATCTATATCCAATAATTTAGGGAAGGGACCACTCTTCCAAAAATTACTCTTAGTTTATTTTGACCTCGGAGGAAGTTTAGATCTATGATCAATTCTTGATTCATGCTTGTTTTTTATCTATTCATGTTATTATTATTATTATCATAACTATAAGATTATGATGGACATATTAGAGTCCTAGTAGGAGATGGTTTCAGCTAGTCAGTGTTTTAAGATATATTCAATTCTTGGTAGACTTTGCAAGTATTGCCTGATAAAGTTTTTTGAGCTACCAAGCTCCTTTATGTATATTTTGATTTCACAGTTGAAATAACAAATATATGGATTTTTCTTTGGAAAAAAAAATTAACATTACATATTGATTTTCACATATTGAAATTAATGAATACTCGATTAAAATTAATTCTCAATCGATTTCTATATACACTGCAACAAGTGTATATAATAAATTTATATTATAATTAAAGTATATACATTTTTATAAAAAATAATTTAAAAATAGAAAAGCTTAAACTCAAGATTTCTATTTTTATAAAGTAACTTCCCACCAAGTGAATTATAGAAAAAAATATGCCAAATGTTAGAAATGAGCAGTGTTTTTATTCAAACTTGACCTCCTCAAAGTGCATGTTTACAAGTCATTTGTTGCATGTATTGAAACAAGTTCGAGATCTCGGCCAACAACAGTAGTAGATCTTCATAGGAGATTTGATTCCATGTTTGAAAAATAAGATATATCCATAGATGTCGAACACCTTAAGAAAACCACTCAAACATATAGATCAACTTTTAGTATGTTGGTGCTTGCATGGTTAAAACCCTCAAAGAGGGAAGTAGTCCACAACCGTAGACAACATGACTACTTGATGCAATATATTACTTCAAAAAGAAAATAGATTACATGAACATATTTCATAATCGATTATCAACAAATGACCCTTCATGCTCTTTAAATAGATATCATAGATCAATTGGGTGTTAGGCCATAGTTTGAGTGTCGTCAATATCAAGGAAAAGATGAGTTGTCAAATCACTTTATGTGTAAAACATAATCGTCATTGTCAAATTTGACAATTACAAACGCACATTGAAGAAACACACTTTACCTAAAGACACATTAGAGCAAGTTGAACTTAACTAACTCCTAAGTTCCTAAGTGTCTAAATGTCCTACACTCTTCCCAAGATTTGATTAGTTTTTCATTCTATGCTTTGCAGCTTTGAAGCCCTACCCTTGAGCTCCTCATAGTTTCTCTAATATCTCAAGGAGTCTCTTGATTTATGGGTTCATTGGGCTTTATTTATGCATTTCTAGCCTACAAATTCTCACCCATGGCATCTACCCCAAAATCATAATGGTTATGTGCATCTTCCATGTTGACAAATTGTTGGTCCAACCAAGATTAAGTCTCTAGAATTATAATTTATTTGATAAATCATAAGGGTCACTGCAAGAATTGAATACTTAGTTATTTCCCTCCCTGAAAGAGCTTTCCAATGACTATAAATTTACTCAATTATGATATTTGAACTATAAGCTATAGGATTTAGAAGTTCATTATTTGTTATGACTTCTACAATTTGTTGGTAGTTGTTAATACTTAGATGCAACTGCAAGAATTGTGGGCAACACTAATTTGATTAGACAACAACAAAATTCTCAATATACTGATTATGTTATGTCTTTTTGAGTTTGCCTATAATAAGCAAATGAATTATAACATAATTCCTTTTCCCATTTGCTAATGTTAGCTTAAGGAAAATTGTTCATAAAGGTTTTTGAATTCTCAAGGAACAATATGGGGGTCAAGGGGGGATCAAATTTATTGCAACTTCCTAGTCCACCAATCTATGTCTTCATGGGTCAACACGTATTATGTGGTTCAAAGACCACAGGTAGTCCTCCGTTGTGTGATGGTTGTGTCAAATCCAATGACCTTTACACAATCTTCTAATCACCTTTATGTGGGCCTTGGGCCTTATTGTGCTTGTGGGGCCCTCCATGTAGAAACCTTTCCTTAGGTGATTGGACAACAAGACCCTTTTTTGTTAGCCTCCATAACTTCTTTCTTTTACACTAGGTGTAATACCCCCATTTTGACCCTTAGGAAATATTTGGATTTCAATGTAAATATTGTATACATGTGATGTATGTTTTCCTAGTGTGGAGCTCAAGACCAAGGCCCTTCTAGTGGATGCTTGGTTTTATGTAAAAGACAAGTATTAGACATTCTGTTATCCATGTGCTATTAAGCCATGAGACATTGTAAATGATGTAAATATTAATATTGCAATAAAAATACCAAAGAAACCGACTATGGAGGAAACTAATAAGAGCAGGGCATGTGTATCCACTAAGGAGAGGTGAGTGGGGTTGTGGGATTGGACCATAGACTTCCAAATGTCATATTTAGAACCCCTTTGACCGTCCTTGCTGAAATTTAATTCTGTGTAAGGAAGTACTATAGAGAAACTGTTGGAGTGTGGGAAACCCGAAATTTCGGATGGCAAGGTATGGGGATCTGTTTGCATTGATCCACAAGTCATCTTTCCCCTGGGAATTTGTATTCCCTCATCCCCATTCCATTATATACTAGCAACCAGAGTTTGCAGGAAGAACAGAGAGCCGAGCAGTGAAGAGAAGAAGAAAATCATGATTCTGGAAAACCCCAATTTTGGAGTGCTGAATTCACCCATAAATTCGTGTGGGAAGTTCAATCCAGCAGGGGATCCATCAATCTGAAACCTATGGCAAATTTACAAAGTGCGAGTTGCTTAGAAACCCGTGAAGAAAACCTTGAGTTGATGGTCGAGAACCCAGCTGTGGGATAGAGTCGTTTGGCCATAGAAAGTGAGAAAATCCAAGTGGAAATGACAGAGAAGAATAAGATAGAAGGTAGGGTTGCTTGATAAAACCAGTGAAGGATAGAGTCTCAAGGAACCAACAGCTTGGACCTTTCTATGCCCACCCTGAAGAGCAATGGAGGGAAGGTATGGCCTGAGGGACTGTGTAATAGTGAAGGGAATACTTTCTTGTGTTGGGTGTGGTAGGTATTATGGGTGCCAAGGTTGTCTGAGTTAGAATTGAGAATCATGTAGCTCTAGGGTTGAGCTCACTGGCTTAACATCCTCCTCCCTTGTTCCCTAAATGCTTGATAAACCCAATTGTGTGTTGGATTAACATGTTTATTGTGTGAAACCATGGCTATGAGTGAGCATGTTTAGTTCCTCCTTAGTGGATACACAACCTATGGTTGGGTGGAACGTTGCTCTCACAAAGCCAGTTGCTTGGACAGTTTCATTTTATAAGATAAGTGTTATCTGTGGTCCTGAATGATGCTACTTCCTATGTTGTGTTAATTGTTATTTCAAGTCAAATTGAATGAAATGATCATAGGGAATTAATTAGTAGGAAGTTTGTGTATGAGCCCGACCATTAGGATGGTTCATTTGTTGTTTGACTCATCATTTTGCTTGTGTTAATATGTTGTTAGTCTTGCATCTTGTAGATGCATTAACTAGATTTGGCTCCACTATGTATGTTTACTATGCATTGCACACATCCTTAGAAGGGTTGTATTTCATCATATGAGTTTGGGGGGTGAATTAGACACCCCCTGTTGTGTTCATGCCCCCTCTGTGGGTCAAATGAAGGGAGCAGCCATGACACGATGATCTTAGGGCCCTTGACAGTGCGGTAAAGAGACATTGATGGACTTCGAGGAAGCTTTTTGATTGGAAAAGTGGCAAGTTCAAAGTCCTCAGGTGTGGCAGGGGGATCACACCGTTGCATAGAGCTCACCGATAGCTTTCCAACGGTGCCTATTTTTCCAAAAATGGACCCAGGATGAAGAAGTTATTAGTCTGAGAAGTTGGCAGAACAGGGGTATGGCTGGCTTCCAACTTTTCGAATCCGCAGTGCGGAATGCGGAAGTCGGGGGCGCATTTTCTTCAACGTCGAGTAGTTTTGTGATCCGACCTCCCGAATCCTGCACTGCGGAATGCGGAAGTCGGGGGCACATTTTCTCGACGTCATGTGTTTGGCATCCCGAATTTCCAACTCCCGCATCGCGGATGCGGAGTGTGAAAGTCGAAGGCGTATTATCATTCGGATAATGAATTTGTTGTTCCGGATTTCTGACTCCTGCACTGTGGAATGCGGAAGTCAGAGTCATATTTTGTTTGACGCCGGGTATTTTGGTGTTCCAACTCCTGCACTGTGGAATGCGAAAGTCAGAGTTGTATTTTCTTCGACGCTGTGTATTGAGCGTTCTGACTTTTCGACTTCCGACTTGCGGATCGCGGATTGAGGAATTGCGGATCGAGGATATTGCGGCTGTGTAAAAAGGGCAGAGTTGCAGATAAGTATAAAAAAAATTATCAGGTTGTTCCCCCATCACTCTAAAGGACGCTGAGGGGATCGAGGACGTGACACTGGGGGGGAAACCTCCACCGATGCAATCTGAACCATCGATATATATTCACTAATGCAATTTTAATCGTTCATGGTAGAGTAGGTTCTCTCCTCCTAAGGCACTCACCAATGCGTGAGCAACTGCAGGTCAATGACCTAGATATGTGGATGAGATCTCATATGTTCACAGTGAATATGTTTCTCCTCTCCCAAGACTTTTTCAACATGCATGAATGATTGTGGACCATCAATCTAGATTGGTGGATACAGTATGAATTGTTTGTGGAAAATATGTCCCTCTCCTCCCATGAATATTGAAACATGAATGAAGTTTTTTGGATTGTCGACCTAGATTAGTGGATGCAATCTCAACAATTCATGGCATAGTGCCTCCTTGTTAAGGTACATGATTGCTAATTGTCACAAATCCTTCTTCACCCTTGATCTACTTTGAGTGTGTATGTTTCTTTCTCTTCAAGCTAAGTAGGTGACTGTCATTTAGTGCTCTCTTTCTCATCAAGACAATACCCAAAAAATTAAAGAGCTATGCTTGTGATTCATGCACCCTGTTTTGAAACTAAGCATGCCCAAGTTACCCAAATATGATATGTGGCCTTCCAAGTGTCCAAATATCATTAATGACTACACATTGTTGTGAATCATGTTGTGAATTCCTCATATAATGGCCAAATTGGCCTAGCATTGAAGTTGAGATTTGATACCACACTGTGGCGCCCCACCTAGCACCCCTAGTCATAGAGTAGCCATGAAATAGGGCATTATAAATTCTAGCCCACAAAGATTCATTCAACTTAATTCCACATAGATGGTCTGTCACAAAGGGCCTGGATTAATTAAAATGCATGCACGAGTGAAATAATTAAAATGCAACAAAACATGCAAGCATGGTTTAACAATTTTCATGGCAATGAAGTGTCCATACTTAGAGTTTAGTTTTTTTTTTTTTTTTTCTTCCCTCGGAAAAAATCGTAATTTTATTTCAAATAGATGAACAAAATTACACTCTGCACATGTAGTAGAATCACTGAGATCCCTACATTGTCACATATTTACTGTCCCAAATTGGCATCATATCTAATGTCCCATACAACAAGTCACTGCTGACCATAGTTCCCGCATATATCCAAATACATAAGAACTATTACTAAAACAGAAAACAAAACCATCATTTGTCATAAAAAACTGAGCTATTGCTCGATTCTGTGCCTCAAAAACCTCATGAAAAGGTCTATGATAATAGCTGAAAGTGCCTCCAGGAGAATGAATTGTAATCCTCCATATACCAAGATCTAATTCCTGCTGTGTTGCATCCTTAGAGAGTTGATCAGCCATCCCATTCCTCTCCCGGTAAATATGAGTAAATGAAATGTGATTGAAGGACTGCTTCAACCGTATCACCTCCTCCAGGATAGGTGATAGTACCATCACATGGCAAACAGTGATCTCCTTAGCCCAGTCAATAACTACCATGGAATCTCCAAAAATCTGAAGTGATAGGCAGCCTTGTTTAAGTGCAAATAACATCAGTAGTTTAAGTGACATGAGTTCAGCGAAATTATTTGATCCTCTCCCCAATCCATCCACCAGATGAAAATAATGGTCCTCAGCTTTGTAAAGAATTCCCCCCCCTCCACAGACCGATCCGTGGTCCAATGAAGCCCCATCAAAAAAGGCCCATGGCACTGATTTATCAATCTGTACCTCACGCACAGGACGTGCACTAATCGCCTAGGTAGGGGCCAAGTAATGATGGATCACCGCTACAGCGTTAGCCCCAACAGTCTCCAACGGTACCCTGCGATCCTGGAAAACGTGCTGATTTCTGGTAATCCAGATCCCCCAGGAAACAATACACGGTATGGCACAAAAGGAAGAAGTATTGTGTAATGTCCACCACCCCTGGAAAGCCGCAAGGATGCTCTCGCCCCTCCACCTCATCTGCATTTGCAAATATTTGCTAATATCATCCCAAACCGCCTGTGTAAACCGACAATGAACAAATAAATGTGCAATCGTTTCTTCCGCATCCCGACATAGAGGGCAGATCCCCGGACCCTGGAGAAATCGTTTTTGCAGAATGTCCCAGGTAGGTGCCTTATTTTCTAGGATAGCCCAGAATAGTAATTTCGCCTTACTTGGACATCTTAACTTCCACAAATATTTCCACCACCACACCAATCCCCTGTTATGTACTTCCACATTAAGCAGGATATATCCATTTTTTGGTGTGTAAATACCCGAGGGATGGTGATCCCAGATCAGTTCATCCGCCCTATCAGTCAGTCGAATATTTGTAATTCGTAAGAGCCGCAGAAAATCCTCCCAAGCCCCCTGTAGATCTGCATTGATCTCCAGTCGCTGTGCAGAGAACCACCCCTGATGCCAATGAGAAGATGATCCCGAATCCACAATATCAGCCAGAAAATGACAGCCTCTAGCAGCCAAATAAGTCCTCAAGACCGCAGGGAGTACATGTGCTCCCCTACAGCCAACCCAGGGGTCCATCCCAATTCTGATGAGACGTCCATCGCCAATCCTCCACACTAATCCAGATCCGACCAATGAGAAATGCTGCACCACCGCCTTCCAGACCACAGAGCAATTAACCCTCGACTTATTGCCCAGCCTGATCCATTCTAGAAGAGTAAGAGGAGCAATATATTTATGAAATACTACTCTAGTCCAGAGACTTTGTGTATGGATAAGTCGCCACGACACTTTGGCCCCCAATGCTTTTGCAAACATAAAAATATTCTTTAACCCCCATCCTCCTAGTGCTTTTGGAACAGCAATTCTCTCCCATCTGACCCACACCAATGCCCGTTGCTCACTCTTCCCCTTCCAAAGAAAAGGAAAACACAATCTTCGGATCTGCTCCAGGACACCTTTGGGGATCCAAGCAAGAGACATCCAATACACCGGAATTGCTTCCAAAATAGATTTGACCAGAACCAGCCTCCCAGCCCGAGAGAGCCATTTGTGACTCCATCCATGTAGACGCTTATCCAATTTTGCTAATAACCAGTGCCAATCAGCCTTCCGATAAGCATTCGGTTTCAAGTGAAAGCCTAGGTACCTTAATCCATCATCAATATCCAATGTCTGGTAAGGTAGTTTGTTAGCCAGTCTTTGAATCTCCAGCTCTGTTAAATGCGAGCAAGTGATAGTAGATTTGCCAATATTCACTAACATACCCGCTGCTACTTGCACTAAATGTAGACCTTCAACCACCTTATCAATATCCTGTCACGAGCCATCACAGAATATCAGAATGTCATCAACAAAAAGGAGATGTGTAATATACAGAACCTGAGAAATGGATATTCCCCGAAAGGAACCATCCGCTTTTGCATTCAGTATAAATCGACTGAGTCCTTCAGCAACAAGGAGAAACAGCAGCGGAGATAGGGGACATCCCTGTCGTAGACCCCTTCCCGCATGGAAGAATGGACTAGCAGATCCATTGATCAGTACAGCAAAGCTAACTGTAGTGATGCAGGCCATAATCCATCTGATGAATTCATAGCAGAACCCCAGGTGAGTAAGAAGCATCCGAATATATAGCCAGCTAACCCTGTCAAATGCTTTAGAGAGATCAATCTTAATCACGACACCCTTCTGCTTCTGCACTTTCAGTGTGTGTAAACCTTCCTGGGCAACGCCAATGGCCTCATGTATTTGGCGTCCTTCCAAGAAGCCAAATTGCTCACAAGAAATATGCTGCGACAAAATATTCTTGAGTCTCCTCGCCATAACCTTAGATATGATCTTATAGATACAATTGCAGAGAGAGATAGGTCTGAATTCATCAAAGCTGTCAGGCTTGTCCGTCTTCGGAATGAGAGCTATAAAGGTGGAGTTGAAGGGGCCAGGGACAAACCCAGCCTTTCGCGATTCTTCCACCACATTCAATAATTCCTCCCCGAAGAAGTCATAGAATCCTAAGAAGAATTCTATAGGCCAGCCATCTGGCCCCGGGCTTTTATCTTTATGAAAGGATTGCATGACCAGCGAGAGCTCAATCGGCAACACCTCCTCCATTAACCGTCTATTATCTTCATCCCCCACAAAGCGAGGGAAAAGCTGAGTCACCTTAATAACATCAGCAATAGAGGCTCCAGGTTGAGCAGTGAATAAATCACCAAAATGTTTAACACCCAAATCCGCTAAGCCATCAAAGCTGGAGACCGTTTCCCCTTTGTCAGATAGTTCCCAAATAGAGTTGGTGAATTTCCTCCCCTTGGCGTATGCTTGAAAAAATTTTGTATTCTCATCACCACACTGAAGCCAAATCGCCCTGCTTTTCATCCTCCACATCTCTTCTCTCTCACACGGAATCACATTCCTGCGTCTCTCCCACTCCACCAGCTCACCTTTCTGCTTTTCATCCAGAAATCCCATTCCCCGACTGTTAAGAATCCGATCAATATTCTGCTCAGCAGCCCGCAAAGTCTGTTCATCAATCGCCCTTCTATCATGTGCCCAGGAAATAGTGGCCTCTTTGATTCGCTTAAGGTTGTTTTGGAAGTGTGCACCTGCATGTATCAAAGAATCAAGAGGTCGATGAACCCACAGATCCTAAACCATCTTAAGATAATCCGCCTCCTTCAGCCAACTAGCATTGAATTTGAAAGGGTTGGGTGGTTTTTTCCTACCACCACATAACTCCAGGAAGATGGGGCAGTGGTCAGATATCCCACCTGACCCTACCCACTGCCTGACAATATCAGCACCCAGTGCCAACACATCGGCCACCAGAAACCTATCCAGTCTCTTAGCCACCCGATGTTCCCCTGCTCTTTTATTCCTCCAAGTAGGAGTTAACTTGGATGGTAAAATGTCGAGAAGATCCTTCCTAGCAAAGGCATGAATGAAATAATTTGCTAATGTATCCGGCACAGCCCGAGGTCCCCACACTTCAGAAGTCCCCAGAGTAAGATTGAAATCCCCACCCAAAATCACATCCCTTCCATAAAAAATATCCATACATAACAAGGCGTCCCAGAATCCAACCCTATTTAAATAGGGCCCGTAGATATTGAGAACCGTGATCATCCTCCCAATCTCAGCATCCCAGACTTCCAAACCGATACCAGAAGATATTCCCCAAGAACAGTCACATCTGCAACTCTTAACCTTCCACCCCGAGGCCAGCCCTCCAGAGCGCCCCCGAGCATCCACTCCAACAAACTTCCATCCGGGAAGCAAAGTTTCTAATGCCCGTACTACATCCTCACTGCCACCCAGAGTTTCTTGCAGCAGTAAAACATCCGGTTGATTAAAGTCTACCAGCCTCCTAAGCGACGATTTTTTAATGGGACTCGCCAACCCACGACAGTTGAAGGACATAATCTTCATATCAAACCCCCATCCTGGGCTTTCACTGCTCCAAGTGCCCACTCAATAGAAGATTGTGTACCCATCACTAAATCCACCTTTGCCCGGTCTTGTGCTTTAGACAAAAGGGATTTACGGCCCCGACCTTTCCTCCCAACACTATTGGCCAATTCAGGGAGCCCCTTCCCCCCCATCCCAGCTACAGGGATCTCCCTACTGCGAAGAGCATAACGGATACTATGACCCTCAGAGCAGGTATAGTGTTTGTTGGATACAATGGGCGCCGAGAAATCACAATCCACATTAGTCAGCACACAAGGAGCTACTGGACAAGGAATGACCGAATGGGCAACAGGAGGAGACCCAATCCTACCGTCCCCCAAAGCA
Source organism: Larix kaempferi (assembly GCA_027924585.1). Lineage (NCBI taxonomy): Eukaryota > Viridiplantae > Streptophyta > Pinopsida > Pinales > Pinaceae > Larix > Larix kaempferi. The sequence goes on along the minus strand of BSBM01000147.1, from coordinate 8,988,704 downwards.
TCAGAAACATCAAAAATAGAAACAGCAGGTGAAAATAAATGTGACATACCCGAGGACATCTTAGCTGAACCCCGTCGATTCATGAATAGCTGCTGATGCAAACTGGAAGAAGTCAATGAAGTAGGAGTCGCTGAAGCCCCCTCATCATCATGTACCGCACTCCCAATGAGCTCCTCACCTTTGATCACCGAAGATGGCTGCAAATCCGCTGATCCATGCCTCCCACTGATATCAGCTGGTACCACAGAATCGTAGATGGCCCCCCTGTTAATAGCAGGCCCACACCCATCATCCTCCACCGCCTGAGAGTTATCCTTCGTCACAGGATCAGTTTCTACTTCAGCTACCTCATCAGTCAGTGGCTTACAATTCCGAAACGGTAAAGGACATCTGGCAACCATATGTCCAAGTGAGTGGCAGCGGTGGCACCGAAACGGCACACCCACATAATCCAGAGTTTGAACAAAGTCCCCCTCCTTGGATTGTACTTTGATCTCAGCAGAGAGTCCCAGCCGAAGATCAATATTTACCAATATCTTTGCCACCGTGTACTTGCCAGTCTCAAGATGGGAGGAATCTGAACACACATATTCACCAAGAAAATTACCCATCGCAGCAAAACGAGATTCATTCCACAGATGCATTGGAAACCCAGGAAGCTTCACCCAAAGCGGTTCTTTATCAACCTTCTCCGTTTTTGAGTCGAAGAATGGGGACCAGCTTCGCAGGACTAGAGGAACTCCCAACATCGACCAATGTTTACTCAAAACAGCGTCGACCTCCCCTTTGTTCATGAAAGTGAAGGAAAACCAACCCTTCGTCAGTACCCGGACTTCAGGGGCTGATGACACATGATACCTCCACTGCTCAGCCGCCCAACGCTGAAGGAAACCCCGACCATATCTTCTGCCATGAACATGACCTACCACAGTAGTGAGAGAGAGATCCTCCGCCTCTTCCATTGTAACATCCACCCCTAGCACCAATTGATCCTATCGCTTCCTTTCTTTTACCATCTTAGCTGGTTTTTTAAGAAAGTTATCCTTAGCAAAAGTCCCTATCCGAGGACTAAGCCTGCCTGTCAAGGTGGGCCCAGAAATAACCTCAGGCCCCCCGCCAGTCATGGAGGGCCCAGACAACACCCCCGACCGAGTCATCCCAGCATAGACAGCTCCATCAGTATGATTCCCACTGTCCCCAACCCCGACACCTGTGTAACCTACGTCCTCTGCCATGCCAATCCCCTGCCAAAAAACTCAGATCCCGGAAGCCCTCAAAAAATGCTCAGTAACCCCGTTCCATCAACCGGCTCAAGGACCGACCAACTTCAAATGCAGCCTTCATCATCTTGATTCCATTGCAGTCGACCAAGAAGTTCAACCGCAAATCCGTTGCCTAAACAGAGCTTCATCAACTGAAACTACATTCCATTCAACGTTTGTAATGCTGGCTCATTCAATGTTGCACACCTCCTGGCAAGCACCGTAGAGCTGTCAGCAGATGCATCTCCTGTTCGATCCGCCCACAATATGCCTCCGATCGCATGTATTCCCATCAGCTTGCTTGCAAATAGCTCCAAGATTCCACTTCGGCTTGCTTGCTCCTGCTATCGTCAATTCCACAACGACTTTCTTGCTCGGCTTTCTTGCTTCGGCTTTCTTGCTCCTCAATTTCTTTCGATCCACTTTTGACCCTTCTCTCCGATGCAATATTCTGGCTCACGTCAAAATTGTGTACACTCGGAGATCTGCTGTGTGAATGCAGAAATCACAAAATGTCTCCAGGAATGTGTATGAGTTCAAGATTGTCGAGAATAAAGTTCGAATGGAAGAGTTGGAAGTCCAAAAGCTAGCAGAAGATCATGAAGCAACTTTAAAGCTCACCAGATCGCAGAGCAAATTCAGAACCTAATTGTCCTAAAAGACCAACCATACTTAGAGTTATATACACACAATATGCAATTTCATATATTTCCATAACGAAAAATAGCATTAATTTGCATATTCATAAGCAAGGATATAACATTTTTCTTTCAACAGAAGATAGTCCAAGAAACTATCTACACACGGGCAAGTTTTCACCCAAGTGTAGGCATCCAATATAGATACCAACCCAAAGTTGTGCTATGAGGCCAACAAGGTGAAGGAACCAAGCTACAAACTTCTAGCTCACTCAACCCAACCCAACCCATTTGCTCGTGCGCCTAGCCAATTTCCTTATTACAAAGCACCCGATAGATCTCATGTAGACATCAAACATTATTGGCACTCTCTTCCATTTCCCTACGTAACAAAAGGAAGATATTCCCTCTCTATGCTCAATAGTCCCTTAGGGATATTATTCTCTTCCAATACTCTTTAATGTATGTAGAAAGAATCCAATCCGTTGAATGACTTCTAGGAATAGCTCACAAAACAATAATTGGCTCTCAAGCTTCCAATGAACTGCAAATATATAGTGCGTGAAGGATTCCTCAAATGTCACTACTCTATGCTCACCTAAAACCATCAAAATTTCATCCAAGGTATCGATTACCTCTTTGACAATGCTGATTTTTGGTCCATTTCCAAATTAGTTAATTGTTTGCAAAGGAGAATGCAAAGTGATAAGTCCATAGCACTAATGTTAGAATTGTTGTATGAATGGATGATAATGAAAGAGTTGAGGGAAATTATGACTGAATTATGACATGAGAATGGAGTACTCTTACGCTTCCCCATAATTATTGTACTCAACCCATGCTTCAATAATTATGTGAGAATATATCTCCACCAACCCCTACATTCGTTCAATGATTGAGTTTCTAAGTCATTGGAGGTGGATGGATTCATTTAAGGCACATGGAAGAAAGAGATGAGTTCATAGGTCGGGACTTGGCAATAAAGTATTTACTTTCCCTTAGGATCCCTTTCATCTTCCCCTATGGTGGAATCATAACCCCTCTAGTGCTCTCTATGGCCATCTTGGACCATTATATATTATATTCCATCATTAATATTTACATAGCTTGAATTCATTGTGGTAAGTCTATGACACAGTCCATAGAAATATATTTACTTCCTCTACATGCCCAACAATTCACTAGTTAAACCTTGGACTTCAGCTCCATACTGGAAATCGATACCAGCATATTTACAACATTACAAATATGGCCATTTATTTTAATCTCACATGGCTTGAAACATATCATTATAACAACACTTACATTATTATACATACACTGATCCAATACATTCCAAGGGTCAAATTGGGGTATCATAGAAATGTTTTTTGTATTTTTATTGCATAGAGGGACTCCTTGTAGAGGCCTTAATGGTCATTGTGATTTTCCTTGATCTTTTTGAACATACCATAAAGATGTCGAATCTTCCAATTTGATACATTATCTTCTTGCACTGCTTAGTAATGATCAAGGAGACTAGGGTAGTCATGGTTAATTTTAGTATTATGTAGAGTTAATAATCTACTAGGGTAACAATGACCCTTATGGGGCCTAGAATGGTAAACAACATGATGCTTCCACATATATGGTTGTCCTAAAATAACATCACAAACTTTAGGCAGGGCAACATCACATGGTACCTCATCTCTGAAGGGCTTGATGTGATATTGTAGTCAACATTGTTGACTAAAACAAATTTCTTGTCCCTAGATCAACAACTTGTATGGATGGGGGTATAACATCATTGGTAGCATTATCTTATTGCCAAAATCGACTAAGATATGCTTATTTTGGTTGTTGTTAGAAAACTGGATCGCAAAACACTAACATAAAACAAGATGTAGAAATAAAACACATAAACATAATACAAGAGAGGCACCAATATAACGTGGTTCACCCAAGATGGGATACTTCCACACAAAAATTGCTAGTCCTTTATATTAAACCGTCCAACAAAATGAAGGGATATAACCTGCAACACATCCGCTGCAACTTCCTCTTTGCTCTCTCACAATCTCTCTCACAACCTCTCTCACACAATCACATAGATCTTTACAATACAATACTGCAACACATAGCTGTATTACAATGCCTTCCCTTTAAAGAGGGATTGCCATGGGAAAATACCACGGGATACCCAATACCACAGGCTCGTAAATTACCCATTATTGACCAAGTCATGACTATGAAAATACAACATTTTATAAGGCATTTTTTTCCAAAATTTTCTCTACAGGGGCGCTACCCCCAAATCCCCGCCAAGGGGGGGCTCCCAAAAGTAGTCTTCGCCCCCCCTAGATCCCCCAGATGACTATAGTGGGGGGAAAGCACCCCCACACCTCCTCATCATGGTCTGATATCCAAACACGGCTGAAACACGACCTCTGAATCTAGAAGATTAGGCTCCACAACCCATAGCTGTTATTGTCAATATTGAAATGCAAGGGTGTCTCCTTTACCCACATATGTGAGTGGAAGGGGTTCTCACCTTCCCAAGGATCCTCTGGTTCCTTTAGATGGACCTTGACCATGGTGATAACAACACCAAGTTCCGTGTTGAGGATTTGTTCCCCCCTATCCATGGGATTTGGTGGTGTTGGGACTGAAATAAAGTTTGAGGCTTTAAACTAGTATATAGTCACCATTGGCCCTAAATGAAATTCAAAACATTTTTATTTAATCAAATTCAATTTCTAATCCAGTCTCAAGATGCATAGAAAAAGAAAATTTTAAAGATTAAGTTGTGAATGTGAAAGCATAAATAAAGGTGAAGCAAATAAAGAAATGTACACAAATAAATTTAGAACACAATAGTGTTTATATCACTATGTAAATGTTTGTTACAATGCTTTGTGAGAGAGAGGGAGTGCAAGAGAGAAAAGATGGCATGTTACTATGCTTCATATCATACATAATGTACATACGAACATGTCACTTACAAGATCAAGATTCAATTGTTGTAAGCACTTTTGTTTCTATAATTGTCAACGATTGTTCATCTCTTGGTGCATCATGTCTTGTTTTTAATGCACATGTATTTGTGTGTAGAATTGGTTAAGTTTCTATAGTGGTCTTCATTATGGTTGGAATTCTTGGTGATCACACAAATGTTTAGTGCGCATGTTGATTCGAGGCGTGCACACACAAGTTACAAGGGTGGGTGAGCATAGGTTATTAAAGGTGCGTGCACATAGGTTGCTAAAGGTGGATGCATGTAGGATGTTGAAGTGTGCACACACATTTTGGAACTTGGTACACCTAGTATTTTCTACAGTCAATGTTATCGAGGTATTGGGGTGCTACACCTCGATCCCACCTATTAGTGATGATGAGACATCATTAGGGGTGTTCATGCTTCTTAGACCTCGTGATGAACACTACACACCTCAATGTTGGAGCACAAAGGTTCACATGGTTGAAGGAGGTCGACACATAGAATATACACTTTTTAACATATGCGAGGCTATACATTGGATACGTGTAGCTATGATTGAATCAATCTCTCTCACCACAAAAACGCTTCAAACCATTAAAAAAACATAAAATGCCTAACTAAATGTCAAATTATTAATTCAACTTTGAGTCTTACCATCTTAAATTCAAAATTTATTCTTCAAATGCAAACACACCCCATCCTACCTAAAAAGGAAAATTAATTTTTACATAAACTCACCCCATTCTTACGAACCCCATGGAACCAAACCATCTTTTGAGTTAAGGAGATAATCATGTCTAAATAACCATGACAATTAATGAGATGAATTTCAACTTAATTTGATTTAATAAGTTAGAAAACACTAACACCAAATAAATACTCAATTATATTTAAACCTTCAATCTCATCACTCAAAAATCTTATATGCTTACAAAATTCTTCACCCCCTAATTTAATCATTATTTAGTTAGTTAAAAATCCTTTAAAAATCTTGCAAATTTGATCCAAATTGATTTAGTGTTACTCATTTAGCATCCTTCCAAGTCATAAGAACATAGATAAATGTTGATCTACATTTATGTTTTGTTTTCATTAAAATTCTTTAAATGAAGGAGAAAATATAAATAAATGTCAATTTACAATCCTCATAAAAAACCACTTATTAAAAAGAAAACATAATAAATTTTGATTTATATTTATTTATTTTTTAAAGTTAAAATGATTAAAAAATGATATTTAAATTATATATATATATATATATATATATTTAAACTCAAAATTGATAATCTTCTACCAAACTACCAACTAATCAAATACCCAAAAAAACAACTAAACACCCAACCCCCAAAAACACCAAAAAAAATCACCCAACCTCTTGGACCTAACATCTCTTTAACTTGGTGAGAAAACCTTTGCATTAAGATGGGTAGGTACAATTAACTAGAAACACATGGCAATCCTCATCTCAAACTCAACGGCAACAAAAAGAAGAAAACCTTGGCATTGAGGTTGGTAGGTAACCATTTGACTAAAATACATGACAATCCTTCCCGTCCCAAACTCAAAAGCAACAAAAGAAGCATATTCCTTTCATAAACAAGACGAAACAACAAGTAGAGTGACAAGCAATGCATTTAAAATCTCCACCAAACTGTCCCTCCTCTTAACACTAAACTGTCTCTCCTCTTAACTATAACAAACAGTAATGAGCACATGCTCTTGTTTCCATCGCCCCCTATTTCTCCACTCCTCTCCCTGCCTATTTAGACATACATAGCTTTACAATCTGTGATTCATTGCCTTGTTTGGGTGCCATTCCGATCTAATTTTCGTCATGGCGGCCTCTGCATTGGGACTCTGTACGTCTTCGACAGTGGCCTCCAAGTCCCCAAATCCAAAAATCTCAACTCTATGGGGCGACTCAGTGGCATTTTCATCAAAGTCATCAGTACCCATGAAGCATGAACGCCATTATTCCATAAGAGCTTCTGCTGCTACAACCGCACCATTGTCTCCGAGAATCGAAACCCACAAAGGTTGCAAGATAAAGTCTATAAAGGCCAGACAGATTATAGACAGTAGGGGGAATCCCACAATTGAAGTGGATCTGCAGACTGATGATCAGCTCTACAGATCTGCAGTGCCAAGTGGGGCATCTACTGGGATTTATGAGGCCCTGGAGATGAGAGACGGAGATAAATCTGTGTATGGAGGAAAGGGTGTTCTCAATGCTGTTAAGAATGTCAATGAGATTCTGGCTCCCCACTTGACTGGCGTTGATGTCAGGTATGCCAAAGCTATTCATTCTTGTTTGCAGTTCTTACAATGATTATGTAGATGCATTTATGATTATGTCGTTGCAATGATTTTCTGGGATGTTAATAATCTGTAATCTATATTTGGATTGTGAAATCAGGACATTGTTGTAGGATTGTGAGAGTGGTTATTTAGATCAGGGACTGTGTATGAAGTGTTCCAATAGTAAATATGACGTACTAAGGATAAGGAACGACAAAAGTCCTGCAGTAATATATGGATTATATAATTGAATACCCGTAAATGCAACTTGCAAGTGCCATTTTATTTTTTCTGTATTACTTCTGTTCAAAGTATGAGAGTTTTGGCAAGATGTTTCACTCTCGATTAAGTGTCCAGCAACCACTAACTATAAAAAGGTCGGAGTCGGTTATGGTCTGTTATTCAACACCTCTCTATAGAGGTGCGCCAGCCCAGAAGGGGCGAACATGTATTTTGGAAGACTGAATTCTGGTAGGAACAATGACAAGATCCCGCCTTCACCGACCCAGCAAGCCCCCTGTGATCTCTGTGTTAAGTATGAAGAATAAGGAAGGCCGAAAGCCAAGCCATGTACCGAGCCTTTATATGTGGATATATTGATGTAATATTAGGAGGAAATTGAATTGAATTCTCGTTAATGTAAGTATTATTGTAATAATATATTTATTATAAATTCGATAAGTCCTTGGGAATAGAACTTGGGTTGGGTGGAGAGAATAATACTCCATCTCAGAACCACTCAGCTAGAACCAATTATCTCTCCATTCCACAACCACTCTGCTAAACCTAATTGTCTCTTTCTTTACTTGCAATGTTTTATACCTAATACTAAATAGTATTAAAGCAACAATCCTAGACTCTGGAAGCAACAATCCTATACTCTAGAAGGATACTATTCAGTGCTAACCTCTTGTTTTTTTTTAAGAATTTGGTTGTTTTCTGCAATATTCTAGACACCAGCTCCACTGGGTTGAAAGAATATTTCCTGTAAGGCGTTTTTTGAGTCCGTGCATGAAAAATTTTCAGTTGCATTAGCCAGATGTATTTGGATGGGGATACTGGTCATTGGTTCACTATTTATGAGATGGATTTTGGTGGCCTTATATTAGTTTATACAGTGGACTTTATGTCAATGTCTTTTGGTTGATTCTATGTGGGGAAATTTTTGCGCTGAACACATCACCCATCCCATCCTCAGGCAGCAAAACAGAAAGATTGCTTCTATCTTTCTATTATGCTCACTTTGACATGTTGGCCCAAATATTTCTCACCTATATTCAACCAAAAAGTATTGACATATTATACAACAATGACCTGTATAACGCTATTGAAGCAGGCTGTTTGGAGTCATCTTCGATTCATTCTGGCAGAGCACTCTTCCAATTCATTTGCAGTAGATTCATGCTGTATGACCGAGCTGTTTGAGGCTGCAATTCTGCGTCGTGGCAGTGCCATTTGAAGGAGCGTTCTACTGATAGTGTAAAACCATAAAGTATTTTGTTTTTATGCCCTAAAGTTACTTGAATCAAATCATGTTGCAAACTGTTTTTAAATCTGTTATCTTTTATTTGGCACTTGGACATTAGGTACTACTTCTGTAATGGTTGTTGATGCATCTTTAAAGGAATTAACAGTTTTTTAAGCGAGCTTTATTGCAGTTTATTCTTAAGTCTGCCTTGTTTCATTGTCAACACATGGTCACATGGTGTGTAAAGGGGATATCTCTTTTCAGTAGGCCAGAATATGAGCCATATGGTGTTTTAAAGGGGTTCATTGATAAATTAAGGGCTAAACATCGTATTTTTTAGCCCTTTTTTCTCTCATTTAAGAGAGCGAAAGCTATTATTGCAGTCTGTTAAAGTAATTGTTATGCAGTATGTGAGGGTGTTTAGAAGCGAATATGGTTACCTGAGTTGGTGGGTGTGTGATCGGTTGTCCAGTAAGGAACTTGGACCCTTTGTACTTTTCAGGGAGGGCTATAGACAGGGATCTATTGGCCTAATTTTTGCTGAAAAGATGGCGGTAGGGTAATTTACTGACTCATATATGTTAGATGAACAATTTAAATAATATCTGGAAGCACTTTCTTGCATCGGGTAGAGGAACCTAGACATAGGTAGCTTGGTTAGAAAGCAGTGTTAAGAAGAGCCTGCACTGTGTCTAGGAAAGTAGACATTGGTAAAAAAGGCTAGGTTGGAGAGCATTTCAGGAAACGCACTAGGAAAATTTGATCGAAGACAAGTAGCAATCATGGGAACATTTGCAGAATTTGACTACACATAAGATAAGATAATTTTATTAATGTCTAACGAATGACCACAAAAGTAGGTCAATGAAACTAGATGAGACATCCAGTAAAAGTACAATGTGGGAGAGTATGAGTACAATGTGGGAGTGCAAACACAGTTCCTAGAAAGTACTGAAACTAAGATAAAATAAAATAAAATAAAGAAAGATACAAGCAGTAGTACAGCCTCATAAACCTGTATAAAACCGTATCAAAGGTACAGGATGCAAGATACAAAGTGAGTTTGTTTGAGGCTGGACAACTCAAACAGCTCAAAAACCTGTCAAGAGAGAGAAAGAACTCGAGGGAGAGCTGAAGATGGGTTCAGTGATGTCAGGATAATGATGAAGATGAGGACACTAAAAGTTGTGTTTTGTGTTGCTCATGGGAATGATGAGGAAGAATGAAGAGGTGTAAGGGTAGGATGGCATTGGAACAGGGATGTATACGATCAACATAGATCTTTAGATGGTGTGTCGAGTTCTGGCTGGATCAATAGCAAGTAGCAACTGGAGTAGGATAGAAACGAAATAGGGGGAGGATAGGAGTAGGATGGGATGCATAAAGAAATCTGCATATACTTAGAGATACTCCAAGGATATTCATGGGGAGGAGAACGAGGGGCAGGATCAACCAATGTAGGACTAGCAATGCCAGGTGCAGGAGCAACCGGTTCAAGTCTCCACTAGACAAGCGATCCCAAGACCCTCCACTACCCTCCACTAGCAAGGCTTGTAAAAGGGGCAAGGGGGCATTGATACATCTATATTTGTGGTTTGATGTTCAATTTTATTTGGACTCATGAATTTTGACTCCTTTGCTGCAACACCTATTTAGGATTAATTTATGTTAACATGATTGGACTTCTATATATGATAACAAAGTATCTTCTTTTGATATATATATGTGGCAATTTGATAGTGTGATCTTCTTTTAATATTATATTTTAATGTGGTGGAAAGAATATGAAAATTTTGCATTTTTAATTGTTTGCTGATTTTTTACCTTTTCTCAGTTTTGTCCCATTTCTCATTTTCCAAACTTTGCTGAGTTGTTGCTGAGTGCAACCTTTCTGACACCGATTTTCATGACGGAATGCCTAAAAAAGATCTAAAGGAAATATTAAATTTGCATACAAAAAGCTTCACTTGCAATTTCAAGCTCTATGTATGGGAGAAACAAAATGACAATTTCAGAAAAGATTAGTACAAGATTTCCAATGGAGACTGTGTAAATGCATTAAAAAACACAACACTGCAAGTCACCAATCATTCGCAATTTTGCAAATTGAAGGAAACTTTGAACAAGCTTCCAGATCATTTGCACAACATTATACGTGCACCCAAAGGGGAAAGAAGAGGGTAGCTCAACTAGGCGAACAGCAAGTGGCACTTATAGCAGATTAAGTCCAACTTAATTCAAACTCCTATTGCTTTTCGTACTAGCTGTAACTTTATCTGAAAGAGGTTGCAATGTAACTAATCAACATTTGGACCCAATGCTGCCTTTCGTGTGGGTTTACTTCTACCGATTCCTATTTTGTTATTTTCATTCTGCTTCAACCCTTTTTTTCCTTTTGGATTTTCATGGTACCACTGATATTCCCCATCCATTTGAAGCATTAGATATATTAGGTTTCCACTGGCTTGTAGTGTATGAATATCATAAACTGTCTGCTCTTGCGTCAGTTCACAATAGATTACTATATGACACCAGCTTTGTCACTCATGGGCATGACCACCTTTCTTGCTGAATTTGTAATTTAAATACCATATTTAATGAACATATTGGAGTATTAGCAGGGGCGAATGCTTCTTCTTCTAGTTATTGACTCATCTCTGACCGACTCTCATTGTCGCAGGAATCAAAAAGATGTGGATGCTATAATGTTGGAGTTGGATGGAACAACCAACAAATCCAAATTGGGGGCCAATGCTATACTTGGAGTATCTCTAAGTATATGCAGAGCTGGTGCAGGAGCAGAAGGCATACCTCTGTATAAGCATATTCAGGCAATTGCTGGAACTAAGGAGCTCGTCATGCCAGTTCCAGCTTTTAATGTAATAAATGGAGGTAGTCATGCTGGCAACAAGCTCGCAATGCAGGAGTTCATGATCTTGCCTGTAGGGGCTGATTCATTTTCAGAAGCTATGCGTATGGGTAGTGAGGGTGAGTTTTCTATAACTTGTAGACTTAAAGCTTACCTTATTAGCCATGGCAAGAGACAACCCGTGTCTACAAATGGAATAGGCAACAATGGAAAAAAGACTGCAATACTAGTTTCTGGTCTCTTTATCTTTGTTTTCACATTTTGCACTTTATAATATAAGCTAGTGCTACTATTTTTATCAGTCTTGATGCTAGCCAGAGAACAATACCTGTTTCTGGAAAAATGAAATTCAGGGGAAAACATGGCCAACGTTTTTTTTACAAACAGTTTTTTTCAACATTCTGGAATCTGACTATGATTTCTGAAGGGCTTAGGTTTAATTGTGTGAGTTATACACTATGCAATTCTACCGATAGATGTTGATGGATAAGAGTGGAGATGGGCGTGGCTGTGTTCTTCCTTAATAGTTAATGCAATATGTCAAGTCTTCCACGAGCTTTCCCACTTGTTCAACAATCCTTTTACAGTTAACTTGTTTAACTAGTGCAATACATTTGATCTTAGTGTAGCTAGTAAATGGATGATTCACAACATTATCATTTCCACACAGAATATATTTATTGACTGCTTGATCTGGTTTCTGAATATCATCCGTTGGATAAATGTGAGATAGCAAAAGTGAATCCTATTATTCCTCTTATATGGACTTAGCTCGATATCTTTCTGAAATTCTGGTTGTTTTCTTATATGCATTTCAATACTAGTCATCTACTTCTATATTGCTAGAGATAAGTGCAGATCTTTAGATGTACACACTAAAGAGTTTGGCAGTGCCTTTGTCTATTAGTTGAGATATCAAGCAACTTGATAAGTAGTTTGTTTTGCTTGACCCTTTCTTTAGAAAAATGCTGAATAAATTTATGCTGCCATTATCAAAGATATTGCTCTTGAGAAGCTTTAACCAAATAAGCTGCCAAGATTGTTTTGGATTTTATATTTGCAAGCCACTGAACTGATATTTACATTAGCATTATCCACAGCCCATAGCAAACTCTGTTTAATATGTGTACTCTGAAACTGTATCCAGCGATCAGCCAGGACAACATGTCTTGACAAGTTCATCAACCCCTGGGGACAACATGTCTTGGCAAGTTCATAAACCCTCGGGGGCAATCTGCTAAGATTGCTATTGTTCCTTTTCTGAGATTTGCTTTAGATTCAGAACGTTACAATCCTTGACGCTTTTCGCAATTGCATGTCCTTTTGCCAATAAAACTGGTGTTTTTCAGGTCTTAAAAACGTTTCCAGGTCAACATGTCACTTTGAGTTGGATGCCTATAGTTCTATTAATCACTTGATTTATCAATGTTTGCTTTAGCATATTCTCCCTTTGCTTTATTATCAATTACGTAGGTTGCCACCTGTAATAATTTATTTCAGGCATATTGACTACAGCCTTTAGGATTATCTTTGCGGCACTTTTTCCTTGATTGATAGAGACAGGGTAGACTGGTTTTGACCACATAGAATGGGATGTATGTAAATAAGAATTCAAACATTGCTTATTGCTTTCAATGGAATAAGTTAGAATAACGAGAAGAATTGTTGATGTCCTTTATTGTGAGTTTCTTCTCAAATTTCTAAGACCTTATTCAATGAGAGAATAATAAAAGTTTTAGTTAGTATTAACGACAGTTTCACTCCAATGTTGCTAGTTCGCACAAAAGAATAGCTGGGCAGATGTCATATGCACCATTTACTGTTATTAGTTGTCAAGAGATGCTATCTGTCTATATAGTAGCTTACCATTGATATGTTTTCTTTTGCCTAATTTGTATAACAGTTCCAAAGCACTCTCCTCTTCTGGAAACTGTTGATGTTAATTATATTATCAAGCGTTATCGGTATACAGTCTGTGTGTATCAAATGCTTGAGTTTCAAATGACTATTTTTGAAGAAGTAATTTTTAAACGTTCAGTTTTCTATGTACAGTATACCATGTCTTGAAAGGCATCATAAAGGCAAAATATGGGCAAGATGCATGCAATGTTGGAGATGAAGGAGGATTTGCTCCGAACATCCAAGATAACAGAGAGGGATTGGTTTTGCTTCTTGATGCTATCGAAAAGGCTGGCTATACTGGCAAGGTACAAAATTAAAAGAGGCTTTTCTTTATAGTATAATATTATATTATATTTTTTTCATTCTTTATTTCTTCACGATCCTATGTTGGTATCAGATATAGTCATCCTGCGATTATCTACATGGTTATTTAGAATTATTCATATACGGAGAAACTGTAGCTGAATTCCTGTTTTGTTGCAACATCTGTTTCTCAGGGCTCCACTTGAATGGCAAAGCTAATTTTTTTGAAGGCAGCCCAGTGATTTGGCTTTGCAAACTTCAAAGCCAATTCACCCAGAAAGTAAACAAATGAAACCATTCTAAACATTTCATGCAACTGTCTGATGCCAATTATTCATTTACAGTGCTAATGAAGCACCTGTGTTTTCTCCTGTGATTTGCCTTCTAAGCTTGGGAGAATCTAATATACCTAAATGACTAGTATTGTATTAATAATTACTATTGTAGGGTTGTGTCCTTTAGCATAGTTGCGTCTCTTAGGTACAATGTGTCATTTTCTTGACTGCCTATGAATCATTCATTATATCTTCACAGTCAATTGTTATTTCTGTCCTTTAGACAATATGGGCTTGTTCCTATGCTCATGAATGCCTATGGCACATCCCCTGACTATTGCAAGGTATGCCACAGTGAAGTTGATGGGCTTTCTCTTTTCTTCGTTGCAGACTGCTTTGAAAAGTTGGCTGGTTTTCATTTACCACCCTCAGATGTTTCCTTGCTGCATCCTGATTCTTCTGAATTGGGGGCATCTTATAATGTATGACTTCTGATTTTAATTTCATTCAACGATGCTTTGCAAGTCCTTGTTCTCTTATGGTTATAAATTGAAAATTCTCATATTTTCCCCACTAATTGTAATAGTTATTTTGTTGGCCTTGATTTGTCCCTATCCCAATTGAAAATTTGAAATTTTCTACTTTCATATCCTTGCTGCCATGCATCTTTTTTCCATGATTCATAAAATTTAGATGCCATCCTAGTCTTCTGACATTCTTTGTCAGCAAATATTGAATCAGGAATCCTAAGCTACTGCATAGAGAAGTGTTCAGAGTTTTGCCACCATATTTTATCTGTGTCTCTAATTCTTGATCTGCATCAGAAGATTACCACTTTTATTACTTGCTGTCTCAATTTATTGCATAATCTCTCAAGGACCATTAATAATTTGTATGTCTGGTTATCACTACTTTGTACTTGTAGTACCCGTGAATATCTTCTGGCTTGGAGATGCATAGTTCAGACAACTTGACTGTTATTGACTACACTATGTACAGGTAAAAATTGGAATGGATGTAGCAGCTTCGGAGTTTTTGACTAAAGATGGCAAATATGATTTAGACTTCAAAGAACAACCAAACAGTGGGACCAACTTGCACACTGGATCTAGTCTTGCTGAACTGTACAAAGAGTTTGTCAGAGACTTCCCAATTGTTTCCATCGAAGATCCTTTTGATCAAGATGACTGGAGCTCATGGGCAGCTCTTCAGTCAAAAGTTGACATACAGCTTGTAGGGGATGATTTGCTTGTGACAAACCCAAAGCGAATCGCCGAAGGAATTGAAAAGAAAGCCTGCAATGCTTTACTGCTGAAGGTAAATCAATTAGCAGGCAGGTTAATGGAATGTGATCTTTAGACTTCAGTTAGCATATTCATCATTTATATGGTCACTAGATCCCCATGACAATGTAATGATTAATAGTTTGAAATTTGAAGATTCTTCTTGCAATCACAATTCCTTAGTCTTTTTCCCATTTCCTTGAAATAAGACCAAAAAACTTGTTCAGTCTAAAAAAATACTTGGATCTGAGCCATATAATCTGTTTCACTTCTTGTTTCAAGGGGCAAGTAGATATTGTAGCCCTACAACAATTTTTATGTCAAAATGATTTTGCAGTTTCGATCAGTGAAAGTTGGACTTATGTGATTTCTGCCACATGTTATTCCAGGTGAATCAGATTGGTACTGTGACTGAATCTATCCAAGCAGCCCTTGACTCTAAAGCTGCTGGCTGGGGTGTCATGGTTAGCCATCGAAGTGGAGAGACCGAGGATAATTTTATTGCAGATCTGGCTGTTGGTCTGGCTAGTGGACAGGTACAGGGACACAACTGTATATTGTTGACCACCGAATTTTGATATCTGATTGAAGTTAATTTTCCGTTGCCTTGTATTTTGTAAAGTACATACAAGTAAGTTAACTATTTTTGTAGTAAATATGATTGGTATAAATTTTTTGATCTCTTAATCTTGTGCATACAGATAAAAACAGGAGCACCTTGTCGTAGCGAGCGACTTGCCAAATATAATCAGGTGAGAGATTCATTCTGAATAATCTTGGGATGCTTACAATGTGCCTTCTATGACAGCTATTATTAGTTGTTGGTGTTAACACAGTCCTGCTTTTTTCCCTTTCGAATTCATGCAGCTCCTACGTATTGAAGAAGAGCTTGGCAGTGTGCGTTATGCTGGAGAGAGTTTTAGGCATCCATAGATTATACAAAATGAGCATTTTGTAGGTGAAAGGTCATGATAGACTGCAATAATGATTTGGAGTTATAATTTTTGAAGAGGTTAAGTAGTGGAGAAAGCCCTTTTACAAAGTATCCAGTTCAATGCAAAGATGCATTATTTTGAAATATCTGAATAGCAACATGAATTTGTGACATATGTAGTGGAGAAAGGTTTCTGTAGAGCTTTCCATGCCTTTTAGGTTATATTGAGATGAATTGCAAACAGAGCAGAGGGAAGTTCCTAACATAGATGGAAGTATCTTCTATCTTGATATTTATTTTCAGTTCCTTTATTTGGGCACTATTGTTTCTCAGTTCCTTATTGTTATGAAAGACTTGCTTCTCTGAGCTGTAACTTTTCCATCCCATATGATCATTTGATCGCATGGAGGTTTTAATGAAACTCTACAACATTTGGATACACCTATCTTGTGGTGTCTTGGAATAGCTTATACAATTATAAAATCTCATCTTCCTTTCCTCTTTACCGTCCACCCATACCACCTCTATCCAGCCACCCAGCCACCCACCCACATCCATTCTTAGCTTGCATATTATGATACCTCATGAATGGGCATCTATAACTGTGATTTCTTATGGATTCTTGCTTGATGCATGATGGAAACAAGGATATCATACTCTCTGAGTCAGCCTGATCGACACGCCAGTCTCACAAGTTGGATGACCTGCCGAGTCTGAGGTCGAAACTTGTGACTTGCCAAATTTGACTGTGACTCGAATGAATGCCAAGTCTGCTGTTGAGTTATTCCAGTTATTGTGAGATAGTTTGAGCTATTTCCAGTTACTTGCCAAGTTATTCCCAAGTCTGGTGCCAAGTCTTTTTTCCTTCCGAGATATTGACTGAGTTATTCCCAAGTCTGATCCCCAAGTTTTCTGAGTTGCCATATGACTCCATAGCAGTCATTTTTCCAAATCATTACTGAGTCAGTCTGAACAAGAAACTATAGCTTGGCGTAGGATTTCCCATGTAAATATCATGGATTGTGGTGCATGTAAATAAGAATAAAAAATAATTGAATGCTTGAAGTGATTAATTGAACATTATTTTTTCTGGTATTGGATTATTTGATATTTTTCTTTAAATGGATGTTCTTTTTGACATACTGCTTTTCTTTGTTTTGAAACTGAAAGACATGGCAGTGAATGCTTTCACCAATGCTTTTTTTCTTCCCTGTTAATTTCCATGTGAAACATCAGACATGAATCTGAAATTTTATGAACTTTGATTGCTTAAGTTCAGTATAGGTGTAACATTAAAGATAATATCAAAATATTTCAAATGATTATGTGATGATATGATTCTGATCATCAAAATGTACTAGGACTGTTTTTAGGTACTAGCACTGGATCTTACAAGTAGCAAATAAATGACCATGTGGGAACAGCATAATGTTCTTGACAGGATCAAACCTAGGTAGGTCTATGTGAAGAAAGGTCGGTTGATTTACCAACTGACCACAACCCACTCGAAAATACAAATGCAACTTGTTAAGCATACATGCTTTTATCATTCGGAGCATTGTCCTAATGTACTAGCAATAAAATTGTGAGAAGCAAATGCAAGCTTTTAACCATATATGTTTTTACTACTTGGCATGGACAAGCCATACGTTTACAATTCACAAAATGAGTACATGGCACAGGAAGATAGAAGTGACAAGTAAAGGATGAAACATACTCTAGGTACTACCAACTATGGCAGTGGTAATGAGAGCTATTCTCCAGAAGAAGCCATTAAAATTTAACTAATAATGGGTTTTTATCTATGTACAATACACTTTAATTTATTTTTGAAGTTGCTTTGAGAAACATGCCCCACAAACACTTGGATTTAAGTGCTAGGTCCAAGGGCTATCTATTCAACTAAATTAGCCCAGGAATGCACAAGGGCTCATCCCTTTTTGACATTCCGTTTGGGTAGGGTAGACCAATCTGAGAATGATTTATTTTTGAAGTTGCTTTGAGAAACATGCCTCACACATACTTATATTTAAGTGCTAGGTCCGAGGGCTATCTATTCAACTAAATTAGCCCAGGAATGCACAAGGGCTCATCCCTTTTTGACATACCATTTAGGTAGGGTAGATCGATGTGAGAACGATTTATTTTTGAAGTTGCTTTGATAAACATGCCCCACAAACACTTAGATTTAAGTGCTAGGTCCAAGGGCTATCTATTCGACTAAATTAGGGAGGAGTGCACAAGGGCTCATCCCTTTTTGATATGCTGTTTGGGTGCAGTAGATTGATGTGAGAATGGACTTTGGAGAGACTTAGTGGATGTCTTAAGACTTGTCAACTTTCATTTTGTCTTGGACTTTTGATTTTTGTGCCTATGACATTAGGGAGGTTTGAGCATTTGCCTTTTAAAGGCCACACATTTTGATATAAATGGACATGTTAGGGAGTATGTTGGTTGACGCCTTATCTACTTAGGCATCACCCACCTTAAGTGCCCTTTTAGCAACAAGCCATAATCCCTTAAAAAAATTAATTTTGGTTTTGTCCCTTTATCAAATTGACATGATAGTGAGTTTTGATCTTATTTGCTCATCTCCCCAATCCCTATAAATCTTCCCTTTCAGGTGATGAACACCAATTAAGTTGACATGTTGGTGCCAATGGATAACCTTGATGAATATATCTAAATAGTCTCACCTTTGTAGATTTACATATTATGTGGATGTAAAGACATGTTGAGGTAACGAATAAGAGTTTCCATAACTTCTATGAAAGTCTGGTCGAATCCAAGGGCCTATAACATGACAAGGATAAAGGGGCAATCTACTTTGTCATTTAGCTTCTCGACATCAATATTAATGAAAAGAGCGTATTGACATTGAACATCCAACCCATTCCATAATTTCCTCTACTACTATAATATTTTACTCAAAATGAATCGCCCCTCCATAAAACCCCAATTTGTGAAGACCAAATAAACATGGGTATTATGTGCTTTACCTGAGCAATATAGCTTTAGGCAAGATCTTATAGGATACATTCAAAAGAATGATGACTTGTCAACCAATAATCACCTTAGGTTGTTGACTTTGGGTTTAAATTTAATGATATCTTTATTAAGTATTCTACCCAATGATCAATTTCTAAGGACTTCTTTATAATCCTATGGTAAGTCAAGGGCAATAAAATCCCAAGGGGCCATGGAGAACTCTCTAAGGAAGTTGTCAAGTCTAGGTGATTTATTATTGACCATCTTCGAGAGAGCTATTAACAACCCATCCAATGCCAACTATTGGTCATAGAGCCTTGTTTGCATGTTAGATAGATTTTTCAAGACAAAGTCCACACAAGTTTACGTAGGCACCCTACATTCCTTCTTTATGCCATGCAATTGGAATTCCATCTTGTGATGTGCCACAAATTCTTTATCTATATTGACACATTCATAATCCTTCATTTTAAAGTTTCCATTGTAGAAATTTATTCTGTGGCCTCTTTGAATGCCAAGGTCTTAAAGAAGTCATTTTTAGGTAAATCCTTTTTCTTGAGCTGGTGAAACTTGGCTTTGAGTTGGGCACCCTTGGTGCTTTTGATCTCAATGACCTTAAACTAGTGGCTTAGCTTAGCTACATGAGCTTGTAGGGCCTTGTTGAAGGGGTTGAATTTGAGTCATGCCTCACTTGTTCGCCTCACTTGTTATGGTTCCTCCTTGATGACTTTGTTGTGTTTTCTTTGGATGGAGGCAATTTGGTGCTGAAACCCCTTTATGTATAAGTGATTATTGTGGTTTCTCCCTCCCTTTGTCAATCCATTCAACATCCCCATGGGACAGAGGAACAAGATTCCAAATCCTTCCAATAGATTTTAGGCAATCGAGATTTGGGTGGTGGGAAACATTCGTGATATAATTGGCTTTGGACATGCACATTCTATGAGTCCCCCAACTTATGGAAAAGTAGATGGGTTGGTGTTCTAACAGGTTTACTTCAATTAAAACTTGCACTGGTCACATCTTCAAGCAAATAAATGAGAAGATGTTTTCCTTAGACAACATGGCTCTATTGAGCTGCTTGAGCACCCTCTTAGTTCCTTTCCTAAAATTTGACCATGCAAACCAATGTAAACCAAAGTTTCGATGAATTGTTCCTTATAAATTTATTAGGGTAAAAAAGACCTAAGGATGATCTAAGGCTAGCACAGGTTTCTTTCCCAATATTATATTGTTGAAAAAACAATATGCCTTCTTTGGTTTAGACAACATCTACCATGTTGAACTCTCCACAATGGACTAGTGGGCTTGAGGGAGTTTGTTGGTTGACCATCTCCAAAACTTGACTCTCATTCGAGGTGTGGATATTAGCCAACTCCAATGTATGATCAACTAAATTGAGTATCACCCAAATAAGTTGCCAGGAAGGGTCGAATTCCTAGTCTAGAACATGCAAGAATTTGGGAGACTACCAAATCGCAACTCCCCCTTTAGCTTGATCATGGCTAGAAAAATAGATAATCAAATTTGCAATTATAATTCAAAGCATTCTTCAAACTAAACCCAATAATTTTAACTTCTTGCAAAAAAATATCAAACAAATTGAAATAAATACCTTATTCTTACCACATAGTTTTCTTGTAGGGATTCATGAGCCCCTTGGCATTCTATGATGATATATTCATTAATTAGGGGAGGCGATAGACTCCTTGTTTATATATGCTTCATTTTGCATGCTTGTCAGGGTATCAAACATGTTAGATGTTGACAACTTGTTAAGATACGAGGTGAAATGAGCTAGCATGGCATGAATCTTTAGCTTTTTCAAGGCTTCCTTGGGATCTTGCGAGGCATGGGTTTTAGAAGTAGGGGAGGAGAATAGGCCCTTGAGGGACATATTCTCGAGAGGATCAAGCTTTCTTTTTGTTCAGTAGTTGAGAGGCCTATGGATGAGGGGCCTATGGCATATTGATAATTGGAATGGCAATGAAGAGCGGCTAAGGCATTGAACCCTTCTAATAACTTTGCCCTCATCGGTTTATGAATATTTTATGACAACTTGTGTGCAACTCCATTGATTTTAGGGGCAATGTGGGTTGCTAATGGAGCTTGAGGAGCTTGGGGTTTTATGATGAAATGTTTAGATGTATGGGGACAATCCCTAATCTCCTAGCCATGGCTTTGACCCTTGAAACCATTGTTAAGTAGATGGATATATATTGGACTGCAAAACATTTGTTCTCGACTTGGATGATGACATATACTTTAAAATCCTTGGACAAACAAACCTTCAGGAAAACATGTTTCTGTAGTTGAGGGTTGAATTTTTTTTTAGGCTCATGACAAATAAGGGCCTCAATTGGCTTGCAAAGCATGTCCAAGAACAACCAAAATTGCATAGGTAAGTATGGGAATTCAATCCAAACCAAAGTGTAACTCAATGCTTTTCTCAATTGAAAATCAACCCCCCAATAGGAAAACACAACAATAGTGTTTTTGCACATCTAATGATTATAAGAAACAATAACATTGCATATAACTTTATTAGAGAATTAAAATAGAATAAAGCCTATTTGATAGGATTTGAACATTCTAAGAATGTCAACCATTAGGTTCCAAGACCTCCCTCATTTAGGCCATTAACATGGCTTCCAAAGGAACTCTACCAACAAAGTATCCAAGGGTGGGTGCTTTATGTAATTAGAACATATTTCATCATACTTGAAAAAATTAATACCAACTAAGATTTTCTCTGGCTCATTAGATACGTTACCTCGTGGTAAACCTTCGACACAAACTTGTAGGGCAATTGGGTGGTACCATCTTAAACATTAATACCAAACAAAATATGAATTCCACGAGTAGAACTAAAATGATAATTTTTGGGCTCATAAGCCATTAATGGCTCCATGCAACCCTATGGGCTAGAAGTCACAACCTCTATAAGCTTGCCAAGGCCAAGAAATCAAAATGACAAATGATGATTACAAAATTTGTTGTAGAGTTAATGACCTATGGCATTTGCAACCTCAACCATATCTCATCATACTAAAAAATAGTAATATCAACTAGAATTTTCTTAGGCTCATTAGATATGCAACAGTAACATTTTTTTTGTAATTTACCTATTCGGTCCAGATAAATATCCTAGGGAAAACCTTTAGGTACTTCCCCTCATTTTGCGGATGGTAACCAAGGTAAACCCTAAATTCTTTAGGGCACAAGGCCAACCAACAACGGGGCTTGAAGAGGTTACAACAATAAACACATTATGAGCTCAACATGCCACTTACAAGAATATAACCTAGGTTGGGAGGATAACACTCCATCCTACAACCTCTTGGGATAGACCCAATTGACATTAGTGTTGGAATCGATTTAATACAGAGAGGGGGGCTGAATCAGTATTAGCGCAGTTATTAGCAGCTTTTACCTTCTTTAACAGATTAGCCTTTACTTAATCTTTATGACATGTTATGCATCAGTAAATAAACAACCACACATATATGCACCACATAAACAACACATAACACACATGATTTTTATGTGGAAACCCAAACGGGAGAAAACCACAGAATGCTTTTTTTATAGTGAGAAAGAATACATTCAAGGAAGCACAAACTTCCTGTGTTTACCAACACCAACTGGAAGGAGGCACCAACCCCTTGCCACTGTGCTGCATACATCACTTGACTTCTCATTTCTCTCAAATCATACTTCTGCTAATGACTTACTTCATGTACTGTGTGCTTCGCTGATTCTGCAATCCGCGTCTCTGGTTATCTCAACGTTCTGCTCTGCATGACTGCAATGACCCACTGATACTGTGCTTTCAATTGATAGTTTGTTTTTCTGAAATGAAGCACTAGCAATAGATGGAACTACTCACTTTTTGATGTGTCTATTCTATTTAAGTGTTGCAGCCTCTCAGATAATCTGCGACGTCCTGTGCATCAAATGATTCGTCCGTTCTGTTTAGCGCACTTGTCTCAGATCATTTGCATCATGATGCGCCTATCGGATCCTGCTGCTGTTATGTCGTTGCACATCAGATGGAGTTCTCAACATCACACACTTTCACTTATGCTCATATGCATCAACTAAACATCTGTGCAATATATGATAAGATTTGGTTCTGTCTCTACAACATCTGTGACTATCGGCGTGCTAATTGTAATATTGTCCTTCGAAACATCAAGCACTTGCACATACTTCCGTATTTCTTCCTTTCATTACTCGCACATTTGTCATAGATCTATCACATCATTTTGCACACCATCAAAATTGCATTCTGCTGCATGTGCACATTCGGCTCTTCGCTAGATCATTCTGTTCTGTCCATAAGCCCCTTTGATGCCCCAAAAAACAAACTGAAACTTGCACTCGAAGCTTCTATGTTCTCGCCATCAAGCTTACTTTCGAGCTCCTTAAACTCTCCAACTTGCATCTCTATTTATACATGTCATGCACAGATTGTATGTTCACAAGTTGGTTGTGGCATCCCTTATTCTATACTTCACGGATTGTGCATATGCCACGTGTCATCATTTGCGCTATTGATGTGTCATCTGATATGTGTCTTGCGCCTTCAAGGTCCACAACTTAGTGGGACTTTACACCTTGGTGGTGTACCTTTGCGCTCTTAATGTACCATTGCCTTACGATATGTACACAATCTTATACTCCATCTTGATGTGTCTATGGCTTGTGTTATACCATCCATTCTATGTAATGCACCATTGCGATATTAATACTTTGCAGGATATGCACATACTCCAACTTCTTCCAAGTGGGTCTTTGTTCTTTTCCTTGTCATCCTTTGTGGGACTTGCGCACCTGTTGTATAGTCGGTTGTGGAATTTGCACATAGATGGTCTTCAACCGCTGTACCCTTCTAGGAACTTGTGTGCATTCTACTTATTGAAAGCATCTTCTTACTGGCTATGCTTGCGTGCTTTCAGGATTTTCCAACCATTAATGAAGCAACGCTAAGGCTTGCTTGCGTAGTCTAGAGTCTTCCTTCAACAAACTTGCGCACACGTACCATTTGCTCAACCAATCTCCTTGGTTGTTTGTGCACATGTACCATTGTCCAACCAACTCCTTTGATTGCTATCATGAGAGAGTATGACTTGGTAGACTTGATATCTGCTCAAGGACCACATGATGTAGGATACATTACTTGTGTTCTTTCTTGAACTAGATTTGCATGATGTATCTTTTTATGTATTTTTTCAAACTTGTCATGCATGATGTACCCTCGACACACATCTTCAGACTGAATGCACTTCTAGATATACTCCAAAGTTGCATACATGTCTGTCACCTTCACCATTTGTGCATATACTTTTGGTATTCACGTTCTTCTTCATCTTGCGCATATACTACTTCAAAGTAGCTTCCATATACTTCCTCATATTTCTACAATAATATTGTATCCACTTTGACACCAGTTGATATCATTGACTCAGATTGAATCTGTCAACATCCTCTTTGACATTAATTGACAATCAAACACTTGACATCATCTTTAGTTGACATCAATGGAAACCAATGCTCAACAATCTCCCCCTTTGGCATTGATGTCAACACCTCATGAAGTTGTACTTGATCTTCTTTGAACTGTATGCTTCATCTGTACTTTGCCGCGGCGCTCCCCCTAAGTTCTTTGGGCTTTTGTCTACTGCGTTTTTTGCTATTAGTACTTCTGCTACCAATTCTCTCCGCAAACCATTATGCTTTATGTTACATCTGCGCAAACCATATGTTCAATCATCTTCACGCTCTTTCACGTCTGCTAAGGATTCATGCTCTTTCACATCTGCTAGGTCTTCATGCTGTTCCTTTTTGCTATCTGCGATGCTCCCTCGTTCATGATGTTTTGCTGCCTGCTGACTTCACGCATCGCTTCTATCATCATGTATATATTAGCTTCATGCATTTCTCCTTTCATTCTGTCCTGCTGACTTCATACATATTTTCATGTCTCGACCTCTTCGTGTCAACTTCTAATGTGCATTTCATGCCTTAGCTTTATGTATATCTCCCCCTTTGACATCAATGGCAAAGAGGTGCCATTCTTTTGTACTATATGATTTATTCTTGTTTGTTTTGCGTTAGTGTCCATCATGACTGTATCCAGGGATAACCATTATAGGAAATTTGGGGTCTAAAATGGGTCTTAGAAAATGAGCCATCATATAAGAAAACGAGCCACCATAATTTCTTGATGAGTTGGAATTCAAGGACCAATAGAATTTCAATAAAATGAGTCAACCATAATATTTGACTTGAGATATTTGTCATAAAAAACTATTTTTTTTGTTCGTATTTTCAACATATCTCCCTGTGTTTTTACTCAAATTTCGAGCAGGAGCACTCGTTGGATGCACAATTAAAATTAGGCAGTGTGGGTACTCGTTGGATGCAAACCAATGAGTACCCACACTTCCTACTTTTAATTCTGCATCCAACGAGTGCCCCCGTTTGAAATTTGAGTAAAAACACAGGGAGATATGTTGAAAATACGAACAAAAAAAGTAGTTTTTTCTTTCTTCCTCCAAAATTAATCAATATTATTTTATTATTTTAACTATTATTTTATTATTTTCCTTAGGAGGCCCATTTTAGACCTCAAATTTCCTCTAATGTCCCCCTTGTCATCATGCTTTGTTTGCAGTATTTTGATACTGATATCTTTTCATAATTTGTTTTTTTTTTTTTTGATAAGGATGTTACATTCCTCATTTACCTTGATCACCTGCTCTTGTCACAGTATTTCACCATTCCTTGCGCAGTGATCCATGTTGTCATCCTTACTTTCCAACTGCGCAGTACCTAAGTCAGTCCTCTACTGATTTTGCATTACATTTCATGTGCATGACTGCTTCACCTATCACATTTATTGCACTGTCATAGGGTCTTGTCGCATTTAATGTTGTCACATCATTTGCCAAGAGAACCAAAGCCTTATGGCACGTTTTTCATTTATAGGCCAACTCGACATAAAAGCGGACATGACACTCAGTTCGTGTGGCAACAATGATGCGTTGTTTTCGTACTCGAACCTTTTGAGATAACATTCTTCATCGTAGGGTGCAATGAATCGGATTTTCACCTTTTTGTATTGTTTCCAAAACTCATTAAGTCCAACATTAATTTTGGCGACTCCACCACCTTCTTCAACTTTGTGCGACATTGAATGCCCATCTCATCAACTAATTGCATGCGCGCGAACACCCGTTAATGGACTCGATAAGATTTCTGCAATCAATGGCTGGTTCATCGCTTCTTGCATCTTTGCATTTCCGTATCGCATTTCTTGCATTTGGTGTTTGATCCTTCCTTTGGTTCTTCATTTTCCTTCCAATGGCCTCCTTTTATCACAGAGTAAACAATTCCCTTGAAAATGTGTGTCTTGCAGTTTAGACTCGACATGTTGAGTTTTCGCACTTGAGAACTGACATGGGTTCCTGGCAGCAACAAGTGCAGGATAACCAATTCTTTATCAATACTCTCAATCTCAGGTGAACCATAGACATTATGAGCAGTTGATCCTTCTGATTCTTCGAGTTGATAATCTAGAGCGTTAACAACAAAAGATTCTAGATGAATTGTCTCGTCTTCAGCCTCAACATGTTGAACCGTCGTCGTCTGCCACTCTGCAACTTCTTCCTATGCTCCCTGCTTATGCATGCACAACCCTGGTTCCGGTGGATTTGGAGTTACATATTGCGAACCGGCTAGAATCTGAACTCGACCTCGAACTGCGACTGTAGAATGCTTCAACATTTTCTCAATTTTGCCTCTTCTTGTATATGCCATTCTTGGCCTTAGCATGGAGTCTTTAACTCATGCAATTTTTTGTAATCATGCCCAATTAAAAGATCTGTTTTGCGCAGACTCATATCTTTCAGCAGTCTTTGATTCTTCATGTAAAGATTTTATGCTTGTATTTGTGCCACTGAACTCAATGTAATGCTTCTTTGTTCCATAATGTATCATATGCAATGTAAATCTATAACCACTTAATGTATGCATGCAATTTTCCATTTCAGCGAAATAATCAACTTAACATACAATCATGTGTGGACACATTCTAACTCCAGACACATTCTAACCACACATTCTGATTAACATCACGCATTCTTAATTGCACACCTAACTAATACCCCTTGAATTCCTTAAGATGCATCGTGTTGAACTCAAGGGTTTCACATAGTCCTTATGGGACTAGTCAGAGAGGCATCAATTGCTTGCTGCGCCTGGATTGTCTACATCTTCAAGACACTTCTGAGGATATTTTCTTACCCAAGCTTTGTTGATGGCACTTCTGTTTTGATTTTGCTTTGGCGATTTTTCACTGAAGTCTCTTTGAGTGTAATAGCCTTTGCGCAATAAATCTTCATCCGGACAGTTTACTGCTCTTCGACAGTACATAGCTTTGTGTCCAAAACAGTCGCATGCATAACATCTTATAGTTTGACAATATTTTGCAATATGGCTAAAACGATTGCATCTTGTGCACTTCACCCTATTGATCCTTCTTTGATTAGTATATCGGACAGAGTTATAGCTGAAGGAGCCATCATACTTGAAAGTCTTATCCTGACTTGAGCAACGTTCTCTGTCGCGGATCTTCTTAGATGTCTTTACATAACATAGACCAGTTTTGTCCTCTGGTGGTCTCTGATCTTTCAGAATGTTGTTCAGTATTGACGTGTTGTCTTTTAACTTGTTCTGCACTTCATCTTCAGATTTTGTCTTGTCACTTCCTGATTATGCGTAGATTGGATCAATACGAACTTGTCTCTTTCCCTTTATCTCATTCAACTTGTCTTCTAGACGAGATATCTCCTTATTCTTTTCCTCAAGTTGATTAGTCATCTTTTTTATTTCCTGAGCCAATCCCTCCAGTGAAGTTTTTAATGAATATTTCTCTTTCTCAAGTACTAGAATCGTTTCTTATGCATAACTCAGTTGGATCTCGTAGCTGGTTATCCTTTCATGAATATCTACGCCAACAGATTCCTGACATGGTTTGTCCTATTCTTCATACTTTGAAAGTTGTTCCTACAATAGTTTATTTTTCTTCTTAGACTTCTTTAACTCGTCCAAGGCACTTATCAATTCACCTTCCCAGTCAATGTCTGTAGTGTCTTCATCATTGGATTGACTGTCAATCTTGACCTTTTCAACAGGTTTTGGAGGTGTTTTGAATGAACCGCTAAAGAAATACTTGTCTAGTGATCCTAGCTTGCTTTGCGCAATCAGAGTGTTCTTTGAACTGTTCTTCTTTCTTTCATCTTTGCTTTCTTCCACTACATGGTCCATGAAGAGCACTTCTTTAGGTTCTTCGTCGCAGTTACTTCCTTAAGACGCATTACTTCCTTCTTAAGTGTATAGACTCTTCCTCTGTTTCAGGACCCTCCTTCTGTTCTCGGGTCTGTGTTGTGAGCGCGCAATCTTCTGACTAGATTCCACCTCACTGTCGCTATCTCCATTTTCCTTGTAAGGACACTTTGAAGCATAATGACCTACTCCTCCACATATGAAACATTTAAAGGGAAACTTGTTCTTGTACTTATCTCGTCCTATTTTCAGCTTCTTGACAAAGTTTGATTCTTCATCATTTGATTCATCACATCATTCTTTGTCATGATCATGCTTGTCCTTTCCCATGGATTTAAATGTAGCTTCCTTTCTGATGGGAGTCTCTTTCTCAGTTCTCATCTCATATGTAGTGAGAATTCCCTGAAGCTCATCTTTTGTTAGGTCTTCAGGATTAGTTCGATCCTCTAACACAGATACCTTCACATCGAATCTTTGAGGCAAAGTTCTCAATATCTTCTGTACAACTGATTCTTCATCCAGAGTGACCCCAGGACTCTTGATAGCATTAACTATCTCATATACTCTTAGGAAGTAGGATGTGTTGTTCTCTTCATCTTTCATTCTCAGAGATTCAAACTTTCGAGAGTAGTTTTGCAGCTTTGCTTTCTTTACTTTGTCATCGCCTTCGTGTATACCTTTGAGTTTGTCCCAAACCTCCTTCGTTGATGCACAATGCATAACCTTTATGAATTCGTCACCTGTCAAACCACATAGCAGAGCATTTCTGTCTCTAGCATTGTTTTCATAGAGTCTCATTTGCGTCGGATTGATTGGTACAACTACTAGGACATTATAACCATCAACGATAGATTTCCAAACATCTGCTCCCAACACTTGCAAATAAACTTCCATACGTACTTTCCAGAAGATGTAATTGGTGCTGTTGAATCTTGGTGATTTGTTTGTAGAAAGGCCTTCCTATTTATCCATTTTTGTGCAATGATCTATCTTCCAGAGGTTAATCTGTTACTGAAGACACCCGCTCTGATACCAATTGTTGGAATCGATTTAATACTGAGGGGGGGGTGAATCAGTATTAGTGCAATTATTAGTATCTTTTACCTTCTTTAACAGATTAGCCTTTACTTAATCTTTATGTTCTGTTATGCATAAGTAAATAAACATCCACACATATATGCACCACATAAACAATACATAACACACATGATTTTTACGTGGAAACCCAAACGAGAGAAAACCACAGAATGCTTCTTTATAGTGAGAAAGAATACATTCAAGGAAGCACCAACTTCCTGTGTTTACTAGCACCAACTGGAAGGAGGCACCAACCCCTCGGTTTTACAGGAACCAATATGAAGGAAGCTTCTGCTCCCTACATTTCTCCAGCATCGACTAGAAGGAGGCACTATAATATCCCAACTTTTTGACTGACTATGTTATGATGTTATATTGGGCCACGGCCCCAGCATATGTGATTTATTATTTGGCATAGACAATAGCATGTTTTGATTTATTCTTTCATGAGTTGATATATTGGGCATGGACCCTGATTGTTTCATTTTTTAATATATATGGGAGCAGGAAAGCCCAAATGAATAAACTTATGTTTTATTATGTGAATCGGTTACAAATTATGATATACTGAGATTACCTATTTTGTTACATTATATTGTGCAGAGCATGATTCATATGGATGATTATGTGGTGTGTTGAGCGTGGACTCAGAAACACACGAATGACCTATATACTGGGCCTAAGCCTCGATGTATCTGGAGGACTCTTGTTACATGCTGGGCCTAAGCCCCGATGTTCGTTGAGTGTTGGGCATAAGCCCTGGAGCACTCCAAGTTTGAAAGAAAATGATTACCGGATCCAATGCCACTTAAATATTCTATATGTGCCTCACAACCACATTCTAGCTCTAGTGTTGAGCAGAGGCTCTGGAATTGCACTAGCGTAACGCCCATGTGAGAGTGTTGAGTTAAAAGGCTCTGAAGATCACTCGGGGTTACTAGATCTCAAGTGTTGAGTTGGAAGGACTCTAAATAGCACTTATGTGTCGTATCACAACTATCCGAAATGAGGAAATAAATCTTATTAACATCAAGTACTGCGGGAACTACCATGTTAAAACGAGGGAATCTGACATGTAAAGGGAGAGACTAGAGGTGCCTATCCTAGCTTACCGAGACCGTCCAAAGAAGGGACCTTATCCTTAGAAAGATTAAAAAGAAGTATTAGGTGAAGTTACATAAAAGATAACATCACCACTTAAAGAATGAATTAACTACTAGTAGTATTCTAGGGTTAACATGCATAAAAACCTCAAGCTTTTAATATTCATAACTATATCAATGATGTTGTTATTATTTATTTATGAAGTACATTTATTTTATATAGTGTCTGCATTAATTTAAATAAATCAGTAATGTATTAATATTGATCACAAATCTAGAAAGGCTTAAATAAAAAACACTTTAAGTTCCAAGAGAACTAGTAATAAATTAAACAAATACTCTTTAAAAAAAAATTAAAGATATTTAATTTAAAGAAACTAGTAATTCCAACAGTCCTAATTCAAGATTTCCTACTTAAGGAGGACAGACCCCAAGTTTGGGGGATCATTCTTTTTTTTATCCTCATCTCTTATGGAATGAAAGAACATTTTCTGCTCCAAGAACTGAAATAGCTCAAATAAGTTTCAGACCTGAACCAGTAGTGGACCTAGGGCCTCTATCTCTCGTTTTGCATGTCAGAACCAGCTCGGGGGAATCCATATTGAACCGGAAATGGTAGTGGGATCATGGTTGGGAGGAACGTGGTAGTCCCAAAGTGATCTAATCCAGAACTCATTCAAATCAGGTCAGCTGAACACAGCAATGTTTTCCACTAATAAGTGATTTGAGTGTGCAGGTGACTACAGGAGGAGGGCACGCTACAAGCTTCCCGGTATGAACTATTCCATTCACCTTATATCATTTATGCAAATCAAATAGCTTGTTAGTTAATATATATATTTTCCTTACACCATCTTCAACAATATTTTCTTAAAGAGCAAAAGGACCTTTAGGGCATCAGTCCCCAGGATGTTTTAATTTATTATAACAGACTTAGTTGTTTATAAACCTATTGCAACCCTAGAAATCTGTTTGGGGTTAACTGTTGAATCTCTAGCATGACTAGCTCCCTAGCCTGTGCTAGACATTTACGAGTAACACTAGAGACATGTATTATCTTACAAATTTCTTTTCATAATTTTCTGCAACGATTATTTAGCCAGTTACTCCAGTCTGCCCAGCTCTTTTATTTTAGTTTATATTTAAAATGGTCACTTGCAGAGACCTAGAAACACGAATCACAAGGCTTAGACAGCCACCATTCCTTATTTCATATTATATTTATTTTAAACACAGTATTGTAGATCTAAACCATTATCTCAAATCCAAACGAAACTTTCCAGATCATGCAGACGCCCTATAGAAAACAAGAACCGTAGTGGAGAGAGAACTGTAAACAACTCACACGCATCATCATTATTATTATTATTTACTTTTACAAATCAAAACACAGGTCGATGGGTCAAGCCCCATGGGCTTTCGTTGGCCAACCCACATCAATACGTAGCTATAGCTACAGGCCATTACCATCGAAAGACGAGAAATCGTAGAGCACCTTCAAGCACATAAAACCTAGCATAATGATTGACCAAAGAATTAATACCAACAACATTTCTTACAGATTTCTCACTGAAAAAAAAGACGCTAATAAAGTCCAACGCATAACCTATTAAGCCATAGATACAGGGATCGAATCCCATTACCATTCGTTTGCCAAAACCAAAATGTAGCCACAAGTTAGAGATCCATACGCATTTAACCTACTAGGGTTTGAGTAAGGGCATCAACGATACATCTAGGATATCGTTATTCACACCATTTAAACAAAGACACATTTACAACAACAAAGAAAATACCTACAGGTTACGGAACTGGGATGTGCTATCTCTTTTTCCCTTTCATTAAAATCTGCCCACAGTAGAACCAAATGCAGAGTATAGACACTGACAAAAGGCGAAACCACAGAGTTCTCGCTCTCTCTCTACAACACATTACGAAGACTTCTTTTACATTCCATAGTAAATTTTTAAATGAGACAGAGCTACATTCGAAATAAAAGTTCAGTACAACAATATAAGAAAGCTCTATAGGCTGAGCCACTAATACATTCTTGAACCAAAAACGATCTGGATAAATAACTTAGAAACATCATCATTCCTTTTTAAACCCAAAGTCATACCTTCAATACCATACGTTATACAGGGAGGTCTTTCCTGTGTAAAATCCAAGTTCAGAATAACCCACGAGAACCAGATTACATTAGTCAAATATTACAAAGCACCCATCGAGAATAAGCTTCCAAACCCCCCACAGACTTCACACGGTCGTTGGTCCAGCCAAGAGGCGACCTTCCAGACTTCCAATTAGATACAGTAAGCCAAAGGCTCACGAAGTCTTCCATAACCAAAATGATACATACAGTACCCCGCCAGGGATGTAAGAGGACAGAGCACATTGGGGTTATGTAGCTGGACTTACCATTGCTCACAACAATCAAGCCCGGAACACCCACGATAGCCCACGCAGCGACCCTTCGTTGGCACTACCTGCCATTACAACAAAAATACCAATAAGAAAACCTGTAGCTTCTATCAATGGAAGAAACATTTAAATACAATAGTTTTAGTGAATTGGCCTTACCTAAGCAGAAGTTCACCCTCCTCTGCGACACCATTGGAGCTACCAGAGCATAGAGTTACTACCATTTCAACGAATTACAGGACACAAAGCTAGCTGAAAATGCAGAGCGTTTGGCGAGGGAGGAAAACCCCCAAATGCGTAACATGAAACCCTTACCCAGCCTGTCCACCAGTTCAACCAAGTGCATTTAATATTGCACCAACCATGCTCTATTTTGGAGTTATATTGTTTTGCATACAAGACTATAGTATGAGTTCGTATAGGCCAACATGGGGATTAGTTTAACATTTGCCTTTGCCAAAGTTTCGATACTTAGGACTCACTTTTGACCTTGACCTTAATACTAGCCTTTACATCTTAGTATACCTTTTAGGGGTTGTTCCAACAAAAGCTTAGGGTTCAGTTGGGGGACTTAGTGGTGTGAATAGGTAGAATTTCCCCGGGTAGAATGACCATCTACGGGTACACCTGCAAAACACAATAAGGATTTTGACATTAGCAGAAGAATGCTAAGTAAGTCCAATACTCTCCCAAGAGTGCTCTTACCTCTCGGCAGCCCTGCCGGGGTATTTATTTTCCTTCGTCTCTTTTGCTACTGGAGGCCCATCATAGAACTCAGACCCTCATCAACAAAGGCCATATCACCTGAAGGTGCCATTCAGACATTCATTTGCATTTATTAAAACAACATGATATATTTATTATTTATGTTACATCGACAATAGTAAACTCGTAACTATGATACATCATTAGACATGCTCATAAATGCTTTCGCAGGACTGTAGATGTAAAAGACGAGAGACATCATGATTATTTAAGAAAGGTAGAATTTCTTTTGTTTAAACATTTACATATTTTCTTAGTATTGAATTAACTTGCGTCTATCTTTTACTCTCATACAACATCTATTACAGGGATGGGAAAATTTTAAATTTTTCTATTTTTGGGACATTACAGGCACCAACACCCTGTCTTCTTTGTTTTACAGGCACCAACCTGAAGGAAGCTCTAACTCCTTGTCTCCTTGCCCCGTTCAACCGCCTTGATGTCCAATGTATGTTGTTTTCTTACTGAACTTAAACTCTACTCACTTCTTCAGATCTTCTGATGACAATTTTGTTGAGCGCTACCTTCGTATGCAGACTATACTCTGTCATTGCGCTGCATACATCACTTGAATTCTCATTCCTCTCAAATCATACTTCTGCTGATGACTTACTTCATGTACTGTGTGCTTCGTTGATTTTGCAATCTGCGTCTCTTATTATCTCAACGTTATGC
This sequence comes from Larix kaempferi, assembly GCA_027924585.1. NCBI lineage: Eukaryota > Viridiplantae > Streptophyta > Pinopsida > Pinales > Pinaceae > Larix > Larix kaempferi. The sequence continues at coordinate 8,954,115 of BSBM01000147.1, read as the reverse complement.
TCTACATGACTACAATGACCAACTGATACTATGCTTTTAAGTGATAGTTTGTTGTTCTAAAATGAAGCACTAATAACAGATGGAATTGTGCACTTTTTGATGTGTTTGTTCTATTTAAGTGTTGTAGTCTCTTAGATAATATGCGAATTCCTGTGCATCAAATGATTCGTCCATTCTGTTTAACACACTTGTCTCAGATCATCTGCATCATGGTGCGCCTATCGGATCCTACTACTATTATGTCGTTGCGCATCAAATGGAGTTCTCACCATCGCACACTTTCACTTCTGCTCATATGCATCAACTAGACATCTGTGCAATATCTGATAAAATTTGGTTTTGTCTCTGTGCTTCTGTCTCTACAACATCTGTGACTATTGGTGTGTTGATTGTAATACTGTCATTTGAAACATCAATCACTTGCGCATACTTCAGTATTTCTTCCTTTTAGTATTTGCGCATCTGTCACAGATCTATCGCATCATTCCGCGCACCATCAAAACTTCATTCTGCTGCATGTGCGCATTTGACTCTTCACTAGATCATTATGTTTTGTCCACGAGACCCTTTGATGCCCCGGAAAACAAGTTGAAACTTGCACTTGAAGCTCTTATGTTCTCGCCATCGAACTTACTTCCGAGCTCCTTAAACTCTCCAACTTGCATCTCTATTTATACATGTCTTACACGGATTGTATGTTCACAAGTTGGTTGTGGCATCCCTTCTTCCATACTTCACGGATTGTGCATATGCCACGTGTCATTCTGTGCGCTATTGATGTGTCATATGATATGTGTCTTGCGCCTTCAAGGTCCACAACTTAGTGGGACTTTACACCTTGGTGGTGTACCTTTGCGCTCTTAATGTACCATTGCCTTACGGTATGTGCGCAATATTATACTTCATCTTGATGTGTCTATGGCTTGTGATGTACCATCCCTTGTGGGTAATGTGCCCTTGCGATATTAATACTTTGCGGGATCTGCACATACTCCAACTTCTTCCAAGTGGGTCTTTGTCCTTTGCCTTGTCATCCTTTGTGGGACTTGCGCACCTACTGTATAGTCGGTTGTGGAATTTGCACATATATGGTCTTCAACCGTTGTACCCTTCTAGGAACTTGTACACGTTCTACTTACTAAAAGCATATTCTTTTTGGCTATGCTTGCACGCTTTCAGGATTGTCCAACCATTAACTGCTTGCGCACTTCCAACCATTAATGAAGCAACACTAAGGCTTGCTTGCACATTCTAGAGTCTTCCTTCAACAAAATTGCGCACTCATACCATTTGCTCAACCGATATCCTTGGTTGTTTTTGCACATGTACCATTGTCCAACCAACTCTTTTGATTGTTGTCATGAGAGAGTATGACTTGGTAGATTTGATATCTGTGCAAGGACCACATGCTATAGGATACATTGCTTGTGTTTTTTCTTGAATTGGATTTGCATGATGTATCTTCTTATGTATTTTTTCAAACTTGTCATGCATGATATACCCTTGACACACATCTTCATATTGGATGCACTTCTAGATATACTCCAAAGTTGCATACATTTCTGTTACCTTCACCATTTGCACAATTACTTCTGGTATTCACGTTCTTCTTCATCTTGCACATATACTACTTCAAAGTGGCTTCCATATATGTATTCATACTTCTGCAGTAATACTGTATCCACTTTGACACCAGTTCATATCACTTACTCAGACTGAATAGGTTGACATCCTCTTTGACACCAGTTCATATCACTGACTTAGACTGAATCAGTTGACATCCTCTTTGACATTAGTTGACAATCAAACACTTGACATCATCTTTAGTTGACATCAATGACAACCGATGCTCAACAATTAGATATGTAACCTTGTGATAAGCCTTCGACACAAACTTGTGGGGCACTTTGGTGGTACCATCGTGTACATTGCTACCCTACACAATATGAACTTCAAGATTAAAACAATGATGCAAATGTTTGAACTCATAATCATCCATTAATAGCCTCATATAACCTTATGAGCAAGAAAACACAACATCTGCAAACTTGCCAAGGCCAATAAGTTAAAATGAAACAAAATAATTACAAATATAATTAAATTAATGAACTAAAACATATGTAACCAGATCATGCAAAGCTACTTCATCTCACTCTCTTTTATTCTTGTAATAATCAACCACAACACTTAAGCTTACCCATCCAATTCCCTTTGATTTTCGTCATTAGAAGAGCCCTTGGAAATCAATCCGTTTGACTCTCGTAATAGCTCCATTAAAATTATAATAGTATTTGGAAATCAATCCCTTTGATGCACCTCATTAAAGTAACGATATCAATCCCTTAATATGTCTTTCGTAATTTAGCTCCCAATATCACAATGATTCCCACCTTGTCATGGCTAAGGCCAAAGATTCTTCGCATTCATCATAATGACACTCACAATGTCGAAGAAATCGATGAATTTCGACATGTTCACACTGTGCATAACAATATTGATGCATGAGCCATATGCAACATAGGTAACTAACGGACTTTAATTTGATAGCCTTTGCAAGTCGAGACCTATAAAATGTTGGAAGTAACCCATAACAAATGAAAGTGTATAGATGAGAAGATGTTGGAAGAACCCACATCAAATGAAAAGATAACTCCATAGAGTCTATAAAATCCCCATAGAGCTCTACAACAACGAGGACTACCAATACCATAGAGACCATAATAAATCCCAACCATGACTTGATTGCAATAAGACAAGGATGGGTGGTAGGTTGCCCATCTACCTATTTCTATCAACCCAAATAGAGCCTGGCACCCCATTGCATCCTTCCTTAAGTTTAAATGCTTGTTGGAGATGATGTATTAGGAACCATCGAGATTGAGGTCATAAACGAACTTGTGCACATAAACAACAGATTGACACATAACCTGTATTATCAAAGGCTAAGTGGGTAAATACTTTGAAGGAGGTGGTAGTACTCCAAGGACTCCCCCTTTTCCACACTACTCCAAAATTGAGACTACACCCTCTATTTGCCATTGAAAAAACCTCTTTGTTTAGCCCTCTAAGGATGTGAAAGCATTCGACATATTTGAATCCTTCCATTTGTTTTGGGATTCTAGCCATGACTCTTTTGAGATGGTGATTGTTGGGAGAGGACTTGGAAATCAAGTAATGAATGATTAGCATAGAATCACCGACCAATATCTTCTTATGGCCCAATTGCTTGGCTAGTGAATGTCCTAACCACAATGCAAGTGCTTTTGCTCAAATGTTGGTTAATGTCTCACCTAAATCCCAAGTGTATGATGATTCTAGATTTCCTTTGGGGTCAAGTATGACCCGCACCACCCCCCAACCTAAACCCTGCTCCCTGAACCTACCACCCCTGGATTTCCTTTAGAAGCTCCATCGAAAGAAAGAACGAGAAGTTGTTTCTCATGAAGCCAATATTGAAGTCCATCCTCTATAAATATTAACTACCATGATGTAGATTGCTTTGGTTTGTTGAGTTTTGTTTTATATGATTCCTTTTTTAATCGTTGTTATATCTATGAGTTATGCCCTTTCTCCAACTTCTACGCTTGATTTTTTTTTTTTGAGAGATTATAGCAAACAAAAAAAATGGAACATCATTATAGTTCTACATAACTTTTTATGGAAAAAACAAAAAATGGGAGTTATGATCATTGCCATTACTAAGTCTCAAAAAATAAGGTGCAAGAAAACCATTTAAGAAGGCAAATCCAAAGTTGTATAGGCCATCTAATTAGAAAAACTCTAAGTCTAATGAGAAATGTCAAAAGTCTTATTGGATTAGGTTCTTTGGAATTGGGTGTTTTGAGTTGAGAGTTTAATAATTTCAATAGGTTTGCTAACCAAGTTGTGAATTGGCTCAAAATTAAGGAAATCACTTGCGGAAAGGAAGAATTCATTTCACTAGGAAATAACTCATTTGTGAAAAAGACAATTGGCAAGAGGTTTTGGAAAAAGCTTTAGACCAAAAGGGTCTTCTTCATCATTACTCCCCCCCACCCCCATATTTAATGAGACTTAACGTGTTTTGATCCGATTGAAGGTTTTCCTTAAGTACTTATATTGTCTTTGAAGTTCGTTGAAGATAACAATTCACTAATTAGATCTTAGAATAGCCCTATGAGTACAATGTGATGTGGGAGGGGTGCTATCTAGTCTAATCTCAATGGCATGATCATGATCTTGTGTTGAGACTAATCCTTGAAAATATTTCGGAAGGGTCTCAACCATGTTTATCCAAGATATGATGTATGCCTAAGGCAACATTGCTTGCTTATTATTAAACTTCTGTCGAATAAATTCTAACAACAACTCTATTATCCCCTTCGGTGAGGAGTTTATCTAGTCGATGTGAGTTGATCACTTGAGTGGGAAGAGACTTGAAGCCTTAGAATGATTGATATCCCCTACCCTCCATGGATAATCTCATAAACATCTTTTCTTAGTTCATGGAAAATATACTTGAACTTTATAGCATTTGCACACCACAAACCACATTTACCCTTCTAATAGGAATGACACACATGGAGGTTGACATGTTGTAATTTACCATGATGAGTTTGATGTTGTGGCCTTTTCCTTGACAAGCCATAGTTTCCTCCATTTACAACCATAAATTAAAAGTTGAAAATTGGGTAGGTAAATCAATTGTGCTCTTTTGCCAACTTTTTGTCAATGAAGTTGTGGGTCCTGCCTAAGATAATGAGGACTATGACTTTTTTCTTCATCATGTATCCTTTAATATCAAGGCTTTAAAAGGGTGTTGATAGCTATCTAGGAATGCATTGAATGGTTGCAATTTATTCCTTAGGCCTTGGTGAAGAAGCATACTCTACTTTAGTGGATCATGTTGCAGCTCCTTGTCATCCTCCCATTGTTTTTCAATTTAACAATATTGATTTAAGACACTTATTCCCTTGGTCTTCCATCTCCAATGGAATTATTTTGTCGGGCTAAGGTGTTTTTTTACCATGTGGTTCACACCCGAATATCTTCGGGTCGCTACATCCATGGAGAAGCAATCCAAGGGGCCCACCTGAAGGGGCCTCACCTTGTTTAGGCTATTTCAAAGCCTATCCCCGACATCAAACTTGGATGCCTAACCCTAGAGGACCGAGAGAATTGAACCCTCGACCTCGACCTCGTAATGGCTTGGTCCCTGAGGCTCCAACCAACTGAGCTACCCCACGGGGCTCTTGTTGAGTTAAGGTGTTATTACACTATTGGGGACATATTGATCCTTGTCTCCTATCATGGATCCTTTGAGGGACTTATGCATCTAGATATATTCGTAGCTTCAATACTAGACTAACTTGATGGATTCACTCATTTTGTTAGCCCCTATAGCCTAAGCTCGTGCTAGATTACATATTTTTAGGCCACTAATATAAAGCTCAAAACAACTTGGCATATCTTAAATCCTCTATTATATGGTGGACAATATTTGATGCTAAAAAGTATATTCCATCATTGACCTTGAGCATACACTTTGAACAATTGACTAAAATAGTTAGTCTTACTCCCTCACATGATTAAAATAAGCAATGAGGTCACCTATAAAATTAGCAAATCTTGATGGTTCCTCTTTGTTATCCATTGGAACCATTGGAATAGTTGTCTCCGAGTGAAGTGACACTAAGGCCACATGTTTCCTTAGTGTTAAAATCTAATGCAATATGAAATACTGTTACAGTTGGCTTAATTGAAGTTGTGAGATGATATTTGATAGTGAATTCATAATTGTGTGCGAAATAACCATGTCTTGAGATATCTAGTCCTAGAACCCATTCATTTATGCCTTGAATTCTTAAAATAGCCTCTCCTCTAGGGAATCTATGTTACTAAAAGTTGTTGCTCACATTTTCCAATATGAAATCATGCTTAATATTTCCACAACCTTCAATTCTTGTAAGAACTCATCCATATCATGGTCTTCTACCTCTTTTGCGGTGATGCCATTTTGTGAGTGTGAATTAACGCAATCACTAAGAAATGTAGACTAAAATCTATTGTAGTTCGAAGCTTAAAGAAGAAAATAAAGATAGAAAATAGGGGTTAAAGGGGATAACTTACAAGGGATGTATTGATCTTTCTAGATCCTATTTGGATCTAAAACATTATAAGAATATACGTCTAGTTTTTTTGCTTTAAAAGCTCATTTCTAACCTCAAACAAAGCTATGGTTGGTTGGAAAATTATGATACTATTGCTTGTCCAAAGGTGTTGCAGAGTAGATTCTTAGAACCTCAAACTTTAAACCTTTGTGTCTCTATAACACTCACTATAATGATTTGAATTTTTTTACATAAGATTTTCTTCTATTTTCTCATCAAATTTCTTTTTTAATCCCTTGATTTGGACATACCAACCAATTACTATGCCTAATTTACGCCAATTTGCTATTTTTACTCCAAGGTGACCATATATTGGCAATATCTTTATGATTTATGCTCCGATTTCTACAAAATTTCAACTTATAATAATCCAAAATGTTTTCTCCCAAATACAACAAGTGTCGCATGATTTGGATCCACTATATAATTGTTACACCCAATTTACCAAACATTGTTTTTTAGCTATTCTTTACAATGCAAATCCATACAAATTATAAATCACTAATTTTTGTGCCAAATTATATATAGAGAGAGAAGATATTACAGGCATTCAAAATATTTTCTTATAGTGAAAGAAAGCAAATGTACTACTAAGATAATGCCACATACATATTATATTAGTATAATAATAATAAAGTTAAAGCTCACAACAACTATTAAAAAGTCAAGACTCAAACAAAATAAACCAAAATTGATATAATTCAAGCATCCACCATTGCTTGGAAGTCTTCTTAAATGATGTGTTCAAGTATCAACTAGTGGTCTTCATTTAAAAAGGAAAACCTCCTAAGTCGATATCCAAAAAGACTAAGTCGATATCCAAAAAGACTAAAAGGAGAAAAAAATATTTTTTTTATTATGTCCCTGACATATATGAATCAGTAGGGGATATTAGTTTGTTGGGGGCGGATGCGGCGGAGGCAGTCTTCGAAGGTTTCTGCAGGAGAATTTTTCTGGATTATTGTGAAATATTGTTTTTATCGGCTGCGATTGGTGGGTTTCGTGGTGACGTTGTCCTGGGGCTGTGTACCCCAGGACCTGGCGGCAATCTGCCGTCAGCTCTCTTAAATGGTGTTGTTGTGGTTTTAATTGCGTTTGGGCAGGTAGCGATTGAACTGCATGCAAGGGTGGTGGACTCTTGAATGCGTTGTCCAACGATGTGGGGTTTGTGATGGCTGTAGCTGTTTCTGGTTTAATGCGCGAGGCCCGAGGTGTGGCAGACGTCGTTTCCGGTGAATGCAGGGCATGGATTCGACTTGTTGGGGTATTCGGTGTTCTTGCAGTGTTGTTGCACCTGCATGGAATTGGGAGCAGGTTCTTCAATATGACGTCCGACGGTATGGGGTTTGTCACGTATGATGTTCTTCCTGGTTTATTGCAAGGGGTCATTTCAGTTTTTAGGTTGCTTGGTGTTCGCAGTGCACCTTTTAAAAATCTTGTGGTGGTGTCATTGACAGGGGGTCGCACAGGGTATGGGGTTTGCTGTCCTCTCCGGTTGATTTCTGTGTTCGTGATGGAAGTCGTACTGCTTTAGGTATGGGCATTGGATTTTCCCGACCCTTTGAAGAAGTCTTTTCTCGGTCGGTTTTATTTTCCCTTGATTGTATTCCGCGTTCCTGCTTTGGAGCCTATTCAGGAACTCCTTCCTTATCTGTTGGTGTTTCCTGTTCCTACGATTGATGTCTGTTGTTTCTTCTGGTTTCATCGGTGGTTTACTGTGTTGTCGAGTTCCACGCAACCACGGTTGGGAAAGATAGGAACGGCATATGTTCCTGGGTCTTGGTGTGTTGGTCGATACTTTTCTGCGGATTGTGCCGTTGATGATTGTTGGTTTCTAGATTCTCTTTTGACAAACATGATGTTGTTCGTTCGTGGTCGTCGTCTGTTTGTATTGAGTATGCTCCAACCTTTGTTTGTTATGTCCTTGACATATATGAATCGATAGGGGATATTGGTTTGTTGGGGGCAGAGGCGGTCTTCGAAGGTTTCTGCAGTAGTATTTTTCTGGATTATTGTGAAATATTGTTTTTCTTGGTTGTGATTGGTGGGTTTCGTGGTGATGTTGTCCTCGGGCTGTGTGTCCCAAGACCCGACGGCGGTCTGCCGTCAGCTCTCTTAAATGGTGTTGTTGTGGTTTTAATTGCGTTTGGGCAGGTGGGGATTGAACTGCATGCAAGGGTGGTGGCCTCTTGAATGCGTCGTCCGACTATGTGGGGTTTGTGATGGCTGCAGCTGTTTCTGGTTTAATGGACAGGGCCAGGGGCATGGTAGACATCATTTCCGGTGAATGCAGGGCATGGATTCGACTTGTTGGCGTATTCAGTGTTCTTATAGTGTTGTTGCACCTGCATGGAATTGGGAGTAGGTTATTCAATGCGGCGTCCGACGGTATGGGGTTTGTCACGTCTGATGTTCTTCCTGGTTTATTGCGAGGGTTCGTTTCAGTTTTCAAGTTGCTTGTTGTTCGTAGTGCACCTTTTAAAAATCCTGTAGTGGTGTCATTGGCAGGGGGTCGCACAGGGTATGGGTTTTGTTATCCTCTCGAGTTGATTTCTGTGTTAGTGATGGAAGTCGTACTTCTTTAGGTATGGGCATTGGATTTTCTCGGCCCTTTTAAGAAGTCTTTTCTTGGCTGGTTTTATTTTCCCTTGACTGTATTCCGCGTTCCTGCTTTGGAGCCTATTCAGGAACTCCTTCCTTCTTTGCTTGTGTTTCCTGTTCCTACGATTGATGTATGTTGTTTCCTCTGGTCTCATCGGTGGTTTGTTGTGTTGTCAATTTCCGCGCAACCATGGTTGGGCAAGACAAGAACGAACTCTGTTCCTGGGTCTTGGTGTGTTGGTCGATGCTTTTCTGCGAATTGTGCCGTTGATGATTGCTGGTTTCTGGATTCTCTTTTGACAAATATGTTGTTGTTCGTCCGTGGCTTTCGTCTCTCTGTATCGGGTATGCTCCGACCTTTGTTTATCGATATTGGCATATGTGTATTTGAGAGGGTTTTTCCTGGCATGTGAATTTTGTTCATAGGATTCCCATGGAAAATGTCTTTTGTGGTTTTTATGTTGCGAATCAAAGCTGGTATCATTGTTTTGTTTCTCTGATTCATGTATCTTCAAACTGTGATTCTTGCATGATTTAGATAGAAGCTTTTGCAATTTGGGGACTAGTTTTTCGCAATGGGTTTTGAACGATTTATCTTCTCTTGAATTTTTTTTCATTTCCATGTTACCCATTACCAGGGCTTCGGTTAGGTAACGTTGACAGTGACCATCGTCTATTGCTTCCGAGATCATGGATGAGTACCATGCATATAAACTTGTTCTTTGATGCCAGCCTTGGGCGATTCAACAAAAAAAAATCATTTCGCGGAACAACCGACCAACAGTCTATCGTGCATGGTTAGTCCCTGTCGACTATGTTTTGTCGAAGACCAACTATATATGCATCCTACCAGGCTTGTGTTTGATGATACGGTAGTCTACAAGCTTTCAAGAATCATTGTATTGTAAAAAGGCTCTGTTTCACATTGTGACATGGTCTGAGGGCGAATACATCCAACATGGATTAATCTTGGTAGCTTGCATTAGTTGGTCGAAGAGATTGATTGGGGAAGTGTATTTCGATCGACCTGAGGAGTATGATGATGGATCAGTTCTTCAACTAACTACTGAAGTTTGCATTGGATGAATTTTGAAGTTGGATGCTTAGATTGACAATCTAAGTTGACCTTCTAGAAATTTGACGAAATAACTATGTAGATGGGTAGAAAGTTTGCACTAAAGGCTGAGCGATTAACAACATGGGTTGACAATTAAGGGAGACCAACCTGAATAACGCAAAAAATATGTGGTTTCCATGTGCCCTAGTTTTTGCTTCGTTACTGACCAAAATAGTTGTCGACTACTTTTGTAGAGCACTTTCAAATAAGTGTCACTTGCCGAGGCGATAAAGCCATAAATATAGTAGCATTCAAGAAACAAGCAATAACATGGGAAAGTAATTTCTTCTTATATGTGTAGCTCATTCTTGCTCTCCAAGTGACATAATACATTTGGTATATTGAATGATTTGAAATTATGCAAGGAAAACTTGCTTGATGAAAATATTTACTTGATTATAGTCATGACTACAAAAGATAATGAATTGGCCTATAAATAGAAATGATCGAGCAACTCTAGCCATCGACTATGGAGATAAAATTTTGGAAAGAGCTGCTTAGAATACCGTAGAGGAAAACTGTGAAAGGACCATAGAAAAGCGTCGTCCAAGCCAATAAGATAAAATCTAAGCCTATTAACTGCGATGTCCACAATCTTTCATAAAGCTTTAGCAATATTCAACAACATAAAACACATTGCTGATTTTACCTCAAATACTAAAGCTTCAGTGTCGATTTTGACAAAATTTTGAAGAGAAACCAGGGTTCCATTCTCATTGTAGTCTGCCCCACTTCTATTCAGATTGTACATGATACACCAACATAATGAAAGGTGTTGAAGCAGCACGATGATGTATCATGATATTTTTCAATCATCAATCCAGTCCAAATTAAAGCGTTCTTCGACGACCTCAACTGTGAGATTAGGAATGGCAGAGGATTTTGTAGCCATCCATTGTCATCTAGCGTTCTCATCATAGATTACACCTTTTAATTATTTTAGTTTAGCTAACGCTTTTGGTAGCTTCTTCAGTCCAAAGCACTTCCTCATGTCCAACACCTTTAAGTTTGGTAGCTGCTCAAATTCCATGGGAAGGTATTTTAAAGACTGTGCAGTGAAATATCAAAAAATTTGAGTTGCTGAAGTTCACAAATCAAAGGAGGAAGCATTGACAACAAGGAGCATGTGAGACAAGTGTTCATCGAAAGAAAACAACCAAAACCACAAAATTCTACCATGATCTAGAAGCCAATATGTGCAATAAATTTCACTTCCTTTTTTATCGTGGTTTGGTTACTTGCTAAGCCCTTTGATATCATTTTAAAAGCATCGACATGCTTATACCTTCCTCTATTTGGTGTGATGAAGCCTCCACATTATGGGTCAGCTGCCATTACTGGTTTTAATGTAGCCTCCATGATGACACTTTTCTTGCATGTAGGATTTTGGTATAATCCCTGAGTTGTGTGCATACGGCCAAGGTAAACCCATCTAGGGATCATCCTCGTTCACTCCAGACTTGCCACAGAGCTCATGTTTTCAGCTACAACAACAACTGCAAATTGGCTTCAGGCCATATATCGGATATAAAGGTATTAAAAAGTAAAAACCACACCTCACAACACTGTAAATGGAACAGGTGTAACCTTTATGTGTCTCATGCAGAAACAAATCCTTGTTGCGCAAACCACGTAAACATTGGTTTTGTGTTGCATCTGGTTCCCGAGAATAATTTTTATTTTTAAATGGTTTCATTGACAAAATCAGTAGGCACAATCGCACAAAATTTGGCAATAAGTTAAAATTTGTAGTTTTTTTAATAAAAAATGTTTATGGGAGTCGTACAAATCCCCGCCCAAGTCAAGGTTTTTATATTAAAGGTTTGTGTTATCAATATTATTGTTTAAATGTTTAATTAACAAAATAATTGTGAGAGTTTTCAAGAAAAGAATAAAGTTATTATTATTATTTAAATGTTTAATTAAACAAAATAATTATCATAGAGTTCAAGAAAAAGAATAAAGTGTATTTTCTATTATGGTTGTTAGAATTAGTTAGCTATGTAGACAAACTTTATTTGATCTTGTGTTTTGTAATGATTTTTTATTAGTTTAATGTGCTTAGTATGCTTTCATTTTAAACAAAGCATAATATTTATAATGTTTTTTAGTTTTTTTAGTTTAGGTATGCGTTGCAATACAACGTTGTTATAATTTAATTTTAAAGTGGCACATTGAGAATGTGAATTTCACCTTGAGAAGAATTACATATGGCTTCCAATTTTTTCTCTTGAGGAGGTTATTGGTTTTTCAAATAAAATTCTTTCATGTTCTAGAGTTATTTTAATATCATTTTCACCTATAAAATGGTCATATGAAGAGGAGACTTGTCTATTTTAACATTGCATTGTCCCAAGATAAAGATTGGAGTAAGTGGGCTTCAAAAATATTTTCATATATTCTTTCAATCCCATAACACTATAAATTTTGATCTTATTCAAATGGAGGATGGAGACATCTATTTTTTTTTTTTTTGAGTTGAAACTATGCTTGAAAGAAAAATCACTTCAATGTGAATACAATAACTTTGGGGACGGGCAAAGACAGTGTGATTTTATTAGTTGGTTTAAGTGGTATGGGAAACAATTGACCAACATCCATCCTAAATTAGCTATCTCGTTGAATGAGATGTAGAATTAGACATAATCACGGTGCGATAATGATTTCATGATATTTGAAGGGATAAGTGTGTTGGTCGCTATTTTGATACCTATTTTGCCTTATAAATCCTTCAGCTATCCCCATTATCCTTCATATTTTGCCATAAATCCTCATTTTCATCCATAGAAACTTGAAATTCGATTATCAAAGGTATAAATTGTTGTTGCTCTTAAATAAATTGAATTATGCAGTTTTTAAAGCATTTAAATTGAGATTTTAATTAAATTACAGGATTAATTGACTTCCCGTAATTGCTCCTAGATTGGATACTTGCAGGCCAGCTGGGCACAAACTGAAATATAGAGAAGGATCCTCGATGTCCCAGGATAGATGAATTTTTAACAACTTTATAAAACAGGTTTTACAAGTGGCAAGTCAACACTAGTCAAAGCAATCTTCCAGCGCTGCCACTTAGCACAAAAACAAGGACAGTTTCGATTTTGTATCGATCTGGTCTATTCTTATGGATCTGAAGGACGTTCTCGAGGATAGTAGAGATATTAAGGGAATGTCATTATTAATCACCAAGATTGTAGCGTTTTTAGTTTTCAAACAATTTGTATAAGTATTTGAATTCGAGATGTAATTCCGATCTGGTGATGGTGAACTTATGTTAAAGAAATAAAGAACTTCAAATATCTTTGTGTTTGTTCATTCTTATGCTGTGAAAGCGATTTTAGTGTTGAGAGCTCTGTGATTTTTCCTGCGTGTGTGAGTGAAGTAGTGGAGGGCCCCCTCTGTCGAACCTGCACACCCATTTTCCTTGTTAATGCGTATTGGTATGTGTTTTAAAGTTCTTGTAGAGTTCAATTGAGTTATCAATCTGAGTTTTAAAATCAAATTCGATTTCATATGCTGCAAGTAGGGTTTTACTACATAACAGGGTTAAGCGTTTATATTTGATTGATCAATCGTTGTAGGTGGTTTTTAGTTTCATCTTTCCTTAGAATATACACTGAATTGTTGAGAAATTCCAAATACTTTGTGAGCCGACTTCTTGTAAAAGAACTCAACGTATTCCTGCACTCAACAACAGAGTCTTAATGATACATTTTAATTTTATGATTTTGTTATTTCAAATATTTAAGTACTTATAGATTGAAGGATTCAAATGAGTACACTTCTGTAAGGGAGTTTTTGGATTCCTTAGTTTACAGTATTTAAGTAGCTTTAGATTCATTTCCATAAGCTAAGTCGTTCTAGATTTATTTCCAAAAGCTAAGTAGTTTTAGATTCATTTTCAAAAGCAGGATGTACTTCAAACTAGTCTAGATCTAATCCATATACTTTGGACATGCTTCTAAGTTTACGATTCCGGATTGACATTTTAAATTTAAGCTCTGATTTACAACAATAGATTGGAACCCAACATTTTGGCGCCGTTGCCAGGGAAGCATGCTTGGAGTTAGACTTAGGAAGTTTAGTTTTCTTATAAAAAAAAAATTTAGACTTTAGTTTTATGTCAAGACAGAGAGACGAGAAAGGAAGATTTGTGAAACCCCCCCAAAAAATAGAGATAACAGGAACTTCTCGATCTGAGAAGAAAGAATTCCTTACCATAAGTGTTGAAAAAGATACTGCAAAAATTACTGACGAGGAAACATCTAAAAAAGGAGGACTAACCCTAGAACAACGTAGGGAGTATGAACACAGGATGGAGATGGAAAACAAACATAGATAAATGGTTGAAGGAGAAACATTAAGAGGAGGACCAACCCAAGAACAACGAAGAGAGTATGAAAGAAGACTGGAATTTGAAAACAAAAGACGAGAATATAGAAGAAATGAAAGAGAGGAAAGAGTAGAAGAAGAACAAGAATCCACTTTCAAATTTCCAATCTTAGACACTAGTATTATTCTAGGACAAGAAGTAAAATTGAAAAACATTCCACCATATGTTTTACCTAACTTTTATGGCATGACTTCTGAAGATCCAGATTCATTTATGTTTGAATTTGATATTTTATGTCGTACCTATGGATATATAGATGAGACACATAAACTTCACCTCTTCCCTGCTACTCTTAAAGCTGCTGCATTGAAATGGTTCATGGGATTAGGAGAACATACTATAACCAGCTGGGATGACATGAGAAATATTTTTCTTAAGAAATATCAAGCATACTGTAAATCCAAAGATTTGAAAGATGATATTTTCAGGATGTCTCAGCATGAAGATGAAAGTCTAGAAGAATATCTTGAGAGATTTTCGTATAACCTACATAAATCCAAATATAATTCTTTGACATCTGATATCACCAGGACAATCTTTTTGAAAGGCATAAGAGATGAGTATCTTGACATTTTGAAAGTAATGGGGAAAGGGGATATTTCTTACCTACCATTTGATGAAATTGCAGAGTTATGTCAAAAGTATTCACGAGGAAGAGCCAAAAATGGAAAAAGGGATGTAACTTCCAAGATAACCAAATCAGCAACAGGAGGTATATCAAGAGCTGAACTTGGAAATTTATTAGAAGATTTCAAAATTGACCTTCTGAATACTTTAGGGACATGGGTTGAAACATCGAAAACTAAAAAGAGACAAGAACAACAAGATCAACAAGATAAAGCTCTGTCAATCTTCTGTCCTAAATGTAGAAAGAAACATCCATTAAAAGAATGTCCTCTAAATAATGTGCAGATTTGTGGATTATGCACAGAGAATCATAACACTGATGATTGTCCTAGGTTGAAAGAATTACAGGCAGCTCGAGTGGAAGAAAGTCAAAGCATGAAGTCTCTCTATCTTATGGCGCAGAAAATACCATTGCAGCCATGCGTTCCAAGTATGTTTCAAGACCCTATGCAACAATCTTCTCAGAATTATCAATATCGTGGAATGATCCCATGCCTTGGCAAACTTGGTCTCCTTGGAAAAATCAAAACCAATCTGCTCCAGGTTGGCGAGGATATGCTCATGGAAATCAAACATATCATCATGCCTATCCCCAACCTTACCAACAGTCTTTTCCTTATCCACAGTACTAGCAGAATCAACCCTCATTTCCTCCACAACAAAACCCTACTTCCCAACTCACCCAACCTCCACAACTTCAACTACCGTCGAATCAACCTCCACCTCGACCAACACAGTTACCAGCCCAGCCAGTACCCAATCCTAATAACAGAGTGGAAAAGCCCATGTATAATATTGATGAAGGAACCACATTTTCATATTCAATCCTTCCCATTCAAAACATCCACTTGCGGTCTAGAAAAACTTTGGCAAAAGAATCTCCTGTTATTATAGAAGAACCCATAGAAGAAGAGAAAAATCCAAAAAAATCAAATACAGAAAATTTGCAGCTATATTTACAAAATCAGAAAGGTAAAACAGTAATTCCTCAAACACCTCCTTTTCCAGAAAGGTTAGTTAAGGAAAAATTACCAATTGGCATTCCTGATTTTAATGTCTTAACTGAATTAACAAATGTTTGCATCAAAATTCCTTTGTTGCAAGCCATAAAAGATATTCCAATCTAAACCAAAGCAATTAAGGAATTATGTCTTAATAAAAGAAAGAGAGATCCACCAACAATTCATGTAATTGGGAATCTAGCAGGCCTAATTTCAAATACTGTCTTTATTGAAAAATATGTTGATCTAGGAATTCCAATGGTAACAATCACGGTCAACAATTTTTCAATTTCGAAAACATTAATTGACTTGGGTGCAGCTATCAATGTAATGACATTGGAAACAATGGAATATCTGGACTTGAAAAATCTCAGACCAACCACTACAGTCTTAGAGCTAGCTGATAGGTCTAAAATCACACCTGAAGGAATACTAGAAGATATCATAGTTTCTTTGGATTCCTGGGAATATCCAGTAGATTTCATAGTTCTTCAACCAAAGTCTAATCTAGGAGGGCATCCATTGATTCTTGGAAGACCCTGGTTGGCCACAACTAACGCTTTTATTGGTTGTAGAGCAGAAAATATGATCATTTCCCATGGAGCAGAAACGAAACAAATTACACTGTATCCTCCTGCTCAAATACCTTCTATGACAGATCAGTTATCTTGGATTAATGAAACAAAAGAGCAACAGGAAGAAGTAATTAAGCCCATCTTAGGTATAAATCAACTTTTTGATTTTCAAGAGGAAAATAATGAAGATTTGCTAGATTACTTTATTTCTGAACCAGATATCTCTGAAGAATTAAGAAACATGAAGCATGTTATTGCAGATCAGGTCTTAGGGTGGAATTTTCAGGAAAATTGCGTATTTAATTCTTTAGAATCATCACTTAATGACATTTTTTCTGTTCATTCAATAACTAATGCCCAAAGAAAAACAATCGAAATCAGTCCTGGGAAACACTTGAATATTGGTGCACATCTTACTTTATCACAAGAAGAACAATTGATTGAATTGTTGAATAAATATCACAAAGCATTTGCTTGGGAATACACTGACATGCCAGGAATTCATCACGAAACATGCACTCATCACATTTACACATGTAATAATATCAGACCTCTAAGGCAACCTCAACGAAGAATGAACCCCATACTGAAAGAGATAGTCAAGGAGAAATTGCAAAAGTTATTAAAGGTAGGATTTATCTACCCTATCTCTGACAGTCAATGGGTCTCTCCGTTAGTTGTTGTTCCCAAGAAGAATGGAAAATGGAGAATTTGTGTCGATTATAGGGAGTTAAACAAAGCAACACTTAAAGATTATTTTCCATTGCCATTTATTGATCAAGTGTTAGATGCATTAGCTGGAAAACACTATTTTTCATTCTTAGATGGTTTTAGCAGATACAATCAAATCAGAATTGTATCAGAGGACCAGGACAAAACTACTTTCACATGTCCCTGGGGTACATATGCCTATAAGGTTTTACCTTTTGGTCTATGTAACGCTCCAGCTACTTTTCAGAGAGCAGTCCTAGCTATTTTTCTGATTTAATTCATGAATGCGTTGAAGTATATATGGATGATTTTTCTATGTATGGCAATACTTTTGATGACTCCTTGGAAAAGTTAGAGAGAATATTAAAAAGATGCATTGAATCAAATCTTTCCCTTAGCAATGAAAAATGTTTCATGATGTTAACTGAAGGGATAGTGTTAGGCCATCATATTTCATTATCTGGAATAAATGTGGACCATGCAAAAATACAAATCATTGTGAATTTATCTGAACCAAAAACTCAAAAAGATGTGAGAATTTTTTTAGGATATGCAGGCTATTACCGAAATTTTATTGAAAATTTTAGTAAAATAGCTCTGCCATTATTCAAATTGCTTTCGAAAGATGTACATTTTCATTGGGATACTAATTGTCAAGTTGCCTTTTAGAAACTTAAAGAGAAGCTCTCAACTGCACCCATCTTAACGGGACCAAACTGGACATTGCCATTTCACATCTCTACCGATGCATCAGATAATGTAATAGGGGCCTCTTTGGGTCAAAAAGAGAATGTCATGACTTATGCTATTTACTTTATCAGCAAAAATCTAACCCCTGCATAATTGAATTACACAGTTACTGAAAAGGAGATGTTGGCAGTAGTTCATGCTGTGAACAAATTTCGTCATTACATTACTGGTTATGAAATCTTTGTCCATACAGATCACTCTGCCTTAAGATATTTAATAAACAAGTCAATTACTAATGGCAAGATAACAAGATGGCTATTATTGATGTAGGAATTCAACATTATTGTTCTAGATAGACCTGGAAGAGAAAATCAAGTGGTAGATTTTCTGTCTCGATTAAACAATTATGGTGAGGTTGTTCCTATTTTAGATAGTTTCCCTGATGAACACTTATTTGCTATTTCTATTATAACTCCATGGTATGCTGATATAGCTAACTATTTATCATCAGGAAGGCTACCTCCATCTATGTCATCAAAAGAAAAGAAAAGAATTATTAAGCAAAGTGCTAGACACATATGGGTCAATGGAGATCTTTTCTATACATGATATGATATTATCATTAGAATATGTGTACGACAAGATGAGGTTTTAGAAATTTTAAAAGGTTGTCATGATGAACCATGTGGTGGCCATTTTGCATATAAAAGAACTACATACAAGATACTCAACTTGGGGTATTACTGGCCCTCTATTTTCAAAGATTATAAGAAGTATGTTAGGAGTTGTGATACTTGTCAAAGGATGGGACGACCAGTACCATCTGATGAGATGCCACTCCAGCCACAAGTCCTCATAGAGCCATTCGAAAAATGGGCTCTTGATTTGATCGGTCCAATCAATCCACCATCACAAGGGATCAAGAGGTACATTTTAGTATGTACTGACTATGTTACAAAGTGGGTGGAAGCCAAACCATTACCAAGAGCCACAGAACAAACAGTAGTAAACTTTCTCTTTGAAGAAATATTTGTTAGATTTGGAGTTCCTAGAGAGATTGTTACTAATCAAGGGGCACAATTTACTTCTAAACTGGTGCAAGATATAGCAGCCAAGTACAAGATCAAGCACAAAAAATCTACACCTTATCATCCACAAGCCAATGGCCAGGTGGAGTCTACCAACAAAACTTTGGAAGGAATCATAACCAAGACAGTCCAGATGCACAGAAAAGATTGGTCAGCTAAGCTTACTGAAGCTTTATGGGCATACAGAATTACATGGAAAAACAATACTGGTTTTTCTCCCTATCAACTAGTCTATGGTAAGCAAGTACTGTTACCAATTGAATTCCAAATTCATACTTTTAAATTAGCAGCTGATTTAGGGATGGATCTTTCTGAAGCACAACAAGAAAGGATACTGCAGTTAAATCAATTAGATGAGATGAGACAAGCTGCAGTAGAACAAAATATTTTGGTACAACAATAGAGAGCCCAATGGAATGATAAGTTCATAAAAAATAAACAATTTCACATTAGTGACTGGGCCTTATTGTTTGATTCAAAGTTCAAAGACTTCAAATCCAAGTCCACAACTCATTGGCTTGGTCCATATGAGATTGCAGAGGTCTATGACAATGGCTCAGTCAAATTACAAACAATAGATGATGTAGCAAGTGCATTTGTGGTCAATGGCCATAGGTTAAAGCTCTACACTAAGCCTGTTAACAAAGAAGATTTCCTACGACATATTTCTTAGCAGAGGGAGATGGAGGTGCTGGACAAACACACTGGTGTTTCTCCTTCACTTTCTTCTTAGAAAATCTTCTGATAAAAAATAATAAATAAAAAAGAAGAAGAAAAAAAGGAGTTTAGTTGTGAAAACCAGGCAATTGGCACACCATAAACTTGAATTTTCCTTGGAAAACCAAGTTTACTTGGCCATTGAAAATTCACAAAAAAAATTTCACCTTCCTGGTTTCAGTTCTTTCATGGATTGTTTTTCCAATAAGCAGTTTTCCCATTTCAGTTTTTAGCAGCAAATAATGATTTTGTTTGACTTGAGGACAAGTCAATAAATAGGCCTGAGAGGGATGAGCATATCAAGCTTTCCTTTTCAAGTTTTGAAACCCTCCAAGCCTCCTACAGATGCCAACATAAGAAGATCATACTTACAGAGGGACTTGAGAGGAAGCACATTTCATTTGCAGAGGGACCTGAGAGAAAGACACAGCAAGCTACAGCCAGGAGGAACATCAAGACAGTTGCGGCAGAAGACCCATCAAAGCAGAAGGACCATCAAAAGCTACAACAAAACAACAAACCAACGACTTCAAGCAGCATGAAAGCACAAAGGGATATCAAACAAGTCTGTAAGAATTTTGATTTTTATGTTTAAAAAGTTTGCATGGTTCTTTGTTTTTGAGTAGTTACAACATGCCTATCACCCTCACAATCCTAGCCATCTACCCATTCACCCATTCACTTACCCACTCATCTACCCTAGGTATCAAAATTAGTGGTCCAATAATGACAGAGGCACTTTCAGACTTTTTAATCCATGCCTAAAAAGTGCATCCTACAGGCAAGTTTTAAATCCAGTTTCAAAGAAGTAAGGAGGGTTCTTTAACCTAGAAAATTCAAAATTTAACTTATATTTTCTCTACATACTCTATTTTATTTGCATTTTATGCATCAAGTCAAAAAATGATAAAAGAGTATGTAAGTGGACTAAAAGGTACGTGAAGAACTCAGTGGCCAGTTTTGAAAATGATTGCAAAGGAAAGAGGGAAATCATTGAAACTCGCCCCCACGAAATCTGCCTATACGTAGGGAGGCACACTTTTCCAATTTGAAATTCGAAGTGTTTTCATTTTTTCCCAACTGTCTTTGCTAAGTCCCAGACTTCACTTCCACGAGGGTTGAAGGGGTGAAGGAGTGATGAGTAAACTGAGGAAAGGAGGTAGTAACAGAGGCACTGCATAGAAAATCAGAAAACGCAGCTTGTTAATTGGTAAACTCAGGGATTTTTCCCATTATCTTCAGCAAGAATCTTCCATGTGGTATGATGAAGAGAAACCCCAGTTGCACACAACCATATAAGTGTTTATCACAGGACATGTTCAGGAAGGAGTCACCAGGGGAAAGGTAAACTTGAAATGTTTTAAGATTTGCTAGATTCGACTTCCAGAATTTGCTAGATTCAACTTCCAGAAAAACAATTGAGACAATGAAATTTTTCAAAAGTTTAGAATTAAAAAAATTGCAAGCTAGGGTCAAGTTTTGCTTATAAGTTTTATTTGCATAGAAGAACTCTTCCAGTTAAAATTGCAAAATGGTGTCTAGACTAGAACCCGAAAAATTCGATTCCTTTGTCATTCATGAAAAATGTATGGAAATTTTTGAGAGGAAACAATGGGTTCCCTTCTTTGAAAAATTTGATGAACAGAATGACAATGTTAGCCTAGAGTTTGCTTGTTCATTTGATGGTGAAAGGGCTACAGTAGGTAATCTCACCTTCAGGTTGTCTGAGGACATTATGGCACAAATCATTGGGTTACCTCAACAGGGAGAGAGGTTCTTTAAGACAAAACAGATTGAGGAGAAGGCATGGACACCCTTCTTATGTAGATCAAGGGCAGGCTCAGTACAATGGAATAAAGGAATACCAAGGAGTTGGTTGATTCATCCTTGGGATGAAATAGCCTATAAGGAAGGTTCAACATTATATATCTCTATCACATCAAAATAAAGCATCATTTGAGGGGTGACTGTGAAATTAACATACCTCATTTTCTGTTACAGAGCCTTTCTAAGATGGCTAAAGCTATTAAAAAACGTACTAAAGACAAGCTAACAAGCCTTTTTCATTGTGGGCTCATCAAGATAATCATCATACATGAATTACAAAAACAATCCTTGACATGGCAGCGATTTGTCATTCATAATAAGTTTGAAGAACCAGAAGAGATACCTGAACAAGGAGTGCTCATAATAGCAGGCACTGGAGTTGAAGAAGATAACCCTAAGGCAACAAGTTCAAAACCTCCTAAGGGAAGAATGGAAGAAGATGAATTGCTAATGATAGCAGGCACTGAAGTTGAAGAAGATAACCCTAAGGTAACAAGTTCAAAACTGCCTAAGGGAGGAATGGAAGAAGATGAATTGCTAATGATAGCAGGCATTGAAGTTGAAGAAGATAACCCTAAGGCAACAAGCCCAAAACCGCCTAAGGGAGGAAGGAAAGAAGATGAAGTGTTGATGATAACAGATAATGAAGATGACTCTAAGGCAACAAGCCCAAAACAGCCTAAGAGAAGAATAAGAACAAGGAGCATGGTGAAAGATGAGAATAAATTCCAAGAGAAGGATAAGATCTTGACCACTTATGAGAAGAAATCAAGGAAACGTTAGCAAGCTTAGAAGAAGCAAACACTGTTTAATGATGATGAGGCACAACAAAAGCATTATGCATACATTCAATCCTTGGAAAGTCAAGAGGAAAGTCTAGCAGGTAAGATTGGACAACATGATGAAGAGGTGAATATCATCTCTAAACAACAAATTGTAGAAGAAAGTATGGAGATAGATGTTCAAACAATTGAAAAGACTCCAACTAACAGAGAAGAGCAAGATAATGAGGATGCAACCATCATTTCTCCTGTCTTTGAGCAATAAGTCACAGAAAAAAGAAAGAAAAGAGTATTCAGGGCCAGATAATGAAGAAGAGGAAGTTGGAATGGACACTATCTCTGAGCATCCTTCAATAGAGATGAAAAAGAAGAAATCTTCCAAGAATAGCAAAAAGATTGAGAAGTTAAAATTGAAGGTGAAGGAATTAAAGTTAGAGAATGAGAAATTAAAGGAGAAAAATAGAAAGCTTCAAGTTCAAAAGATGAAAATCTCTAAACATTCATACAAATGGTATCAGCAAAATAAAACTTTAAAGGAAAAATATTAGAGATTGAGGGTCCTTTATGCAGCTCGAGCTAGTATAGATGCATCATCACAGACATGAGATATGTCAGATGATGAGTAGCAGTAATACAACAACAATTTTGTGCATGGGAATATGCAAATTCAGTTTTGTGCATGAGGACATGCAATAGCTTCCTCTTGGGGGAGATGTTGGTCACTATTTTGATACCTATTTTTCCTTATAAATCCTTCAGCTATCCTCATTATCCTTCATATTTTTCCATAAATCCTCATTTTCATCCATAGAACCTTGAAATTCGATTATCAAAGGTATAAATTGTTGTTGCTCTTAAATAAATTGAATTATGCAGTTTTTAAAGCATTTAAATTGAGATTTTAATTAAATTACAGGATTAATTGACTTCCCGTAATTGCTCCTAGATTGGATACTTGCAGGCCAGTTGGGCACAAATTGAAAGATAGAGAAAGATCCTCGATGTCCCAGGATGGATGAATTTATAACAACTTTATATAACAAGTTTTACAAGTGGCAAGTCAACACTAGTCAAAGCAATCTTCCAGCGTTGCCACTTAGCACAAAAACAGGGACAATTTCAATTTTGTATCGATCTGGTCTATTCTTATGGATCTGAAGGACGATCTCGAGGATAGTAGAGATATTAGGGGAATGTCATTATTAATCACCAGGATTCTAGCGTTTTTAGTTTTCAAACAATTTGTATAAGTATTTGAATTCGAGATGTAATTCCGATCCGGTGATGGTGAACTTATGCTAAAGAAATAAAGACTTCAAACTTCAAATATCTTTGTGTTTTTTCATTCTTATGCCGTGAAAACGATTTTAGTGTTGAGAGCTTTATGATTTTTCCTGCATGTGTGAGTGAAGCAGTGGAGGGCCCCCTCTGCCAAACCTGCACACCCATTTTCCTTATTAATGCGTATTGGTATGTGTTTTAAAGTTCCTGTAGAGTTCAATTGAGTTATCAATCTGAGTTTTACAATCAAATTCGATTTCATATGCTGCAAGTAGGGTTTTACTACATAACAGGGTTAAGCGTTTATATTTGATTGATCAATCACTATAGGTGGTTTTTAGTTTCATCTTTCCTTAGAATATACACTGAATTGTTGAGGAATTCCAAATACTTTGTGAGTCGACTTCTTGTAAAAGAACTCAACGTATTCCTGTGCTCAACAACAGAGTCTTAATGATACATTTTAATTTTATGATTTTGTTATTTCAAATATTTAAGTGCCGATAGATTGAAGGATTCAAATGAGTACACTTCTGTAAGGGAGTTTTTGCATTCCTTAGTTTACAGTATTTAAGTAGCTTTAGATTCATTTCCATAAGCTAAGTCGTTCTAGATTTATTTCCAAAAGCTAAGTAGTTTTAGATTCATTTTCAAAAGCAGAATGTACTTCAAACTAGTCTAGATCTAATCCATATACTTTGGACATGCTTCTAAGTTTACGATTCCGGATTGACATTTTAAATTTAAGCTCTGATTTACAACAATAGATTGGAACCCAACAAAGTGCACGACTACATTCTTCATAAAGAGATAAATGTGTAGGTATTCCATTAGTGAAATTGATGTTTGGCTTCTTATTTTTGTATATAATTAATATTTCACCCATTAAATGCATATAACCGTAGCTAAAAATGCTATGATAATAATATAGTGTCACATATATTTGCTATGATAATAATATAGTGTCACTTATATTTCATGGTCTCTGTATTGATGGTATCTATTGAAATATGATAGAAAAAGTGGTCCACATGGAAAAGCATTTTCCAATGGAGAGATTAATTGTTTTGTCCACTTTTTTGTCTCATATCTCCATAGTAGATTTGTTTGTCACAAATAAGTGTCAACTTGAACTTCTCTAAAGCCACGGATAAAAGAACAAGTTCTCTCTAAACGATTAAAATTGTCCTTCCAAGAGGAAACTAAAATCTAATACCATGGAAAGAATTGTAACACCACACTCTTAACATGACACCAAAGAGAAAATAGAAAATGAATAAATAAGGAAGAGTTACTCAAACCTATTACTACAACTCATATAAACTCTTGTTCATTCCGTACACTTTATTGCTTCTTACCTCCCCGCAAATAAAGTAGGTAGCAATGTCAGTGTCACGTCCCCTCCCATCATACCAGCATGATAGAGAGGACGTGATGCTACAACCGGGCATCTAGCCCCATGAGCTTTTAAATAAGCATTCACATAATATAAAAGAACATATGAAATGTATTATTATAAGAAAAACACAGCAGAAATAATTCCAGTAACACATCCATCATACATTCAAGATATTCATCAAATAAATAAATGCAAAGTTAACACAAGAGAGTACTTATCTTATAACAAAGTAGTCCCAAGCAACTGGCTATGCAACTGCAACGTTCCACCCAACCATAGGCCAGTTGTGATCATCAATATCTCAACACACGGCCACCCTCGAGCTGGGCATGATCTCTACAAGGAATCAGGGAACAACAGACTCACACATAGCCAAGCATACACCAAGATGAGCCAAGCCAATCTACAATTGGGTTTATTAGGCTGCTAGGAAATGGAAAGGGAGAATTGCTAAGCTAGTGAGATCAAGCACATAGCCAGGGATAACCTTACAAGATCTATCTAGCTTGGCACCCACAATACCTACACACCCAACACAAGGAAGTATTCTTTTCACTGCTGTACAGTCCCTCAAGCCATACCTTCCTCATCTAGTGCTCTCAGGGTGTGCATAGAAGAGTAGCCAAAGCCCTCTTGATCTTCTTGAGAGGTTGTCTCCCCCACTAGGTTTATCAAGCCAATTATGTCCACTACCACTCCAAATCTCTTGCTCACAAATTCAAACCAAAACAAGGATGTACATAACAGCAGAACCAGAATTATTGGGCATGATAAAAACGTTTTTACAGTGAGATGCCCAAATATGGGGATTCTACCAGCCCAAAAAAACGTGGGAAGACCCAAAAACGAAATGGCAATTGGGGATTCAACCCTAGAGAGCAAAAATCGTTTTCAGAAAAACGCCCATGGGTATTTTGGGGCAAAAATGACCTCTATAAACCCCCAAAACGTGACTCCCTTTCTCCCAGCTGCTGTGCAACACAAAAACGAGCTCCCAACTATGGAAAATGCAGGAAATTGGTGAAAAACGTGATAAAGGAAAGACCCAGTAGTTCAGACTGCGTGAGAGAGGAAAGACTATCCATTCATAATGGCTTTGGGCACCATTTCGTGGGTGTTTTCTTGCCCAAGGAGACAAAATACGATTTCCCAGGTTGATAGCTTTCCCATACACGAAATTGACTACCATACCTCTTCATTCCCAAGGCATTAACTACCTCAACCAATTTCTAGAAGAATTAAATGATTGGGTGCATAACCCAAAATGGGTAGTTGGTGGTTTATGGGTTTTCTCATTGACTCATGGATTAATACCATTGGCTCAAGGGTTTGAATAATTTTCCTCCCTATTTCTTGTAGAATCATGCCCCCATCTCTTTGTTGCATTGCATAGCTAGTTGTGGGTATTTCATTAAAATCTGTATTTACATGATGTCTTATTTACATTGTGCCTATCTAGCACAAGAACCATAGGCATCTATTTTTAATTGTCGATACATAAAACGCTAAATCAATGGTGGGGCCTTGGCCTTGAGCTCCTCACCATGATTAAATAACAATATTTACATCATTTACGATTTAATGCGAAGGGGGTCAAAATGGGGACGTGACATTCCCCTCCCCTTACATCAGCACTGTCCTCAATGTTCATCAAAACTGAACAAAAATGGATATGCCACTCTCATGGCATCCTCCAGCTCCCATGTAGCCTCATCGGGACCGTAGTGCTTCCATTGCACCTTTACCTATCCGATGGCTCGGTTCCGGAGCAATGTTACCTTATTGTCTAGGATGCGCAATGGATCGGTTTGAAATTTTCCCTCGGGTTCCACCTGGATCACATCCCAATTAATCACATGGTTAGGATCATGTACATATTTCTTAAGCAAAGAGACATGAAAAACATTGTGAGCTTTAGTGCTAGCAGACAATGCAAGTCTATATGCAACTGGTCCTATTCTTTCAAGCACTTCAAATGGCCCACAATATCTAGGTGATAACTTGGCACAACTCCCAAGCTTCAAGGAACTCTTCCTTGATCTCACTCTAAGATACACATGATCCCCAACACTGTATTCCCTATGCATTCTATGTTTATCTGCATAGCTTTTGTGTCTATCCTGGGCTATTTTTAAATTTTGCCGGATCTTGGCAACCTCTTGTTCCATTTCATTAAGCAATTTTGACCCAAATACAATTCTGTTCACTGGATTGTCCAAAGTCACTGGTGTCCTACACCTTCTGCCGTACAAAGCCTCATATGGACTCATTCCCAGTGATTTTTGCTGCCCATTATTATATGCAAACTCTACCAGGTGTAGATAATCCTCCCACTTTGATGGCTTGTCCATTACATACATGCGAAGCATGTCTTCAAGCACCTGATTTACTCTTTCTGTTTGAGGATGGTATGCGGTGCTAAAGTTCAACTGTGTACCCAAATCTGCAAAGAGGCCTTTCCAAAAATTGGAAGTGAACTTGGTATCCCTGTCAGAAATTATTGCCTTAGGCAACCCATGTAATCTGAAAATTTCCTTCATGAAAATATTCGCAATGGCATCGGCTTTATGTGTGGACTTAACCGGTATGAAATGTGCTTCCTTTGTTAACTTGTCCACCACAACCATGATGGAATCATGTTGTCTCATAGTCATTGGCAATCCTGTAATAAAATCCATGGAAATTATTTCCCATTTCCATTCTAGTATTGGCACTGGGTGCAATAAACCTGTGGGATGTTGGTGTTCAACCTTCACCTGCTGACATTTCATGCACTTAGAAATGTATTCAGCAACATCCTTCTTCATCCCTAGCCAGAAATAATATTTTCTTGCTGTAGCAATTGTTTTCTGATATCCTGGGTGACCAGAGTATGGAGCTTTATGGATTTCATCCATAACAATTCTCTTCAAATCTGCCGCATTTGGAATATAGACTCTATTCTTATAAGTAAGGAGTCCGCCTTCTTCCAAATGATAGCCTTCATACTTCTTGCCAAGGTCTTGCTGCTGCAATTTGTCCTTTATCTGCACATACACTTCATCCTCAACAATATGGTTAACAATCTGCTGCCTCAAATCTGGTTGGCAAGTACTAAGTGCTGCCATATACATTTCATGTACCTTCCTGCTGAGTGCATTAGCCACCTTGTTTTCTTTCCCTTTTATGTGTTTGATTTCAAAATCAAATTCACACAAAATTTTTAACCATCTAGCTTGCCTAGCATTTAAAGTTGGCTGATCAAACAAGTATTTCAGACCACAATGGTCTGTCCTTAACTCAAATTTTCTCACCATTAAGTAATGCCTTCACATCTTTAAAGCATGTACTATGGCTGCAAGTTCTATATCATGAGTAGCATAGTTCTTCTCATGCTCCTTCAACTTTCTTGACTCATAGCATATCACGTGGTTGTCTTGCATAAGAACTCCTCCAAGTCCTTGATTGCATGTATCGGTACACACCACAAAGTCTTTTTCTGGGTTTGCAATTTTCAAAATTGGTGCACTTGTAAGAAGATTCTTCAACCGTTGAAAACTTTCCTCACATCTTGGTGACCATTCAAACTTTATCCCCTTCTTTTGCAAAGAAGTGATCGGGTTTGCAACCTGGGAGAATCCTTCGATAAACCTCTTGTAGTAACCAGCAAGGCCCATAAAAGATCTCACATCAGTCACATTCCTTGGAGTTCGCAAATTCATAATGGTTTCAATCTTCTCAGGGTCTACAGATATTCCCTCATCGGAGATGATGTGACCCAAATAATGAATTCTATCTTTATAAAAGTCACATTTGCTCAACTTTGCATACAGCTTATGCTCCCTTAGTAAATGCATTGTCGTTCTCAAATGTTCTTCATGCTCTTCTTCATTCTTAGAATATATGAGAATGTCGTCTAAGAATACAAGAACAAACTTGTCCAAATACTTGCTAAAAACATTATTCATGAGACACATGAATGTAGCTGGTGCATTTGTGAGACAGAATGGTACCACTACAAACTCATAGTGTCCATACCTCGTTCTAAAGGCTGTCTTATGAATATCTTCTTCTTTGATTCTTACCTGATGGTAACCATACCTCAAGTCAATCTTTGAAAATACCTTTGCTCCTCTCATTTGGTAAAAAAGGTCATCAATTCGGGGCAATGGGTATTTGTTCTTCACAGTGACTTTGTTCAACTGCCTGTAGTCAATAGATAACCTGAGTGTTCCATCTTTCTTTTTCACAAATAGGACAGGTGCTCCCCACGGGGACACACTTGGCCTAATATATTTATTTTCTAGCAACTCTTGTAATTGCATTTTCAATTATAGCAATTCCAGTGTACTCATCCTGTAGGGTGTCTTAGACACTGGTGCTGCTCCTGGCATAAGTTCAATTATAAAGTCAATGTCTCTCTTTGGAGGGAGTCCTGGAATCTCATCAGGAAAAACATCCCTGAATTCTTGCAATACATGATAGTCTTCCAATTTAAGAGTTTCATTCTCTGCTGCCTCTAGAATGTGGGCTGCATACAATTGACATCCTTTCCTACAGAACTTCTTCAGCTGCATGGCTGAAACCTGTCTGACAGAAGTCACCTTTGGAATGCCTTTTACAACCCTCGAGTTTCCTTCTTCGTCCATGCATTCAAATGTCTTATTAAAGTAGTTAAGTTTAACCCTGTGTGCTTCTAACCAATCCATTCCAATGAGAATATCATAGGAACCAAGTGGCAAAATATTCATATTTGCATAATTGAATAGCCCATCCATCTCTAATGGACATTTCTCTGCTATTTCACTAACTTTTCTCTTGGTTCTAGTGGCTAGTTGAACTAACCATGATTTACTATGCTTTAATTTCTTGAAAGCACAAATCTCAACAATTCTAGGAGTGACATAACTGTGAGTAGATCCAGGATCAATCAAAATAGAAACAGATTGCTTAGCAATCTTACCTTCAACTTCAACCATATTTTACTAATGATCTTCTTGGAGGTTGTCTACTGTTGCATAGATTCTAGGGATTGTCCTTGCCACTTGACCCACAGTTTCAGCTCTTTGGATGTTGTGAACTTGATTTAGATTCCCATTCCGATGTGGATAGTTCCTAAGGATGTGCTCTCCTCCACAACCCCAACACTGAAGTGGTTCTCTTGGCTCCTTTGGATCTCTTGGCTTGTCTCCCATCATCCTAGTTGGCTTAGTCACAACCTGTGATGGTTGCCTTTGCTGATTCCGGAATTGAGGAGGCTTGAACCCCTTCTTCCTTTGATCAAACTTTTCATTTTTCCTATCATTCCATGCCTTATGGAATTCTAGTTTGCTTCTGTTTTGATCAAAGCAATACTTGGCCTTTATTATGGCCTCCTCTAGAGTTAGAGGTTCATCAAACTCAATTCTATCTTTATATGACTGGGGCAGTCCACTCAGGAAACGCTGAATTTTCACCTTATCATCTCGAATGTACTTGACATATCTTAGCAGCTCCAATAATTTGTTTGCATATTCTTCCATGGTCAATTGTCCCAATCTCAGATCATGGAACTCTTTGCTCTTATCATCATAGTACCTGTCAGAGAGGTACTTCTGCTTGAAGTATTTCTTGAACTGCTTCCACGCAATCTTCCTTTCATTGATCTTCTTCACTTGCCTAATGTGTTCCCACCATATAGATGCTCTTCCATTCAAGTTGAAGATGGTTACCCTTGCCTTCATATTTCTCGAGTAGTTTTGGACTTGAAAATACTTTCTCATCCCAAGAAGCCAAGCTTTAGCTTCTTGACCAGACTTTATCTCTCCATCAAATGTAGGAGGTTTCTCCTTCTTAAATTCCCCATGTGAATTGTTCTTGTAGTGCCTCTTCCTCTTGCTTCTGCGAGATGAAGAGCTTGAATCCTCAATGGATTCTTCAGAGTCAGATGATTCATTAGAAGAGATTTCTGGAGTATATGTTCTATCTGTAGAAACTCTTCTTGAGCTACTGGCCCTCTTACGGGAACTCTTTCTAGAACTACTCCCACCCTTTTCTGGATTTGATGTATGATGCCCAGAGTTTATTTTCCTTTGGATGTCTATCAAACTCTGTAGCATGGCTGCATTCAATTGATTTTGTTCTTCCTGAGCTTTAATCATCCTTTCATTATCTTCTCTACAACTTTGCAACTCTACCCTTAGGCTTTGCATGGTCGCTGCAATACCTGGAGGAGTCTCTTGATTTCTTCTCCCATTAAATTCTGTTTCAGCATTTTCAACATGTATGTTCTCCCCCATGGCATCTGTCTCAGGCTCATAGGGATCCTGTGCATCATCCATGATGTTGATTTTCTTAGTCCAACCAAAATCCAAAACTTTCCAACTGTACTATCTAGAGTGCTACCCTGATGTAACTGTGATTCTGCAAAATGTGTTCATCAACACAATTGTTAGCTGCATTATATTCTCAGAAATTCATAAATTACTTCATGCACGTGGAAAAATATTATATTGAAAATTTGTCAAATCATAGAATTTTCTACAATCAACGACATATGAGGGGGGGGAACAACGGGGGTCAAGGGGGCTTGCCCCCTTGTGTGGCTTCGCCACTGAAAAGTTGGTCGAGGGCGCTGCCCTCGTTTTTTTTTTTTCCTCCGTAAATCTTTCCGCAGTTTCGGGGCAATTTGCCAAAGCCTTCCGCAATTACGAGGCGATTTGCTGAACTCTTCCACAATTTCAGAATGATTTGCCGAACTCTTTCGCAATTTCGGAAGAGAATTCCTTCCGCAGTTGCGAGACGATTTGCCGAAGTCTTCCGCAGTTGCGGGATGATTTACCGAAGTCTTCCGCAGTTGCGGGACGATTCGCCAAACTCTTCCGCAATTTCGGAACGATTTCCCGAACTCTTTCGCGTTGCGGAATGATTTGCGGAATCCTTCCGGTGACTTCCTGAATTCTTCCGCGTTGCAGAACGATTCGCGGAATCCTTCCGCAATTGCGAGGCGACTTCCCGAACTCTTTCGCGTTGCGGAACAATTCACGGAATCCTTTCGCAATTGCGAGGCGACTTCCCGAACTCTTTCGCGTTGCAGAACGATTCGTGGAATCCTTCCGCAATTGCGGGGCGTCTTCCCGAACTCTTCCGCGTTGCGGAATGATTCGTGGAATCCTTCCGCAATTGCGGGGCGTCTTCCTGAACTCTTCCGCGAAACAGACTTAAACAAAATTTTTCCAAAAACTCTTAAAACAAATTTTGGATTCTTCTTTCCTTCTTCCTGTGATGACTGCTGCTCAGTAGGAGGTAACCTTACCTCTGCAACTATCTAACTTAGCTAGTTTAGGCCCGATGCTAATACCTGTAGTGATTAGGAAGGGACCCTCCCATGTGACTGTAATCTGATTTGGCCCATAGAGGTCCAATGCTGCAACCAGCAGCCCTGATACCATTATGTCACGTCCCCTCCCATCATACTAGCATGATAGAGAGGACGTGATGCTATAACCGGGCATCTAGCCCCATGAGCTTTTAAATAATCATTCACATAATATAAAAGAACATATGAAATGTATTATTATAAGAAAAACACAGTGAAAATAATTTCAGTAACACATCCATCATACATTCAAGATATTTATCAAATAAATAAATGCAAAGTTAACATAAGAGAGTACTTATCTTATAACAAAGTAGTCCCAAGCAACTGGCTATGCAACTGCAACGTTCCACCCAACCATAGGCCAGTTGTGATCATCAATATCTCAACACACGGCCACCCCCGAGCTGGGCATGATCTCTACACCAAGATGAGCCAAACCAATCTACAATTGGGTTTATCAGGCTGCTAGGAAATGGAAAGGGAGAATTGCTAAGCTAGTGAGCTCAAGCACAGAGCCAGGGATAACCTTACAAGATCTATCTAGCTTGGCACCCACAATACCTACACACCTAGCACAAGGAAGTATTCTTTTCACTGCTGTATAGTCCCTCAAGCCATACCTTCATCATCTAGTGCTCTCAGGGTGTGCATAGAAGAGTAGCCAAAGCCCTCTTGATCTTCTTGAGAGGTTGTCTCCCCCACTAGGTTTATCAAGCCAATTCTGTCCACTACCACTCCAAATCTCTTGCTCACAAATTCAAACCAAAACAAGGATGCACATAACAGTAGAACCACAATTATTGGGCATGATAAAAACGTTTTTACAGTGAGATGCCCAAAGATGGGGATTCTACCAGCCCAGAAAAACGTGGGAAGACCCAAAAACGAAATGGCAATTGGGGATTCAACCCTGGAGAGCAAAAA
Organism: Larix kaempferi; assembly: GCA_027924585.1. Taxonomy (NCBI): domain Eukaryota; kingdom Viridiplantae; phylum Streptophyta; class Pinopsida; order Pinales; family Pinaceae; genus Larix; species Larix kaempferi. The sequence continues at coordinate 8,920,894 of BSBM01000147.1, read as the reverse complement.
TCGTTTTCAGAAAAATGCCCATGGGTATTTTGGGGCAAAAACGACCTCTATAAACCCCCAAAACGTGACTCCCTTTCTCCCAGCTGCTGTGCAACACAAAAACGAGCTCCCAGCTATGGAAAATGCAGGAAATTGGTGAAAAACGTGATGATGGAAAGACCCAGTAGTTCAGACTGCGTGAGAGAGGAAAGACTATCCATTCAGAATGGATTTGGGCACCATTTCGTGGGTGTTTTCTTGCCCAAGGAGACAATACAATTTCCCAGGTTGATGGATTGCCCATACACGAAATTGGCTTCCATACCTCTTCATTCCCAAGGCATTAACTACCTTAACCAATTTCTGGAAGAATTAAATGATTGGGTGCATAACCCAAAATGAGTAGTTGGTGGTTTATGGGTTTTCTCATTGACTCATGGATTAATACCATTGGCTCAAGGGTTTGAATAATTTTCCTCCCTATTCCTTGTAGAATCATGCCCCCATCTCTTTGTTGCATTGCATAGCTAGTTGTGGGTATTTCATTAAAATCTGTATTTACATGATGTCTTATTTACATTGTGCCTATCTAGCACAAGAACCATAGGCATCTATTTTTAATTGCCGATACATAAAACGCTAGATCAATGGTGGGGCCTTGGCCTTGAGCTCCTCACCATGATTAAATAACAATATTTACATCATTTACGATTTAATGCGAAGGGGGTCAAAATGGGGACGTGACAGTCAGGGACATTGTCACCTCGTTGCTCTTGTTTAAAAAGACCACGGTATATGACAATAAGACAAGGGAAATCAATGATAAAATATAGAGGTGAATATAAAAACCATAATTTGGATATATCATAAGAAGAAAGGTTATGTAGGATGTATGAGAAAAATGCAATTCAAACAAAACAACACATTTTCATTGCAACTCGTACTCACACATTAAAGAGGAGTCCAAAAGTTTTATGGAGGATTAGAAAATTGCTTTTCAAATAGGACTAGGTAGGAAACATTGCAAAGTTAATTGAAAAATAATTATAGATAAAAATAGAATTAAAAAAAAGATTATTGTAGAAAAATTTAACTAAATTATAATTATAAATTTAACATCACAATTTTTTTTTTCATAATTTTTAATCTTAATTTTTCTTTTACTAATATAAAATGTTAGGAGGACATGGGGTGGGCTTTGATCCACTTATGTGTCCATAGATCACCCACTACCTCAAAATTGAACCTTGTCCACTGGTAAAAATATTCCTACATTGAAATTGAACCTGTGTCCATAGATCACCCACTACCTCAAAATTGAACCTTGTCCACTGGTAAAAAATTCCTACATTGAAATTGAACTTTGTCCACTGGTGAAAAACTTCTAACTCTTCACCAATGGAACCAACCCCTTCAAACAATATCCAAAAAGACAAAGATTTTAAAAGGAGATTTTTTTTTTCTATTTAAAAAGACCATGGAAATCAATGACAAAGTATATAAGTGAATATAAAAACCATAATTCAGATTTCTTTTTTTTTTCAATTCAATTTATATATGAAAATTTTAATCTAACAAAAAAAATTTAAAATTAAAATATATCATGAAAAGAAAAGTTATATAGAATGTTTGAGAAAAATGCAATTCAAACAAAATAACACATTTTCATATATAAAAACCATAATTTGGATTTTTTTTTTCAATTCAATTTATACATAAAATTTTTAATTTAACAAAAAAATAATTTAAAATTAAAATATATCATGAAAAGAAAAGTTACGTAGGATGTATGAGAAAAATGCAATTCAAACAAAACAACACATTTTCATTGCACCTCATACTCACACATTATAAAGGAGTCCAAAATTTTTATGGATGAAATTGAACCTCTCTACTGGTGAAAAACTTTTACATTGAAATTGAACTTTGTCCAGTTTTTTTGAAAAACTCAACTCTTCACCAATAGAAACCAACTCCTTTAGACAATTCGTTTATTATATATTAATACAAAAGTATAGAATAAAATGTAGATCTTTATAAAATATTAATAAAGTATAGAACTCAACTAGAACCTTATTTATTTTTTATTTATATAAAATGTAGGTCTTTGAGTAAATCTCACCGCACGAAGTACAACTATTTGCACATCTGAATACAGCGAATCCCAACACGCCATCGTCCTAGCCTTCCACCCATTAATATTTTATTTAGGCCATCTGCTGACGGGAGACGGGAATGGCTTCTTAAGCTTACAGGGGAATGAAAGGTTGAACGAGGAGCAAACGGTAAGTCAGCCATGTACCTTTTGTCACTTTCATGACAGGAGATGGTAACAGGAATCTAAGCTGAAGAATACCCATAAACGAAAGCATTAGAATGCTGCCTACGACTATCCTATCCACATTTTTATTATAAACATTTTTATGGAAATATTTCTGGTTTAGTTGTAGTTGTTGTTGTTGTATATATACAAATCTTGTCACCACTCAATTCCAGAATTTCTTTGAGGATAAGCTCTCGGATCTTTATACAAGAGTGCCCATTAGCTAAAATCCGAGTAAAAGGGCCCCTCACTTTGAGGGAAAAATCCAGTACCCATTAAATCGAATTGCTGCAATCTGCCTTACAAACTGTCCAAATCTATTGAAAAAGAGTGCCCAAGTGTTCAAAACCATTGAAAAATAGTACCCAAGTGTTCAAAACACAGAAATTTCTCAATGGCTCATCCACTTGGGCACAATTCTATCCCCATTACTTACAATCTTCCTCCTATTCGTCTCTGCAAAAATGCATTTACTACACCCAAAGTTTTATCTTTTTGTCGCTTCGCCAATATACCGTCCATACGTATACGCTGGTCTGGATTTAAGACAAATGCACGTTGTATTACTGGGAGTTCAAGGGCTCCAAAATGTAATGTTTCAATTGGTAAAGTTGAGAGCGTTTCAGATGGGAAAATGGCGTTGCAAATCAGGCCTCCACCAGCAGAAACTTGTAGGACACTGATGGCGCTGTGCTCAGAAGGCACTCTTTGTACATTGACTCAAGATGGGTGGCCTTTTGGCGACGCTGTTGAGTTTACAGTTGATGTTCAAGGGATGCCTGTGCTCTGCTTGGACCCTTTGTCAATGCATTCTCAGCATGTATTGCACCATAGATTCTGCAGTCTGCATGTGAAGGTATGTATACTAGGTTACCTTCCCTAACCTTTTATTTCATTTTTGATATTTTTAGTTTATTTGTGGTTTGGAAGTTGCTTTAACAAACATGCCCGAGGACAGGGCCTGCACCACATGACGCGGACTTCCTTTGGGTTAGGTGCGAGGTCTGAGGATATCTATTATGCAAAAGTTGCTAGACACTTGCACCTGGCATTATTCCCTTTTTACTGTGCCATTTGGGTGGGGCGGAGTTGCAGGCCATTGCGAGAATGGAACCCTAGTTGACAGCTTCCGTTGAACTCATCAGTGAACCAAGGCCTGTTGGGAATATTCTTAGTTTTGACAATCAGATTATCATTAAAATAAGCTGGGATGCATTACTCTTTCACAATTTACTTAGGTGGCTTGGGATAGAGTTAACGATTAGGGAATTTATTCTTGGCCAATTAACTCTGGATAGCTTACAAGGAGGTAAGAAAACCACATGAAATTCCAAAAAATGATAGAAGTTACTGTTGCCAAAATCATTAACTGAAGCATGTTTCAATGAGAAGCTGCAAATAAAACAATTCAATACTGTTTGGGACAATTTTATTTCATTGGCAAGTGACTCTTGTGGTTCACCTCAGCAATGATACTATCTTGAGTTGCATTATGTGGCACAAAGACGATTGTTTTTGTATGGTGTTTGATTAATGCATAATCTCGTATCATTGGAAAACGTTTTTGAGAGATTAATTTATATAAGTTTCTTCTATTGAAGTTTTGAAAGAAATTGTGTCACTATACTTGTGTTGTATCCTTTTTTTTGACCCTGCTTTAACCGTGCTGAAATAAAACCAGTTGGAGCAGCCTGGCTGTAGAAAGTCACAATGCACTCTGATGGGCACTCTTTCGAAGCCAGAAGACAGAATACTGAAGCAGGTGAGCTGATTTTCATTTATACGATGTGTCCTTGAGGTTGGTTGTAACAATAGAGTCGATGCCATTTTTTGAAATAGATGTGGTTCCATTTTCTTGTTCAAGAGAATTTTTGTTGGGGGGGGGGTTGTCTAGTGATTTTAGGTGTTTTTGACTTAATGGGTTTGATCTGTTGGTTTAACTAGATTTTATCAACAAACAATACGTCTCCTCTAACAAATAGAAGAATCTTACTTTGTTTTGGGATTGTCAATCTTCTCTGACGAGTTAACAAACAGTGAATTGAAGTGAATTTCTTTTAATTGTTAGGTTAAGCTCTTTAAATTTTCCGTGGAACATATGTTGAAGCTGTTTTATTGCGACAGTGCATTTAAACATCTCCTAAACTCTATATTGTGTTTTGCATAGGAACAAATATTTATAGCATTAAATTTGTTCCATAATTGGACGGATAAGTATAAGGATCACCATCTAGGCCAACCCAAAATAGGTTCACGTCACTTCACCCCTCTAATATTGTCACTCACTTTTGAGTTTAACCCTACTAATTTAGCAGAGTATGCTGCCCAACTAAAAATGAGCATTGCATCTTTAACACAGTTAATGAACAAAGCATTGCATTTTACTAATTGCGACTGTTTTGGAGGTCAGTGGGACAGTAATAAATATCATTAATGTTTGTGAAACAAAGTGATTACTTAAACATTACATTACTACCACGTTGGACACTTTTGGAGGTAATTGGGAGTGTAACATTTGTGAAATTTTGCAATCTGACAACAGCAAAGAAACAAATAAAAAATGTTGAAATGATAAATAAAAACAGTGAGTGACAACCTTTTCTGCAATGAAAATGAAGCATCGTCTCATATATAGCAATTTGATTACAGGAGTTTCTTATTACAAACTATTCTTATCAAAATTTATCAAGTACCTGTAGAAGTTATGTTGGGAGAAATGAAGTTAGGTTCCCAAGTGGTATAAGATAAGATAGGACAATTTTATTAATGTTTAACAAATGGCCACAAAACTAGGTCCATGAGACTAAAAGATACATCCAGTTGGAATGTAGGAGTACAAAAGCAACTCCTAGGTAATGTTGGAAGCAAGAGAAAGAAAGCGAAAGAAAAAGTGTAGCATAGAAAAGTGTCTAGCTAAGTTAATCACTCCGTCTAGCCAAAATTGGAAAATTGGACAACTCGGTGCTGATCACGAGAGATGAGATAGATAAGATAAGATAATTTGAGAGAGAGAGAGAGAGAGAGAGAGAGAGAGAGAGATGAGTGTTATTCCCCATTTTGACATGGGTGTCCCCACAGGGTTGATAGATATTCGTGATGCACTTGTTCTAGTATCTATGCACTTCACTCATATTTGGCACATTGATCGCGAGAGATAAGATAGATAAGATAAGATAATTTGAGAGAGAGAGAGAGAGAGAGAGAGAGAGATGAGTGTTATCATTATGCCCCATTTTGACATGGGTGTCCCCATAGGGTTGATAGATATTCGTGATGCACTTGTTCTAGTATCTATGCACTTCACTCATATTTGGCACATTGATCATCTTCCTCATGAGCGCCCTAGTGCTCTTGGTTTTATTTGGCATTTATACCACATATTCTATGGAGCGCTCTTGCATATGTGGCTTGATACAGCTTCTTGATGGCATGTACTATCATTATTAAAGGAGTGCTTTGCTTTTATTGTTTGTTAGATGGTTCGTGGAGGCTCTTCCATGAAAGCGCTCTAGGTTTTGGGGTGTCTTTTACCCTCATGATGATGTAAGACTCATTTTCTATGGGAGCGTTCATGTTGATTTAGCATGTTTTGGTCTTATGGATTGTATATGATGCATTTTCCATAAAATGCTCAAGCCTATTTGCTGTATTTCATGCTTGGTGATGTGTTGTGGGTGGTTTTCCATGGAGTGCCCCTCCTCCTAGCACATGATTGATGGCTTAGACACTTATTTTCCATGAAGCGCTCCTGTCTTTTAGCATTTAGATGGCATCATGGTTCCATTGCCTATCTTTATTGGTTGAGTGCCCTCTTCATTTTTCTCTTCGCACATGTGGAAACATGGCTTGTAGATGGGGTCATCCCCTTATGCATAGAGTTGGTTATCTATTGTGACACTTGCTCTTGGGATTGATGCTGGTTGTTATGGATGGGTGATCTCCTTGGATCTAGCACAGGGATTGATGAGTTGGCATGGAGGTTGGGAGTTGGTTGGACATTCATTGCATGTGTTGAGGTTTTGACCATTGATGAGGTCAAATAGGAGATAACATTCCACTCTTTGAGCTTCCTTGCACATCTTCATGCATATCTCTTGGAGCGTTTACCTTAGAGGTCCACCTTGACTGATTCCCAACATCTATTGGTGGAACGCTCTATCATGAAAAGGTTATTTGCACATATATCTATGCTATGTTAGTGGGAGTGTTCACCTAGGGGATCACCTTTGACTCATTCCAACACTTTTATGAGGCAATGCTCCACCTTTTGAGGCCATATTCATTGGGATGTTCCACTTTGGAGGAGTTCTAGAGGGTTTTTTTGCTCATGTATTGGAGGTTGTTGGTCATTGGAATTGATCTATTAGGTTCCAAACCCTAGATCTAAGGTTATTCATTGCTTGTTTCACCATATCTGTTGGAGTGCTGCACTTGGAGCCTTTGGAGGCCATGTCATTGGGGTTTGACTTGTTTATTCCCTCATCTATGGAAGTGACCCTCTCATTCTTTATTGGAGACATGTACTTGTGGCTTTGACCACAATTATTATATTGTATTTGTAAGAGTAGTGGAGTATTTTTTGCATATGTTTACTCCACCCTAGGCTAGATCTAGGTTTTTATCATTATTTTATTGTAGGGGAAGATGAGTTAAAGCTATATAAATCTTTGCTCTCTCCCTCACTCCTCATGGTTGGATTGTAAGAGTTCTCTCTCTTTTGGAGCCTAATCGACACATCTTTCTTTGGTGCAAATTGAAGTGTAAGAGACTAAGAGTTTTCTTCTCCTATCAAGTGTAAGGCTTAATCTTCCTATTCTTTAATGTTGTTAATGATTTATAGAATTGTAAGACTTATTTAATTAGGGCCAATTGAAAGGGTAACTTACCTCATTGGAAGGCTTTTGTGTGAGAATTAATTCATCCAATCCCCTTTGATAATTTATGCATGGATGTATTAGATTGCTCCTTTCATCATTTAAAGTTGTTGCTTCTTAATATTTCATTGCATAAATCACACCCTAACTAGGCAATGTTTTGATGTGGCACCATTTGGGCCCTCCTAGCATATTTCTATTTTTCATATTTCAGCATGCTAAGCTTTCTTGTGGCATGTGTATGCAGCCCTTTTGCTTTACCATCTATGAACTTGCCCTCTTGGATTAGATCCCTTGATTCCTTTCACCCTTGTTGGATTGGCACTAGTCTCTTGGTCCTTCCATCACCCGTCTTTTTGTTTTCTATACTATATGACAAATGTTTTGCTAAGTTATCTCTTCACGTCTCCTTGTGCTTTATTGTCTAAGCTTTAGCAATCCTATCCTAGGGAAAGCCTCCCTTGTGTTGGAGAAGAGCCAACCTAAAGTGCAAGGAGGGAGTTATTGAGGTGACAATGGATAACCCTTCTAGGTTGATTTTGTTCTAGTGATGTTTCTTTTGGGCTTTAACCACACATTCTAGTTTGGGAGGTAACAATGAAGATGATGTCAAGGTCTCTTGGTCCTGATGATCAAGGTCTAGGGGTATTGGCTCGTTGTCGGAGTCGTTGAGCACCATAGTGGGATCTGGTTGTATGATCCTAGGGGATGTAAGATTGAGGAAGTCCTACTCTCTTACCATCTTCCAAAGTTGAAGGAAAGGAGATCTAGTTAGAACTCTGGCTGTTCCGTTGAAGATGGGAGGAAGTTCGATGGGTGGGAGGTGCCCTGCTTTGGATTTGTCTAATGCTGGTTCATATGTCACTATGATGATGTGTAGTCTTAGGCTTGGCCCAATGCCTTCGAATTGGTCTTGAGGATATCGGTCGACTGCCCAGGGGGTGGGGGGGAGGTCAAGGGGAGACTCGAGGTCTTGCCACTCTATGGTCTGAAATACTTTGAAAATCTTCCTGTCTCTTGTTGTCCCAATTTGACGGAACAACATGAAAGAATGAGGTGATCCTCCATGTAGTCACATGGCAGGGCTGGGCATGCAAAAACTGAGATCTGTGGTTGAGTATCTCCTTGATGATGAGGGCTAAGCATCTCTGTATAAATTTTGGAATTCTGACTTTTGATGCAATTCTGAAATTTTACCTTTCACTAAAGGTTTCCTGGATCCAAACCCTATCAATACTCAGCTTTAGGGCTGATTTGAAATATAAATTACAGCAACAAACAATGGACAATATTTCAATTCACTTCAATCCCAATCCACTAGGAAATTTAAGAGTAAGGATACCAAAATTATGCCAACAAGTTTCAGCCCTTAGGGCACACTTTGCCAAGCATTAATCAGATCTGAAATCATTTTAATTACTGCAAATATACGACTATAAATCTGCATTATTATCCTCAAGAATGTTTGTCAAATCACTCAACCATTTCAGCCCTTAATATGTAAAATCAACATGAGCAATAAGTGCTGGAAATTACCCAATCAAGAAGACAATGAAAGCTGAAAATCAAATCTGCTATTACACAAGTATCGGGCAGCTGGAAACTTCATATATGTGTATAAGAATGAAGTACATGTACATATTGCAACTTTATCACAAAGCTGGTACAGTCTTTGAAGCTCCCCAAAACCCTAGCGAGGCAAATCACAAAAACCCTAGCTACCACGAAATATCTCCAACAAGCAAGCATTAACATTGGCAAGTCGCCACACTAGCATGGTTGTCTTCCTTAGGGTTTGCAAACCCTAGCCATGTTGCATCACACAAGTACATGGCAAGTCAATTCTAGTGTTAGATTCCAAATCTACATGCCCATCCTTGGGTTTGAATCTATTGGGTTAATCTTGACTTAGTAAAATAGTAATTATATTACTGTGTATTTGGTCATTAATGGGTTTACTGTTGGTGGTTTATGGGCCCATGGTATTGGGTAACTCATGGTATTTTCCCGTAGTCTTTAATGTGATGAAGCCTATTTAAAAGCTTGCCGCTTGGAGAACTCCATTGTAAATAGCTTCATGTGGCCAATGTTGGCCAGATTTGCCAAGGGTAATGAAAGATATCTTTTGAAGGTTGGTTATCCCGATAAAGGGTTTCCGAGATAAATCACTAGTATTTATGTGTTTGCTTTGTATTTTTTCATTTATCTCATTCTACTTAGTTTTACATATGGTATCAAAGCCATGTTTGGGTAGATAAATCTCTCTCACGAGAAAAACCCTAGATCATTGGATTCGATGAAGATGCATTGATGAATGAGAAAAAGCACAGAGAGAGATGCAGGTAAATAAGTAGATGCTTTAAGCTTCATTAAGATAAGTACTTGGTTTATGTAATTGTATTTGGAGTAGGAGGGATGTGGACAATGAAATAGGTTGATGTTTCATAACATCCCATGCTCGGGCATACAATTGTAAGCATTTTTATGGAGTTGGATTTAATCATATATGTAAATGGTTGTATGAATGTAAGACCTATTTAGGCATGTGTACCCCTGTTTGTTGGTTCACCAGTGTAAGGTCTAGACATAGACTTAGTTGATAGAATTAAGGGAGCATGTTGTAATTTTAGATATTTGGTTAAATACTTTGAGGGGGATAGGGGTTTGTCAAGTTTAAAGGGGGGGAAGTTGGGTTATTCTTGACTTGGTAAAATAGTAATTAGATTAACATGTATTTGGTCATTAATAGGTTTACTGTTGGCAATTTACGAGCCCGTGGTATTGGGTAACCCATGGTATTTGATATGATAAAGCCTATTTTAAGGCTTGGAGAACTCCGTTGTATAGAGCCTCATGTGTTTGGTTTTGGTTGGATTGACTAAGGGTATTGAAATATATCTTTTGAAGGTTGGTTTTCTCAGTAAATGGTTTCCATGTAAATCACCGGTATATATTTTATGTGTTTGCTTTATATTGATTTAATTTATCTTGCTCTACTTAGCTTTACATATGGTATCAAAGCTATGCTTGTGTGGGTAGATCTATCTCACAAGAGAAGTTCTAGGTCATTGGATTTGATGAAGATGCATTGGTTGAAAAACACAAAGAAGGATGCGGGTAAAGAAGCTGATAGATGCTTCAAGCTTCATTAAGACAAATACTTGGTTGAAAAGTAATTGGTTTATGTAATTGTATGATGAGTAGGAGAGATGTGGACAATGAAACAGGTTGATATTTCATAACATCACATGCTTGGGCATACAATTGTAGGCATTTTTATGGAGTTGGGTTTAATCACATATGTAAATGGGCATATGCCTGTAAGACCTATTTAGGCATGCGTACCCCTGTTTGTTGGTTCACCGGTGTAAGGTCTAGTTGTAGACCTAGGTGATAGAATTAAGGGGATATGCGGTTATAAAATTTGAGGGGGGTTGAGGTTTACCCCAAGTGAATAACTTATCATAAAGAGTCAATAATTTATCATAAAGAACTATGTTACAAATGAGAGGTGAGTTATCTATTCATACACAACTCAAGGGGTAGGGTGCTTTCCTCAAGAGGCCTTATGGGCCCATTGTGATGACTAGGTTAGGCTTAACCGGCTAGGAATAATACATAATAATAATGATTACAAAATGAAGCCAGCCTTGGCCTCACGTAAAGCTTACACCATTATCTCAACACCCCCCCTTAAGTTGAGTAGGAGGCCATGGAGAAGAATGATGAATACAAACGAGAGAGTGGGTTTATAGATACCCAACTCAAATATAGGGTCGGCAATGGCCAAAATACAAAAGAGAGTGGGTTTATGTGTATTTGAGTTGAACATAACCGAGAGTGGGTTTATAGATACCCAACTAGAATACATCTAAGAATGAGAGTGGGTTTATGGATAACCAACTCGAGTACAACTGAGAGTGGGTTTATGGATATACCGAGCTTGAATACATTTGAGAGTGGGTTTGGATACCTAACTCAAATATAGCTTGCTAGAATATAACAGAGAGTGGGTGTATGGATACCTAGCTCAAATACTGAGAGTAGGTGTATGTGAATACCAAACTCAAAATAAGATTGGCCCTATGCACAACAACGCCCCTTAATGTGAACAAGAGGCCTCAAGAGAGGGCATTACATCACAAATTCCCTCCAATGCTGAACATGGGCAATAAAATGAAGATGTCACATATAATCCCCCTTGACCACCATATTTCCCATACCAACAAGGTTTCACAACCTGGTGAAGGTGGCCTCTGGTGGAGGTATAAAAGAGAGATCCACTAAAACATGTTGATTGGATGAAGGTACCAAGAGTGGCTCAAGCTGTCCTTGAAAATGGAGTTGTCGAATACAGTACATCCAAAACTGGACTAACATCATAATGTGGAAAGAAGTGATCCATTGTAATAGGTTGAGACTCATTCATGAAAGAACCATTGATAAAATGTAGTGGGATAGATCCTATGGACTTGGGAGTAGAAACTCCATCAAAGAAGGTGAGGAAGCATGTAGCTCCCCCTCAACTATAAGTGGTCATAGACCTGCAAATGTTATGAACCAATAGCTGAGAATCATGCCTCACATCACAATAAACCGAAGCATCCACTATAAAAACGCCAACTCTTGGAACATAAAGAATGTCACTAAATATGGTGGGGTCAATAAGGACTTCATAAAAAATAACGCTTGTGCTTTCAATCACCTCATAAGTAGAAGGATCATATAGATAATATACTAGAATATGAGCCCATGTACTTGATCCAATTATTATGAAATGTGAGACAGATGAAGTACTTTGAACATTAAGAGCAAGGGTTTTCATTGGGTATGTTACCTCCAGAACCTGCACTTAAAGTGCTAAAGCCCTAAAACACAAGTGCAACCATGAGGGAACTCAGAGGGTCTACCCACAGTCACCTTAGTAACTCCCTCTCTCACTTTAGGTTGGCTCTTCTCCAACACAAGGGGGGTTTCCCTAAGATAGGATTTGCTAAGTCTATGACAATGAGGCTCAAGGTGATCTGAAGAGATAACTTAGCAAACCATTGTTTTTGTCTTTTGTAGTATAGAAAATGGGGTGATGGAAAATAAATTATTAGTGCCTCTCCAATATAAGGCAAATAGAGTCAAGAATTATCAACCTAAGAGAGTTATATATAAATGGTTAAGGTAAATAAAGCTGGTATACACCATACTCAAACCATACTATGAGCATGTGTCCTACAATGAAGTGTTAACCCAACAACTCTTAAAAGATGATAGATGTAAGATAACACATTAAAAAATAAGACATCAAAGGAAATTAAATGGGGAAAACCCCTCACATTAAACCCTTCCAATATAGTAGATATGCTATTCTTCTTGGCCTCTCAAGCATGCTCTTTACAAGTGGTTTCTAGGATACATCAACAACAATTAGAAGCCCAAAACATTTGCTTCACATTAAAAGAGAGAAAACCCAAAAATCTCCAGAAGTCTTCCATTAGATATTCAACAAAGCTCCAAGAGGAGAGAAATCCTCACAAATCCAACCATGAAAATGAAGGAGGAAGGGGTACTCTTTATATAGAGTCTAGCTCAACTTCCTTTACAATAAAATAATGATTCTTTTCTAGATCCATATTTTACTCAACAAATTCTCCAATAATAGCATAAGTGGTTAGATCCACTTTCACATGTAACTAACTTCATGAGAAAGTTACAACAATGAACAAACAATGAAATTAGTTAGTGATTGTCTCCCAAAATAGTTCAAGAAGATAGGGCACTTCCTTTGAATGATGGATTGAGCATGCAATGCGTTCCATAAATGATGAACATCTTCCTTAATATATGCACCCTTGAAGAGAGAGCTTTCCCACATGTGGACAAATCTCAAAATATGCAACAAACATCGCATGTGTGTCTTTAACAAAACTCCTTAAAGCATGGGCACTCCTCTAATAAGCTCCACACGTGTGAGAGAGATAATAATTCAAGAAGGGCCCTCCTCCAAACAATTGCAAATGATCCTCAATAATGACACATTTGGCTTATAAACCCCATGAAGTTAGGGCGCTCCATGTGCAACAACCTTCCACACGTGTGAGGAGTTAACCAACCTTTGCAACAATCCTTGAATCATGTGTATGAGTAACAACCTTAACCAAACAAAATAACGTACTGGTCTTGCGCCCTTGAAGAATGTGCAAGGGTTGTTACAATTTTCTCAATAAATAATAAAATAACCCATTGAAGAAGAGTGCACCCTATATAGGAGTGCCAAAGAGGTTAGATCCATCAATCTTGTTCAAACCATGAGTCAAAACCATATGTTGTTTTATCAACACCATGAGCACAAGAAGAGTTCGCCCTAGAGACATGTGCCAACCTCTAAAGTAAGAGGATGTTTGAATGCCTCAAAATATGTGTTGGAAGTGAGTGTGCTCCAATAGAAACCATAGTGTACCTCCAAATAACTCCCTTTCAAGTGTGAAAACCATCAAATGAGCTAGGGCGCTCCAATAGAAGCCCCCCATGTGGTCAAAATAAAGTCAAACCAACCTCATATCATCTTCAATATGTGTGCAATAGGGGAGCGCTCAACCAAGAGGTGATAAATATGACACAGGGAGATGGTACATGTGTGAAATGCAACCACATCTCCATATCTCCTAGGGCGTTCTAGCTAGGAGACTTCAAATCCTTATAAGTGTACCAATAATCTTGTTGGAACCATGTAAAAGGAGTCAAGGCCCCACTTCATGTGTGCAAACCATAGGCAACATGACGTCAAGGACTTGGTCACTCCACCTCCATCATCATAATTGAACCTTAGAAAACCATGCCACACATTCTTTTAATCTTGTAATAACACCATAGAACAATTATTAACACTTGAAACTTAGGGAGACACTAAGTTGATGGGTTCCCACTCCATGAGATGCACCAAGTGTTAAATAAATGCATTAACGCTAAGCCAAAATCCTCCAATATATACCAACATTGTCAAAGAAGAGGAGAGCACGCCCATCAACATATAATCCATTAGGAACATGCTATCTCATCCAGCAAAATACCATTAGGAGACCTCATCCAACAACTAGTAGCAACAACCACGTCATCAAATCAATCAAAAGAGAGCCCCATCTCTACGCCAAAGCTCACATGTATCCCAGTCCATCAAATGAATTACCCTACAAGCTCGATCTTTATAAGAAAAATAAAGTGTAAACCTCATATAATATGAGGGGTAACGACTGACTCCAACTTGGGAACATAGACTCTTTGACGAAGAGTACATGAGAACTCCAAAATATCTAGTTTTCCCTGTGAAGAAGACCTCAAGAAAGCAAGAGAACCATGTGGCGAGGTGGATACATATCTACATCCCTAAACACCATATACGATATCCATATAATCCATTACATCAAAATAGCTCAAAAAATTGGCTTTACAAAAAAATGCATAAGCCAACAATGCCAAAGGGAACGTGAAATTAAATCTAATGCTCATGATGTTGAGCTTATTTTTCCTATTCTAATGATCTCAAGAGCTTATTCATCCTACCCTACTTTACTATAGTAAGAAAAATTATGCTAAGTGAAATCATATAACCGATGCAACCACTTGATAAGCTCATCAAAACCATGAAGCTTTCCCTTGTGTTTGGTCGCAAACCAAAACAAGGACACATCCATCACCAAGCACACATATGCTGGGATCTCCATTACTCCTCGACCAAAAGTGGAGAATGATGAGTTAGTGCCCATAGCTCTAAATGGCTTCTCTTCAGCTTGGGATCCATTTGGTTGTGTTGTCTATGCTCATGAGAAGCTTCCCAATTTTGAAAAGCTTTGGGATGATTTCATCTAGGAAGAAACTACATTAGAGTCAGTTTCAGCCATAGTCGAGGAGACTTAGAACATAGCTGTTATCAGGAAGATGAAGAAGAGTGGAAAGAAAGGTGGAATTTGGAAGGGCCACAAGAACAAGAAGGAAGAGTCTAGTTTGGGGAACTGTGGTAAAAAATACCTCAATCAGGTGAATTGTTTCAAGTGCTATAGGATTGGCCACTATGCATTTCAGTGTCCTTAGCAGAAGAAAGCCAAGCAACAACAACAAAAGCAGTTTGTAGGGAATGCAAAGGGCTTTGCCAAAGTGGATGAGTGAGCATCCAGGCTTAAGACAACTTTTTGCAATGGAGATTCACAACATATGACTTCCAACAGGAAGATTTTCTCTAGACTTCAAGAACAAGAGGCTTGCTTGCAGGTGGAGTTGGGTGATGGTGCCACATACTTAGTGGTGGGGATTGGTTCTATCTCATTTTGCATGCCGTCAAGTGATGCCCTTGAATTGTATATTGTTCTTTATGCTCTTAGTTTAACAAAGAATGTTCTTTTAGTGTCAACCATGATAGATTTGAAGTACCTAGTTGAGTTTGTTGATAAGAAGGTGATCATCGAGAGTGGAGAATATGGCAAAGTATTGGCCAGAGGGATCATAGAAGGTGGCTTGTATAGACTACTTGCAGATCCAGCGAGGCATGGTGCATTGTTGCATGACAATGCTAAATTGTGCAAGTTATGGAAGAAGAGATTGGGACGCACTACAGAATGCTTCCACCCTTGAAGGACTTGGTGCAGGGATTGCTGGACTTCAAGATCGAGGAGCTAGAAGTTTGCAAGGGCTGTGCACTTGACAAACATGTTAAGACTGCTCTCCAAGCAATGAGCACAAGTTGAGGAGATTCTTGTTCTGATTCATTTGGAACTAAGTGGACCGATGCCATAAGTCTCTTTGACAAGTAACATCTATTATGTTTCTTCCATTGATGATTCCTTTAGGAAAACTTGGATTTACTTCATGAAGACCAAATATTATGTCTTTAGCAAGTTCCAAGAATAAATCTCTTGTAGAGAATCAGATGTGTAGGAAGATTAAAGTGCTAAGGTCTGATAATGGAGGAGAGTATACTAATATTATTATGTTTCTTCCATTGATGATTCCTTTAGGAAAACTTGGATTTACTTCATGAAGACCAAATATTATGTCTTTAGCAAGTTCCAAGAATAAATCTCTTGTAGAGAATCAGATGGGTAGGAAGATTAAAGTGCT
This sequence comes from Larix kaempferi, assembly GCA_027924585.1. Lineage (NCBI taxonomy): Eukaryota > Viridiplantae > Streptophyta > Pinopsida > Pinales > Pinaceae > Larix > Larix kaempferi. Next base: position 8,904,616 of record BSBM01000147.1, on the reverse strand, counting down.
AAGGTCTGATAATGGAGGAGAGTATACTAATATACCCCTTAGTATATGCCTTTCGTGGGGATGTAGGAATCAAGATGGAGTTGGCTCTACCTTACAACTTACAACAGAATGGCTTTGCAAAGAGGAAGAACAGGTCCATCGTAGATACAACGAAGGCAATGATCTGTGATCTAGATTTGCCCGTGTCTTTGGCAGAGGCATGTATTTGTGTTGTTTACATTCTAAAGAGGTATTCTCACAGTGTGTTGAAGGACGAGACTCTAGAAAAAGCCTTCACCTGATAGAAACCTATTGTTTCTCATTTTCAGGTGTTTGGGAGTCTGTGTGCTAGAAGAGAAGAGGACGAAGCTTGAATCCTCCATTTTGAAGGATGTGTGTCTAGGGTACAGTGAGAGCTGCAAGGATTATGGGGTTTATATTCCAGCTCAGAGAAAGAGAATAGTAAGTTGAGATGTGAAATTCTGGAAACAAAAGAAGGGGTGTGCTCTGTTTTTCAACATCCCCCTTTCTTGTAGATATCTGGATATGTAATGTCTTTGTATAGCCAAGGTGGAATGTTTAAAGGATAGAGAAATGAGCAAAGAACAGTTTGGAGTAGAGATTTTCTTGATGTATTGCCAGACAAGCATGGTGGACAGGGGTTATTACCCTCTGTATTTCTTTTTGACTGAACCAACAGGGTTAGTTTCCTTATAGCAATGCTGAACAACACTTGTCAGATGTAATTTTGCTCTATTTGAATAAAATTATGATTTTTTCCTTGGAAAAAAAGGCCAAGATGCGAAGTTTGATGAGGATGCATGGTCCTGTAAATCTCAAGAGCTTCTTCTAGAGGTTTTGGGGGAAGATCAACTTGCTGCACCAAAGGCTGATCTGTGGAAAGAAGACAAATCATAATCAGGTCAGGTAGGTTGTAGTGAGGGAATAGCATTTACCTTCAAATTCAGCTAGAAAACTAAGCTGGCTTACCCAGACATTGTAGGAGGCACAGGAGCAAGTAGGAGCATCAAAGAGTATGATATCTTGGTTTAGTAGGAAGTAGGCGGAAATGGCATTGAGTTCAGTAGAGGCAAAGTACATGGCATCTTCTTCGATTAGTTGTGAGCCCATGTGCCTCCACAAGTTGATAGCAGAAGTGACCAATTAGATGTTGAAGGCTGGAGCCTATTGTTGTGTACTTTGACAATTAGGGTTGCATCAATATCTTTGAGAATCCAATGTTTCATGATTGCTCCAAACATATAGATATTAGGTAGCATTTCCTCAAAAAGACATAGTACAACATGGGGCACTTGTCTTGGAATATGTTCCTTTAGAGTTTCAGGTTGCAGACATATCGAAGAAGCCCCTAGTAAAGGGGAAGTTTGAGATGTCGAGGGACATACTTGGGTTGGTCAAGAACACTTTCCTTGCAAAGAGGGTGTGTTACATTTTACCTAGATCACCTATTGCAGCCTGTTGCCTCACATGCATGCGCCATCTTTAGACAATTTCTTATTTTGGTTTTAAGTTTTATAGAATAACATAAGGGAAATACATTGAATCCAGTCACATGGAAAGTAAAAACCCTAACCCTTGACCTCATGCATGGACAAGTATGCATTGAATAGAACACCTTGAAGAGAATGCCACTGGAGTGAACTACATGCTAACTCATTTGTGAACTCTCTTAGGGATTTGCACCATACAAGAATAGCCAACTCACTTTGAATAGGAGTTGCATCCTCTCTACTGAAAATAGAAAATGTCCAAGTATGGAAACAATTAAAATAGGAGGCTATCTAAAGATAGTGCATGCATGCTCACTCCACTCTAGATAACCCCAACGACCTCCCTCAAACTCTCTAATGCTATCATAGATCTTGAGGTGAGCTGCTTTGTTGGTTGCCTTACTACTGAGAAGAATTTTGGAGCAATGCACTGCTATAGGTAATCTATGTAAAATTTAACAAACCCTAAATCTGCATAAAGAGAAGATAAACAAATGCTAGGGCAAAAGATAAACCAACATTAGTGTGCAATAGAGAGAGACCAACAAGTCTGCCATAGAGAGAAATCACCCAAGAACAATAGAGCACAACTCTAGATATGGTGCTCATAGGCTAAAGTCGAATCACTTGTATAATGAATGACATTACAAAATGTAAAACCGAGCAGATTGAGATAAATAAAACAAATATAAAACAAATGCATAAATATATACTGTTGGTTTATCTTGGAAACCCTTGGTGGACATGTAGCATGCAAGAGCCAATGGAATTTTGGTGAATCTTGCAAAAAACCCTGGCGTTAGCATTGACATAGAAAAATGTTGATCACATGGCATGTGGAGAAACTCTAACTTGAGTTTAGCTTTTTGAGAGATAATATAAGATAGATAAGTTAATATTAGTAATGTCCAACAAATGACCACAAACAACATTGTTGATACAGAGTGGGAGCGCAAGAGCCGCTACTTATAAAAGCAAGAAAAAAACAGAACTAATCTCTAAGAATGAACATCTAGGTTATAATAATAACGCTGAAAGAGGAAGCCACCCTAAGAGGGAGTGCTGAAAACATATACAATTGTGTGTGTATTGCTGTGATCTAGATTCCAAACCCTTTGGAGAAATGTACGTGCTAGGGTAAAAGGAAGAGAAGGTCATGCATTGCTGGAGTTAACACCTAGGACTGAGGAGAGAGACCAAAAAGGTATGCCCCTTTTTCGATCAACAATCTCAGTATGTGCATCTTTCCTACATTTGAGGTCATAGAGAAGAAACTTTGGATAGAATATTGGCTAGATGAGTTGGACGAACTCTGCTATGAAATGTGTTGCTACTTAGAAGAGTCAACCTTTTGTTGGGGTCTGGAGGAGCTCAACTATTTGCTATAGTGGCATAGGCTCTTAGATGAAATCTCCACAAAGCTCTCAGAGAGGTAGGGTGACTCATTGGTAGAGGGGGCATGATCCCCAACACCTCCGAATTTGGAAGTAGAGGCAATATTACTCTTTCCTACTAGTTGGTGCCCCTGTTAGACAGGAGCATCGAGAAGAAATATCATCGTGAGGGTGCTGTTATCACACAAACACTAGCTGCTACTAGAGATATCCCGTCCGGGATGGTAGAGGGCAAGCAACTAGGTAGGTGACACCTACAAACACCAAGTCCATCGTTCGAAGAACGGTCGTCACAGCAGACGAGGTGCTTGTCGCTTTAGACAAGGCACATAGCCAAGTCAAGGGGGAGACCCTACTCAGCCAATGATGGTTGAGAACCAAAAATGACACCCAAATCCCAAAAGATGAAGACAATGCAAACAAGAGATGAGTGTAGTATAGAAACCAAAGCTAACTCCCAGCCAAAGATTGGACACTCAGATGTGATAAGCGATGAGATGAGATAACAATTATATGGCTGGAAATCAACTAAGGAAACAAAATAAGCTAGTAGTACTGTATGATGAACTTCTGCCTATGAAATCGATTCTGCCAATTGACTAGTAAAACTAGCGCAGAAGAGAAATTGTGATTCGTGGTACTTCTGGCAAGTGATAACTTGATTTCAGATTGTAATATAGCGATTAGAACAGGAATCAAGCATACCCAAAACCCCTAAACAGACACATAAATGTGAATGAGCAATCTGCCCAAGGAGGGCGCAATCAGAAAATTACTAGTGCCTATGGGTATGGGCAAATGGAGTTGGAAAGGTCTGAAATTTTGGGAGTGGACTCGTAGAATTATTTTGGAAGCGGGTTTGAAATAAAATTTGAGTTTTAACGGTGAAATTTTTGTATTTTTAATTTTAGGGTTTATTTCAGTAAGTTCCAGCTTAACATTCACAATGAAAATGAGCTAAGAGAAATGAGCATAGAAACTTACCTAAAATGGCGGCGAAATAATGTGTGTTGTATGAAGACTAACCCCGAAAGATCAAATACTAAGCAACCAACGATTTTCCTTGAGCGCTTGGAGCAAACTGGAGACCAAGTGCGCCCTAACAACCTGCCACAAAGAGATAAAATCAGAATCTGTAGCAAATCACGAGTTAACACAACAAATAATTGACAAATGATGAAGGAAAATGAAATACAAATGTAAATAACACTTCCCTTGTTAATTCTCCGGAGATTGGAGCAAGTGTGGAGCTGCACACCCCAAGAATTGCGCCTCTCTTCAAATGGCCAACAAACCTGCAAATCGAACCAGCTCTAGATGGATAGAAAAATCACTAATCAACTCAACAATGCAATGGATGCTAGCTGACAATCAATACATCACACAATAAACACCATCACTCAAGTAAAACCAGGAGAAATGTGTCTCTATAACTCAGTCTCAAGTATACAAATGCCAAGAGGAAGATACAAATGAGGGAGCTTGCTCTCTTATAGAGATAGCTCCAAATCCATGCCCTATTCCCACCAAAACGAATGGCTGGGATTTAATCCCCATATGGCCAAATGAATGGCTGAGATGAAGTGGAGGAGGGGGGTCGAATTGCCCTCATGCGCCCAAGGGAGAAGAGAGGCCATTTGTGGGGCCCTTACAACATGCAATAGGGTGTCCAAGGGGTGGCTTTAGGCTGTTTTAGCCCCTTGGACCCCTTGCCTATAGTCTCAACATACAATTTTTACAAAAATTGAAATTTTACATAGTGAAAAATGCCCAAGTATGGACCAATTCGTCCCCCAAGTAGAGCTGGGCAAAAATGAGGGCCCCACACCAAATAAAATGTGTCCATACTATGTCAAAATGATATTAGGGGACCCCCTTATCTTTACCAACCATTGCACTTACTGTTTCCAAAGTTAACTTAGCCAAATTTGATTTTCCTTCATTAATTAATTGCTTGTTTTATTTTTGAAGATGTAATTTTCACTTTTGACCCACTTATATTGCCCAGATTGATGAACCGTCTGCTACACTTTGATTGTAGACCCCAAATATACTAGAAATGGTCACTGGAACGACCACGATCCATCAATTGAGCACTGTTTGCCCCAAAGAAAAGATTTTTAATTAAAACAGGTCCCTGATGATCAGTAATAATTAAAAATCTCACTAATGCTTCAACATTTTCTCGATCTGACACTTGGAGGTGTATATGGGACCCCAACACATGATAAATGACCAAAATCGAAGTTTTGGTCGCAACTTTTTTCGGGACCCATTTTTGGCCTGGTCAAACTAGTTTGACCAAGTCAACTTTGGTCAAACTGTCAATGGATGAAACCTATATGCAACATGGAATGCCAAGGCTTCCTTATTTATGTTAGTACATTACTAAAAACATATAATGACGACATGGTGATCATAATAAATAATATCTCAATAAAAACAGGCCTCAGGTGAGGTGGGCCCACCACCTCCAACAAAGACTTAAAAACTGCTATGCACACTTATAGACTTGGTCACTTAGCTAACTTTGGGTGAGGTGGATAAACAAGTTTAAAAGATAGGGGAAAGACAAAGACCATGACCATGTGACCCTTTGGATAAACCGGGAAAGCGGGACCCACTGACATAAGCATACCATGATAACACAAGGGAAGGGCGGTGCCTCACAAATGGGTATAGTGCAGGGAAACCACCACTAATCATTTAACACACACCTTGCAACTCACATCCGTGCCTTCAACAGACTCCCTGAGGATCTTTTCTAGAGCCGCCATGACTGGGTGTTCGACAAACCGTAACTTGAAACTCTAGGGGACAATTCGCATAAATGTCCTGTTATCACATATATAGTAGTCGGGCTACCATACATTATTTTTCATTATTCTAGAGCACATTTCAGCCAGTTCCTTTACTTTGAGATGATGAGATGAGCAGCTATCTATGGATCACTATCAGATTTTGGACAGCATATGTATTCCCTATGCCATGACTGAGTCTCAGGACACTCAGAGAGATAACCGATGTAGCCATTATACCATTGGTACAGAGCAGTCAGTAGTGCCCAGAGTTACAGCAGCAGTTTCGGAGGACAGATGATGGTACAGGTTGATGAGCATTCAGGTATATGACTCAGCAGGTATATCATGGTGTTATGGTTAGATTGCTTTTATACTTGTTCTTATAGCATGTCTTAGCACTCAGTGTCATGATCTGGCGATCATATAGATATTTGGACCTGGTTGATCTATTATATATATTATATTGTCCCTACTCAGACTTAGAAGTTCACTATTCATACTCATTGGTATGTACCCTCCTTAGGGAGAATAGAGGTGATCATTCCACCATATCTTGGCTTGCTAGTGTTGGCTCCATTATTCATTGTCTTCATCCATCCATGGCCTACCTTCTAGTTTATCACCCTGACTTACTACTTGACTAGTGACATGGAGGATCTTTTCCCCACTGTAGCCTCTGTATTGGATGAGCTTCCCTGTTTATTGTGTCTCGGCTCTGAGTTGGTGACAAAACTTGCCTATGGCGAGTTGGAGTTCCTTGTGAATTCCCCCTAGTCACTAAAGTTGTGTTGGCTAAACCTGATACTTTTAGTGCTGCCATGAATACAAAATCTGGAAAAATGAAATGCTATATCTTGTATGAAAAGCCCATTCATGCAATGTGTTTCTAAACACACATGAATGAAAGGCATGCCAAATGAAAATGGCTATGAAAATAAAATGTTATATCTTGTGGAAAATAAATACCTAGGTAAACAAGCTGTCCATGACACACCTAGAAGTGCTCAGGTAAACAAGTGCCTTAAAAACACACCTGCAGCAGAAAGCCTAAAATAAATGTAAATCTATGCAATGTGTTTATAAACACACATAGATCAAGGCTATGGAAACTTCAGGCCCAAAAAGCAATGGAACTTAAAAGCTATATCTAAACAATTGCTGGCCTTATTTGTATTATGGATTGTGCGCATCTGTGAAGGAGAATAAACCCTCTTTAAACAACTCATCCATTTGTGAGACACCGCCATTCCCTGTGTTATTGCTCATTCAGTATATACTATGGTGTATTCCCTTTCCCTTGCCAAAGTGTCACAAAGTCAAGACAGTTAAGTCATCCCTTAGCCTAGCCAGTTAATTCAATCCTTCACCCTTCACTAGCAAATTGATCACAACTATGAAGTGAGTATGATCCTGAAAGTCTAGTCTGAGTAATAATAATAATTAACGACACTATATATTTGGATTTAGATCGCCAGTCATGATTACTCTGTGTTATAATTGTTATTTGAATAAGTTGTAGAGCATATATTAACCTTGACACTTTGCAGCAGCTATTGATGATGATCTGAGTTATATTTGGTCTTGGTTAGACCTAGTTTGACCATGGAGGACCATGGGACATGAGATGTTGGACCTTATGATGATATGGATAGATGATATATGGTCTATGTATACATACATGATGACTCTATGCAGCAGCTACAGGGTTATGATGATGATTCTGGGGTTACAGCAGTATTTGTATATGTACAGCGCATTATTATTGGCCTTGTTCCGGTATATTGGATATTTATTTTGATCATGCAGAGACTCATATGGTGTATGAGTACACATCTTGGATAGATTTGGACCTTCTGAGTCCAATGGGACAGTTTGTTTTCAGTTCCGGGCACTTACAGTGATGATTGAGCCTCAATAGGCTGTCCCAGTGCAGTTTTGGTCTGTTGGAGGCCCTGTCGGAGCAGAGATGACTTTATCCGGTTGACCTAGGGCGCTGATGATGGAGGGGGTGGTCCAGCCACTTGTTTTTACCATATTACCCCCCTTCCGGACACATTGGTGCCCTCACCTTGACAGCGCCAGCACTCCAGGAGGCTGTTTGGGGTAGTTTCACGCTTCCCGAGGCATTTCAGGATTGGTAGAAATGGCTATTGAGGAAATCGATTTGGGCTACTAAGGCAAAGTTTTGGCATGGGATGATCAGTGATGATAGATCGGGACCTTCCACACCTTCTCAAGCAGTTTCAGCTTCATCGGGGCCCGCATCCATCACTTATGGCACTTTCTGTGGATTTTTTTGAGGTCTTTTAAGGACCACGACTTCACTATGGAGGCACGATTTGGTACATTCATGATTATTTTTTGGTTATTGTGCTATGGGGATTGACCAAGGAGGGATAAAATTACCCCTTGGACCCACCATAAGCCCTTTATGGTATTTTGTCATCATGATTTGGTGGGATTCCCCCCTTATAGGGTGATTTTGTTCACTTACATTATATTTTATTAGTGATCCATGTATTTTATTGTTGAGCTCATCTCAACCATTGATTAGATCATGAGATCTTTTAATCTTAGCCGCTCATGTAAAAAGTGGTTAGGATTGTACTCTCTCCCCATCTTATTTAAGGAGGGAGCCTCTCATTGTAAAAGGGATCTAGAGATTTTTGGCTCTTGGCTCTTGGAATAAAATTTCTATCTTTTGGAGTACATACTTGGATTGGAGTGGATGTTGGTTGTTTCGATTGTAAATGCTTTTGTCCATTGCACTGGAGGATCTATTGTAGCTATCTTGCATATTTGCCATATTTTATTTGCAGGTTAAGAGGGCGATTTTGACAAGTGCGAATTGGTGGGGAGGCTTGCCCTTCAAGCTTGGAAGAAGTCGTTTTGGGTTTGACAGGGAGTAGTTTTGTCTTTGTGTCAACTATTCTATGTTTCTCTCTCTCTTGCTTGTATCTACCTTCAATTTGTTAAACTAATTGATGCTTTGCTCCTTGGTTTTGACAGGTTAGAAGGAATCACATGTGGCTTGGAAAAATCGATTTGGCAAGAGGGCTTCAACAATTCTCCATTTGATCTTTGGCAAAGTAATCCTCGTCTCAACTAGCATTCATCTCTTCATCCAGGTATGTTCCAAGAGGTATGATCTTCTCTTCCTTGAATCTTCCATAATTTCTAGATCATAAAAACCCTAATCAAATTAAACCCTTGTTTTTGGTATTTCCTAGATCTACTTAGATCTAGCCTTGCATTTGAAGAAAAATTGAAAACCCACCTCTATAGCATCCACCCCTAGTTGGATCTATAGTTTGGTGGTGATTGGCTAAAATTTGACACACTTTTCAATGCAAAAAGCCCTCTTGAACCAAATCGCACTTCCCTAAGAGAGGCTTGTTGGGTTAGATCTAGCACATGGGTAGGTAAGATCCCGCTTGATTTGAAATCTAGACACTTGATAACCTACCCCCACATCCTTACTTTGGTGAAAACTACCTTGTGGACATCTCTCCATGTTTTAAGGGGTTAAAACCCCCTTTTGATCTTCTTGGCACCTTAAAACTTAGATCTACTAAGATCTAGCCCTTGGATTGACTTGATCTTTTGAACATACATAGATTGGGGTACTAGTATCCCGGATCTACATTTTGGTGGCCATTGGACTTGATTTGGTCCACCAAAACCCACTTTTGGGCCTTCCTTGAGCAAATCCCACCCCCTTGAAGATTTGAGTTGGTCCACTTCTAGGAAGTGGGTGTTTGAGTTTTTCGTGGATTTGGAATGCCCATGCCTTGAAACCTAGGTCTATACTGTCCTTTCGTCAAGATCCGCCTCGGGGATTGCATTCCTTGTTTTAAGGGATTGTGGTCCACTTAGGGTAATCATTTAAAAACCTAGATCTAGTAAGATCCAACCATTAGATCTCATTCAACCCACTTGACTTGGCTTCTAGGTGTCCTGATCTACACTTTGACATCCTTCTTGACCCCATTAGCCCACTTAACAAGGCACTAGTCCATCACCAAGCAAGTCGCACTCCTTGGGATTCGTGTCAAACCCTAGATCTAGTACATGGGTACTCCTAGAACCCATTCAAACTTATAGATCTAGCTTATATCTAACCTATAGTACCAACCTCACACCTAACTCCACCTTGTGGGTCCACCTAGAACCATTTCACACTTCCCAAGGAAACAAGACCCACTTGTGCAAACACATGGTACTATACCTAGTCATCATACCCCATTATGTGGCCTAAACCATACATAGGTTGAAACATTAACAATCTATTATACTTCCCTCAACCATACCTTAACCCTTAGGTCCACTTAGCCTTGCATTGGTTTCCGTAACTCATTACTTATCTGCCCTTAGAAACCTTTGTTCGGGTCCGATCAACAGTGATTGGGGTATAGGGTCTCCCCCTTGGTCTAATTACACCTTGACCTAAAGCGAAGAGTGCTTCGGTTGACGTGACTCCCACATTGCATTGGGAACCGTGGCATCTCTTGGGTCACCTCTTTAGTTGCCTGTCTCCTCTACCGTCCCGGATGGGATACCTCTAGGGGCAACTACAAGTTGTGTGATAACATGTCCCTTACTCCATCTCTCCTCCTTGCCCCGTAGGACTAGGTGAGGAAATAACCAATACAATGCTCTGATATATCTGGTTGGTCTATGTCCGTGTGTGTTAAGAAACACATTCTTGGACTTTACATTTCACTTTCATACTTAGCCTTTTTGGCTTGATTTTACATTCAGATAGCCTTTTTGGCTTCATTTACATTTCATTTCATTTCATTACATTTCATAGCCCTTTCGGCTTCATACATATCTCAAAAGATATAACAATGGCGCTCATACTGCAAAGTAAAGGGGGAAAGTGTGCGTGCTTCGATGATTAATGGTGAACACCCGGTGAGTCTACACAATCCTATACTGCATTACAACATTGGGGGCAACTGACAGGAGTAAATCCCAGGTTTGAGAATGCATCTCACACACTAAAGAGCCAAGGAACAATAAACAGGGAGTCATGGCATACTCAGGGGTCAATGGGGAAGGGGATCCTCAAGGTCACATATCAAGGTCCAAGTCGGGAAAGAACCAAAACTGGATGAGTCAGATGGGTGGAAGGAAGTGATAGGTGGATCCAAGGTTAGCTTCCTAGAAGGACGAATGACCAAGTCTATACCAATAGTGGGGACATGAACCAGTGTGCATATACAAGAGTCTACTGAAAGAGGTGGACTGACCTCACCAAGGGCCATCGACATCACAATAAAGCATGAGATCACCACATCAGACATCATACATCTAGTCCATGTACTATCATAAATAAACAAGTCTGAAAGCAAACATCATGAGCAATATCCATAAAATGCTATACCTGCCATACCATATACCAGTTGCTGAAGCTGAATCTCTGCTGAATCCAGGCAATAAGTGGCAAACCAGCTGTACTCTGTAATGCTCTCATCACAATATGGCTAAGTAACTCTCTCAAAGGGATCATGCAACGCTAGGCAAGGAAGGGGGACCCTGTAATCACTGCTCTGTAGTAGCTCTTGACCATCAAAGTACAATCTGTCTCCTCTAATAATCTCTGCTCCGGGCAATCTCAATATAATAGCTGCCCCTGTAAGGCCATCTGACCTCTGATCTGGAAAAAAAAATGTAGTATGGTCCCCGACCACACAATTTGCAACATGGTAGCTCCAGCTAACATGGATGTGATAACATTTGGCTCCAGCTGGGACAAGTGCTCTAAGGGAGAGAGTGCTTGAGAACCTTAGAATCTCTGGTCCGTAGCACCCCTCTCATCATCATCAAAGTGCATGCACGTACATGCCATCTGCATCATCATCAACTGTGTGTACCTATTCCTGTAAAATGCAGACGCTATACCAACTTCTGTAGACTGCTCGTCAGGACATGCAATATATATATATAATCCAATAGAAATATAAACAAAATGACAAATGCTGAAATGGAAAAATGTCAAAATTGAAATGTACTCTACAGCATTTGAAGTTTTATTACGCCGACACATAAGGTGAAAAAGGTGAAAAGCAAAGAAAGGAAAGCTAGGGTACAAACACAAACCAGAAAAGGAAAAGGGCGTCAAAGGTAAGAAAAATAAAACAAGAAGGGGCAACCCGTCGCCAAACAAAGGTGGGATAATCAAAGGCAAAGGACAACCAGGTGCTGCTCTTGAGAGCTTATTAGCCGCAAAAAGGGGGAAGACAAAGCTCGAGGTCAGGGAAAATCTCCCTGGGTGGACTCAGGAACGTATCCATGTAGCTGGTGACCACTCACCGGAATAGAGAAATAATGTCAATCCTCGGTGGACAAGTAGTACACGTCTGTCTCACGGATCTCCACTCTAAAAGGACTAACTAGAAGAACGCTATGGTTGCCCATCATATGATGAAAGACATGACCTTGTATGACAACCTGATCACTTGTAGCGAAGCTTCTTCTATTCACCGAGGGGGGGTCCACCCCTATGTCCTGGAACACTGACACATCGACGTTCCCCCTATCGTCAGGATGGTGGTCCCTACGGTTGATATGTGAGACAAACCTATGGGAAGCTCCATCTAGAGGGATCGCAACCTCTCCGATCAAAACCTCTCGGGTCACCTCCCTAATTGGGGCAGGGCTGGCACGGGGACCAAAGGATCTAGGATGAACGACGTCTATCTGAGTCTCGCCAATGGTCCAAAAATCCGGAGGTTGGGTAGACAGGCTCCTGATGGATGGGCGGGTGGAGGGTGAAGGGGAAGCATGAGTGTTCCATCCTTCTCCTGACGGAATGGGAATCTCAGGCGGTAGGAGGAAACTCGGGAAAGTAGGTGGATGAGGGGAGGGAGGCGGAGTATCGATCGGCACGGGCTCAAACTCACCAGTGATATCCATCAGAAGGGAGAACTCCTGAAAGATAGTCTGGTCTGACAACTCGCTCTCCAACTCAAGGGGATCCTGGGAAGGTGGCTCTTCCCACCAGTAGCGTGGGGGGTATGCCTCTAGCCTGCCTCGCAAGGTTGTTATCCATAACGGCCAACATCTCGGTGAGCGTTCTGAAGCTTCTCTATTCAGGGTGGAGGATCCCTCTCACTTCCCAATCCTCGAGTGGGTGGGAGATGTCATCAATGGGGTCCTCTATCTGGTGGTCTCCCTTCCTGTGCATGGGTAGCTCAGGTGTGACTGCTCCAGACTCAACCGGCGGCGAATGTCTCACCTCCTCATCCATGGTGGTGGAATGGTCATCTAAGGATAACTGAGCCAACCGATCCCGGGGGTATGAAAGGTGAAGGTAACCCCTAGAGGCCTCCTCACGTATCTCAGTAAACTCATGTCCCTCAGGAGGCGGGCTCAGATCGCTCATGAGGTCTTCATGGATAAGTTAGCGGATACATTCTTCCTTGGAATCATCCTCGGATGAGTGCATCCCAGGGCTAGAGAGCCACCGCTCAAACTGGTGCCCAACTCTGGCGTGGTGATCAATGTCCTCTCTATCGTCACCGAAAGCCATAAACATCCCCTCAGGGCTCGGTTCGCACTCTCCGTAGGTCCTCCGTAGGCCTTCCTCCATGCTCTCAATATGTCCCTCGTAAAAGGGTTCCCGGTAAACCCCATTAGGGTCAGGAATGGAGGTGTAAGATAGATCCATCTGTAGATGTCCTCCTAACCCGATCACCCATTTTCTGGATAAGAGCATGCCGTAAACAGGTGGAAGGTCGATAACCACCACATCCATGAGTGTGGAGATGTCCAAACATGAGAAAAGATCAGCCTCTAAGTTCTTGATCAAGCCGTAGGCTGGAACTTGTCTGGAATGTATCCCACACACATATCCGTAGGGGCGTGTCACTTCCAGGCCCAAGGCCTTCATGATACATAATGGCATGACATTCATGGAAGCCCCCGAGTCAAGAATGCAGTTATGTAACAGCATGTCCTGGATACGAAGATTGAGATAGAAGGGTTGGTGTCGCCCATTCTTCCTCTCGTATATGGCAGTGTGAATAGTGATCGAAGGATCCTCCGCATCCCTCTCATCCTTGTGGTCAATCTTAGTGCTACTAGGGGCGCTCGTGGAGGCAGTGCGTAACTCCCTCTCTACAGGAATGCTATCAAGGAACTCAGTAATCTGGTCCCGGACTTAAGGGAGCTTCGCAAGCTCGACAATGGGGACACTCTGCATGATTCTCGCCAACTCTTTTTCCAATTCGATACCACACCCAAAGACCTCATCAAGTGAGTGGAGGCTAGTGTCAAGGTCGGGTTGAGTGACTTCGTGCCTCTCCATGAGGGGAGTAGGTCTTGGTTCATCCTTGTGTCTTCTGTAAATTCTAATTCTTTCCAGATCATTGCTCACAGGGTAAACAGGAAGGGCCCACATCCTCTAAAGTGTCTTCTTCTTCCTCCTTGTCCTCAATGAGGCTCCTACCGAAGTCCAAGTCGAAAGGTATATCATTGATGAAGTTAATGTTCTCCATGCGTTCCTCAGGTTCAATGAAATGACATTCAGACTCGGGATGCTCGTCCTCACATTTTTCACACCAATGGATGGCTCTCGTGTCAGGGGCATCAGGGGCAACAAGTGGCCTTTTGTTTTCTTTAGTGTTTGGCCTCCTGTTGGGGTTCCAATACGGCTTGGGGCCATATGGAGCCTTGTATCGGTCCTGTTACCAACTTTTTGTACCATAGTTGGATTATCTGAAGAGCCGCCATTTGACAAACATGATGAATGTTTGTACTCCAGTGTATCAGATGATCCATCATTTGTACCTAACCAATTTTGGCTAGTCAGTTTTGTTTTTCAGTCAACATGACCATGGCCCCACGGGGTTTGTAATAAAGTGTGCTAGTAGGATTTTGAGTGGCTCGGTTCCCCATGACTGGATTAAGCAACTAAGGTATTCTAGGGAGTTTTTTCCCTTGTCAATTATACTTTGCCTATAGCTGAGCTATAATCGATGAGGTTTTCTCCCGCTTCCTCCAAAGCTGGAATGCCCGATTTTGAAAATTTTAGCCATGGGGGGTTATTAGAGTCCAACTGATGTATATAAGCCTACTAGACACTATTAGAATAGGTTTTGGTCATGTTCTAGGTCCCTAGAACCCTCATAAAAAATTTCAAATTTTTTTTACCGGGTCCTCCGGTTTTTGGTTTTTAATTTTTTTTAAATTTTAATAAATTTTTCCATAGTTTAAATGGAAAAATTTCAATTTGTAATATGTCAGTCATCCAGAATCCGAATTCAGTGATTGAAGGCTTCAACCTTAAGCCAAAAATCATTCATGATCCCCAGACCAGTCTATCCTAAGTTTCGGATGTCAATTCAGCCTCATAATTAATAATTTCTCAAAAAAGCCATTTACAGAGAAATTATTAATTAAAATATAAAAAATTGAATATTTGGAGATAATCCAAATCTCTCCAAAATAATCCTAATGGATTAAAATAAAAGGCTAATTGACATGGCACTGGGCATTAATGAGGATGCCAATCATCTCAGTCATCATCCAGTCAAGTATCTAGTCACTAGCAGTGATTAGCTCCAAGAGAATTCGCCCTCCATGCATGCAAAACTCGAATTGGTGATGTGGATTGGTTATTAAATGAGAATTGGTTGGTGATTGAGTTACATTTAATGGGGGTGGGGGCGCCTTGCCTAGGTGGAGGCCACCTCCCACTCCCAACTACCAAGATTGCAATCAATTCATAGTCAAACTCCAAGCACCTACCAAATCCTCACGCTATCTCAAGTGCTTGCTCACGTCATTCTCTATGGGAGCTTGAATTTACCACTTGGCACATGTTCATTAGATGGGAGATACTTCCAATGTGGAGATGAGGGGCGCCTTGCCTAGGTGGAGGCCACCTCCTCATCTCATTCAATGCAATTCGAGTTCATGTAGGAGTGTAACACTCCAAGCTTGTGTTAGATTAGGATATGATTGGATTTAGACTTGGGATTCGAGTTTGTGACTAGTGCCATTGGCTCCTCTTCATGCCAATTCAACTTAGGGTTTAGGTGTGTCTAGTTTGTTATAAAGAGAAGCCATTTGGGCTCTCTTCTCATGGAATTTTTGTGCATCATTACTCTGGCAATTTTGTAATAGCTCATAGCAATTGCTATCTTGAAATAAAATAACGACTTTGGAGGTCTACATGGAGTGCTCTACTTGTTCATGAGGATTGTCTACACATGATAAGGTGATATTTGTTGTATTTGGTCATTCTTTTGCTTAGAAGTATTTTTTAAGACCATAGAATGAACATTTGAAGGTACAAGTTGTTCATTTATGTTGTATTTCATGTGATTTAGAAGTGCAGACTGTAGTCGGCAATATTTATGAATCTTCTTATCCCATCTTATTTGACATACTAAGTTTGACCAAGTATTCTTGTGAGTTATATGTATTGTGCAGATCTATAGAAGTGAAGTGGAGCTTGAGCTCGGATGCATCTTTCTGCTCTTCACAAACATTTTTCTAACATGTTTTGCATTTCAGGGCTCTCCAAAAGTTAAATCAGTGATTCAAGCTTGACCTTGAGAAGTTGTTATAAAGTCCATCCATCAAAACACTGTTGGGTTCCAACCTATTGGTGTAAATTAGACCTTAAGTTTATGTCAATCCGAAGTTTGTAGACTTAGAGGCATATCCCAAATATAGAGACTCAAAGCTAGACTTAATTGGAAATTCAGTTTACTTGTGAAATAAATCTAGTGGATGCTAGAATGCTGTAACTTTGAAACACAAAACCTCCCTTACAGAAGTAACTTCATTTGATCTCTTAGTGTAATCAACAATTCATATATAGAATATTCTGAGATTAAAATGCTAAAACCTAAATCCTAAAAATGAATCACAGTGCCTAATACCTCACTGTTGATAAACAGACAACCATCGATTTCCTTTACAAGAAAACAATTCGCAATGTTTAACTCTTCTCAACAGTTAAATATCAAATAAATAAATGAAACTGGAATTGCTCCTACAGTGTTTAACCATTTAACTAAAAGAGCTCATAACCCTATACTGTAATGAAATCATGTGCATCCATGTAATCTAATTCGTTCTGCAATGTATGAATTAATAATAAAAAATGACTTCTACAGAATTCAACTAAAACATACCATGCACAATAATGCAGAAATATGTGTGCAGGCTTGGCAAAGGGGGCCCTCCAATGCTTTGCTTACACACGCAGGGAAAATCACAGAACTTTAATACAATCGCATTCACCATATAGAGATGGACATACACAGTAATTTATCGAATCCTGAGTCTTTATTTCAAAATCATACGTCTATCATCCAAGAAGTTTTTCTTCTGTCAAATCAAATACTTATACAATTAAAAAAAAACTAAAACGCTACAAATCTGGGAGATTCATAATGATATTCTCCTAATATCTCTCTCTACCCTCGAGATCCTCCATCAGCTCCATCAAAATAGACAAAATTGAAATTGTCCTGTTTTTATGCTAAGTGGCAGCACAGGTGGTTGTCTTTGATTGGCGTTGTCTCGACACCTGTGAGAGCCATATCATAAGTTTGTTAGAAATTTAACCATCCTTGGACATCGAGGATCTTCTCCCATCTCTCAGTTTGTGCCCCACTGGCCTGCAAGTATCCAACCTAGGAGAAATTACGGGAAGTTAGCAAATTTTGTAATTTTGAATCAAACCTTAATTTAAATGCCTTAAAAATCTCATAATTCAATTTATTAAAAAGCAACAACATTTATACCTTTGACCAAGGTTTTGTGGATGAATTTAGGGTTTTATGGATCAAGTATGAAGGTTTATGGAGAAAACTGGAAGGTATTTATATGGCAAAATAGGTGAAAAATGGTGCCCAACATCTCCCCCAAGAGGAAGCTGTTGCATGTCCTCATGCATAAAAAGTATTTCCAAAAATTTGACCCTGCTTATCATGCACAAAAATTTGTTGATGAACCTCTGCTTCTAATCCTCTGATGTACCTCCTGTCTGTGATGATGCATCTGTAGAAGCTCGAGATGCATAAAGGACTTTCAGTTTTTCATACTTGGTTTGGTAAGTCTTCTTTTGTTTATGCCACTTATATGCATGCTTGGAGATTTGTGCCCTCTGAACTTTAAGCTTCTTGTTCTTTTCTTTTAACTTGTCATTCCTCGGTTCTAATTCTCTCACTTCCAATTTCAACTTCTTAATCTTTTTACTGTTTTTGGAAGTTTTCTTCTTTTTCATCTTTATTGAAGACTGCTTAGAATTAGTGTCCATCCCCAATTCTTCATTCTCTTGCTCTGAATACTCCTTTTCTTTTTGCTGTTCAAAGAAAGGAGAATCTTCTACATTTTCCTGTCCTGGATGCTCTTTCTTTTCTTTTTGTTGTTCGAAGAAAGGAGAAACTTCTTTGCTCTGCTCTATTATTTCATCTGGAATCTTTTCAGTTTCTTGGGTCTCTCTTTCTTCATCAATCTGTCCTACCTCACCTGCTGGACTTCCCTCTTGACTTTCCAAGGATTGAATGTATGCATATTGTTTTTGTTGACTCTCATCATCTTCTTCTAGTGGTGGCTTTTTCTGAGCCTACTGACGTTTCCTTGACTTTTTCTCATGAGTGTTGAAGATTTTATCTGCTTCTTGGAATTTTCTTTCTTCTTTCATCATGCTTCTAGTTTTTATCCTTCTCTGAGGCTGTTTTGAGCTTGCTGCCTCAGAGTTATCTTCGTCATCTGTTATCATCAACGCCTCATTTTTTTTCTTTCCCCCTTTAAGCAGTTTTGAGCTTGTTGCTTCAGGGTTCTGTTCTTGATCCTTGGTGTATGTTATCATTAACAGTTCATCTTCTTTCATGCTTTCTTCAGGCAGCTCTTCTAGTTCTTCAAACTGATTATGAATTATGAATTGTTGCCATGTCAGGTTTTGCCTTTGTAACTCATGTGTGATGATTATTTTGATGAGCCCACAATGGAAAAGGCTTGTTAGCTTATCTTCTGCATGCTTTTGAACAGCCTTAGCCATCTTGGAAAGGCTCTGTAATAGAAAATGGGGCATGTTAATCTCACAATCACTCCTCAAATGCTGCAATATCTTGATGTGATAAAGATATACAATGCTAAATCGGTCTTCACAGGTGATGAATCTTTGGATGATATATACTATTTCATCCCAGGGATGAACCAACCAACTCCTTGGTACTCCCTTCTTCCATTTCACTGAGCCTGCCCTTGATCTGCATAAGAAGGGTGTCCATGCCTTCTCCTTGAATTGTTTTGTCTTAAAGAATCTCTCCCCCTGTTGTGGTAAGCCAATGATTTGTGCCAAAATCAGACAGTCTGAAAGTCAAATTTCCTACTGTAGCCCTCTCTCCATCAAATGAACCAGCAAAGGCTAGGCTAACATTGCCATTATGCCTATCAAACTTTTCAAAAAAAGACACCCACTGTTTCTTCTCAAAAATTTCCATGCATTTCTCATGAATAACAGTGGGATCGAATTTCTCTGGTTCCAATCTAGATACCATTTTGCAATTTTAACAGGAAAAGAAATATGAAGCAGGAAACCCTAGCTTTGCAATCGGTTCTGTAAATGTTTTCCTATTTCAAAACGGTCCTTTGAAACTTGGATTGCTGTTGATCTAGCAAATTCTTTTGGCAAAATTTTCGAGTTTTACCTCTCCTCAGGCGTTGTTACTTCACGATTTCTCCTGTGTGTATGCATTCTTCGGAAAGTAGTGCCCGCGTCCTTCCTCTGTGATACACACCTTCTCTTCCTCACAGAGAAGTATTATCTCTGTTCAAATATTGTAATTTACAGCAATCGTTTCTGCAGGTTGAAGAATAAAGCTTGGGAAATGATGTTGGCAGAATGACCATACTGATATTCAATCCCAATGTTATATTTCGAAACTTGCAATGCGAATTTCTATGCAGATTTTCGTGGGAGTATGCAACTATGATTCCCACCTCCTTTGCAATAATTATTTGAACATGCCACTTGATTCAACGTTAACCTGCCACTTAATCGATGTTCTATGATCCATTTTATATATTCCCTTTTTAAAACTTAATGCATACCATGCACTAATATCTTTATAAAAGAAAAGATAAAAACATTCGAATTCCATTGTTTTGAAAAGAATTTCTTTGCTTCCTGTTGAAAAAGCCTGCCTGTAGAGTGCAGTTTAGGTTTTGATCAAATGAAAAATTGCTTCTGAGATTGATCCTGGCCACCATTTTGACACCTAGGGTAAGATAATGAGAAGTGAATGGGCTGTTGGCATGGATTGTGAAGGTGATAGAGTAGACAGTCAAGTTCATGAGGATAGGTAGGTATGTCATTACTTAAAAATAAAGAATCATGCAAACTTTTAAAGCATAAAAATTAAATCCTTACAGACTTTGTTTGATATTCACTTGTGCTGTTCTTGCTGCTTGATGTAGCTGGTCTGCTTGTCTGTTGAAAAGAGAATTTTGCATGTTCCTGGTCCACACATGTCCTTCTGATGTCTTTTATTAGAAACTGTCTACTATCTCCGGTTCCTGTGCAAAAATTCCAATAAAATGTACTTCTATTCATGTCCCTTCTGCTGTCTTCTGATACAATGTCTTAGATTCCTTCTGCAAGACTGGAAGTCAGGTCCCTCTGCTAGGATTGAGATTTGTGAAATAGAACTTCATGCCGAAATGAAATTCTAGCATTTGGAGAAGGCTTGGAGGGTTTCAAAAAAAAATATAATAGAAAGCATGAAATGCTTATCCCTCGCAGGCCTATTTATTGACTTGTCCTCAAGTCAAACAAAAATCTTTATTGTGTTAATAGAAACTAAAAAAAAAACTGCTTATGAGCCATGAAAGAACTGTTACTAGAAAGTGGAAATTGTTTTTGGGAATTTTCAATGGCCAAGTAAACTTGGTTTTCCAAGGAAAATTCGAGTTTATGTTGTGCCAGTTGCCTGGTTTTCACAACTAAACTCCCTTTTTTTTTTTTTTTTTTTTATCAAATCAGAAAATGGCTAAGAAGAAAGTGAAGGAGAAACACCAGTGTGTTTATCCAGCACTTCCATCTCCCTTTGCTGTGAAATCTGCTGTATGAAATCTTCTTTGTTGACAGGCTTAGTGTAGAGCTTTAACCTATGGCCATTGACCACAAATGTAGAGCTTTAACCTATGGCCATTGACCACAAATGTAGAGCTTTAACCTATGGCCATTATTTGTATTTTGACGGAGCCATTGTCATATACCTCTGCAATCTCATATGGACCAAGCCAATGAGTTGTGAATTTGGCTTTGAAGTCTTTGAACTTTGAATCAAACAATAAGGCCCAGTCACCGATGTGAAATTGTTTCTTTTTGATGAACTTGTCATGCCATTGGGATCTCTGTTGCTGTACCAAAATATTGTGTTCTATTGCAGCCTATCTCATCTCATCTAATTGATTTAACTGTAGTATCCTTTCTTGTTGTGCTTCAGAAAGATTCATCCCTAAATCAGCTACTAACTTAAAAGTGTGAATTTGAAATTCTATGGGCAAGAGGACTTGCTTACCATAGACGAGCTGATAGGGAGAAAAACCAGTATTGTTTTTCCAAGTGATTCGGTATGCCCATAAAGCTTCAGTAAGCTTAGCTGACCAGTCTTTTCTACGCATCTGGACGGTTTTGGTGATGATTCCTTCCAAAGTTTTGTTTGTAGATTCCACCTGGCCATTCTTGTGGATGGTAAGGTGTAGATTTTCTGTGCTTAATCTTGTACTTTGCTGCTATCTCCTGCACCAGTTTAGAAGTAAACTGTGCACCCTGATCAGTAACAATCTCTCTAGGAACCCCAAATCTGACAAATATTTATTCAAAAATAAAGTTTACCACTGTTTGTTCTGTGGCTCTTGGTAATGGTTTGGCTTCCACCCACTTTGTAACATAGTCAGTACATACTAAAATGTACTTCTTTCCTTGTGATGGTGGATTGATCGGACCAATGAAATCAAGAGCCCATTTTTCAAATGGTTCTATGAGGATTTGTGGCTGGAGTGGCATTTCATCAGATCGTATTGGCCGTCCCATCCGTTGACAAGTATCACAGCTCCTAACATACTTCTTAGAATCCTTGAAAATAGAAGGCCAGTAATACCCCAAATTGAGTATCTTGTATGCTGTTCTTTTCTCTGCAAAATGGCCACCACACGGTTCATCATGACATGCTTTCAAAATATCTAAAACTTCATCTTGTCGTACACATCTCCTAATAATAAGATCATATCCTGTGTAAAAGAGATCGCCTTTGACCCATATGTGTCTAGCACTTTGCTTAATAATCTTTTTCTTTTCTTTGGATGACATAGATGGAGATAGCTGTCCCGATGATAAATAGTTGGCTATATCAACATACCAAGGAGTGATAACAGAAATAGCAAACAAGTGTTCAACAGGGAAACTATCTAAAACAAGAACAACCTCACCAGAATTGTGTAAGCGAGACATGAAATCTGCCACTTGATTTTCTCGTCCAGGTCGATCTAAAACAGTGATATTGAATTCCTTCATTAATAGTAACCATCTGGTTATCCTACCATTAGTAATAGACTTATTCATCAAATATCGTAAAGCGGAATGATCTGTGTGGACAAAAATTTCGTAGCCAGTAATGTAATGACGAAATTTGTTCACAGCATGAACTACTGCCAACATCTCCTTTTCAGTGACTATATAATTCAATTCTGCAGGGGTTAGATTTTTGCTGATAAAATAAATAGCATTAGTCATGGTATGCTCTTTTTGTCCCAAAGAGGCCCCTATTGCAGTATCGGATGCATCAGTAGAAATATGGAATGGCAATGTCCAATTTGGTCCCCTTAAAATGGGAGCAGTTGAGAGCTTCTCTTTAAGTGTCTGAAATGCAGATTGACAGTTAGTATCCCATTTGAAATGTACATCCTTTGAAAGTAATTTAAACAATGGCAGAGCTATCTTACTGAAATTTTCAATAAACCTACGATAATAGCCTGCATACCCTAGAAAGCTTCTCACATCTGTTTGAGTTGTTGGTTCAGATAGATTTACAATGATTTGAATTTTGGCAGGATCTACTTTTATTCCAGATGAAGAAATGTGATGTCCTAAAACTATCGCTTCAGTCAACATCATAAAACATTTTTCGTTGCTAAGGGAAAGATTTGATTCAACACACCTTTTTAAGATTTTCTCCAAGTTTGCCAAGGAATCCTCAAAGGCATTTCCATGCACAGAAAAATCATCCATATAGACTTCAACACATTCATGAATTAGATCTGCAAAAATGGCCAAGATTGCTCTCTGAAAGGTAGTTGGAGCGTTACATAAGCCAAAAGGTAAAACCCTATAGGCGTATGTACCTCAAGGACATGTAAAAGTAGTTTTGTCCTGGTCTTCTTTGGCAATGCTAATTTGATTATATCCGCTGAAACCATCTAAAAATGAAAAATATTTCTTCCCAGCTAAGGCATCTAACACTTGATCAATAAATGGCAATGGGAAATAATCTTTTAGTGTTGCCTTGTTTAACTCTCTGTAATCTACACATATCCGCCATTTGCCATTTATTGAAACCCATTGGCTGTCAGAGATAGGGCAGATAAATCCTACCTTTAATAACTTCTGCAATTCTTCCTTAACTATCTCTTTTAGTATGGGGTTCATTCTACGTTGAGGTTGTCTGAGAGGTCTGATTTTATCATCTGTGTAAATGTGGTGAGTGCATGTTTCATGATGAATGCCTGGCATGTCAGTGTATTCCCAAGCAAATGCATGGGAATATTTATTCAGTAAGGCAATCAACTGTTCTTCCTGTGATGTGGTGAGATGTGCACTGATATTCAAGTGTTTTCCTGGACTGATTTCAACTGTTTTGCTTTGGACATCAGTGATTGAATGAACATTAAAAATATCATGAAGTGCTAATGCTAAAGAATGTACTATGCAATTTTCCTGAAAATTTTGTCCCAAAACTTCATCTGCGATAGCATACTGCATGTCTCTTAATTCCTCAGAAATATCAGGTTCAGCAATGAAGTAATCTAGCAAATCTTCGTTGTTTTCTTCTTGAAAATCAAAGAAATGATTGATACTTAAGATAGGCTGAATTACTTCTTCTTCCTATTCTTTGGTCTCATTAATCCATGATAACTGATCTGATACAGAAGGTCGCTAGGCAGAAGGATAAAGTGTGATTTGTTTTCTCTCCGTCCCATGTGATTTGTTTTCTCTCCGTCCCATGTGAAATGAGCATATTTCTTGATCTACACCCTATAAAAGCATCAGCTGTTGCTAACCAGGGTCTTCCAAGAATCAATGGATGCCCTCCTAGATTAGACTTTGGTTGCAGCACTATGAAATCTACAGGATACTCCCATGAATCTAAAGAAACTATGATATCTTCTAGGATCCCTTCAGGTGTGATTTTAGACCTATTAGCTATCTCTAAAACTGTAGTGGTTGGTCTGAGATTTTTCAAGTGAAGATATTCCAATGTTTCTAATGTCATGACATTGATAGCAGCACCTAAGTCAATCAGTGTTTTTGGAATTGAAAAATTGTTGACAGTTATTGTGACCATTGGGATTCCTAGATCAACATATTTCTCAATAAAAACAGTGTTAGACATTAAACCTGCTAATTTTCCTATCACATGAATCGTTGGTGGATCCTTCTTCCTCTTATTGAGACATAATTCCCTAACTGCTCTTGTGTAGATTGGAATATCCTTTATAGCTTGCAGCAGGGGAATTTTGACATATACGTTGGTTAACTCATTCAAAACATCAAAATCAGGTAGGGAAATTGAAAGTTTTTCCTTGACCAACCTCTCTGGAAAGGGAGGTATATGAGGTACTAATGTTTTCCCTTTCTGACTGTGATTATCTGACTGTGACTTTTCTATATTTGATTTTTTTGGAGTTTTCTCATTTTCTGCTTGTTCTTCTAAAATAACAGGAGATTCTTTTTGTAAAGTTTTTCCAGATCTTAAGTTGATATTTTGAAGTGGGAGGATGGAGTAGGAGAGTGCCGTTCCTTCTTCAGCATGATACATGGGTTTATCTATTCTATTATTAGGGTTTGGTATAGGCTGGGCTGGCAACTGTGTTGGTCGAGGTGGAGTTTGGTTGGATGGCAACTGAAGTTGTTGAGGTGGTTGGCCTAGTTGGGGAGCAAGATTTGGTTGTTGGAAAAATGAGGCTTGATTCTGCTGGTATTGGGGATATGCAAAAGGTTGTTGATAGGGCTGTGGATAAGCCTGTTGATATGTCTGGTTACCATGAGTATACCCTGGCCAATTTGGAGCAGGTTGGGCTGGTTGTTGTTGAGGAGACCAAGTTTGCCAGGGCATGGGTGCACTCCATGAATTTTGAACAGGAGTTTGATAATTTGAATGAAACTGCTGCATAGGATCTTGAGACATACCTGAAAAACGTGGCTGCCAAGGTCTTCGTTGTCTCATAAGATAGAGAGACTCCATGCTTTGATTCTCCTCCATTCGGGCTGCCTGCAATTCTTTCAATCTGGGGCAATCATCAGTTTTATGATTTTCAATACATAAGCCACAAATTTGAACAGTATTTAGAGGGCATTCTTTTAATGGATGTTTCTTTCTACATTTAGGGCAGAAAATAGACAGGGCTTGATCTTGTTGGTCTTGTTGTTCTTGTCTTTTCTTGGTTTTTGATGTTTCGACCTGTGTTCCCAAGGTACTCAAAAGATCAGTCTTAAAATCTTCTAACAAATTGCCAAGTTCAGCTGTGGATTTGCCATTGGTTGCAGATTTGGTTACTTTGGAAGTTATATCCCTCTTTCCATTTCTGGCCTTTCCCCTTGAATACTTCTGACATAAGTCTGTAATCTCATCAAATGGTAAGTAGGAGATGTCACCTTTGCCCATAACATTCAAAATATCAAGGTATTCTTCTCTTATTCCTTTCAACAAGATTGTCCGAGTGATCTCAGGTGTCAAGGAATTGTATTTGGATTTCTGCAAGTTGTATGAGAATCTTTCTAGATACTCTTCCAAGCTTTCATCCTCCTGCCGAGACATCCTAAAAATATCATCTTTTAAATCTTTTGATCTACAATATGCTTGATATTTCCTAAGAAAAATTTTCCTCATATCATCCCAACTAGTTATAGAATGCTCTCCTAATCCCATGATCCATTTCAAGGCAGCTGCTTTAAGAGTAGCAGGGAAGAGACAAAGTTTGTGAGTGTCATCAGTATATCCATAGGTACGACACAAGATATCAAATTCGAATAAGAAAGAATCTAGGTCTTCAGAAGTCATGCCATAGAAATTTGGTAGAACAGATGTTGGAATATTTTTCATCCTTACCTCTTCCCCTAGGATGATGCTAGTGTCCAAGATTGGGAATTTAAAGGTGGCTTCTTGATCTTCTTCTGCTCTTTCATCCCTTTCATACCTTCTTTCTTCTTCCCTTTCATGTCTTCTCTCTTCTTCCCTTCTCTCTTCTCTTAGTTTATTTTCAATTTCTAACCTTCTCTCATACTCCCTTCGTTGTTCTGCAGTTGGCCCTTTTAATGTCTCTCCTTCAGCCATTTCTCTTTGTTTATTTTCAATCTCCATCCTACATTCGTATTCCCTACGTTGCTCGAAGGTGAGTCCTCCTTTATTAGATGTTTCCTCTTCAGTCATTTCAAAAGTATCAACAGTTGTAATGAATCCTTTTTTATCAGATAAAGAAGTTCCTGTTACTTCTATTTTTGGGGGGTTTTTGATAAATCTTCCTTTTTCGTCTCGTTGTCTTGACATAAAACTAGAATCTGCTCTGTGTTTTTGAATTTTTTTTTTATAAGAGAACTAAATATCTTAAGTCTGCTTCTAAAATGCCTCCCCGACAACAGCGTCAAAATGTTGGGTTCGAACCTACTGGTGTAAATTAGACCTTAAGTTTATGTCAATCCGGAGTTTGTAGACTTAGAGGCATATTCCAAATATAGAGACTTAGAGCTAGACTTAATTGGAAATTCAGTTTACTTGTGAAATAAATCTAGTGGATGCTAGAATGCTGTAACTTTGAAACACAAAACCTCCCTTATAGAAGTAACTTCATTTGATCTCTTAGTTTAATCAGCAATTCATATATGGAATATTCTGAGATTAAAATGCTAAAACCTAAATCCTAAAAATGAATCACAGTGCCTAATACCTCACTGTTGATAAACAGACAACCATCGATTTCCTTTACAAGAAAACAATTCGCAATGTTTAACTCTTCTCAACAGTTAAATATCAAATAAATAAATGAAACTGGAATTGCTCCTACAGTGTTTAACCATTTAACTAAAAGAGCTCATAACCCTATACTGTAATGAAATCCTGTGCATCCATGTAATCTAATTCGTTCTGCAATGTATGAATTATAATAAAAAACGACTTCTACAGAATTCAACTAAAACATACCATGAGCAATAATGTAGAAATATGTGTGCAGGCTTGGCAAAGAGGGCCCTCCAATGCTTTGCTTACACATGCAGGGAAAATCACAGAACTTTAATACTCAATCGCATTCACCATATAGAGATGGACATACACAGTAATTTATCGAATCCTGAGTCTTTATTTCAAAATCATACGTCTATCATCCAAGAAGTTTTTCCTCTGTCAAATCAAATACTTGTACAATTTAAAAAAAACTGAAACGCTACAAATCTGGGAGATTCATAATGATATTCTCCTAATATCTCTCTCTACCCTCGAGATCCTCCATCAACTCCATCAAAATAGACAAAATCAAAACTGTCTTGTTTTTATGCTAAGTGGCAGCACAGGTGGTCGTCTTTGACCGGCGTTGACTCGACACCTGTGAGATCCATATCATAAGTTTGTTAGAAATTTAACCATCCTTGGACATCGAGGATCTTCTCCCATCTCTCAGTTTGTGCCCAGCTGGCCTGCAAGTATCCAACCTAGGAGAAATTACGGGAAGTTAGCAAATTCTGTAATTTTGAATCAAACCTTAATTTAAATGCCTTAAAAATCTCATAATTCAATTTATTAAAAAGCAACAACATTTATACCTTTGACCAAGGTTTTGTGGATGAATTTACAGTTTTATGGATCAAGTATGAAGGTTTATGGAGAAAACTGGAAGGTATTTATATGGCAAAATAGGTGAAAAATGGTGCCCAACAAACACTTTATCAAATTTTGGTTACTACATCCTAAGGGTTTACTTCTTCAAACCTTCCACTTTCTCCTTGTTTCCTTTGCCTTGATGTGCTAGCCCATTTTCCTCTCACCCTAGATCTATCCTTGCTCTCGTCTTTGCCATCATTCCTTGCTCTCGACTTTGCCATCTTTTCCTTGCTCTCGACTTTGCCCTTCTCTTCCCTTTTGCTCCTCCTCCCTTCTTTCCATTCGCCCAACTCCTCTTCTCTCCTCTTGTCCACTTCCTTTTCCCTCATCTTACCTTCGTTTTAGCCTCCCTTAGCTCCTCTCGTCCACCTTAAAAAATGCCCTAAAAACTACATAAAAACAACAATAAAATTGTTGGTAGTAGTTAGTTGTTGTTTGTTTGTAGGTTGCATTGTTAGATCTTAGTTTAGTTCACTTTGCTAGTTTTGTTTTAGATCTTATACTTAGATCTTAGTGCATCTTTGTAGTTTGCATTTAGTTTCAATTTTGAGTTTTGCATTAGATCTCATACAAGTTAGCATTTTAGTTGGCATCTTGGATCTAAGACTTGCATTAGTTAGTTTAGTTTCAAA
The DNA here is from genome assembly GCA_027924585.1 of Larix kaempferi. Classification (NCBI taxonomy): domain Eukaryota; kingdom Viridiplantae; phylum Streptophyta; class Pinopsida; order Pinales; family Pinaceae; genus Larix; species Larix kaempferi. The sequence goes on along the minus strand of BSBM01000147.1, from coordinate 8,876,175 downwards.
TTATTTTTTGATTTGATTAACAATGATGGGTATTTGAGCTTTGTTGTGTTTTAGGTGCCTAAAGAAGAGATTCATAAAAGACAAGGCAATAAGCTTGAAGAAGTGCAAAACCAAGGAGAAGACAAAACAAAAGAATTATAGAACCACTCTCCTTTTTGTATAAGCCATTAAGGGCCTTCAAATTTTGATTCCATAGTTGTTTATTTCTTTGAAAAGACCTTCCAAGGGTTTAATTCCCAAAGGCAACTGTAAATTGATTAATAAAAGGGCTAGGTGGGATAAGGCCTCCCGCACATTGTCTCCCCTTCCCCATTTGGGGAAGATTGTTCATGCATGCTTAGTTAGTTTTGTTTCAAGTTTTTCTAGATTAAAATCTATTTTTACACTTAGATTAAGACTCTCTTCCAAGTTTTGACTTGAGTTAGCAACCTTGGGATTTCATCTTGAGGGCCTCATTATTTTGTGGCGGCTTCTCTATCCCCATTAGACTCCTTGTCGAAATTCAGCTAGCTGGAAGTTCTCAAGGACTGGTGGTTCTAGTGGTCACCTTGTTCGGAGGTTGACCCCACTTCTTGTTTATTTCTTAGATTAGTGGTTAATCTCTGCCTTAGAAAGCGTACTTTTGTTATCATATTATTCAATTGTTTTACTTCTGAAAGTGCACTTTTCTTTATGCAAGTTGCCTCTATTCTAATAAACGAACAAAGTCTCTTGAACTTGCAGTAATCCAAGTCAAGAGCACTCTCTGTTGGAGAGCATTTTTAGCTTGCATGTTTTCCCCTTGCATTAGGTATATTAGATTAAATAAGTCTCTTGAACCTTGTCATAAGACAAAGTCAAGAGCACTCTCTATCGGAGAGCTGAACTGTGTGCTTAAACGACAATAAAATATCCCAACTCACACTCCCATAATAATTTACCTTGGTTGCTATCTAACACTCGTATGCTCTGCCAACCTGAAAGGGTTGGACTAGTACTCAGAAAGGTGTTAGATCTGATTAACTTCTACAACATAATAAAATTTTACCCCCACAACCAACGAACCGACGTTGCCTTTCGTTAAATACTTTAAGTGTTGTTCTGGGAGGTGGAGCCGGGTTGCCGTTGTTCAGACTTCAAGGGTGGTTAAACAGTGGACACTTATCCTCTTGATAACTAGACGGTCCGTCAGATCACCGTGAATAGCCACTGAAAGTATTTTCGGTCGCTTGGCTTACCTTGTGATCTTATCCTAATAATCAAGACCATTAAAACTTTTAATTTACCAAGATAAATTGCAAAACGATCTCACGAACATATCTCTCGAACGCTTGTATCAAGCAACCCAAGCACTCAAGCATTTTTTGACTCCATAAGGCACTGTTCCTTAATCGCATATTTCTTTTGCTTATTATCTATCTGGAGTACTTATGATTAATTTCCATATATGAGTGACTTGTATCTAAAGATTCCTTAAAGAGGTTGTGAATCAGTGTATCTCTTATCTTAAACTGCAACGTGGATTGCTAATTTATCTTGTGTCTCATTTAAAGTATCATTGTGTCTTTCATTATTCAAAAAACTCCTAAACAACACCCATCCGCATCACCACACATTTAAAAAAAAACACTTTGAGCCATAGTTAAACTCTTTGTAGGGACTAGCCCCCTTAGCTTCGTTAGGAGTTAGCCTAAACGGAGGAGCTGGGATTCAGGTGACAGTATCTGGCTCATTGTTTGCCCCCAAGTCCACACCTCTCCCCACTTCCAGTGAGGGAGACAACTCTCAAAAGATTTCTACTGCTGGTGTGCATCTCGGCGGACAACAGGTCCGATTCCCTATTCTTTGCAAGGTCTCTAGCTAGAAGAGTCAAAGTCTTTATCATTTCTTGCATGTTGTCTACTGTCTCAGACTTAGTGTGTTCTTTTGCAGGCTCTTTGGCCTTGCAGACACGGGAATCAGTGCGTGAAGATGAGGGAGCGTAATGGTCGAAAAAGTTCTGTTTTCCCATGGATGCTGCATTTGCTTTAGCTTTTCTCGCATTATCCTGGGCTATTTTTAACGTGGTGGGTTCCTGATCCTTCAGGTGGCACCCTAGCCATCCTTCAAAAGAATTGAGGTAATGTATGAGAATGGCTGGGTCCTTTGGGCGTATTGTCTCAGGGATTTGTTCTACAGCTTTGTCGAATCTTAGATTAAATTCATGTATGGTTTCATTTTCTTTTCTTTTTATTTCGGCTATTTGGCTAAGTAGATACCTGCCATCTAGCTTGACCGACCAGTATTCGGTGAGCTTGGTCACGAAGTTGTCGTCACCGTCGATTGAACTAGCTGGTAATCGGTCAAACCACTTGCGGGCATCGCCCTCAAGTGACATGAATAACCCTTTGATAAACACATCTTCATCGATGGCCCCATAGGCCTCCATGTGTTGCCACACGGACTCGATGTGATCCTCAATGGTAATGGCACTGCTCCCACTAAATTTAGGAATTTTTTCGAAGTATTTATCTGGCATATCATGGGGAGCTCCTTGAATTTGGGCAAAATCTAAAGGTGAAGCTCTTGCCCTATTTCCAAAGACATGTGGACCGGGGTTGTTGTGGGCCATCTGATTGTTTAAGGGTGGATTAGGAGTTATGGAATTGGGTGGCACTACGATGCTAGGTGAAGTGGCAGAATTAATTGTCTGCCAAAACGAGCTAGGGGAGTGCTCTCCAAGGGTTCTTCTGACGTAGGTAATAGGTGTATCGTGAGTAGTGTCAGAACGGTCTAAGCTACGGAGGTTATAGGGATGGGTTCAGCCTCCAGTGGAGCTGCGGGGTGGAGTCGCCAGGTGAACGAGGAACCTTGTTCACTGAAGGTAAGATGTCGTGGGGAAGTGGAGAGTGAAACAAAAAGATGGCTGTAATAAATTATGTGAATGAAAATCAGCCAACATAGTTTAAGTATGAATGCGATGATGAAAAAGAAAACGGCAAAAAGACTCAAACTCGAAAACCACGGGGTAAGCATGTACCTCCCCGACAACGGCACCAAAAATGTTATCACACAAGCACTAGCTGCTACTAGAGATATCCCGTCTGGGATGGTAGAGGGCAAGCAACTAGGCAGGTGACACCTGCAAACACCAAGCCCACCGTTCGAAAAATGGTCGTCACACCAGACGAGGTGCTTGTGGCTTTAGACAAGGCACGTGGCCAAGTCAAGGGGGAGACCCTATTCAACCAGTGATGGTTGAGAACCAAAAATGACACCCAAATCCCAAAAGATGAAGACAATGCAAACAAGAGATGAGTGTAGTATAGAAACTAAAGCTAACTCCCAGCCAAATATTGGACACTCAGATGTAATAAGCGATGAGATGAGATAACAATTATATGGATGGAAATCAACCAAGGAAACAAAATAAATTAGTAGTATTGTATGATGAAGTTCTGCCTATGAAATCGATTCTGGCAATTGACTAGTAAAACGAGGGCAGAAGAGAAATTGTGATTCTTGGTACTTCTAGCAAGTGATAACTTGATTTCAGATAGTAATATATCGATTAGAATAGGAATCAAGCATACCCAAAACCCCTAAACAGACACAAAAACGTGAATGAGCAATCTGCCCAAGGAGGGCACAATCAGAAAATTACTAGCGCTTATGGGTATGGGCAAATGGAGTCGGAAAGGTTTGAAATTTTGGGAGTGGACTCTTAGAATTATTTTGGAAGCGGGTTTGAAATAAAATTTGAGTTTTAAAGGTGAAATTTTTGTGTTTTAAATTTTAGGGTTTGTTTCAGTAAGTTCCAGCTTAACATTCACAATGAAAATGAACTAAGAGAAACAAGCATAGAAACTTACCTGAAATGGCGGTGAAATAATGTGTGTTGTATGAAGACTAACCCCTAAAGATCAAATACTAAGCAACTAGTGATTTTCCTTGAGTGCTTGGAGCAAACTGGAGACCAAGTGCACCCTAACAACCTGCCACAAAGAGATAAAATTAGAATCTGTAGCAAATCACGAGTTAACACAAAAAATAACTGACAAATGATGAAGGAAAATGGAATACAAATGTAAATAACACTTCCCTTGTTAATTCTCCGGAGATTGGAGCAAGTGTGGCGCTGCACACCCCAAGAATTGCGCCTCTCTCCAAATGGCCAGCGAACCTACAAATCGAACCAGCTCTAGATGGATAGAAAAATCACTAATCAACTCAACAATGCAATGGATGCTAGCTGACAATCAATACATCACACAATAAACACCATCACTCAAGTAAAATTGGGAGAAATTTGTCTCTATAACTCAGTCTCAAGTATACAAAGGCCAAGAGGAAGATACAAATGAGGGAGCTTGCTCTCTTATAGAGATAGCTCCAAATCCATGCCCTATTCCGACCAAAACAAATGGCTAAGATGAAGTGGAGGAGGGGGGGCGAATTGCCCTCATGCGCCCAAGGGAGAAGAGGGGCCACTTGTGGGGCCCTTACAACATGCAATAGGGTGTCCAAGGGGTGGCTTTAGGCTGTTTTAGCCCCTTGGACCCCTTTCCTATAGTCTCAACATACAATTTTTACAAAAAATGAAATTTTACATAGTGAAAAATGCTCAAGTATGGGCCAATTCGTCCCCCAAGTAGAGCTGGGCAAAAATGAGGGCCCCACACCAAATAAAATGTGTCCATACTATGTCAAAATGATATTAGGGGACCCCCTTACCTTTACCAACCATTGCACTTACCATTTCCAAAGTTAACTTAGCCAAATTTGATTTTCCTTCATTAATTAATTGCTGGTTTTATTTCTGAAGATGTAATTTTTCGCTTTTGACCCACTTATATTGCCCGGATTGACGAACTGTCTGCTGCACTCTGATCGTGGACCCCAAATATACTAGAAATAGTCACTGGAACGACCACGATCCATCAATTGAGCACTGTTTGCCCAAAATCAAATATTTTTAATTAAAACAGGTCCCTGATGACCAGTAATAATTAAAAATCTCACTAATGCTTCAACATTTTCTCGATCTGACACTTGGAGGCGCATATGGGACCCCAACACATGATAAATGACCAAAATCGAAGTTTTGGTCGCAACTTTTTTCAGGACCCATTTTTGGCCTGGTCAAACTAGTTTGACCAAATCAACTCTGGTCAAAATGGCAATGGCTGAAACCTGCATGCAACATGGAATGCCAAGGCTTCCTTATTTATGTTAGTACATTACTAAAAACATGTAATGACGACATGGTGATCATAATAAATAATATCTCAATAAAAACAAGCCCCAGGTGAGGTGGGCCCACCACCTCCAACAAAGACTCAAAAACTGCTATGCACACTTATAGACTTGGTCACTTAGCTAACTTAGCTAACTTTGGGTGAGGTGGATAATCAAGGTGAAAAGATAGGAGAAAGACAAAGACCATGACCATGTGACCCTTTAGATAAATCAGGAATGTGGGACCCACTAACATAAGCATACCATGATAACACAAGGGAAGGGTGGTGCCTCACAAATGGGTATAGTGCAGGGAAACCACCACTAATCATCTAACACACACCTTGCAACTCACATCCGTGCCTTGAACATACTCCGTGAGGGGCAAGTGTGCGTGCTTCGATGACTAATGGGGAACACCCGGTGAGTCTACACAATCCTATACTGCATTACAACATCGGGGGCAACCGACAGGAGTAAATCCGAGGTTTGAGAATGCATCTCACACACTAAAGAGTCGAGACACAATAAACAGGGATTCATGTCATACTCAGGGGTCAATGGGGAAGGGGATCCTTAAGGTCACATATCAAGGTCCAAGTCGGGAAAGAACCAAAACTGGATGAGTCGGATGGGTGGAAGGAAGTGATTGGTGAATCCAAGGTTAGCTTCCTAGAAGGACGAATGACCAAGTCTATACCAATAGTGGGGACATGAACTAGTGTGCATATACAGGAGTCTACTGAAAGAGGTGGACTGACCTCACCAAGGGCCATCAACATCACAATAAAGCATGAGATCACCACATCAGACATCATACATCTAGTCCATGCACTATCATAAATAAACAAGTCTGAAAGCAAACATCATGAGCAATATCCATAAAATGCTATACCTGCCATACCATATACCAGTTGTTGAAGCTGAATCTCTGCTGAATCCGAGCAATAAGTGGCAAACCAGCTGTACTCTGTAGTGCTCTCATCACAATATGACTAAGTAACTCTCTCAATGGGATCATGCAACGCTAGGCAAGGAAGGGGGACCCTGTAATCACTATTCTGTAGTAGCTCTGGACTATCAAAGTACAATCTGTCCCCTCTGATAATCTCTGCTTCGGGCAATCTCAATATAATAGCTGCCCCTGTAAGGCCATCTGATCTCTGATCTGGAAAAAAAATGTAGTATGGTCCCCGACCACACAATCTGCAGCATGGTAGCTCCAGCTAACATGGATGTGATAACAGGTGTCTGGTTCGGGATGCCCATAGAGTTTGACCTTCGAGTCCAAAGGCCTCCCTCATGCAGATGATCGTGCATCTTTGGTCTAGATACCCGACAAAGGTGGAAGGGAGTTTTGTGAATCACTGAATAGCTAGTAGAAATGCCCTTTGATCTCATAATAATTGCAACAATAGGATATGAAGGGCTCCTCACTCTCAGTCTCTTGTAAATGGAAAAGTTGGTAGGTCCCATCCAGTTGTGGGATATGATACTTGGCTTCTAGCCAAAGTCGGTGTGAAGCAACCCATAACTAGCCAAGGGCAGTTCTGAGGGCGTGCATCCAATGCTGAAGCATGTATGGAGGTCTAACAATGAGGTTGTCCCTCAACTCCAAGAATTACTCAGAACAGAAGGCCAGCAGGGACTAAACCCGAATATTGGAGCAACTCATGTGTCTTGGATGAATGTTTGTAGATGTTCTCTTAGGTGATCTCGTTCAACTCCTGCTTGGTTGGCAGGAGATAGCCGGGGGCATCTAAAGAGTACTTGAATGGGAAGGGGGGTAGTCCATCAAGATACTAACTGATTGTAATAGACACATGACCTTTGAAAATCAATAGTGAACCCACCCATTGGGATTGGACAAGCCAATGGCTTTCAATGAATGGTATGCTAGGTAAGGATATTGATCCCTACCCATGGCCAAGTCAATGAAGATCCAAACATGAAACTAGGCCGGAAATGGTTTCAAGCTAGAATGGGTGGTCTGCAAACTTTGAGAATGATAGGTTGGGGAATCATTTGCTTGCTTCTGATAATATGCTAAAACACGAGTACATAAATTCTCTCCATCTTGTCCCAGTCGGAATCATGCAGATTAGGCCTCCAAACCTCTAAACCATATAAGAGTGTGAGCTTGATAATGGTGTCCACGACGTCCATCTTCAACATGTGCCCTGAAAATGGTTCTAAAAAAACTCTCTCAAGAAGAGTGAGAGAGCTACAATTCTTGTTGATCCAGGGCTGGAGTGCTTTCCTCAGACCAAATAAGTGTGCTGTGGTGATCTCGATCTCCTTCCCCCGAGAGTAGAAATGGAACAAATCTGTATATTGATATGAGTATGGTAATCTGCAAACCAAAGAACATAGGTAAATAATCAATTGCAAGATTCAGTTGAGGAACATGTTCAGAACATCGAATAAGCAGAAGTCTGAATGGTTACACATTTAACATCCATTGCATGATGCCAACAAAGTCTTGTATGCCATTTAGTTTTCCCATTCACCACACTTTCTTGCACATGGGTTTGCAATTCACCATAGGATGGTTATACAGTCACAAAATGACAAATGTAGGTGTTCATCAATTACATTAATATGTCATCTTTGCATATGCTTGCACATTTTCTAAGTGTACTCATTTCCTCACAATTGTGCTTCTCAATTATCTCCCGTGGGAAACATCTGTGACAAGTAGTGTTGAAGCTTGTTGGAAGGTAGGTGACTTACAACAAAGTTACATGCTAGCTTTTCTATCTACAAATATGTTCTTCTGTGAAAAATAAATTGCCATTTTGCTTACTGAACTGTGTGGTTGCCTCTTGATAGAAGGTTCAATCAATATGGGCAAGGAGATTTGGTGAAGTAAATGAAGATCATTTATATGTAATTGCTGTGGAAAAATTGCTTCAATCACAAGGCTTGGGCAAGGTAAGATAAATATCAAAATTTACTCGCTGCATGTCCTGTTGGATTTCTTCAACTGTGTTGCAAGAAAATTTCAGTTTTCTTTATTTCTGTTCTGTGAAAGATTGTAATGTTTATATTAATAGTGCACCTAGTTTTCAAAACAATAAATACAAGTTTCTGGAGAAGCAGGTAAAATGTAGTTGTACTCCAAGTGAAATTAGATTTCTACTTATTTGGCAATTACTAACATGTTTTGATGTAGCCAAATAGTTCATTATGGGAAACAAATGTGCCTGCCCAATCACAGATGGCAAATCTTTATCCTTAGAGGGGATGACACACACATCAAAGGTGTCAAAGAAGTTAGGAGACCGAGTAATAAGCTAATTGTTATATAATCAGTCATTGTTGCAAACGGTTGAGGTATATTTATATCGTTATAATACTTTATCGAATAGTCATGTCTCTTTTATTATTCTTATTATTTCTTGAATAAAATGCTTCCTTGTTAATGTGATCAAAATATTTACATACAGGAAATTTTATAAAAGAATGTGATGCATATGCAGCTGCCACAAGCTAGTAGTACCTGAAACCTAGGAAATCAAAAAGCCTAAAACTGAGTAGAAAATTACCTTAAAGGTTCAATAGTCACATACTCCAAAAAATTATCAAAGTCCTGGGTCAGCTGGCCACACAATCCACCATAAACATAACATTTATAAAGCTGCAGAGGGGATCATGCCCACACTACGAGGCAGGTCACCTCTGTCCTTGGGGGACAACCCCCTATTAGTATTGTTATTTTACCAACGATATTTATCCTATTACTACATTCTTTATGTGAGTCCTGCTTGTGACGTTGACAGTTTCTATTGCTATTTAGTATTAACATATAATGTCATTCTTTTGTGCATAATTAAGGTTTCAACTGGATGTCATTTGTTCTTACCATGGAAACTTTCACTGAAATTCATCATTGAATAGTTATAGCAGGTTATTATTTTAATAACTTTGTAATAGTATCATTCTCTCTTTAGGATAATCCTCTTTCCAGTAGGAATATGTTTTAGTTATAGGCATTAGCTATAACAAGGGAAGGGTAAGAGCAGATGCTGAGTACTCAAGTCTGTGAATGTTATGCCATTCTCATTACAGCTCTTTGAATTAATTTGATATCTTGGTTTTATTATATTTTGATAGTACATAGATTCTAGTTGCCTTGAACCAAATCAAGTCTCTCTAGGAGGATATTCTTTCTAGAAGAGATGTTTATAACAAGTATTGGTGGGGGCTCTTGTTTTATACAAATCTTCTTCTTAGGAGTATCGGGATTTATTTCTAAGGTTTCTTTCTAATTGCTACGCTAATATTGCTAGCTTTCAAGGTTACTCTGAAAGTGTTTGCACCATGCTTTGGCGGTGCTTCATGTGATGTGGGGTGTGTTACGGTGGTACCAGTACCAACGCACCTGTAGAGGTGCCCTAGGGAGAGGGTGTCATTTTTCTCACCAGGAGGGGTGTTTAGCCAGTTTTTTCTGAGTAGGGATTATGGCGAGACCCTCTGGTTTCTCTCTTGGAAGTACTATGGCTTAGTGGCATTTCTGACTGCCTCATGAAAGGGCTTAAAGCCCTGAGGTTGGTGTACGGGGATTCCAGGGGTGGATCACTGGGTCACATGATCCCAACTCTGTTCCACCACTCCAGCGGCAGATGTTTCAACACTGAGAAACATTTTTATCCTCCAGAGCATCTCCAGTACCCTCCTGGCTCTCCAGCTCATCAACGCCCTCTCTCTGGGCCCTCCTAGAGAAAATGATGTCATCCATGAGAGCTAACTGTGATGCTTGATAGGGGGGGGGGCGTTGAGGGATTTTTCACTTCTATTGGGGTTAGTTGGGGCATGACGACCCCGCCTCCACAGTCTGGCCTTCAGAACGGGCTATTTTGCTCGTTTTAGGCATTTTAGTCATATGTGGGTAAAGACTGGGGAAAACATCCCAAATTACTCACAGTTTTGATTATTTTATATTATTTTTGTTTTAATTTTAAGTTGACATTTCTAATTTCAAATTGACATTTTAAAAAGGCATGTCGGCCTGGATTTTAATTATTTTTGTAAAAGTGAGTGTGAAAAGTATAAATAACTTTTCCTCACTTCATTTTTACACATCAACTTTATGGGATTACACTTTTATTTCTAATTTTTGCCCTCACTAGGGCTCTTTGAGTGATGTGCACCTCTTGAGGATGATCATGCTTGCTAATTTGGGGACAAAACTTTGAAGTCTTTGCTCTTGTTTCTTTGCTAAGGTGATGCTAAGAGTTGTTTGTTTGACACATGCACAAGAAGGTATCTAAGTCTTTCTCTTGATGTATTTTTGTTAAATGTTGGATGTATGCTTGTTTAAGGTTGAATGGTAGCCATTGGAGTTACATTTTGCCCTAGAATAAGTCATTTTCTGACATTTAGTTACCCTAACATTGTAAACTTGAGTTTTAGGTCTCCAAAGTTTGTCTTGGCTAGGGCATCATCAACCAACTCTTGAAGTTGTTGAAGAAGCCTTAGCTTTCCAAACTTGGCAAGCACCATCTCAAGAGGAGGGCCATCCTCTTTGATGCTCTAGGGTTAGGTGATTGTCATTAATAAAACCCTAAGTTGTTCATCTACATTTCATCTAACCTAATTTTCTGAGTTATGTACATGTTGTAAATATTATTGTTAGCTTAGTTGTTGTTAATTTTTATGTCTTATGTTATTTTATGAGTTATTTTGTATTATTGAAAAAACTTGTAAAAAGCCTAAATTCTGAGATTTTCTGCTAAAACCCTATCAAAACCCTAAACTGTAGAAACCGCAGACCTAAAAACCTGAGTGACCTCCTCCCTTGGTCTTCCTCTCCTTTGCTCCCCTCACCTATCAACTCGGCCTCCTCCCTTCAAGCCATCCAGACCCTCAGCCCTCTCCTGTGAAGCTTCGCTGGCCCCTTTTTATTTTCGGACCTGTTCTGTCACTGCCACCTGTCTGCTGCAGACCTGCTCCTCTGCTCCACCCGAACCTGCTGCTCCTTCTCTGCTAACCCTCGGATATGCTCCTTTCCAGCCCTCCTATCTTCCCCTTATCCTCCCATCTTCTTCCTTCTTCCACCATCTCCTCGCTGCCCTTCTCTCCATCCCTCCCCCCCTGTCCGAGCCTCTTTCCTTATCTAGCACAGGTCTGCAATTTTGCAGACCCTGTGCACCTTCTGTTCCTCCCTCTGCTCCCCTAACATCTGCACACTGCAAAAACAAAATATGAAGTTAGCATGTTAATTTCTGAGTTAGTTTTCTTTCTAGCTTACACCACAAATTTCCACGTATTGGGCATAATTATAATTCTGCTGCACTTTGTTCACATACAGTCCTGAAGATTACTTTTGAAAATTGGAATGCATTTGATCTTTAAAATGATTGATGATTGATGTGGTCTCATGCCTGCAAAGGAAGGTCGGATTTGTGCTTAAGAAATTCTGAAAAGGTTACATCTATTAATGGTTATTATAAAACAATTTTCTGATATATAAAAACCTCATGTGTTATCTTGTGGTGGTTATTGGTAGATGGTTTCTATTGAATATTATATACCACCAGCATTTCACTAATCTGATTCCTAATGATAGACATTTATAGCTAATTTGGTTGACTCTCGAGTTATGTGATCTTTGGTGGGTGGTTATAATATCTCAGACACATATTTGGTTGCACATTGTCATGATATCTTTGCATACTTAATTGATGTATCAATTTACATATGATAAATGATATATGATGCTTTTATGGTGTTTTGGGTTAATGCTGATTGTTAATTGGTTGCTGAATGATCTCTTCGATGTTAATAATATAAGTGGATTGAATCATGATTGCTTTGCATCTTAGTTGGTTAGTAACTTATGAATATTGGCTCTTAGTAACACGGTTGCCCTAGAGTTCTATGAATGCCTTATGTTGGGCTTACACTTGGCTGATGATACATGTTAATTGGTGAATGAAATGACATGGCATCTCATCAAATGATATACTCACATTGAATGTTGATGAATGACCTAAGTAGGATAACGTTCTTTGGATTGATCCTTGCAACTTGGTGACACTTGGATACATACTTTACCTAATTTGCATACGTTATCATTAGATGATTAATTGTAATATTATCTTTATATTGACTCTAGGCACTGCTCTAACTACAAATCGCATAGAAAATATAGTTGTCTGGTTGTACTAGTGTCTTACAGGTTATCAAAGGGTACTTCTCCTTGGAGGTTATTCACTTCCGAAGAAGTTAGGATCGTGATCGAGGTGACATTGGATCACTTTCCTTATTTTTGCTTATTGGGAACTAGCCCTGCTAGTTTGCCCGGTAATAGGGTGCATGGTGTATGGACAAGCTCTTAGTTGTTTCGCAATGGACTCGCCCATTGGAGGTGGCTTGCTCATTGATTGTGTGACCTCATATGGATGCTTGATTGACATTCTTCCTTGGAGCATTTGTGACCTTGTGACAACATGATGAATTCTTCATGTGGCCAACACATGAAGATAGGGTTGCTTGCTTGGAGGACGCCTTATAATAGAGCAGTGTTGGGCATTGTAGAGGAGGGCATTGAGCCCTAGATATCATGGGGTTGCTTGGATCACTTACTAGGAGTCTTGTACTTGACTTATGATAGCTTGGATTAAGAGAGTGGGCTTTGTAGGTGGGTGGACCCAAAGATGGCACATTGCTTTGGAGAGGTGTCAAAGTATTGGAGCACTTGGAGGAGTGTTGGACCTTGGAGGAGTAACGCCCTTGCCTTGGAGCATTGCTTATGGATCGTCATTACCTTCGAGCTTACATGTGTCACTTGTAGAGGAGCACTTCACATGTGTGGGCCTACTTGTTTGTTGTAGGTTACTTTTAAGGGTTTAGGCCTAGTTGTGTATTTTTTACCTCCCTCACCTCTCTTATATATAGAGGAAGGAGTGAGTCCTCTCATTAATCATCATGATCATCTTGTGTTTAGAGATGCGGGGAGAAGAGTGCTTTAGTCTCTTTCTCTTTTGTGTCAATTCTTCCTTGTATCTTCCCTCTCTTGGTCTTGGAGTGTTAGGTTCTTGGAGGATTCTTTGAATGTGCTAGGGCTAGGGTTTAACCCAAAGAAGATTAAGGAGTTAGGTGTTGGTGTAAACACTTTCTTCGTAAAGAGGGAGTGTTAGCTTTCAGGTTACTCCAAAAATGTTTACACCATGTTTGGGGGTGCTTCATGATATTTGGGGTACATGGTTTATGTTCATCCCTAGGATGGTCAAAGATGGATTGGTGTATGGGAGATGATCCGTGATGGATTTGCGCATTGGGGATAGCTTGTTTAGTGTTTGCTTGACCTTCATGATGGCCACATGCATAGGCTCGCTTGATTGGAGAATACCCTACTTAGGAGTGTTACGTGGTACCAGTACCAACGCACCTTCAAATGTTTGCCCAAGGAGAGGGGTCGTATTTTTTCCAGGACCATGATGGGGTGCTATCAGTACTTTCTAAGAGGTGGTTATGGCTGGACCCTGTGGTCCTCCCTTTAGGAGTACCATAGATTAGTGGCATTGCTGACTACCTCATTTTGGGGCTTGTGGCCCTGAGGTTGGTGTCTGGGGCTCCTAGGGGTGGGTCACTGGGTCACATGACCCCCTGCTTGTTTCCTACACCGGTGACAATATTCCAACTCTGAGGCTCTTGCCTCCCCTTCTGGTCACCTTGTTCACCCATCCTGGTCCCTTTCCAGCAAAGCACCCTCTCTCCTTGGTGCAGTTTCCTTGATGACGTCATCCTTGGTCACCAGGCCCACAGGCTATTTGAGGGGGAACGTTGAAGGATTTTCAACATTATTGGGATTAGATGGGGCATGACGACCCCCCCTACTCACTCCACTTTTCGGAGTGAAGCTTTCTGCTCAGTTTGTCATTTTTAGCAGTTTTTAGGCACTTATTTAGACTATTTTATATTATTTCATGTTATAATTATTTTTACATTGACATTTATTTGGCCTATTGGCCTGGTTAGTTTTTAAAAGTGAGTTGAGAACGCTATAAATACAACTCCTCACTTCATTTGTAAATCATAACTCATGGGACAAAATTCATAATGTTTCTCTTTTACCCTAGATAGCTCTCTTGGAAGTGATGCGCCCCTCTTGAAGTAGGGTATTCCTGCTCGTGGATGAAATTGGATGCTTGTCTCTGGTTTTGCTCATGCTTGGTGGATGCTAGGAATTGTTGGAAGAACACAAGCTCAAGTAAGTCTAGTTTTTAGCCTTTCTTGATGAAAGGTAAGTGAATTCATGCTTCTTGAATGATTGAATGGTGGCCTTAGGGTTGCATTTTTTCTGAATAGGGCCATTTTGTCTGTCTTCTATCCTCTTTGCATGGTGGAAAACGCTCTCTAGAGGAGGTTTTCCCAAGCTTAACCTTGGATCTCCAATTTTTCCCTAGATTAGGTCCCTATAACGAACCCTAGAGGTTGTTATAGGAAGCCCTAGTTTAGTAGACAAGGAGAACTTACTCCAAGAGGAAGGTTGGTCACCTTCCTCTAGGGCTAGGGTTAAGGGTCTCATCCATAAAAACCCCAAGTTATCACTCTTTTATCTAATTACTTTTGCATGTACATGTGTAACTTTAAGATTTAGATCTTTTAGTTAGGTCTGAATTTATTACTGTTTTAAGTTAGTTTTTATTTTATGTTTATTATTACAAAACCCTAAAACCAAAACCCTAGCAGTCCTAGGGCTGCTCCCTCTTCCTCACGGCCCTCTCTCTTCTTCCTAAACAGGCCTCGGCCTTCTCTCAAGGAGCTCGACCTCCCTCCTTTTCCCTCCTCCTACCCTCGGCCTCCCCTTCCTAACTTGCTGTAGCCCTCGCCCTCCTTCCCCTTTCCTCCCTACACCTTCGCCCTTGCTCCTTTCTCCCTCAGCTGCCCTCCTCTCTTCCCCTAGCAACCTCGACCCTCATCTTCTAGGCTTGCCCTAGGCTCAGCCTACCTGTGGGCAGCCTTTTACAAGGCTGTGGCAGCCTCCTAGCTGCCCTTGCAACCCACTTTAGGTCTGCAATTTATTGCAGACAGTCACACCTTTTGGAAGCCCCAACACCTGTAACAAAAGATAACACAAACAAGATAAAAGGTTAGTCAAAAGTGGATTTAAATTACTATTAAATGATTGGTAGCATAATGGTCTGAAACTCCCAAGTGAAGCTAATACAAAGGACTGAAATGTCATATTAAATGCATGCTACAGGATTGCAATTTCAGAGTTAGATAAATCGCACAAAAGTCTGTTAGTAGCATTGTGATTGTGGACACTGGGCATTATTTTGTGATATCATAATTGTGTTGTCTCTACTGTATTACCTACTGCTGCAATCATTGTCCTAAAGAGACTGTCTACTGCTGTCAACTGTTATCATAACTGGTGGTTACTATTGAAGTTACAATACTTGCATATTGTGCTTGTTTATTGATGGTGAATGTTTTCATAAATAATTGAATGATGGTTGGACTGTTTACTATTGGAAAACCACTGCCATAAAAGACTGTCATTGTTATCTTCACTGTTACATTGAATGAATGATCACTTATCTACTATGAATGTTATGTGAACACTGCTTCGCTAATAAGATTGATATACTAATTTGCATCTATAAGATTCATATTCTACATAGTATGTATTCTTCATTCTCAATTTGATTTATTAAAGGCACTGGTCACTAATATCATTGTATAGAGGATACAATCTTTTTGTCCAAGTGTTTTGCACAGTATCTAAAGGGCTCTCCCCTTGGAGGTTATGACACTCCTAAGAAGTTGGAGGTGTGGTTGAGGTGACAGTGGTCACACTCTCCTTACATTTGTCTATTGGACACTAGCCCTGCTAGTTTGTCCGGTAACAAGGAGGAAGATTGTTGTGCATCTTAGAGGAGGGAATTAGGCCCTAAATAACATGGGGTAGCTTGGATTTCTATATGGAGCCTTGGAGTTGGCTTAAAGATGCCTGGGTTGTGACAATGTCCATGCAGAGGGAGTGTAGGGTGTACCCAATGGAGTACATGGCTTAGGAGGAGTGATAGAGTGGCAGCCTTTTACAAGGCTGTGGCAGCCTCCTAGCTGCCCTTGCAACCCACTTTAGGTCTGCAATTTATTGCAGACAGTACCACACCTTTTGGAAGCCCTAACACCTGTAACAAAAGATAACACAAACAAGATAAAAGGTTAGTCAAAAGTGGATTTTAATTACTATTAAATGATTGGTAGCATAATTGTGAAAATCCTCACAGCAGATCTAAGAGCTGATGTATACCTCACAAGAAAGATTATGATTAAGCAAGAAGATAGAAGAAGAGTGGTCAATGCAATGTAAATGAGCAACAGAATAATAATACAATAGAACTCGGATAGAAGCAAAATAACTTCACACACACTAATTCATTAATCACAAATGGACAAATAAATAATACAATGCATGAGAATTTGAATGCCAAGGTGGCAATTTGAATTAGCCTTCATGGAGAGATCAAAGGATCACTGGAGTGTCATCGGAGCACAACTAGAAGTCTTCATCATCATCAGTGGAGTCATCAATGCACAAGTAACTGTCAACCATCAGTCAAACTGAGTCTAACTGAGTGTGGTAGGTGTAACTGAGTGTAACTGGCACTAATTGAATGAAGGAGGCTCAGTGGAGGGCGCATGAGGATCTAACTGGAGTCAGAATGGGCAGTCTAGTCTCACTGGAGGTCTATCAGAGTGATACAGTCAGTTGAGAGTCAGTCTAGCCTTAAATCAAGGAAAGAACTGAAGATAACTGAAGTACAACTGAATGGTAGGTGAGAGAGGGCACATGAGATGCATGTAAATGCATGCAGGGCGCACTAAGCACTAGGAGGGCTAAAACTGATCAGTGAGAAGCTACCGGGACTAGCTAACTGAGGGCTAGGTGTTGGGACTGATGACTAGAATGCATGCATGCATAGTAGATGCCCCCTAATGTGTGAGGTTAGAAGGGCAACTGAGTAATACATTGTTAATAAAAGACAAGTTTTTAGAGAACCAAGGAGAAGTTAGACAGTCATGAGATTAGAGAATCACTTGCAAAGACAAACATGGTATGATAAATCTCTCTTCCCCAAAGTAGGCATATCCATGCACAGGTGAAAAATGCAATCATGGTCATCGAATCAAGTACAATGTAGATCCATGAGATATATAGACTATAGAATCATGGCCTTGAAGAAATACATAATGGATCCATGTAGATTATGAGTCATAGCCATAGACAGATACTCAGTGGATCTATGCCTAAGTTTACATCTAGAGGTAGGAATGTTCTCAACCTTGATATCTTAAAAATATCATGTTCAATGGCAAAATCTATCAACAATGACTCATCAACAACAAAGTTTGAGAATCTACAAAGGAAGAGATTGGAATCAGAAGGAAAATCAATGTTGAACTTAATGACAAAGTTTGTAGAAACAAAGTTAAGAACACCAAAATATGAGGATCTACAAATGGACAGATCAAACTTGGAAGGAATATTGACAATGAAATCAATAATAGAGCTTGTAGAGATAGATTCAAGAATGCCAAAGCCTAAGGATCTACAAACAAAGAACTAGACTTTGGAGGAAGATCAACCTAGTCAAAGAATAAAAAATGTCAAAGTTTGAGGATTTACAACTAGAGATTAGACTCGGAAGGATTGTCGGGGTTAGATTCGCTTGCCAAAACGTCCAATCTAGGGGAGTGTATATGGAAAGGATGGAAGAAAGTTTGTACCTCGGACTGTCAAAAGTAATCATAGCCTCTAGGAGAGCTTCATTTGAGGGGAAAGCATTGTCTTGAGGAGAATGCACATTGGAACATTTGTTTGGACCAATGGGGAGGATAATTTGATCTATTGGCCCCAGTGGATAAATCATCTAGTTAATTGTTGGAACTAGGTCCAAAAATGGTGAGCATGAAAGCAGAGGTTCCTTCTAGTACGCATGGGATATGAGACCACATAATTCACTCATGGCGGGGCGGTGCCCACCCAAACACTAGGAATAAATCAATGTGGGTAGTAAAAGGCATTGCATGGTCTAAATTCGAAAGAGGTTGGGGATCATAAGATATATAAGATAAGATAATTTTATTAATGTCCAACAATTGACCAAAAACGTAGGTCAATGGGACTGTAAGGCGGCTCCTATAAAAAGAAAGAGGTAGGACTTTAACCTAAAAACCAAAAAGAGCTAACTCCAAAGATGGAGAGCCAATCTAGAAGAGGAATGTACAAAGAAAGTCGAGACAGAAGACAAATGTACAAAAGGAATGGATCTAGAATCCGGGATACAAAAATGGTGAATATGTCATGGTGCACTAGAAAGCATTTGAAGGATCTCCTAACATTCAAAGTCGAATGACGGAATCTCAAAATAGTACTCTGTTTGAAGGAAAAACTGGAAGAGGAGTTATAATGGATAGTGTGTCGCCGCATGGAGTGGGGACCTTGCTGTTGTGATCTAGATGAAGTCGTTTGATTGCTAGGATGGGGCCAAGATTGGCCACGTCGTTGGTGTCAGGTAGAAGTGAAGGTGGTGCTTTGTGTCCTAATTGATATGTGATCAGAAGCAGTGTCATCCTCTATTGGTCTCTTGGTGCCCCTAGAGGAAGGGAGCACCGAAAAGAAGGAAGTGAACCATTGAGTGGAGGCTATTCTTGTCTGTGAATGTCGCTGGAGGATGAAAGAGTGAAGTCGAAGGGCCTCCTACAAGTATAAGGCCAGACATCTTTGATCGGGATATCTGAAGAAACCAATCAAATCCTGAAGCCCCATGGGAAGAAGGTCCCTAAAAAGACAATGGAACTGCCTGCAAAACTTGTAGTAGATAGGGCACCGAAATATGAAGTGCTCCTCGGTCTCAACCTCTCGAAGATGACATACCTAGCAGATCCTAACTGATCGATCGATTTGGTGATCTGCCACCCCCGCTGCTGAATGTTGGATGATGCCATAATATAGTCTCGTGATGTTAAAATCTCTTGGGTTTGATGGCGGGCGAGGGGGACGGATGGGGCGCCTGCTTATTGTCGCTCTCAGGGCTCTCCGATGCTGTCGGGGTGTTCATTTGTATGATCCTGGGGGTATTTTCAAGATAAGTGCCAATAACCACTGTAATCAAGGCACATGCGGTCTCCATGGTGATGTTAAGTCAATGAATCCATAAAATAATGCCTTGGTCCATGTGCCTTATCAATCCAAGCTTAACCAACTCCATAATAGAGGGGACGACTCCATCCAAGGAATAAAATATTGAGATAAATTCGGGGTGCTCCTCAATATGTGTGCAAATCTAGTTGAGTGCTCCACTTGGGAGCACAAGAAATCCAATATCAAACCTCCCCATGTGTGAATATAACTAAGATAAACTAGGGTGCTCACATGAAGGTTCCTTCTTTTGTCAAAACATGGTCAATATAGTTGTTAGAAGGCCTAGAATCCTCATCTCAAGTGTGTACAAGGTGAGCTCTCCCCTAGGATGCATATATAAACCAATAATACATAGCTCCGACTGTGAAGAGGTGCCAAATAAACAAGGGCCCTCAAGCATTAGCCCTCTCAAGTCAAATTGTAGTCACAGCCATGTAATTAACCTCCACACATGTGCTATAGGGGGGGGGTTGCTCCATCAAATAATCAAGCATATGTTATAACAACATGACGTAAGAGACATAGATTACCTAACCACCTAGAGCACTTACCTTTGGAGTTCAACATAACATCACCCCCTCATTAATTAAATTAACCCAAATATTTACCTGGAACCATATAAAAGGGGTTCTATGCCAATTGATACATGAAATGAAATAATACCAACAATGCCAATGTGGAAACCATAGGAAAAATGTAGCTATAACAATAGAAATGTTCCACCTAGGCATCATATATCCTCAAACAACTAACCATCTAGCACAAAACTAAAGAATCACCTTGTAGGCCATCTCCTCCAACATCAATCATAATATATCGTGGAATGCATCTCTACAACAATGATTACAAAAATGTTGGGACATCCTGCAAGATCTAGGGGCATAAATCAATCAATTTGCACTTAAACACTTTCCTCTAGGCATCGTACACCAAGCCATTGAGGCTACCAATTGGAGCGAGCCATTAGGGTAATGCTAGGAAAAGTGTGTGCAACCATAGTAAGCCCCTGTGTCTGACAACTAATCAAATAATGTGATGTAACATGTCTATGTTGTAATTGGATCATATAAAAAATGAGAGCGGAACCTCATGCAACATAAGGAGTAACAAATCCCTCAACACAAGGTTGGCACTTTGTTGATAGAGGAAGAACATTCAACAATCTTCTTTGTTCTTTAGAGATTAATGCAAGTATAGAAAGATTAGGGTAAAGAATAGAAAAAATACTTCTAGATAGCTTCCAAGTCTTCTAATTGTGTATTGAACAGGAGGAGGAACTTTCAACATCAGAATTCTTCAAACAACTACATACATGCAAACAACCAATACCTTTACTCTTTCTTTGGAAGATCCTAGTCTATAAATCAAATTCAACTTGCATAATAAACCCTAGTAACCAGGAACACAACCCTTTTTTCCCAAGGAATATCTTGCGGAAAACCCTCTGAGTACTTCCCCATTATCCATCAATGGTAAATGGGGTATACCATCGGCCCTGAGTATAGAGCATAACCCTAAGGGGATTAAGAGAGTTGAACCTATGACCTCCCCAACTTTAGGGGAGAGATCTAACATTCGGCTCGTTGGTGCTTCAACGAACCCTCAGGGCTAACCAAGAGCACAACCGTATGAAATCAATTGCACAAGAAGTAAGCATATATGAATTTACATTAACACATAACACCAATTGGGGGGGGAGGAGAAGAGAGATCTGCATTTCATTAATAAATTAAAGAGGTTACAACATATAAATATACTTGCTTATGTTGAAGATGACCTCCTCACTTGAACTCGGGTGTTTTCCTGTCTTGATCTTGTTCAACTACAATCTCTTAAAAAAGGCCTTGGGCTATAGGCCAAGGGGAGCCATGATGGAAGGCTCCTAGCAACCCTAGGCAACCAAAACCTACTAGCAGCAATGTGAAGAGTCTCTCGAAGATGAAGGACTCACACTTTATCCCAGCTTCTTTGAAGGTGTGCCAAGCTAATCTTCTCCAACCTTAAACACTCAATTTATACTAAAAATGGGGTTTTTATCAAAGATGTACATGTGCCTCGATCTTGTGTATTTTGCTCAGGTCCCGTACTTTCTATGCATCTATATAATTGCACCGAGATTAGCGAGGTGCTCTACAGCCTAGTATAGGGGATATGTTGTAACGTTACATAATGTTATGTATGTTACCAAAAATAAAAAAGTTAAAAAAGTATTAAAAAAATTCATGTTGCCTCATAAGTTCCAAAAAAAAAAATAATTAAAAATTAATGTTGGCTCATAAGTTACCAAAAATAAAAAGTACTTAAAAAAATCATGTTGGCTCATGAGTTACCAAAAATAAAAAAGTAATTAAAAAATTTCATGTTGGCTCATTGAATAAAAAAATTAAAACCAACATGGATCCATCTTAAACCCATATCTATCAATCACCAAGAGGGTAATTTCTTGTGGTGTAAAAAATTTAAGATAAAAAAAAATTTACAGCTCAAGAAATTGGATCCCTCTTGGTGCTTGATAGATTCGGGTTTAAGATGGATCTATGTTGGTTTTAGTTGATGATGTAGGTGGTCACATGTTACCATCGAGTAGAGCGTGGGCCCCCACAGGTTGCTTCAAGACAAGACACAACTGCATTTCAAAACATAGAAAATTTGCACATAAAATGGCTTAGGAGGTCTCAAAATCAGATCTGTAATTGCAAGGAAGGTATGCAATGGCTCATAGTGCAATCTATTATAAGGGTGACCATTAATGATCCTAATTATCATGTATTTTATTCTCATTATCCTGTCCTTTTTCGATCTCAAACTATGGATCTAACAATCTTTGTCCACTGAATTTGAGAACATGTCTATCTTTTTAAATTTCTTGCTTTTATCCCTTCTTTTTCTTTACATTTTTCTATTATGTAGTAACAACAATTCTTATGAGTTACACCATATTGTTATGGTAATTGTAGTAAATGATTGTTTGGAATTTGTTGACTTCTGATTTCATATCATTGATTTTGTTTGCAGGAGGGTTTTTGGGTTGATGCTGTGGAGTATTCAGGAGCAAGTGCTGATCCACTTCGTGATCGTGTAGCAAAGATAGTTAAAGATATGAATGAAAAACACTGGGAAGATATTCATCGCATATGCAATGTATATGCTGATTTGGATGTTGAGGTTTGAATCTCTCCAAATGTTACTGCTTTTCACCATGCACAAGCAACATAACATTTCAAAGACGGCATTTATATTCCATGGTGTTTTATTCATTCTTAGTTTTCCTTTATTATGTATGTAGAAGATACAAAAGTTTAGTGCTAATAAAATTATTTGCTGGCTTGCTTAGTTCTGGTTAATCCTCCAAGTTGTAGGGCTAATTTGTTGTGGAAGTTAGGCCAAGTGCATTTACTTGCTGCCCCTTTTGCTTTTGTTTAATTTTTTTACCTTCACAATGTTATATCAATGAACTTAACAAACCAAATATCTTGATTGTATCTAAAAGAATAGGTGCAAATATTTTTGCTAGGCCTTGTAAAGGTTGTTGTTGAATATATATTCACCCGAGGTAACAATTTTAGAGTAATGACAATAAAAAGTAAACATTAAGCCTCATGACTATGCACATAACGTTTTTTGAATAAAGCTTCCTTTAGCTATTAAGAAGGACAATATATACAGGGCTTTAATACAAAAAGAGAGCTGCAATTGCAACCTTTGCAAGCAAGTCCAAAAACAAAAAAATGTGGGTTGGCATCAGCCAAAACACCCACACACAAAGAGTCTACATCATTATTTTCATGAATTTAGCATGAAAAAGGCAAAGGGCAGCTGCCAGGGCAAATAAACACTAGATATTAACCACACCAACTGCAGCAGGAGGCTGGTTATGGTCATATGAGCAGGGGCCCACCCTGAAATAGGAGGGTTGGCATCAACATGCTGATATTTCATGAACATAACATAAGAGACACAACGAACAACTGTCTAAGTAAATAAACACTAGATATTAACCACACCAACCACATGAGGAGGTTGGTTATGGTTCTCTGGGAAAGGGCCCCACCTTGAAACAGGATGGTCGACATCAGCAGATTGATGTAGGTCCCACCCATTAGTAGGAGGTTCTTGGGGCTTAGTCCCCTCTGATATAGCAAGAGCTAGCATTGGGAACTACTTGTTATTGTATCGTGGACCAACAGGCAGTGCCAGCTGCACTCATGCCTCTCAGAAACCTGTCTTCTTTCCTGGTGGCGGGGCCTACTGCGATAGGAACTCTATGGGAACCTGCAGAACCAAGCTGCTTTGGCAGGTCAACAGGGTCATGCAGGTCAGGTGGCACTCTACACATAATGCACAGGGCTTTGCGCCAATACTCTAGCAATTGTTGTAACTTGTAAATGCTCCATCTTGAGCCATCATACCATGAAAAATTTGTGTGACGAGACATTTGCATTAAACAACACATCATTTCTTTTCTTCCAATGCCAAAAAAGGATCTCAACTTTGATAAGCATCCATAAATAGTGGAATTCAATGGTCTTGGGCAATCGATCACCAAGCAGGGTAGCTCATGATGACATGGAGTCTGGGAGATATTGTTGGCGGAGGGACTCGGTCCATGCCCATGTAGCCTTGGCAAAAGGGTAGAACCAGAAGAAGTGTTTAAGATTCGACTCTTCCACATTGTGTACAACATGGTGGACACACCTGGTTAAGTAGTTTTTTATCTAAGGGGATTTTTTCGCACAGCTAGACACCTAGAAAAGAATGTTCTTTTGGGTTCCAAGATCTGCTTCCAAATATTGTTCTTTTGGGTTCCAAGATCTGCTTCCAAATATTGTGAAGTCTCAATAATGACCTGGAATTGCTCAGCCTATGGCTGAGTCAATTCACCATAACTTTAAATGCAGAAATTAAATGTTCTTTATGGTGTTTGTCTATTTAGTATTTAACCTTGTCATGTCCTATTTTCGCCAATTATTGTTATGTAATTGTCTTATGACTATGCAATTGCTATCTTCAGGTTTTACTGTGTATCTAAATAGGCAAAACAAAATAACAATCTCATACAATTACATACCATAGAACACAGAGGATTTACCTTGGAAACCTAATGGAAAAACAGGCATTGAAGAGGAGGCTCGCTCGACTTCAAAGAATCTTAGAAAGTAGTAGATTGCATATCAGGCTCAAGTAGAGCACTGCTATTCCTATGCTAATGACTTAAGGCTAAAGGAAAGGGTACCACCCTTGATCTACTCTTGCTACACACAGCTAGGCAAACACTAGTGTACAAACAGAGATTCTTATTTTCATTGGATTATGACCAAGCAATTGTAGCAATGGATTTCTCTTATTAGAAGAAAGGCTTACCATCCAAACTGTAGATGATCCCTTGCTGTAGACACAACAACAAGTTTGCCTTGCTTCTGCTCTAGAATCTTGGCTTTGGCAAAGGCTACAAATGTTGGAACAACTTCTCCCTTTCTGCAAATCGAATACTGGATCTCCTTCACTGTCAATTGGAAGGTTATCTCCTTCTTTACTGTAGTGTGGGCAACTTCCCAATTCAGCCTTCAATGCCTGAAGGCTGAATGAACTAAGTGTCATTGATTCCAAAGTGTTGAACCGACAAAATATGACATGGCTCTTATGGAAATGGAAGCGCGAGCTCTTTTTCTCTATGAGTGGAAATTTTAGCTTCTTTGCAAAATGGGAGGCCAAATCTCATATGTCCCTCAATGCAAGTCCCTTTCACATCCAACAAATGATTCTAGCTCACATAATAGAATGAACTACATCTGGGAACCCTCCAATGCGATCTGCGTAAAGGAACCTGTTATCACACAACTTGTAGTTGTCCCTAGTGGTATCCCATCTGGGATGGTAGAGGAGACAGACAACTAAAGAGGTGACCCAAGAGATGCCACGGTTCCTAATGCAAGATGGGAGTCACGTCAACCGAGGCACTCTTCACTTTAGATCAAAATAAATCAAGACCTAGGGGGAGACCCTATAACAAATCAAAGATGATTGGACCCAAACAAAGGTTCCTAGGGATATGTAAAAGACAAGTTACGGAAACCAATGCAAGGTTAGGTGGACCTAGAAGTTAAAGTATGGTTGAAGGAGGCTTAGGAAATGGTTAGTGTTTCAACCAATGTATGATTTAGGCCACATGATAAGATAAGATGACAAGATCTAGTACCAAGAAATACACATGTGGGACCCACTTCCTTGGGATATGGAAATGGCTCAAATGGGACCCACAAGGTGAAATTAGGGGTGCAAATGGTACCAAGGGGTATGCAAAGAGTAGATCTAAGGATCTAAGGTAAAATTAGAGATACCCACATATGGGATCTAAGACTTGACACAACTCCCAAGGAGTGCGAAATGCCCTAGGTGGACTAGTGCCTTGATGGATGGGTTAATGGAGTCAAAAGAGATGTCAACTTGTAGATTGGGACACCTAGGATGCAAATCAAGTGGGCTAATTAAGGTGTGATGGTTGGATTTTACTAGATCTAATGTTTCATGATGTGACCCAAATGGACAACAATCCCCTAAAACAAGGAATGCTACCCCCAAGGCAGATCTTCACAAAATGAGACACTAGATATAGGTTTCAAGGTATGCTCTTTCCAAATCCAATGGAATCTCAACTACCCAGGTTCTAGAAGTGGGCAAACTAAATCACCCAAGGAGTGCGACTTTGCCCAAGGAGGGCTAAAAGCATGGTGAAGTGTGTCAAATCAAGTCCAATGGCCACCAAATTGTAGATCCAAGTAGTTTAGGCAAGTATCAATGTGGATCTTGAAAATCAAGGGCATCCAATGGCTAGATCTCCATAGATCTGAGATTGAAAATGCATCACCAAATTGATCCAAGTGGGACACAACCCTCAAAATGAGGAATGGGGCCCACAAGGTAGAAATCAACAAGGTGAAGCACTAGGGGTAGGTTATCAAGTGAGGAGAGTGTGAATCAAGTGGGATCTCACGTACCCATGTGTTGGATCTAACCAAACTAACTTCTCCCAAGGGGTGCGATTTGCCTCAAGAGGGCTATTTTTCCCTGAAAAGTGTGTCAAATGGAACCCAATCACCACCAAACTATAGATCCGAATTGCCGTGGATACTATAGAAGTGGGTTTTCAATATCTTTTAAAAAACAAGGCTAGATCCAAGTAGATCTAAGAAAAACAAAAATGAAGGTTTTGATTTTAATGTAATTTTGACCAATGGGATGGATAGCAAGCGAAATCAATACATACCTTGTAGATCTTACCTCAAAAGCTTGCGGTCTGTTAGCATATGGAGAATTCTTGCCCTAGTTACAATTCCAAGCTTGATCCAAGTGTCTTCAACCAATAGCAACCAAACTCTAGGAGGAAATATGTCTCATGAAAACCTGCAAATCAAACTACATCAAGTTAGATTTGATCTACAAATCCATAAGATCTAAGCATGTCATATCAAGAAAGCAATCAATGGACAAAGCACAATTGAAAAACTCCCTCTCTATGAAGTTCGATTTGCCCATGGGGGATGTGAGCAACCCCTACAATCTTCCCACAAAGCCATTTGATGAGCTAGCTTGAGCAATTCGGCCTCCTTCTCTTGAAGGCGATTTCACCTGAAAAGCAAACAATGTCTCGAAGCAAGATAACCAAGAACATATGCAAGAGCAACCCAATCAAAGCCAAGAAGTAGATCTCCAAAATATTCTTTTCATTCCAAGTTTTCTAGAGCCCAAAGGTGAGCTATACAATAGGGGGTCTCCTCCTTATATAGGATAATAAAGACCAAAACCCTAGATCTCAAAACCACTTTACAACAAAATGAGTGGTTGAGATTAAAAGATCTCAATACATAAACAATGGCTAAGATGAATCATAACAACATAACACATGGATCACTAAAAGTAATGATGATGTCATAACTAAAAGGTGCTCATGGAGGGTGACGTCATCCACTAGAGGGGGTAAAAGTACAAAATCCCACCTCATATGACTAGGACATGACACATGGAGCTCATGGTGCTAGGAGGCATCAATCCTTACTAGCTCATCCCCATGGCACAATAAAATAATATAATATGTCCAAGATAAATATAAATGATCAAATCTGTCCTCAGAATCTGTGACAGACAAGCAGTAAAAGACCTCCTGTGATCTCTGTGGACCCACCCAAGTGGTGAAAACTGGCTGGAAGATATTGGGTTCACCCTGGAAGACCTCTGTGAAAACCAAGTGCCAAACCTTGCCTCAATTGCCCAAATCGAATTCCTCAGTGACCCTTTTATCCCATTTCTGGACTGCCTCGGTAACTATGAAAGCGCTGAAACTGCCTCCTAGGGCACCTGCGCTATCAAACTGAGCCTACCAGGCTCTCCAGAAGGGGGGATAAATGGTAATAACAAGTGGTTGGACCACCCCCTCCTCATACAACGCCCTAAGTGAACTGGCCTCTCATGGCCCCTGCTGCTCAAGCTGGGAAATCAGCCCCAAATCTGGTCAACAAGTGTAAAACTACATCTATCACTGTCAAAAGTGCCCGGAACTGAAAGATAAGTGTCTCATTGGATCCAGAAGACCCAAATCTACTAGGAATGTGTACTCATACACCATGGGTTGCCCTGATGGACTAACTATAGGGTCCACCATATATGGACAGTGTATAATCTGATGATCTGAAGTAATAATAAAACCTGCAGAACTGCATCAATCATCATCTAAATCATATGTCCATCATATAGCATCATCATCAAGAGTATGTGGGACCATCCATCATCATCCATAGGCATATATGGCCCACATAATCACGGATCCCAAGAAATGACCATGGTCAAACTAGGTTTGACTAGGCCAACATACAACCAAGGATAAATCATATCAATAGACTAAGACATATTCCTCTAATCATACTCACAACTTAACTTAAAGTATAACATCATTCAGTGGCATTAAACATATTTGTTCATTCTGTTGTTATTTGTATTCACTTGCACAATAGCTTAAATGACAAACTCACCCATCGGACATGGTCTAACTGCTAGCTAAGGATGAAGGCTAGGAACAAGGTTGGGCAAAGGGGGTGACTTGTCTAAACTCAACTAAAAGACACTTTGGATTGGGAGAGAGGGGAAACTACAAACTCTGTGCTGGACAAAATAACACAGGGGATGGCTGTGCCTCACAAATGGGTAAGTTGTTTAGAGAGTGCTTATTCAACTTAGGCATCATGTCTACATCAAGTTGATCCAAGTTCATTAGGATCATTCAATTTCATTTCATGGCCTTTTTGGCCTACATAACCCTTCGGATCTTAGGTGTGCTGATAAGCACAACTAATTGCAGCTTGCATCGAGGGCATGTTTACACATCAATATAAGGTCAGCAATTGTTTAGATATAGCATTTAAGAACCATTGCTTTTTGGACCTTTCTTATACTCTTCGAGGAGTATTTTTAGCAGTTCATCGCTCTTGCCCTTTTTAGTTTCCATGGGCGAATTTATATAAGTTTCCATAAGTAGTACATGAGCTTTCAATTTTAGCCAACAACATCTCAAGTAACTAAGGGGAGTTCAGACCGGTGCCAAACATGGGGACAACCGACCATAATGATTTAGGCCTACAATCCAACTTACCAAAGGCAACTTTTGTCACCAACTCAGAGCCGAGACACTAAACATACAGGGATGTGGTCGAAACACAGAGGTAGAAAAAGGGGAAGTCCTCAGTACCAGAAAGTCAAGTAAGACAAGTCAAGGTTTAAAGTTAAATAAGGAAAGTCATGTATGGATGGAGTCAAGTGAAGGTGGAGCCTAAGCTAGCTGACAAATGGTGTCAAGAAAGACCATATCTATCCAGGGTAGTGAACCAGTGAGTTTTGTCAAACAACCTAAATGTGCAATTAAAAAGTCCATTTTAAATTATTATCAAGATAGTTCATTTTATATAGTTTGCCACATCATGAATTATATACCAAGCCAATGCTGTGAACATGACAAAAGCAACAAGATAATAATCCACAGTCAATGATAAAACATCCATAGGTCATATAACATCATCACAAGAATAATCATCATATATCATCTGCAACACTGCTGCAATACATCTCTAAGCACTGAACTGAAACTGTATGGGATAAAGGGTCACATCAGTCATCAAATCTGAACTCTCAAGGCTCAGCCTTGACACAAGGTCTAACATAAGTCTGAATAATACACTGCTCTGATCATGAGTGATCTCAAAATGTACAATCATCTCAGAGATATTAACTCACAAAAGTGTTAAATGTAAGGACATAAAAATGCTTAAGTATTAATTCTTGCACCATTAATTGGTTATTCTCCAACCTTTATCTACTCACTTGCAATTATATCATAAACCTAGCAATATATACTATAGCTTTGTATTAATAGCAATAGAACAATACTATGTGTGGATGGAAATCAATGCAAGTATCAAATAATGTCATTCATCATTTTCATGTATTTAGAGTAAGAACATTTTATGCATAAGGAACCAATAATTTCAGATTGTAAATGACCGTTTTCAGACCTGTGTTAATGATTTTTCAGAACCCTTTCTTTGTCATGTAACAACCTTGCAAATGCCAAAAATGTATCGGTGTTTAACCCTTCAGTTTTGCTTTGTACGTGCAAGTGTCAAGATAAGGAAGTAGGACTTCGTGGTATTGTCTACTTGCTGTCCTATCAGAGGTACAAACAATGGAAAAGGGCACAATTTTCAGGCTGTTACAGCCCTAGTTAAGGCCCCAAAAAGGAGACTGTTATCACACTATAGTAGCGGGGCTACTATCCTTGTTCAACGGATATCTGCACATTCCAAAGCTTCCATTATTCCAGAGCATGGCTATATATTTTGGATCACTCATGATCAGAGCAGTATATTATTCAGATTTATGTATGACCTTGTGTCAAGGCTGAGCCTTGAGAGTTAAGATTTGATGACTGATGTGACCACTTATCCCATACAGTTTCAGTTCAGTGCCTAGAGATGTATTTCAGCAGTGTTTCAGATGATGCATGATGATTATTATTACGATGATGTTGTATGATCTATGGATATGTTATCATTGACTGTGGATTATTATCTTGTTGATTTAGTCATGATCATAGCATGTGCTTGGTATATTGTTCCTGATGTGGCAAACGATTTAAAATGAACTGTAAATCATAAAATGGACGATTGCTTGCACATTTAGGTCATTTAACAAAACACACTGGTTTTTCACCTTACATAGATATGGTCTTTCCCGACACCAGTTGTCTGCTAGTGTAGGCTCCATATTCACTTGACTCCATCCATACATGACCTTCCTGTTTGACTTTAAACCCTAACTTGTCTCATTTGACTTTCTGATACCGAGGACTTCCCCATTTTTCTACCTCTGTGTTTGGACCGCATCCCTGTTTATTCAGTGTCTCGGCTCTGAGTTGGTGACAAAACTTGCCTTTGGTGAGTTGGATTGTAGGCCTAAATCATTCTGGTCGGTTGTCCCGATGTTTGGCATTGGCTCGAACTCCCCCTAGTCACTTGAGATGTTGTTGGCTAAAACTGAAAGCTCATGTTCTACCTATGGAAACTTATAAATTCGCCCATGGAAACAAAAAAGGGCAAGAGTGATGAACAACTAAAAATACTCCTCGAAGAGTACAAGAAAGGTCCAAAAAGCAATGGTTCTTAAAAGCTATATCTAAACAATTGCTGACCTTATAAATATTTGAAAAACATGCCCTGGATGCAAGCTGCAACTAGTTGTGCTTCTCAGCACATCTGAAATCCGAAGGGTTATGTAGGCCAAAAAGGCCATGGAATAAAATTGAATGATCCTAATGAACCTGGATCAACTTGATGTAGACATGATGCCTAAGTTGAATAAGCACTCTCTAAACAACTTATCCATTTGTGAGACACAGCCATCCCCCGTGTTCTTTTGTCCAGCACAGAGTTTGTAGCTTTCCCCTTTCTCCCAGTCCAAAGCATTTTTGAGTTAAGTTAGACAAGTCAACCCCTTGGCCCAACCTTGTTCCTAGCCTTCATCCTTCACTAGCAGTTTGACCATGTCCAATGGGTGAGTTTGTCATTTGAACTATTGTGCAAGTAATTTTATGTAACAACGGAATATGCTAACTTAATTAATGCCACTGAAGGGATGTTATACTTTGAGCTTAGCTGTGAGAATGATTAGAGAAGCAGTGTCTTAGTCTACTGATGTGATTTATCCTTGATTATATATTCTTGGGATCCGTGATGATGTGGACCATGTATGGATGATTATTGATGATGATTTATGGGCCCACATGTTTGATGATGATATCATATGATGGACATATGATGCAGATGATGTTTGATCCAGTTCAGCAGGTTTATTACTACTTCAGATCAGCAGATTATACATTGTCCATATATGGTGGACCCTACAGCTGGCCCATTAGGGCAACCCATGGTGTATGAGTACACATTTCTAGTGGATTTGGGTCTTCTGGATCCAATGAGACACTTATCTTTCAGTTTCGGGCACTTCTGACAGTGATTGATGTAGTTTTACACTTGTTGACCAGATTTGGGGCTGATTTCCCAGCCTGAGCAGCAAGGGCCTCGAGAGGCCAGTTCACCTAGGGTGCTGATGATGGAGGGGGTGGTCCAGCCACTTGTTTTTACCATTTACCCCCCCTTCTGGAGAGCCTGGTGAGCTCAGATGG
This sequence comes from Larix kaempferi, assembly GCA_027924585.1. Classification (NCBI taxonomy): domain Eukaryota; kingdom Viridiplantae; phylum Streptophyta; class Pinopsida; order Pinales; family Pinaceae; genus Larix; species Larix kaempferi. The sequence goes on along the minus strand of BSBM01000147.1, from coordinate 8,844,088 downwards.
ACAGCACTAGCACCCTAGGAGGCATTTTTGGCACTTTCACGGTTCCCGAGGCAGTTAAAAAATGGGATAAAGTGGTCACTGAGGAAATCGATTTGGGCAATTGAGGCAAGGTTTTGGCATTTGGTTTTCACTGAGGTCTTCCAGGGTGGCATCACTATCTTCCAGTCAGTTTTCACCATGTGGGTATGCCCAGATTGATCACAGGAGGACATTTACTGCTGGACTGTCATGGATTCTGAGGACAGTTTTGGTCATTTACATTATTTTGGACATATTTTATTATTTTATTGTGCCTTGGGGATGAGCTAGTAAGGATTGATGCCTCCTAGCCCCACCATGAGCTTATATTGTCATGTCCTAGTCACCATGAGGTGGATTTTGGTACTTATGTTTCTCTAGTGGATGACGTCACCCTCTTATTGTATCATTTAGTGGGGGCGCTATTGTTATATTGAGTGATCCATGTGATATATTGTTATGGGTCATCTTAGCCATTGATTGTATGATGAGATCTTTTAATCTCAACCACTCATTTGATGTAGTATTGTAGAGTGGTATAGGGTTTTGGTCTTTATTATCCTATATAAGGAGGAGACCCCCCATTGTAAAGCTCACCTTTGGAGCTCTGGAATATTGGAATAGAAGATTTTTTGTGGAGCACATCTCTCTTGCATTGTGGATTCTCTTGCATATTGAATATACAGTATCTCTTCTATGTATCATTGTGGATTTTGGTGCTTCTTCTAATCTTTTGACAGGAAAGTCGAATTGGTGGAGAGGAGGGCGACTTCATGAGGGTTATTGTTGGAGGGATCCACATATTCTCTCTTGGGTTGATCTTGTGACAGGGAGTATCATTATTGTATCTTTGTGACATAGTTGATGCTTTCTATTACATCTTTCTACCATTTTCATAATCATCTTGCTTGACTTGTTTCTTTGATCTTGTCTTGTAGGAGGAGGACGATTTGGCTATCTTGGAGAAGGACGTTTTGGTTGGAGCTCTTGGATCTCACTCTTGAATATACACATAGGAGGATGCTATCAATTTGCAAGGTGGCCACAAGCAATTGAGGTAAGATCTACAAGGTATGTGCCTCTTTCATCCATTCTATCTTCATTGGTCATAAAACCCTAATTCATTAAAACCCCAATTTTTGTATTTCTTAGATCTACATAGATCTAGCCTTGCTCTTGAGAAGATATTGAAAACCCACCTCTATAGCATCCACCCCTAGTTGGATCTATAGTTTGGTGGTGATTGGCTTAAAATTAACCCACTTTTCAAGGCAAAAAGCCCTCCTTGACCCAAATCGCACTTCCTAGTGAGAGGCTTGTTTGGTTAGATCTAGCACATGGGTAGGTGAGATCCCACTTGATTTGCAATCTAGACACTTGATAACCTACCCCCAGATTCTTACTTTGGTGAAATCTACCTTGTGGACATCTCTCCATGTTTTAAGGGGTCAAAAGTTAAAACCCCCTTTTGAATTTATTTACACCTCAAAACTCAGATCTACTAAGATCTAGCCCTTGGATTGACTTGATTTTTTGGACATGCATAGATCGGGGTACTAGCATCTTGGATCTATAGTTTGGTGGCCATTGGACTTGATTTGGTCCACCAAACCCTCATTTTAGCCCTCCTTGAGCAAAGTCGCACTCCCTTGGTTGAGTAAGTTTGCCCACTTTGAGGAGGTGGGTGTTTGAGATTTTTGTGGATTTGGAATGCCCATACCTTGAAACCTAGGTCTAGACTGTCTTTTTGTCACGATCCGCCTTGGGGGTAGCATTCCTTGTTTCAAGGGATTGTGGTCCACTTAGGGTTGTTACTTGAAAAACCTAGATCTAGCAAAATCCAACCACTGGATCTCATTTAACCCACTTGATTTGACTTCTAGGTGTCCCGATCTACACTTTGACATACTTCTTGACCCCATTAGCCCATCTAACAAGGCACTAGTCCTTCTCTAAGCAAGTCGCACTCCTTGGGAATAGTGTCAAACCCTAGATCTAGCATGTGGGTACTCCTAGAATCAACTTAGATTCATAGATCTAGTCTTCATCCAATCTATAGTACCAACTTCACACCTAGCTTCATCTTGTGGGTCTATCTAGAACCATTTCACGCTTCCCAAGAAAACAAGACCCACTTGTGAAAACACATGGTACCTCACCTTGACATCATACCAAACAATGTGGCCTAAACCATACATAGGTTGAAACACTAACAATCCATTACACCACCTTCAACCATACCTCAACTCTTAGGTCCACTTAGCCTTGCATTGGTTTCCGTAACTCTTCATTTGCTTACCCTTAGAAACCTTTGTTTGGGTCCAATCAACAGTGATTGGGTATAGGGTCTCCCCCTTGGTCTAGTTACACCTTGACCTAAAGCGAAGAGTGCCTCGGTTGACGTGACTCCCACCTTGCATTGGGAACCGTGGCATCTCTTGGGTCACCTCTTTAGTTGCTTATCTCCTCTACCGTCCCGGATGGGATACCACTAGGGGCAACTACAAGTTGTGTGATAACAGAGACCGAGACCTCCTAGGTGAGAACCAAGGGCATAAAAAGGAGGGATGAAAGGAGAGGAGGGAGGAGAAAAGGAAGGAAGGAGAATTGAGAAGGATGGGAAGAAAAGGGAGAAGAGGAAGCCTTGAGAGGAAAGGATAGGAGATGAAGGGAGAGTGGGGGGAGCGAAGAAAGAGAGGAAGAAAATGAGGGCAGCGAAAGTGGAGAAGGAACAGAAAATAGGGAAGCGAAGGTGGAAAGAGGATGGGAGCGAGGTAGAGGAAGGAGATAGTGAGGGTCTAGGCAAGGAGTAAAGGAGAAGGCGAGGCCAATAGAGGCAGGAGAGGGAAGTTTGGGTGGCCGCTAGGGCACTAAGAAATCTACAGTTAGGGTTTAGGGTAAAAAATTAGGGTTTTAGATTTTAATTTTATGCAAATTATATAATTAAAAATGCAAAAATCATATCTAACTAACAAGATGACAAATAACTAATCTAATACTTACAATATACACAAACTAGGGTTTGGAAATGAGTAGAAAAAGAGTATCAAACTTAGGGTTTTAAGGTTTTACCTAGCCCTAGGGCATAAAGAGAGATGGCCTCTCTTTTGAGAAGGTACTTGCAAAGTTTGGCAAACTAGGGCCTTCCTTAACAACCACAAGGGTTGGTTAGAAGATGTCCCTCGTAATGCTATGGTGACTAAAGACTGAAAATGACCTAGTTTAGACAAAATGCAGCATTAATGGCTACCATTTAACCATGAACAAGCATCATCATTCAACATTTAACAAAGAGACATCAAGAGAAAGAGCATATATACCTCCTTGTGCATGTGTTAAGCTAACAACTCTAGCATCACCTTAGCAAAGAGCATGAACAAAAGACACTTCAAAACCAAAGAATCTCCTTCTCAAGAGGTGCGTATCAATTTCTTGAGAAGGAGATTCTTTGGTTATGAAGCAAATTTCTTGAAGTGTCTTTTGTTCATGCTCTTTGCTAAGGTGATGCTAGAGTTGTTAGCTTAACACATGCACAAGGAGGTATCTATGCTCTTTCTCTTGATGTCTCTTTGTTAAATGTTGAATGATGATGCTTGTACATGGTTGAATGGTAGCCATTAATGCTGCATTTTGTCTAAACTAGGTCATTTTCAGCCTTTAGTCATCATAGCATTATGAGGGACATCCTCTAGAAGGAGTCTGTTAAAGCTTGAGCTTTAGGTCCGTTGTCCGCCGAGATGCACACCAGCAGTAGAAATCTTTCGAAAGTTGTCTCCTCACTACAAGTGAGAGAAGTGTGGCCTTGGGGGCAAGTAATGAGCCAGGTACTATCACCTAAATCCAAGCTCCTCCGTTTAGGCTAACTCCTAACGAAGCCAAGGGTGGTTGTCCCTGACATAGAGTTTTCTATGGCTCTTATGTTTTAAGTGTTTTTTGGTGTTGAGTGATGCGGATGGGTGTTATTTAGGAGTTTTGAGATGATGAGATCACAGCTTTTGTAAGAAATAAACACAAGATAAATCAATCCACATTGCAAATTACAAAACACAATGATTTAAGATGAACAAAATATGATGACTTGGAATTTAAATAAGCATCCACAATATGATTCAAGATATAAATGACAAACAGCCCAAATTAAGGTAATGCATATAAGTTTTGAAGACCAGTGCCAAATGGAGTCAATAAGTGCTTGGAATGCTGAAATACAAGTCTCAATAGTAATGTTCGTGAGATTGTTTTGCAAATTATCTTGGTTTATTGAAAGTTTTAATGATCTTGATTATTACGCTAGCAAAAGGCAGGGTATGCATCCAACCGGAAAAGTATACCTTCAGTGGCTTCCCCTTGGAGACATGACGGACCTATCTAGGATCACAAGCTAGGCGTTCTGAGAACTTAACCAATGAGTGCCCAGATTGGGTTGCCCGACACCACCAGTTTAGGAACTTTGCCCACTACCTGAGTATTTCTCATAAAATCAACGCCGGTTCGTTGGTTGTGGGGTAATGATTTTATTAAGTTATCACTTTCGAGATTAACAAATCCAACACCGTTCTGAGTACGAGCCCAACCCCTTAGGGTCGACAGAGCATACTAAGTGAAGGATAGCAACGAAGATAGATTTTAATGGGGGAAAATGAGTTGGAATGTTTTAAAATTATTAACAGCACACCGTTCAACCCTCCGATAGAGAGCGCTCTTGACTTTGTCTTAAGACAGAAGTTCAAGAGACTTTAACTAATCTATATGCTTGATGCAGGAAAATGCAGTGGGAATGCTCTCCGGTAGAGAGTGCTCTTGACTTGGATTATTGCAAGTTCAAGAGACTTTGGTTTTTTTTATAAGATCAAGCATAATGTAAACTTAAACCAAATGATAGCTCAATAAGATAAAAGATGAACAGTGATATAACAGATTAAAAAGCCACTTGCAAAAATAAACTGAAAGACCAACTAATGTTCTACCACAACAGAAACTAATATAGCAAGTGAAGTCAAAGTGACTTCTACACACTGTTCATGGAACTCCCAGCTAGCTGGTCGTATGCAGTACACAGTGGGGAAAGAGAAGTAGCACGCAAGGTCAATGCGGCACTTGGGATCAAATCCCAAGCTACTTCTCAGGTCAAAACTGAATTGAACAATTAAAATTCTAAATACAAATGAAATTATTCCAAAGACTTAAAGCAAATCTAAACTAAGCATGCACAAGACACTCTTCCCCAAATGGGGAAGAAGAACCAAAATGTGGGAGGCCTTATCCCACTTAGCCTTTTTATTAATGAAGTACAAGTGCCTTGGGATTTAAACCCTTGTAAGAACTTTTGAAACTGAAATGAAAAATCAAACTTAGAAGCACTTAAGGGCTTTTACAAAGGAGAGTGTGTATGATTTTGTCTTCTTGGTTCAAGTCTTCTCTTTGGGTTCTAGATTCGATCTCCCTTGAGTTTTGTTCTTCAAGTCTTTTCTTGGTTCCTCCTTGGGCTTGTTTCTCTTCTTTTCAACACCTACAACAAACGAAAATCCAAACCACTCAAGCACCCATTAGCTATTAACAAATAAATCAATTAATCTAGGATCTAAACTAATAATGGAAAATAGCTAAATGACCAATCTTTTTGAATGCAAGCCTTTTCAAACTTAATGAGACTATGAGATCTACAATAAACTACAAAATTTAAAAGAGGAATTAACCTTGAACTAGATGCAAGCCTTTTTTTAAACTAGAAAAGAAATTGAATCTAAGCTAAGAATGGAAACTAATCAATGAACTAACTAATTGCTTTTAAAAGAAATTAATTACTAACTTTTTGAAAGAAATGCAACTAACTAGTACTAAATTCTTAACAAAACTTTTATGTTTTTTGTTGTGTCTTTTTAGGGCTTTTTGAAGGTGGACGAAAGGAGAGAAGAGGGATAAGTCAAAAGGAAACAAAAGGGGTGGATGGCTAAGGAGAGGAGGGACGAAAGGGAGAAGAGAGCTAAGTTGGAGAAAAATGAAAGGAAGAAGGATGGCCAACTAGGGCAAAAACAAAAGGTTGATGGGGCAAAGGAAGGCCAAAAACGAAAGGTAGAAAAAGGCTTATGGAGAGTAAGACGAAGCTAGGGCAATGAGAAAGAAACTAGTGCAAGGAAGAGGATGGATGAGGCTAAAGAAGGGAGAAAATGGCTAGAAGAAGAGGGCTTAGCAAGTCAAGGGCAAAAGGATTCAAGGAGAAAAATGAGAGCTAGAAGAGGAAAGCTTTAGATCCAAGTAACCAAAGTTTGAATATAGTGTTCCTTGTTGGAGAAGGCAAGAAAATCTGTAATAGCTCTCAACCCTGCAAACAAAATATTTGAATTAATGGAACACTTGAATGGTGAAGGTGTTAGAGGCCGAGAGCTCTCAATAGATGAAATTCCCTGAAGACACAAACACTCAATGCAAATAGATTAGAAGCCTAAGTACTAGATTGTTAGTCTTCAATAAGCATAATAATCAAATTTGCAAAACAAGAGTAGGGTGAAAGAGATATTACTTCACATGAGATGAAGACACAATGCCAAAAGCCCAATCAAATGACCTCCAAAGTCTCAAAATATTTTATTAAACAAAGAGCTTACAATTTTCACCAGAGTTTCTTTGCACAAAAATCCATGTGAAAGAAGGAGGCAATGCCTTCCTTATATAACAAAACAAGACTACCTCTACCCTAATTCGAATTGGCATCTATGAGAGCCAATGGCACTTGACATCAAAGTCGAAATTCCAATCTAATCCAATCAAATCCATGTCTATTCGCAGCTTGGAGTGTTAACTCCACTCAACAGCTCGATTTGTAATTAAGGAGATGAGGAGGTGGCCTCCACCTTGGCAAGGTGCCCCCCATCTTTCATTGTTAACATCACCCAATAGATAAGAAGCTTCCATGTGTGATACCCGAGCTCCAATGGAGACATACGTGAGCCTTCAAGGTTTAATGCATGAGAAATTAGTGGGATATGGAATGAGTCTTGATAGGAGCCAAGCCATGAGGTGGAAAGGCACCTACCATAACATTCATTACCCTCCCAACAATCCATTATGTGCTTGCCACATGGTAGACTCAAGCTCCAAGTAAAGATTGACGTGAGCAAGAGGAAATATGTGAGCCTTGAAGTGGAAAAGCTTGGAGTTAACTCAATTTTGACTTGAGATCTTGGTGGTTGAGAGTGGGAGGTGGCCTCCACCTAGGCAAGGCGCCCCCACTCTCATTAAATGCAACTCAAACTTAACTCAAATTCATTTAAAACTTATCCACATCACCCAAATCGAGTTCTGCATGCAGGTGGGCGAATTCTCTTGGAGTTAATCACTGATTGCTGACTGGATTGTTAACTGAATCTTCCTGGAGATGACTGGAATGATAATAAATGTCTTGTGCCATGTCATTTAGCCACTGAAATAATCCAATTTGGATTATTTTGGAGAGAATTGGATTATCTCCAATTATTAATTTTTTGGATTTTAATTAATTAATAATCCCCTTTTATTGATTTTTTAGGAATTATTAATTAAGTGGCTAAATAACGATCGGAAACTTAGGACAAAGGTGCCCGGGGTCCAAGTATGATTTTTTGGCTTAGGAATTAAGCCTCAAATCACTGAAAAACACCCCCGGACGACTGACATATTACAACTTGAATTTTTCCATTTAAACTATGGAAAAATTAATTATTAAAAAACAAAATAATATACTGTCCAATACGTTCGGTAAAAAAATTTCGGACAATGTTTAAAAACCTCTACAGACCTAGGAAATGACCACTAACTCGACCCATAGTGTCTAGTAGGTTCATATTCATCAGTTGGACTCTAATAACCTTCCATGGCCATAATTTCAAAATCGGGCATTCCAGCTTTGGAGGAAGCGGGAGAAAACCTTGTCAATTATATCTCGGCTGAAAGCAAAGTATAATTGGTCAGGGTAAAAAACTCCCTGGGATACCTTAGTTGATAAACCAGTCATGGTGACCAAGCCACTCAAACCCTACTAGCACACTCTTTACAAAAACCCCGTGGGGCATGGTCATTTCAAGACAAAAAACAAACTGACTAGCCAAAACTGGCTAGGCACAAATGGTGGATCATCTGATACACTGGAACACAAACACTTATCATGTTTGTCAAATGGTGGCTCTTCGGATAATCCAACTATGGTACAAATAAGTTGGTAACAAGGTCTTCAAGTTTTTCCCTAACTAGGTCTCCTTTAACCAACTCTTGTGGTTGTTAAGGAAGGCCCTAGTTTGCCAAACTTTGCAAGTACCTTCTCAAAAGGGAGGCCATCTCCCTTGATGCCCCAAGGCTAGGGTAAAACCTTAAAACCCTAAGTTTGATACTCTTTTTCTGCTCCTTTCCAAACCCTAGTTTGTGTATATTGTAAGTATTAGATTAGTTATTTGTCTTCTTGTTAGTTAGGTCTAATTTTTGCATTTTTAATTATATAATTTGCATAAAATCTCAGACCCTAACTGCAGATTTCTTAGTGCCCTAGCAGCCTCCCAAACTTCCCTCTCCTACCTTTATTGGCCTCGTCTTCTCCTTTACTCCTTGCCTAGACCCTCGCTGTCTCCTTCCTCTACCTCACTCCCATCTTCTTTCCACCTTCGCTGCCCTATTTTATGTTCCTTCTCCACTTTCGCTGCCCTCATTTTCTTCCTCTCTTTCTTCGCTCCCTCCACTCTCCCATCCTTTCCTCTCAAGGCTTCCTCTTCTCCCTTTTCATCCCATCCTTCTCAATTCTCCGTCCTTCCTTTTCTTCCCATCCTTCTCAATTCTCTGTCCTTCCTTTTCTTCCCATCCTTCTCAATTCTCCGTCCTTCCTTTTCTCCTCCCTCCTCTCCTTTCATCCCTCCTTTTTATGCCCTCGGTTCTTACCTAGGAGGTCTCGGTCTCCTTTTTGGGGCCTTACCTAGGGCTGCAACAGCCTGAAAATTGTTCCCTTTTCCATTGTATGTACCTCTGATAGGGCAGCAGGTAGACAATACCACAAAGTCCTACTTCCTTTCCTTGACACCCGCACGTACAAAACAAAACTGAAGGGTTACACCGGTACATTCTTGGCATTTGCAAGGTTGTTACATGACAAAGAAAGAGTTCTGAAAAATCATTAACACAGGTCTGAAAAAGGTCATTTACAGTCTGAAATTATTGGTTCCTTATGCATCAAATGTTCTTACTCTAAATACATGAATGTGATGAATGACATTATTTGATACTTGCATTGATTTCCATCCCACTTAGTATTGTTCTATTGCTGTTAATACAGTGCTATACTGCTAGGTTTATGATATAATTACAAGTGAGTAGATAAAGGTTGGAGAATAACCAATTAATGGTGCAAGAATTAATACTTAAGCATTTTATGTCCTTAGATTTAACACTTTTGTGAGTTGATATCTCTGCTGCTATACTGTACTTACATTACAAACAACATTCCTCAGGTGTATATTCCATTGGGTGATAGGACTGGCTTCAAAGAAATATCATCATTCTTGTCTCCTAAGGTTGATCTTGATCTATATGCGCTGCTATGATATACTTTAGTGTTTATTACAAGCTGATGTAATATAGGGCGCTACTTCACTGCCATAGAAGTGCTTGGGTATTGGGATTGGTTACACACACTTACATGATAAATGTTGGCAAGTGGTCTCTTGTATTGTTAATGGTGTTAGTGGATTGACCTTGATGCTTGGATAGATCTTCTTACATTTTATTGGATGACCTATGGTTATGAAGGATCTTTCTCATATACTAAAACATAATTAATTATCCCTAGTACTAGTCATTTACATCATTAGGTTAAATATTGGCATCCACAAGCACTACAACCCAAGTAGTATGTCTTCTTCATTCGCTTAAGTTCATCATCTAAGGCACTGGTCACTGATATTCTGGTCAAAGAAGACATAGCTTTCCTTGTTTTAAGGTGTTTTGCATGCCACATAAGGGCTCTTCCCCTTGGAGGTTCCGACTCTCCGAAAAAGTTAGGGAATTGGCTAAGGTGACAGTGGTCACTTCTCTCATATTTGTCATTGGAGACTAGCCCTTATGTTAAAAACAAAAAATGGAAGAGACAGATGAATGGAGAAAAGTGAAAAGGCGGTGCCATCAAAGCATGAATAAGAGTAAGGATGTGTAAGGTAGGTAGTACTAGTAAGCATATGTAATGGCCTTCCACTAGGAACTCTTTGACCACTCAAAATACAAGTTTCAAATAACATAGCTCAAATGCCACTGTTAGTAGTCACAGTAGTTAAATAAACTATAGAGACAACTATAACATCCATATGCAATATATACCTCTGCTCAACCATATGCCTGCCTCTGGAATCACCTATAACTAAATATGGGCAAAAGAATATCACCCGTCAACTTCTCTACTCATATGTAGAATGAACCATGACCAAACAAGAATCATCTCAATGGGGTCATGCAGGATCAGTGATGACAAGGGGGAAAGCTGTTGCTGCTGGCTCAAAAATATATGCACCACCGATGATCAATATGCTCATCTCAACCAAAGGACTGGCTCATGGATCTCAAAAATATGATCTGCATCATGGTAGCTTCAGCTACAATAAATGTGATAACAAGGCCTTTTCCATTTTGCCGCATAATGACGTCTGATTGGCTGGCCTATACATGTGGCACCATCCTGTATGGCCATATCACATGGAAACTAGGCATCAACCTTGTTGCCGCCAAATTGCGCACCTGGTTAACACAGCAGAAATCTATGCTGTTGCTCGGTGCGCCCTTGGGGGCAAGTCTCGAGTCAAGGCTGTCACTTGATCTTGACTCCTTCGTTTAGGCCAAACTCCTAATCGAAGCCAAGGGGGGTAGTCCCTACGGAATGTTTCTAAGACAATTAGAATGTTTCGGTGAATTGGTTAATGATGTTGTTTTTAAGGAGTTTTATGATTTGACTAAAAGGGTTCCAAGATGATCTGCAAAATGTCTTATAAAAATGCTTTCACCAGCAAAAATGAAATGACCACCAACAAAATAACACAATAATGATATGATATTAAGCAAATAAATGAATTATGTGTTGTAGACCAATGCCTTATGGAGTCAATACAAGATGTAAAAGTTACTGCTGAAAGGGAAATGTTTTGTGATTGCTTCTTGGTAACTTTTAGATTATTAATGGTTCGAAATTAGTTAAGGAAAAAGGGGGACTTCCGAGATACCATGAGGTACAGGGAAGAATGTCCGGAAATAAAAAATGGTGGCTCCTCACGAGAACGTGTGGGATGGAATGGAGTCTCTAGGGTGGTGTTCAACACTACACCAACGAGGGTGTAGTCTAACTGTGCCCTGAGGTTGCCTCCCAGTTGTTCTTGCTTTCTCTGAGAAATTTCCCCACACAAATTTTAATTTCGAAGTGCCGGATTTCCACTATGTGAATGGGTAATTAATTTTATTATGTGAGTTTTTTAACTTAGATGTGGAAAATTAATGAAGTGGCTACAATCGTTTCTGATTTCCCATAGGCCCAGGCAAGATGCCCGCAAGGGGAAAGAGCATACTTTGATGTGTACACCAAATGTTTATTCCAATTGTGATAGTTGTAGAACAAAAATACAAAACTTTAAAAGCAAAGTAAAGCAGCACAAAACCTATGTGTCACTTTTCTGATCATCCACCACTAATCGGCAAAGCCTTTGTGTGGTGGTGAGAGCATAATTCGTGGCAATGAGGTTTGTGTTATTTCTAGATTTACGCTTGCAAAAATGAAAGTGAATTAAAGGGAAAATTATTAGTCAAAGTATACACCCTGCAAACTCAAAGTGTGTGTGTGTTTGTTGTGTTGTTAGAAAAAATTATTCACAAATTTTTTACACAGTGCAAATCCCCCTAGGGGGAATGGGGTGTGGGCACTGAGTATCCCACTGCTCTCGTTTAATAATTACAATAAAAGTGGAGAAGAAAATGCCTCTTAGTCCACTTTTAGTTGGATCTAAGGGCTTACAATCAACTAGAAATTTGGATAAGTGGATGGGGGTCCACTGGAAGTGTTTTTTGTGCTTTTTGACCGATTTTGGTCACAAATCCGCCCACTTTTGTCGCGGACCTACTAAAAACCAGCGAGCTAAAAACGCTGCAAATTAGTGGTTAGAGTGTACAAATCTACATAAAAAATACAAAATCTAATTTGCAAAAAATATTGGAAAGTTTTGGCATATGCAAGTATAGAAAAAATGGATCTAGATCTAGCCTTTTGATACAAAATTTGAGATTATTCTAGGTCTGATTTTCTGCTAAAGTAAGAAAAGATGTCTGATTTTTACAAGTGAAAATAAGATCTATCTCTTACTAAGCCTATAGTAACCAACCAAAGAATTTTTTTAGCAAAAATGAAAGATAGTTGAAGCAAACTTCAAGCTCAAGGCTTGACATGAGAACAAGATTGAGGAGCAGGAAGTGTGGATCAATCACATGTAGATCCAAAGCTCAAATGTGATGGAGAAAGAAGGAGTCAAACTAGATCCAAGCTCCCTTCACCTTGCAACTTCCTGTAGAGCTTGCAAAAAATTCTCATACAACAAAGTTAAATCTAGTATGCTCATAAACCAAAATCAAGAGAATATGTTGTACAACCGAATACTAATATTACTCCTAAATCTTGATAGCATGCTCATAAACAAACAAATTAACAACAGTAAATGTTTGTTCTACAAAGCTAGATCTAAACAATTACTTGCATAAAAACAAATGAAACTCAGAAGGATGTCACCTTAACCAAAGAATTGTGCATTGCATGGAACCAAGAGTCCAAATCGACCTCCAAAGTCTTCAATCTTATTACTTGAAATACAAAATTACAATACTCAGGAGCAGAGGTTCTATGCCTTTCTATCAAAATGAGAAAAGAGCAATAGAGACCTTGCTCTTATAGCCTTTTGAGAGAGGAGAGGGCGAGTTATGGAGAGGGGGCGCATTTCCTTGAAGAGGGGGATCCAATCCCTTGATTGGATTTGATTGGAGCACCATTTGGGGGATGGGGAGGTGATGTGGTTGCCCCCCTCTCAAACCTTGGAAACTCCTCCAAGCAACCACGAGTTGCTACCTCAAGAAGTCACCCAAGAGGAGAAGAGGGCGAATTTCCCAAGAGAGGACAACTCATGAGAGTCTAATCTTTGATTGATTCACTCCAATATTGATTGTAATATTCATTAATCACCCATGCCAACTCAATTGGGCCTTCACTAGACCAAATTCCATTGATACAGGAATTTGATTTTCTCTTATATTTATTACTTTTTAATTAAATAATTCCTCAAAAATATTTTTGAGAGAATTTTTATTTAAGTGAAAAATAATCACTTACAACTTAGGAAAAGTGGGTTTAGAGGTTTTATGGGTGCTCTGGGTTAGAAAACGAACACCCCCATGCCAAATTTCACCTCATAACCACACTTTTATCACTATTTTGATTTTTTAATTAAAATATTAAAAAAAATTCATTAAATGAGAAAAATTATTTTTCTCGGAATGACTTGAAAATCCTAGGGGACCTAGTGCATGTCCATATGACTCATTATTGATGGCTAGCATGTTTAAAATACATAGACACATAGGCTTTAATAACCTCCCTAGGCTCGACCACCATGGAAAATACTCCAGCTTTGGAGGTGTGAGTGAAAAACTCAGGAATTATACGCCACTAGAGCATAACGCATAATTCCTAAGGAAAAAACACTCTAGAGTATCCCCTTGATGGCAAAACCTAAGGTAGGCCAAGCATTTTACAAAAGTATCATGCTTAGACCAACTTATTACAATTCCCCCGCGGGGGTCTGGACATGCAAATTTTACAAAGGGCCAAAAAATTTGGCCTAATGAACTTCTGAACTTTGGAAATGAACAATGAAATTGTTCAAGTCTTCTGCGGTTCACAAGGAGTCCACCTAAGTGCAACTTAGTGGACAACATCTGGCTCCAACTATGGGACCCGTGATTGATATGATCTTTAGAGCTGGAAATCATGCGAGAATCTAGAATCTTTTGTTTTCTGCATGACACCAAAAATGTATTAATCACATGTATATAAAAATAAGCCAAATGAAGCATTAAGTTGCATGATAATATACAAAGCATAATATACAAGAAATAATTTACATGCTATGATACAAAACTAGTATACAAAAATACTAATACAAAAATAATGTACAAAAGGAAAGAGTGTAGGGTTTAGAAAATCCTTGATACACAGAAAATCCTCAACCTCAATGCTCGTCTTTTATGTCATACTAGGTGGTTTGGGCATGTGAGGTTGTTTAAAAAGAAAATGATATCTGTATACCATTCACATTGTTCTAATCATTGAAGCTCTGCTGACTTGACCTGTTCTGACAAACTGTTCTGACACACCATTCCCAAGGCTTCCTCATTCCCTTGAGTTAACATCTTTGCAAGGCCTTGTCACTTAATGAGTTTAGTGGGTCTAATTTCTAAGTCATATTCTTGGATTTTTGACACCCGCTTCCCCTTTATCCCTAAGCAATCTTGCTGGGATAATATGTATTTTACTGCTGCATGTGGCACATAACCAATTATCTTAGAATAGCCGACATACGTTCTGAAATGTTTAAGGGATTTTACTAGTATTAAAAAAACTCATTAAATGAGAACAATTATTTTTCTCAGAATGACTTGAAAATCCTAGGGGACCTAGTGCATGTCCATATGACTCATTATTGATGGCTAGCATGTTTAAAATACATAGACACATAGGCTTTAATAACCTCCCTAGGATCGACAGCCCTGGAAAATACTCCATCTTTGGAAGTGTGAATGAAAAACTCAGGAATTATACGCCACTACAGCGTAACGCATAATTCCTAAGGAAAAAACACTCTAGAGTATCTCCTTGATGGAAAAACTTAAGGTAGGCCAAGCCTTTTACAAAAGTATCATGCTTAGACCAACTTATTACAATTCCCCCGCGGGGGTCCGGACATGCAAATTTTACAAAGGGCCAAAACATTTGGCCTGATGAACTTCTGAACTCTGGCAATGAACAATGAAATTGTTCAAGTCTTTTGTGGTTCACAAGGAGTCCACCTAAGTGCAACTTAGTGGACATCAGACCTTATTTGTCTTGGAGATCTTCTCCTTTCTGTATTGTTGCCTTGAGACTCATGCCCATGCTGAGTGTAGGGTTAACTACTCTCCTCCATTTGTCTATTCCTTTGCATGCCTCAACCTCAACTTGTTTCAAGCCTTAGCCATTTTTACACTTGGCTTTTTTTTCCTTTGTTGATGCAGAGTGTAGAGTTGGACTCCTCTCTGAATCTTGCCATCCTTCCATAGGGCATCAAGCTCCGCATGGGTTAGGCTATGCTTGTCCTTTGCATTAGTTATTGTGCCACTTGCCTTCTATGTGGAGTGCAGAGTGAGGAGGTGTCCTCTCCTTCAACTCCTCCAATCCTCAGCATGCCAAAGCTCCGCTTTCACCTGCCTTAGATTTTATGAAACCCATGCCCTTTATCAAGTTTGGCCTAGAGAAAATTCCCAAGGGCCTTTTCAAGGAGTGAAAGGGGACCTAGCACGAAGAGTAGTATACATGAGTTGTTGCCAAGATTTTTGTGCAAATGTAGAATTTGGTTGCTAGAGCTAAGGGCTTAATGATCCATTTATCCATCTTTTTCTCCAACCATTATACAATCAATTTGTAGAGGTCCCTAGGAGACACTTGGGAGGAAAAAGGTTTTCATAGAAATTTAAAGACTTGGCCTTAGATGAATCCACAACCAATTTTGAGTGACCAACCAAATTGGCATAGGCTGTTGGCTTTGTCTAGCACTGAGTTTTGTCCCATTGAATGCTTGATCCCAAGGCTACACATAAGGTGTTGAGACACTCCATGGTTTGAGCCCAGGAAGTTTGGTCCTCTAAGATTGTAAAGAAAGAGTTGCCAACAAAATGGCCATGGGACAATCACCCTACAGCTAGTTCTAGAAGAGGAATTCCTAGAATTACACCCAAATCCACCTTAGCATTGAGAAGATAGCCAAGAGCTGCAACTTCCAATACATATCAGATAGATCTGAAAATCTCATCCTTGGAAGAGCATTTATTAGTAGCAAAACAGGGTGAAGCATTAAGGGTTTCAACTCTATTGATAAAGGATTGGCTAGACCCTAGAGCTTGAAGAAATTCTAGAATGGGGGGGCACTTTAGTTGGTCTTAAGCTTTCTCAAAATCAATTTTCGAAAGCAAGTAAATAGTAGAGTTGGTGGCCCAAATGGAACTGTAGGATATAGAGGGTTTAATAATAAGGTTAAGTAGGTTATTTCTTAGATTATGTTTCATGATTGTAGGATATAGGGCACCCTTGTCATTGAAATCAAATCTACAAGTGTAAGAAAGAGAGGGATTGAGGTCATGCCATAACCCAATGGAATCACAAGGCACTGCTTAAAGGGTCACATCACCAAGACAACGTTAGCCACCATAACACTAAGATATGGGAAGAATCTTAACTTTAACACTAAAGGGGCACTAACAGTAAGCGAATATGAACACATGACAGCCAGTAAAGGGTCACTAACATGTCGCCAAGTCAAGATTACTAGGATTAGGGACAAGTAAGGCAGTGTTGGGGATAGTGTCTCTATTAATGATGAGGCAAAACCAGGAAACGAGTTTGAGGTTAATGTCGCACAGGTTTATATTTCAGGTGAAAATACAGTAAAATAGCTAAGTTGCACTGAAGCGGATACGGATACAGGGGGAGACACGGATACGACAAATTTTCAAAAAAGCCAGATACAATACGACGGGGAAACGACACACACACACACACACACACACATATATATATATCGCCATCATCATAAATATTATCATTGTCATCATAATCATCATAATATTATCATTGTACATCATCATCATCACCTAACACTACTATCAAATATCATTAATCATACATGTAACATGATACTATGAAAACTTTTAACTAATATCATTTGAATCCTCATGCTCAGAGTCAAAGTCATCATCTATGTCCTCAACAAAAGTAGACCGAAAATAGGGATCCTGAGCCTGGCTTGATTCCCCTGGGCTTGGAGGCACTCGTCCAACACCAATGTTTATATTCTCTAGCTATGGAAGTGGGTCGAAGTCCATTTTAAGACAGAGGAGTTCAACAATCAACACCACCAACATCAAGGTACATAGAGGGGTTGATGTGCTTGATTGAATCCAGTGGCAACATTGCAATCCTAAAATCCTGAAAACTGTTAAGTCTGTTGAATTCTGAATGGGACTAAAAAGTCTACTTTTTGCATATGAAGTTCGATGAGGTTGGAACCACTCTCAAACATCCTGAAACAATTAATGGTAATGTTAAAAATTTAAGTAAAAGTGACATTCTCCTTATATTTCATTTAAGTGACATTCTCCTTATATTTCATTTTCTATCCTTTTACTTTAAGAATTTAATATTACAATTTAATATTCTTTATAGCTTCCATGGAGAGGTTGTGGGCCCTTCAGGATTTCAATGTAGACCAAGGAAACAATTAAAAAGTTGACTTCAAGAATAAAAAACGGTTAGAAACGTGGCCCTCTCTCTCTGATACGTTTCACAATTCCCTTGAAACGTATCTGTACCACTCTGATACGTTTCAATGACGTTTCAGGGCCGTATCCCCTTCGTTTCAGGATCCGAAACGGGGAACGACGTTTCACCAAGGCTACTGTGACGTTTCCGGTAACTTAGTAAAATAGTTGGAGCTATGGAAATTAATGGAAGGAGAAATAAATTTCTCATAGTAGCTTGGGAGATACTTCAAGAAAGCACTAAAAGTGATAGGATTTAGTCAATTTTGGATTATGTGAAATTATCTTTTTGCCCCATTTATTTCATGTGTCGGGGTCCCTCATTTGCAGGAGCATTTGGTCAGCTTGGAAAGTTACAGGCTCGGTGGGTTGGCAGTGGGAGGGCAGCCGAGCTGGTTGGGACTTAGCATGTTGGCCTATTTGGAGTTGGAGGACTCAAGGTCCATGTTTGGCTGAGCTGCCTCGCTTCCAAGCTCGTAGGTTGGGTACGGAGGGCACCTCTTTTGGGGGGGAGATTTATGGGATTCTGCTACTTGTTCTTGGAAAGACTGGCATGCTCTTGCTCAGGAGTATGGCCTCCTAGCTCTTGATCATCTTTCGATTATGGAGTTGCGAGGGCTTATCCCAGAGGCAGAGTTATTTAAAATGAACATTGGGATAATGGGGCCATTTTGGAGGGATTGGGGGTGATGCTTTGGTTGTTTGCTTTTGTAGTATGACTCATTGTTTTTACTCCATGCTTCATTGGAGACATCTGTTATCCCCAGTCCTTAATGTGTGTTGGCTCTTCAGGGATACAAAAGATACCTGGATTCATTGCCTTTACAATATGTGGTCAATTCTGCTTTCTTACAAGCCGGGAGTTTTTGCTTGGTTGGTGATTTACCAAGGGTTCCTTCCAAGGCCAGGCTGGCCAAGAATGGGCTCTCTGATGGCCTTTTCCTTGTTTGCCCGGGCTTGGAGACAATTAAGCACATCTTTTGGGACTGCCAGTTTGTGAGGCAATGTTGGAGGATTCTTGAGGATTAGTGCCCAGGCTTGCTTCAAGACAAGATTTGTCGAAGGTCTGCATTATTTGGTGGTTGCTACTCCCAGGTTTGTCCCGTGTTTGCAGGGATTTGGCACTGCTTAAGGGTTTCTGCATTATTTGTTATTTGGAAAATTAGGTGCAAGGCCATGTTTACTCAAGAGGTTAGCTCTCTTTTTTCTTTATGTCATCTTTGGCGACATGAAGTTTGCCATCAGCTCCTGGCTAAGGGAGCTCTTTTGATCAAGGATGCCCAATCATTGGGTCCAGCTGAGGATTCTGATTTTATTTTGGCTCTAGTTCCCCCGGGGAAGAGGTTATGATCTCTATTGTATATACCCTTCCATCTTTTGTACAGTTTTCTTGTAAATATAAGACATATTTTTCAAATATAGATAGATAGATCAAGAGACTTCTGAGCTAAAAAAATAAAATCTGATGAAAAGCTTAATATTGCTTATTTAGCCATACGAAATGCCCCTTGGAACCATCACTGATTCTTAACTTCCAACCCTCTGACATTTAAAAAAGTATGTGCTCCTTAAATTTAATTTTATGCATAGGTCATCACTGGCATTGAGTTTTGACTCTGCACATGATGTTGGCAATCAAAGAAAGCGTCTGAAAAGACTGTCTCTACATCTTCTAGCCTCTGTTACACTGATATTGGCAAAAAGTGTGTACTTAGATGGTGGGAGGCGATTATATGGTCGTTAGAAGCTATGTAATTAGGTTCCATGGGAGAGCAAGAATCGTGTTGTATCTTAAAGACAATTAGTAAGCTTCTCAGCGGATTTAAAACAAGAAGCCACATCAAATCTTTTAGCAAGGAAGCTGCTGCAGTGTTTTCATCTCTTAAATTTTATCTAGCTAGTAGCTACAAGGATGTATGCTGTATTTTAAAGGTTACTAGAGTAGGTTCTATTGCCATCATGCTTTGAGTACCATGTTGTCCAAGATGTTGTCCAATCCCAAAACTGTTCTACCATTTTCTCATTTCTTATGTTTGTTAGGGTATAATCCAAGTTATTTCAATATAGCTAGCTTCTTGTGCTTCCAAGTCCAGTGACCTATTTTGGTCATTTGTGGACATAAATATAATTTCTTTCTCTGTTTCTTTAGTTTTCATTTGTAGTGTTACTCACATTCAGATACCTAATATTAAGAAAGATATATGGATGATTTCTGTCCACTTAAAAATGTTTCTTTTGTTATAGGTTGAGGAAGTGAGCATGATATGGATCGATAGATTAGGATTTGACTTGCACCTTCTCACCCATCCACAGAAAGAGATACTGGAGGTTCGAATTCCATTTCCAAGAGAAGTCACAGATGAAAGGGATGCCAGATCTTCGTTGACATACATGGCACAGGTAGCTTGGGAAGTTGAGAAAAACTATGCGCCTCCAGAATTTGAGAGGGTAAAGTGCATCCAGAAATAAAGGAGGTGACAGACTCTAGAATCAGCGTGTATTTGCTGAAAGATAGTAGATAACCCTGCTTTCATCATTGCAAGTGTGGTAGTTCATCTTCATTTTTTGGTGTGGTGGTGAACGAGTATTAAATGCTTATTCTTCCATTTGATAGGAACTTTTTAAATCCGTATGGCCGAGCATGCATGCTTATATGTTTATGGGAGAGTTCATTTTATACATGGATGGGAGAGGTTTTTTTGTTTATATACCTATAACATCCAAGTGAAATTTGTTTATGCTTTCTGAGCTAAAACAATTATGCATATAAAACCTGTCTCTTGTTTGGTTGTAAACAGTACACATCAATTCAATCAACTTGCATCAATATATAGATTTTGTTTATCTTTTACATAATATGTGGGTACCTTGCCAAACACTCTGGTTTGGTGTTTTGGTTAAGGATCTATATCCACAGGTAAAGGTTCTAGGCTCTAAGAAAAACAATTATATTGAATTTGAATTGAACTCGGAGATAAAGATGTACTAACAGCAATATCAATTTCATTGATAATCTGTACAATTACTGATTGTTGTAATCAAAATTCCAATCTCAACATAAAAACTTCAATCTCAATTTCCCCTGAAAAGAATATTAAACTGATTACATTCCAATGTCAACTTAAAAACTTCAATCTCAATTTCCCCCAAAAATAATATCAAACTGATTACATTCCAATGTCAACTTGAAAACTTCAATCTCAATTTCCCCTGAAAAGAATATCAAACTTTCAATTTAAAACCCATAAACATCAAAATTCATGTGTGACTTGGGAGTGCATATATAATCACATAGCAGTGCACAAATAAATACAAGTGTTTTAAATAGCCCAGTGGATTAGCTCGAGTGGTTTAGTGCTGTGAATTGCAAAAAAGAAGTTGGCCTCGCTCAATTTCCTTGTTGAGTTAGGTTGCCCAAACTGCAACCAAATGGTTTACCCCAGTACCATCCTCGAAATGAGAGGAACTGCCCAGAGAGTTTCCCATGATTAATTTCATCAAAAAAAAATACATGTGTTGTAAATAATACTCAGTACACAATCCTTTATTGTTTAACTTCTGAACATACATTTCTAAAGAATTGGCTAAAACTTAACTCCTTTTTATCAGTTCATTGCTACCTTGATTGGTTAGCCCCTGTTTTACTGATTTATCACTGACTTGAAATTTAATTGCACATTTAAAAAGTGACCATTCCAAAATTTTATATACATTTTAGAAAGCAATATTCGAAATTTCACCGACTTTCCTGTAACATTTTGGATTTTTTTTAACTGTAAGTTGTATTTTGTGCTTTAAAATATATATGTACTATATACATATTATTAAAAGAAATCAAAAGCTTAATATTATCATAAAGAATCACACTGTAAGTTGTGCTTTTATGTTTCAAAATAGTAATGTACTTTATGATGTTTGTGAGTTTATGGAGAGTGACGGTTAGGATTTAGCTTTAGCTACTTGCTGCCATCCTCAATGGCCCCTTCGGTTCTTCCTATGAGTTTTCTGCTTCTCTCCTTTTGTTGTCCTCTACAAATTCCCACAGCCCCTGTACATAAAACTCCACGGCCTGGTTCTCTAAATTCAATAATGTCCCCCCTCCCAACAGCTTCAATGGTGGCAGATGCCGAGCTCACCTTCTCGTATATCTCCTTTCCTTGTAGTTACCTTCTGTCTTTGTGGCTCCTAGTCTATCCTTCTGGCATGTGGTGATTGTAGGGGATAGTGAGTGCCCTCAATGTCACATGGTTCACGAAGCCCAAACTCCATCCATTGTCATTGCATGAGATGTTGTAGAACAATCAATGTTTTACAATGACAATGGATTTATATGAAAATTTAATGGCCTTTGGCCAAACTTGCAAGGCTCCATTAGTGGATCTTGTGTACTTGTGTTGTCCTCCGAAATGGCATGCGTGTCGTTTGAAAGCCCAAAATGCAACACACCAGCTGGAATGACAACTCTCTTAGGAGAGAGGCCAATGTCACCACACTCCTCTCATCTTCGCTTCAGGTTGGCTCTTCTCCAACACTAGGGGGGTATCCCTAAAGTAGGATTGCTAAGGCAGGCACAGTAACGGACAAGGTGAATGGAAGAGGCTGCCTTAGAGAAACGGAAGTAACAAAAGATAGTTTTTAAATGGGTGATGGAAAAGAAGGGAAGATCAATCCTCAGGGAAAGACCAGTGCCAGTACCAGAAGGGGAAATGGAGTCAAAAGAGGACTCATAAAGGCCTTGTGCTTCATAAAAGTGAGACGAATCTAGAATGCAAAAACAATCAGATCTTGATCAACATTTTGTAAAACCGAATACTGATGTCCATCGAAATACTAATTGTTTAAGCATAATTAACCAACTTAATCCTAAATGGCTAATCTATTGTGCTTGAAAAAACCCTCACAAGCTAGATTTATTCTACAACTTGAAATACATC
Source organism: Larix kaempferi (assembly GCA_027924585.1). NCBI lineage: Eukaryota > Viridiplantae > Streptophyta > Pinopsida > Pinales > Pinaceae > Larix > Larix kaempferi. The sequence continues at coordinate 8,821,535 of BSBM01000147.1, read as the reverse complement.
ACACAACCACATGAAAGATGCTCCATCTGTCCACAAACCCATCTGATATTTTCATTAAGCTCAAAAGGGAGAGAAACCCCAAAAATTTTCCATGCTTTACAATGAAAGAGGCTGGCTCCTTTTATGCCCAAAACCTCACCTACTTTAAAAAATAGTAAAATAATAGAAATAAAGGAGAAAAAGTGAACTCATACCTACTTTTTCTTACTCTTTCGACTACATAACCACTTCTAGTTTATTTAAAGGAACTGCCACTCAGGTTATTCGTTCCAATCATCACGTTTACCAAGGGAAAAAGGCCATCAAGAAGTCGATTAGTGATCCAAATGGCTGCCAGTGAAATGCTTGATACGTGGGAAGGTTGTCTAAGCAACATGTTTCCATATGTGAGTTATTCCAACCACCTGGCCGTCACTCCCATGCTCGGCTGTCAATAGTGTGAGAACCTCACTAGTCTTCAAATTTTGCCGTGCCAATTTATTTGAACACCGAGCCTTCCTGGCTATTTAGAACGTGAAGACCTGTCCAAGTCGAGCTCAAAATAAAAACGCCAATAGGAAATCATGGAACTCACTCTTGTCATTGGCGTGACCTTTGATCAATTTCAAATCTCACTGCTGATTAACTTGAGTGAAAACCCGAGCCTGGCGTTGTAGTTTTGGGTTTAGCAGTGCGCAACTGCCAGACAACTTCAAGACCGGCGGCTTCCAACAAAAGACCATGAAATCGCTCTTCTTTGCTATCGAGTTCGGGCATTCGATTTCCCTCCATGTCAGTTTGATTGATAATGCAGATGTATGAGCACGAATTGGGATGGTGTCTCTTGTCATTCGTTTGATCGTGAGATAAGAATTGAGAGTGTTGGGCTGACAGCTCCATGCTCGGGCTTCTTCTTTTTTTTAACACATTCGTGGTGAGTCCATCAATAAAACCGGTTCTTGAAAACCCAAGTAGACGACTGCTGGCTCAGAGGAATTATAGATTTGATAATGTTGCTCGATTTCAGTCAGACAGCGCGATCCAAGACACATAACAGTGGCAAAAAACACGCCATGCTTACGGATTTGTAAGTCGTTGGCCGCTTAGGAATAAGAAAACTCTCGATTTTAACGTTTTCTGCTGTCGGCGCTTCGTCTGCAACTACGCCTTGGTTTTGCCGTTCTTGGGTTTGAGAACTGACGTATCTCTCGATGGCGCTCAAAATATGAGATGAATGCATCTTTTACGGAATTTATGGCTTAATACTTGCCTGCTAGGTCGCATCAAACTTACACTCAGCAGTAAATTATTTCCCTTTTATCTAACCTATCCTCTTTCATGACGCATTCTTCGTATGGCATTCATATGAGTGATCTCCCGATACATCTCTGCTCTGAAACTGGTGGCTGCGATGGACATCTTGCTGAAAACACGAGCTCTTATGATTATCTTCTCAAAAGCATCCGTGCTCAATTACTTACAGATATAGTCAAAATGGCTATACAGGAAACATGCAGCATGCAACAAATAGATCTTTGTTTGGAAGCTATCCAGAATTAATCTCTTCACTTGCCAGATTTATTGAGGACCTGAAACACAAGGCTTTCTAGCAGCGTTCCTGTAGATCGAAAGTGCCTCGTGTGTAAAATTGGCTCACAACCACGATCTGCAATGGAATATCCCGATAGCAAACTTGTATCGAATCTTTGAGCTCAATAAGCCGAGAGAAGAAACTCTTTTGTTTATGTCAAGGAATCCAAGGTGTTCATCTTCATATATGGACATGAAGCACAACCTCCATGAATAGAACAATCTTCACCAGATGACACTCCCGGAACAAATGGAGAGATTTGTGAAATTTGTCATTTTATCAGATTTCAAGTCATCAGATGATGGTGTCTTTGAAATAGAATTCGAAGAAAGATAATTTCCACCTCAATATTTGCTCTCAGCTCATGTATCAAAAAATACCACGCCATCTTCTTGTTGCGTTGTTTTTTGTCCCTTCGAAAGGCTTTCATAGGCTGCTACAGAACTGTTTTCTGCTTTAAGAATTCTGTCTTCAAATATATAGATTGTCTTCTCTGAGTTGGCCGATGTTAATGCCTCACTTTTACTCATTCCCAGTTTATCACAGCTCATTGGCAGCTTCCATCACTGCTTTATGAAGCAACCTCTAACTCTGTCTGATAATACCGTGCATGATCAACAGTAACTGCCCAACATCCTATCATGATCTTCATGACCCAATAGCAAACAAATGCAAAACTGTCCTACAAAGCCTCTGCTGAAGGATGTGAGGACAAGTGGACACCCCTGCCAATATGGGGGGTAACATCTGGCTCCAACTGCGAGACGTGTGCTCACCCCGTGAGTGCGCGAGAACCTCAGATCCTCTAGGTTATCGCAGACCAGTTAGCAAAACAAACATTGTGGTGGGGATGGCTCAATTCACATCCCGAAACCACTTATTATAAAAATTTGCAAAAAGACCAAATAAACAACAGCAAATGCTCATGTGAGAGCTTTATTCTTGCTACCTACCCTAACTTAACATGAAACCAGAATTTGTTAAGTAAATGCATACAACCAATGGAGCCATTTTAGCACTTTATCAATGATGAAACTTCTTCCCTTGTGTTTAGTGATCAACCAAAACAAGGTCTCATCAGACATGTCGTGAATGTGACCTGGAAATGCCTTCGAAGTATGGCTGTCATGAGAAAATTGATGCTGCAGATACACACAGTCCCTCAAAACTATAATAAGACAGCAAGTTAGCCCACATGCTACATCAACATAATGCTAGGGAGGGCTAAAATAGGAAACAGGCTGCTCCTGAATTTTGTCATCCACGGACTTCTCATGAAACAGGGCTGCAAAGTAGCAATTATTATCTCTGAAAAAATGAATTTTAGGAAGGCCCAAACCTTCATCATGAAGCTGCTCAAGCTGATCTGTAAGAAAAACACTGTTATCTTCAATAAAGTGGATCTGAGGCAACTCTGGATCATTATTATGAAATTGTTCATGATCATTTTTAATGGCACCGTTTTGAGGCAGCTCCATACTTTCAATATTTTCCATTTCGGCAGTCTCAGGAGGTTGCCCAGTTGCATCTTCAATGTTCTCTCCAAGACGTAGATGGACCCTAGGGATGAGGGCATCATACTCTCTAGCAAGTTGTTCAATCTCATCAACAGTTCCATCATGCCAACGGAGGAGAAAACTCTCAAAAAACTTTGTCACTGAATGTATGGATTCATCCGGAAGATTATAGAACCAAGATACTGCATCTCTTTCCAAGGTTATAGCAAAAACAATCATAATATCATCCTCATGATGAACATTAAAATCAGACATTAATTTGCAGAGAGAGGCAACATGATGGGTGGCTAAAACCCCATCATTTCCACGGAATTCAGGAAGAATGTCATGCATCCTACGGTCGTAACGTTCATTAGGAAATCCAATGGGGCATAAGCTTCGTGCAAAAGAGCAAGATATTGCTCTTGTTTATCGTCCATAAGTCAAACAGTAAGGTACTAAAACTGAAAAATGTATATAACCATACCTCATACCAAACTGTGGAGTCGCCAAGGTGAGCTTGAAAGCTTTCCAATGAGTGTGCTCACCTCTACGCCCAATATGATCTTCAAATTTGTAAAAGGACAAGGGCTCTATTCCTTTGTGGAGTCGCCATGTGAGAAAAAGAATCTGCAATAAAATCTCCCACAAATGTTGTTAATGAAGCATAGTCTTCAAATTTCGGGAACTGGACTTTGTCCCCGGCAGCGGCGCCAAAAATGTTGTCCTCCGAAATGGCATGCGTGTCGTTTGAAAGCCCAAAATGCAACACACCAGCTGGAATGACAACTCTCTTAGGAGAGCGGCCAATGTCACCACACTCCTCTCCTCTTCACTTCAGGTTGGCTCTTCTCCAACACTAGGGGGGTATCCCTAAAGTAGGATCGCTAAGGCAGGTACAGTAACGGGAAAGGTGAATGGAAGAGGCTGCCTTAGAGAAACGGAAGTAACAAAAGATAGTTTTTAAATGGGTGATGGAAAAGAAGGGAAGATCAATCCTCAGGGAAAGACCAGTGCCAGTACCAGAAGGGGAAATGGAGTCAAAAGAGGACTCATAGAGGCCTTGTGCTTCATAAAAGCGAGACGAATCTAGAATGCACAAACAATCAGATCTTGATCAACATTTTGTAAAACCGAATACTGATGTCCATCGAAATACTAATTGTTTAAGCATAATTAACCAACTTAATCCTAAATGGCTAATCTATTGTGCTTGAAAAAGCCCTCACAAGCTAGATTTATTCTACAACTTGAAATACATCACACAACCACATGAAAGATGCTCCATCTGTCCACAAACCCAGCTGATATTTTCATTAAGCTCGAAAGGGAGAGAAACCCTAAAAATTTTCCATGCTTTACAATGAAAGAGGCTGGCTCCTTTTATGCCCAAAATCTCACCTACTTTAAAAAATAGTAAAATAATAGAAATAAAGGAGAAAAAGTGAACTCAGACCTACTTTTTCCTACTCTTTCGACTACATAACCACTTCTAGTTTATTTAAAGGAACTGCCACTCAGGTTATTCGTTCCAATCATCACGTTTACCAAGGGAAAAGGGCCATCAAGAAGTCGATCAGTGATCCAAATGGCTGCCAGTGAAATGCTTGATACGTGGGAAGGTTGTCTAAGCAACAGGGTTCCATATGTGAGTTATTCCAACCACCTGGCCGTCACTCCCGTGCTCGGCTGTCAATAGTGTGAGAACCTCACTAGTCTTCAAATTCTACCGTGCCAATTTATTTGAACAAATAGCCTTCTTGGCTGTTTAGAACGTGAAGACCTGTCCAAGTAGAGCTCAAAATAAAAACACCAATAGGAAATCATGGAACTCACTCTTGTCATTGGCGTGACCTTTGATCAATTTCAAATCTCGCTGCTAATTAACTTGAGTGAAAACCCGAGCCTGGTGTTGTAGTTTTGGGTTTAGCAGTGCGCAACTGCCAGACAACTTCAAGACCGGCGGCTTCCAACAAAAGACCGTGAAATCGCTCTTCTTCGCTATCGAGTTCGGGCATTCGATTTTCCTCCATGTCAGTTTGACTGATAATGCAAATGTATGAGCACGAATTGGGATGGTGTCTCTTGTCATTCATTTGATCGTGAGATAAGAATTGAGAGTGTTGGGCTGACAACTCCATGCTCGGGCTTTTTTTTTTTTTTTAACACATTCATGGTGAGTCCATCAATAAAACCGGTTCTTGAAAACCCAAGTAGACGACTGCTGGCTCAAAGGAATTATAGATTTGATAATATTGCTCGATTTCAGTCAGACGGCGCGATCCAAGACACATAACAATGGCAAAAAACACGCCATGCTTACGGATTTGTAATTCGTTGGCCGCTTAGGTATAAGAAAACTCCCGATTTTAACGTTTTCTGCTGCCGGCGCTTCGTCTGCAACTACGCCTTGGTTTTTCCATTCTTGGGTTTGAGAACTGACGTATCTCTCGATGGCGCTCAAAATATGAGATGAATGCATCTTTTACAAAATTTATGGCTTAATACTTGCCTGCTAGGTCGCATCAAACTTACACTCAGCAGTGAATTATTTCCCTTTTATCTAACCTGTCCTCTTTCATGACGCATTCTTCGTATGGCATTCATATGAGTGATCTCCTGACACATCTCTGCTCTGAAACTGGTGGCTGCGATGGACATCTTGCTGAAAACACAAGCTCTTATGATTATCTTCTCAAAAGCATCCGTGCTCAATTACTTACAGATATAGTCAAAATGGCTATACAGGAAACATGCAGCATGCAACAAATAGATCTTTGTTTGGAAGCTATCCAGAATTAATCTCTTCACTTGCCAGATTTATTGAGGACTTGAAACACAAGGTTTTCTAGTAGCCTTCCTGTTGACCGAAAGTGCCTCATGTGTAAAATTGGCTCACAACCACGATCTGCAATGGAATATCCTGATAGCAAACTTGTATCGAATCTTTGAGCTCAATAAGCCGAGAGAAGAAACTCTTTTGTTTGTGTCAAGGAATCCAAGGTGTTCATCTTCATATATGGAGTTCATCTTCATATATGGACATGAAGCACAACCTCCATGAATAGAACAATCTTCACCAGATGACACTCCCGAAACAAATGGAGAGATTTGTGAAATTTGTCATTTTATCAGATTTCAAGTCATCAAATGATGATGTCTTTGAAATAGAATTCGAAGAAAGATAATTTCCACCTCAATATTTGCTCTCAGCTCATGTATCAAAAAATACCACGCCATCTTCTTGTTGCGTTGTTTTTTGTCCCTTCGAAAGGCTTTCATAGGCTGCTACAGAACTGTTCTCTGCTTTAAGAATTCTGTCTTCAAATATATAGATTGTCTTCTCTGAGTTGGCCGATGTTAATGCCTCACTTTTACTCATTCCCAGTTTATCACAGCTCATTGGCAGCTTCCATCACTGCTTTATGAAGCAACCTCTAACTCTGTCTGATAATACCGTGCACGATCAACAGTAATTGCCCAACATCCTATCATGATCTTCATGACCCGATAGCAAACAAATGCAAAACTGTCCTACAAAGCCTCTGCTGAAGGATGTGAGGACAAGTGGACACCCCTGCCAATATGGGGGGTAACAACTTGGAAACCAGAAACCCAAGAGGAAGTTTACATTTACCCCTATGCAAAAGGCTTCTTCATTGTAGATGATAGAGATTGGATTCTCAACTCTAGGCCTTGGTTCTACGGTAAATCTGGCCTCTACATGAAGAGCTAGGTCCAACCTTTGACCCTTAGTCGCATTCTCTCTTTGTGACTCAATTGGATCAATTTTCCAAAAATGTGCCTTATGGGTTATGATTCACTTAGTGACATCAACAATGCATTATGCAAATTCCATTTCAAAAGTGAGGAGACAAAGCACTGTTGTATGTTGTACTGCTACATATGCTTGCATGTGTAGACATGGATTGCAACAAAGGTTTTTTTAAAGCAGAAATTAAGCTATTGTAAAAGGATACAACTTGGACCTAGAAGCTAGATCATAAACAAATTATTTTTCCTTGTAGAACATGTTTTGAAATAGGGCATATCACCACCCACTATGACAAGACCACCAAGGTTGGATGGTCATGGAAATTTCATTGAAAATGTACTTGGTTGGATGTGATAATGGAAGTGCATTATCTAATTAGTAAGGGCCCTCTATGGCCCACTTAGCTCTCTACCTTTCAAGCTAGCAGGTGCCCCCTTCAGTCGAGACACGTGTTAGGAAGACAAGAATATTTCCCCTTTCCCCAAGTATGAAAGCTACAGCCCCCTTTAGTGAAGATGACAAACTCATATCCCCTAGAAAACACATAGGCTTCATAAATCACTAGCCTAGACTCGAGTGGGATAGGAATATCAAGGAAAAGAAGAAAGGAAGAAGAATCAATTTTGGGAATCTTGAAACCCTTTTCAATCCCTCCAGATAAAGTGAACGAGATCAAGCAATAAGAACCAATCACACCATTTCAAGATCCACCAATTTAAGATTGAAAGGAGGAATGCACAATAGTAGTTTTAGAAATCATGCCTATTGTCCCAATAGTAGTTTTAGAAATCATGCCTATTGTCCCAATAGTAGATAATGACAAGAACTTATTCTAGTCCTCCATTGTTTCCATCTTATCCTATATGCTTGGTTCATTTGTATTTATCCATGTAATTTAAATTTTAATAAAACCATTGGGAAAAAAGAAAAACCTAGGACTTGATAATCGGTTTCTTTCCAATTAGAAAACTTTTTCCATTTTGTAAATCATTACACCAATTGTAATTCTTCACTATATGATTTGGTCACGTCAAAATCTAATCATTTATGTAAATATATATATATATATATATATAATATCATTAAAAATCAAAATAAAATAAACATCGTTACATATTTATTAAATTAATTAATATAAAAAAACATTATATATACATATAAAATTATTATATAAACATTAATTTTATATAAACATATAAATATAATTATGAATATTCAAAAATGATACTTTCATTCATTCATTTTCATCATTCCTAATTTTATATAAACATATAAACATAATTATGAATATTCAAGTCAATTCTCGTTAGCTCCCTCGGTTAAGGTGTGGATCTCGTCAACAAGGCGACTCGAGTTCAATTCCTCTTAGGGGTGACTTAGTTGAGAGGCGACACCCAAAAACCCAGTTAAGTTGAGGTTGGTGTGGTCTAGGTCGGGTGTGATACTTGGGTGATCTTAACAACTTAGATGCCCCTAGGTCGTGGTTTCTCAGACCACAGACCACTCCCGCAAGTTAGGGAGATTCGAGTAAACAAAAAAATATGAATATTCAAAAATGATACTTTCATTGATTCATTTTCATCATTCCTAGAATATTGCCTTATCCCCATAAATGATGGAATAAAAATATAATTTTAGAATACTATCATTAGGTAGTTGTTATTTTATTAAAGATATTTTATGCCTTTTTAATTGATTCCAAAATCAATTAAAAATATATTTCATATTATTTTAGCATATACATAAAAAAATAAAATTATTTGTTTGTTTATTATATCAATAATTGTTTTTTGTGAGTCAGGTTAGTAACTTTCTATTATAATTCAGAAAAAGTTGTACATATTGTTACAAAAACTGGCCTTTGTGAACCTCTTGAGGACCTATTCTTCCCCTTCCCAAACTGTCAACGTTATTTGCATCATACGGCCACACATTAGGACCCCTACTATTCTGGATTCTCATCTCTATTATAGAGGGTTTCAATCATTAATTGCCCCGAGGCTTCAAGCTCAATTCTCGGCCATGCCTGCCCAACAAAACCTAGGCTTGGACCGCACCCTTAACAAAAGTTTCCCATAATTGGCTCTCGACCAGGCCAAAAAATAACCTAGACTTGGCTCTACAGCCATTACAAAACAAGTTCCATACTTGGCCTATGGCCATCTCAAGATAGACCCTGCCCCCGACACCCATTCGTTACAAAATCCGACCAAAACCAGACCAAACAACAAAAATTCTTACCGTTCACTCGCCGCATTTGACATCCCTTCCTCTGGAGAGTTCTTTGCTCGTGCTGGCGATTCCTGCACAGGAGCTGCATGAGGTGAATCAGCTTTCACATTGCCACCGCCGAAGGGTGCTTTCACCATATCCAAAACTCCCTCCAGATCCACGAGTCCTCTCAGCATGTCGTCTTTGTGGTTTGTCAAGACGTGGATGACCAAGTCTCTGAATCTTTCCCGCTCCATCATAGTCCTCGCTAAAATTTTCCTCAAGATCCAGTATGGGCTCAATCGGGCTGCCATTCCATGTTCTTCCATCTTGCTCTGCATCTCTTCTTCTTCCATTGTCGAGATTAATTCATCAATGTGTGGAGGAACCCCCTTCCTGAATTCCTCCCCCAATTCCTCCTCTTCAGTCTTCTCCCTCTCGCTACAACCTCTTCCCCCTCGGTGCTTGCGCATGCGTTGGTGATGGGCCATCCTCATATTACAGAGCACCAAGGCATCAAGTTTTCGCCTTACCCATAGAGAATCCTCTTGATTTACCACCGCTCTCTGCGTTGCCTCTTCCATTTTATACATATCAGGCCACTTCATGGCATTGAAATCATTCAATGCCATCATCATTGGTTCAGATTTCTCAATTAAACCAGAGTTATTGTAGCCTTGCTCCACTCGTTTTGTCATCAACTTCTCCCTACTGGCTTCCAGTTTATCTTTGTACCTCTCCTCCGTCACCCTAGCTTCCCACAGCACCCGAGCATTCACGTCGAGGTTTTCAGTCTCCTCTCTATCACCTCTCTTTAATGTCTGCAGTCCTCTACCACCTTGCACCTTAATACCCGCCCTCCTCGCATGCTTAGGAATTTAACACATCCCTCCTAACGCCAGCTGCCATCCCTACTCTTGACACCTCTTTGTGTCCGACTCTCGCCACATCTTCCCCCTACTGTGGCCTTGTGTCTTCATTTACACCCACATCCGCACCCGCATTTGGGAGTTTATTCTATCAATAATTAATAATTAATTGTTATGGAATTTGCCATGTTTTTAAATTATATTAAGGTAATGTTTAGTAGTGCCATGTTTGCTAGTGAGTTTAATGAAATTGGAACTTATATACTCTCAAAAGAATTGAGAGTTTCAAGAGGGAGATTTGATTACATGAATTTTGTTAAAGTTTTGAAACGTCTAAAACTTCTACACAATTCATCTTCCAAAAAACTAAACATATAACAAAAAAATTCTTTATAGCCATAATCTTAATTAATTTATTGATTTTTTAGATATTAATGTTCATATATTTTTATTAAAAATATTTGAAAAATTAAACTATTAAAAACATATTTATAGAAAAATAAAGCACTTCATTGAATTTCTCTCACACATGTAAGTCAAATGCAGCATATTGTACACTACACTCCATAGCATTATGGTGTAGTTGAACGTAAAATCAAATATTTAAAGAAATGGTTGATTATATGCTTCAATAAAAAAAATGAGATCTGATCCAATATTTTGAGCTAAAGCAATTAATTGTGCTAACTATATTTTGAACCATATTCCTACTAAGTGAGTAACAAATGTAACTCTAGAACAAGTTTCGTCTAAGATCAATTATGATGTAAGTCATGTGAAGTGTTCCACTGTAAAGCATGGACTCATATTCCAAATGAAAAGCTTAAAGCAATACAACCTAAAAAGGAGCAATGTATCTAGTATCTTTGTTAGCTATGTGAAAGATGTTAAAGCCTATATGTTAGATTTTGTACAATTCTAGCAGTATAATTAATTGCAAATAATAAAACAGGGTCACTAAAAGAATAACCAAGCACAAAAACAATAGACACAATTTTATCCTAGGAAACCCAAGATGGAGAAAACCCAGGAACCTCCGTATAGAGATAATAAGTTCAGAGATTAGAGTACATTTCGATATTAAGAATAAGAGAGAGAGAGAGAGAGAAACTAAGTGTAGAAACCCCAAAAACACTTCTCCTAGCTGCAGTAGCAAACTTCTTCCTCTCCTTGAGCGAACTTGCTTTTGTTTAGTGAGTGACCAAATAGAGGTGCAACCTCTCTATTTATACTTGTATGTTTTTCCTTTTTCCTCAACTGGGCCGATTTGTCTTGGGAGAAAATAAAATTACATTTATTATTTATTTCTTTTGGGTAATTCTAACCCAAGGTTTACATTGATTCTTTCATGATCAATTACATTAATAATTGCTCCCGAAGGAGGCACAACAATAACCTAATAAAATACAATAAGAATAACTTCCAAAATTACATTATTTCCAACACTCCCTCTTAACAGGGAAGGTATTCTTCGGACACGGTCATCAGCAGCATCATTAGACACAATCATCTGGATCTCAACTGTACATCACATCTGTCTCGAACATCTCTATACATACGGAATATCTTCAACACAATCTCAGTCCATCAAGAAGTGTCATCATCCATCTACTCCACTCAGTCCATCGATGGATCTATACATCAGCTCAACAACTCTACACAGTCCGTCGGAGGATCCATCATGCATCAACTCATCCCAGTCCATCAGGGAACATGCACCAACCCAACCAATCCATTGGTGAGTCCATATACCAACTCAACAACTCTGTGCAGTCCATCGGAGAGTCCATCGTGCATCAGCTCAACCCAGTCCATCGGGGGACATGCACCAACTCAACCAGTCCATCGGTGAGTCCATATATGAGTACCAGTGTACGCCAGCCTCTCCATCCCATCTCAGGACTTCTGAGAGATCTCCTCACTCTTTTTAGAGTGATTGGGAGAATGCACTAAATCTCTCCATGAGAGATCTCCTCACTCCTTTCGGAGTAATTGGGAGTGTGTGTTGGCCTCTCTGTAATGTCCCTAGTTTGACCCCATGGCATTAACATTATAACTGATGTAATATTGTTATGAAATCATGGTGAGGAGCTCAAGGCCAAGGCCCCGCCATCGATTTAGTGATGCATATGGTTTGCATGTTAGCAATGCACATTGGAAATTCAAATATCATGTAATATGCATTTTAATAAAAATACCCACAACTAGCTATGCAATGCAACAAAGAGATGGGGGCATGATTTCACAAGGAATTGGGAGGGAAAACATGCAAACCATTGAGCCAATCAGGTCAAGCCAAGTGTCAATGAGAGAACCCATCAAACCCTCAACTACCCATGTTGACTTTTGTACCCAACCATTGATTTCTCCCAAGAGTTGGTTGAGGTAGTTAAAGCCTTGGAAATGGAGAGGTATGGCTGTCCAAATTCGGGTATGGGCAAGCCACCCTTTATGGAAAAACGTGTTTGTCTCCTTGGGCAAAAAAAAAAAAAAAAGCCATGAATTTCTCCTCCAAGCCATGATCCATGATCGTTTCTTCTCCCTCACGAGTTGAGAGCTACCTGGGTTTTTTCCAGGCATGTTGGCTGTGTTTTCCTTCATTCTCCCAGTAGAGAAGGGCGTTTTTGTGTTGTATACCAGTGGGGAAGAAGAGGAATGGAACGGGGGTTCCATAGAGACCATTTTTGTTGTTAAATGCTGAGAGAGTTGGGGAGAAAACGTTTTTCCTCCCTGTGGATGCATTTCCCTTCCCACAACTCGTTTTGGGTGAACCACGATTCGGGGAAAATCTATGGCCATCTTGTTTGTGAATTCCATTGCTGGAAATGTGTATCTATGCCCAATGTTTGTGCTTGCTGTGTGAGAAACGAATATGGTTGGGTTTGGGTATGGGTATTCATTGTTTTGGCTTGAGCTTGAGAGTAAGCATCCAGGGTTCAATGGTAGCCTGATAAACCCAGCTATGGACTGGCTTGGCTCAGATGGAATGATTAATTGGCTGTGAATCATGCCCAGCTCGGGGGTGGCCTTCGGACGGACTCAGTATAAGTTGTCGAAGAGCCTATGGCTAGGTAGAACGTTGCAGCGACATAGCTAGTTGCTTGGGACAATTGCACAATGAAGTTAAGTGTTTTTTGTCTATGTATTTACTTCTGCAATGCATCAATTTGATGACTGTTTTGATATGTTGGATGGGCATGAATTGTGTGTGTGGATTAGATTTAAATTCCGTTGTGCATATTGCCTAATTTGTATCTGCACACCAATGTTTAAATTCTTATGATTCTAATTAGTGGGCTGAGTCTTATGAAATGCCCAGATTTTAGTGCCATGTTCCCTTCCTTGCATTGGGTCAGCAGGTGGAGACATTACACTCTCCATTCTTTCAGGATGTCTTAGAGATCTCCTCACTCCATATCGGAGTGATCGAGAGAATGCAGTGGCCTCTCCATCCCATCTCATGATGTCTGAGAGATCTCCTCACTGCAACTCGAAGTGATCGGGAGAATGCAGTGGCCTCTCCATCCCATCTCAAGATGTCCGAGAGATCTCCTCACTCCTTTCGAAGTGATCGAGAGAATGCATTGGTCTATGTATCATCGTTCTTCCCTCTTATCAAGTGATGTAGTCATGGAACCAATCTCCCCACTCCATCACATAGTGTCAGTGAGTAAATTCAACCTTCCCTCCTACCGAGGGGGTCAATCATGGAACCAATCTCCTCATTCCCTCTCGGAGTGATCGAGAGAAGATACCTACACGCATATCAGCTAACAAAGACATCAAGTATATCGGGCCAGACATTTATGTCCTACCCTATTCTAGTTATGAAATGTAAATAAATGGAATAATAACAAATCACATGACCGAATTTATGCACCTGCATGGGAGAGTATCAAGAGACTAGTCTCCCCACCCTATCACAGGGTGTCTGGGAGATCTCCCATCCTTTCTCAGAGTGTTCGGGAGAAAAATATGGTATTGCCATCAGACCACTCACCCTTAGCCCAAGTCACATGGCTAATAATTGTCCAATATTACTATCATGCTCATCACATCTCCCTCTGTGTTGGAGCGTCCTGCTCCCTCTGCATCTAAGCATCATGCTCCCTCTCCACAGGTAGGTCCATCAACTTATCACTACGGGTTCCAATCTGAGCACCAACTTTCACAGAGTAAAAGAGCACAGTTCCTTACTAAGATGTAAGTATTCATCCTAGTGACGACCAGGTACCTCAAGGATTCTCTCAACTGTCTGTCTGAATCAACCAGCAACGCCATTAGTGTAGCTAGGTATTCACTGTCATCATAATAGATATGCTCAGAATCTCAACTGTGTTCTTCCTTAACCTAAGAAGATCTCATCAGGTTTCTACCATACCATCAATAGGCCAAGATCCTCATCTCAAGGACTAATTCCCTTTGTCTCGATGAGGGATAGATCATCAGTATACAAATCACGAACAAGGGATCATCGTCAGCAATATGTTATGAATCCTTAGGCACAATTCTAACTGAACAGATCACCTCCTCAAAAATCAACTGAGTAACTCTCGTCCTTCAAGACTAATCATACTATAATCCTTCTGTCATGACTCTAACAGGAAACCAATTGCTTTCCATAATCATTGAAGAACTAAACATATGTAGTAGAGAGATATCGACATCCGTTGGAGCCTTCTACTCCCAAACACCAATCTATATGAGATCTTCTGGGTCTATGAGTCATGTATCAACTATAGCTGGACATATTGGGTCCTCGTCTATCTGCTTCTGCATGGTCATGACTTCCATCCAACTGCTTTGTCCAGGTGTCATCCTTCTAGGCTGAGAGTCATGCTCCTAGAAGCTTCCTACTTTTGATTAATCTGAACATCAACGGGATTCATGTGTCCACCACTTGTTCATCGGAACAAGTCTCGTCATCCTTCTCTTGTAGGCCATATCATATGATCTTTTCCCTACAAGTCAAATCCCGTCATATGGTTAGTGACATTGCATAATCAAATTTAACTGGTTTATATTTCAATGCAATAGTTTACACGGGTATGTAGGCATTTTAGCTAATGCTTTAGCATAACAATCATAAACATGTATCCCAAACACATATGGTAACTATCTAGATATTTGCTATCTCCACTAGAACATGCCGTCAAGAGTGTGCACTACTCTAAGCATGTAAGAAGGAGATATCATCTAGACTAGCTCCATCAGTTGTTCATGGAATGTTGTGCAGTTCATAAGTACAACAAGTGCTTACGGTACATCAATAGGTGAACTATATCAAGTGCTCAACAAACTTTCTAATAGATATTCATACAATTGGTTATGAAAACCTATAAGACAAAACAGATCTATGTGAGCAATAAATCCAAATACTTATCTTTTATTGTTTTTGTGTGTGGGCTCCCACTGCCTCCTCGTGGGAATCATGAGAGTCCTATGTTCTTCATTTTTCTTGTTGGGAGCCCATCGTAGTCTGGATCTTCATATCATCACCTCAACATGGGGAGCACCAGAAGAAGAACTTCGTACGATCATCATTCCTTGGCTTCTTGTGAGAAGTATCTTCGTCAATATCTGCAGTTGAGGTTTAATGCTTCCTTTTATGTAAACTTCAACAATATCTGGCATAGTGGCCATACTTATTACATTTGAAGCATTGAATATGAGAGAGATCTGTCTTCTTCTTCTGATCTGGTGGTGGGCTTGATTCTCTATCTTTGTTCTTATTGTTATGGAACTTTCTTCCTTTTAATTTTCCTTTTTTGGCATGAGATGTAAAAGCTTGATTTTCTTCCGATTGATTGCCATGTATTTTATTTTGAGCTGCAATTCTTGTTTCCTCCTGGATGCAATCTGCCCATAAACGATCAGATTTGGGCAACTTGGTTCGTCCACTTAGACTTTGAATAAATGGTTCCCAAGAGGGAGGGAGACCATTAAGATTTGTTATAACAAGTTCTCTATCCTCAAGAGGTTCTCCACTAATGCTTAGCTAATCTCTTAATTCAGAGATCCTCATGAAGTAAGAAGCAATTGATTCTGATTTTGACATCTTGAGATTTGATAGTTGATTTCTCAATGCAAGAGTACGATTGATGCTACTATGTTCAAATAGCTTCTTCAAGGTTTTGAACATGTTTCTGGTTGTCTTCTTCTAAGAGATCTGAGGAACCAAATGATTTTTTATTGAATCTACCAAGATTCTTCTTGCTTTGGCATCATTATTTCTCCAATGAGTTTTGTCATCTTCCACTTTTGGTTCTAGAACCTTCTCATTGACGAACTTCAAGAGATCATTTTCTTCTAGTATGAGAAGAACTCTAGACTTCCAAGAGATGAAGTTGGAAGCCCCATCAAGTCTATCTTCAACATTCATTCCAATCATCTTGATTGTAGTGTTGGACCAGAAACCCTAGCATGAGCTAGGTCAAAATTAAAGTTTGGTAACTTGCAAAACTTATTCCACATGTAAATGCACCCTCATAGGGCAATTTGAAAAAACCTCATTTTCTCCCAAATCTGTGGACAGAACAACTCAAAACTTGAAACCCTAGTTTCCTGATTCCGGTAGAGAATAGGCCAAAAATGGAAATTTTTGAATCTGAAATCTGCTTCCACAGATAGTTGCGCCCTACCAAGGCGAGTTGAGAAGAGGTAAAATCGAGCCATATCTGTGTACATAAGGGCTAAAAATTGGAAACCCTAATTTCTGCAGTTGTTTTAGTTTTTGCAGAATTAGGTCAAAATTTGAAAATTCTCGGAACTAGAATTTGCCTCCATAGAAAGATGCGCCTTCCCTAGGGCAAAATTCCCAATGCTCTTTTCAAGCCAAACTAAGGTAGGAAGGCTTTGGAATATGAAACCCTAGTTTCCGACAATGGCTTCTTTTAGCACTGTTATGATACCATGTTAGATTTTGTAGAATTCTAGCAGTATAATTAATTGCAGATAATAAAACATGATCACTAAAAGAATAACCAAGCACATAAACAATAGACACACAATTTTATCCGGGGAAACCCAACAGGGAGAAAACCCAGCAACCTTCGTATAGAGATAATAAGTTCAAAGATTAGAGTACATTCAGATACCAAGAATAAGAGAGAAAAATATAAACTTCTCCAAGTGTAGAAACCCCAAAAACACTTCTCCTAGATGCAGTAGCGAACTTCTTCCTCTCCTTGAGCGAACTTGCTTGTGTTTAGTGAGTGACCAAATGAGAGGTGCGACCTCTCTATTTATACTTGTTTGTTTTTCCTTTTTCCTCAACTGGGACGACTTCTCTAACTATATGGGCCAACTTGTTTTGGGGGAAGATAAAATTACATTTATTATTTATTTCTTTTGGGTAATTCTAACCCAAGGTTTACATTGATTCTTTCATGATCTTTTACATGATCAATTGCATTAATAATTGCTCGCGAAGGAGGTACAACAATAACCTAATAAAATACAATAAGAATAACTTCTGAAGTTACATTATTTCCAACACTATAAGCTATATGTACCTCGCACTTCAAATGTTATCTTTCAACAATATGTTTGATTTGGTGAACAATTCTTGGCATGTGTACCTCGATATTCTTCGTCACTTCTTTCTTCTTTCTTCTTGTACCCTTTTTGGATGGTGATCCTTCTTTTTTAAATTATAAGCATGTAACAAAGCCTTCAACTCATCCAATTTAGTTTGATGATCTTGCACCTCCAATTACTCCACTTCCAAAATGGGTTCAGAAAGAAAGGGATCCAACTAATCCTCACAAAAATCACTCTCAATTCGTCCAATTGATTTATCACTTATGACTTATCACATTGAGATTGAAGATCCTCATACTTATAAAGACGCAAGTGGTCCACATGAATGGGAAGAAGCTATGAATGAAGAAATGAGCTCCTT
Source organism: Larix kaempferi (assembly GCA_027924585.1). Lineage (NCBI taxonomy): Eukaryota > Viridiplantae > Streptophyta > Pinopsida > Pinales > Pinaceae > Larix > Larix kaempferi. The sequence goes on along the minus strand of BSBM01000147.1, from coordinate 8,803,711 downwards.
ATTAAAGAATAACACTTACATCTTGCTTCTCTTCCTGAATGTCACAAAATTGTTCATTGCAAGTGAGTCTAAATAACCAAGTTTTCAATAGATCGAAACATGAAAGAGTTTAAAGCTCGTCTTGTTGTCGAAGGTTTTTCTCAAGTTGAAGGTATTGAATTTCATAAAAAAAATCCCCTTGTTGAAAAGATAGATTCAATGTGACGTGTTCTTTCACTTGTCACTTTATGGTTTAAAGCAAGTGCCCCAAGCTTAGTATGAAAACAGGGGCAATTTCCTTCTTCGTTTTGGTTTCTCTAAGTGTCTATCTAATCCCAATGTCTAAGCTAAAAATTTAAATGGTGACCTCCTCATCCTTGTTCTCTATGTCGATGACCTACTTACCGTTAGGAGTAATCACCATTAAATAAACCATGTGAAGTTTAGCTTTATAACTTAGTGAACCAAAAACAAAACAGATTGCATGCAAAACTAAAAGATCTAAATCCTCACTTTACAAGAGAATTGATTGAGAAATATTTTTTTTATTTTTCACTCCGTGACATTTTTCTTTCCATAATCATAATTATATATATATAATCAAAATTATCTTTCAATATTATAATATTATTTATAAATTTATTATTATAATCTAATCTTATAACTTTATAAAATTTCAAACATATGTTACAATCAAACCATCTTTGTGGACTATACATATCATCCTTGTCAAAAGAATTGTACTACTTGTGGAATTGTCGTCATAAAATAAAAAATTTGGTTGCGGTTTAGGAGTACACGTCACTTTTGAAAAGTTGGATTCTACTTTTGCAGATTGGGTCGTCCTTGACGGTTGCTTTTATTATATATTTAATATAATAATAATAATGATTTATTGAATTTTATATTTTTTGTATGGTTAGATCCGTTAAAAAAAATGAATAAACAAAATTTTATAAATGATGAGGATACTTTATTGACATGTGGTTACTTTCCGAAACACTTTAGGTGGTTAAAAATATTAAAATAGGTTTTAGTAAAGCAAGGTTGTTTAATAATGGTTTCTATAATATTTCTGAATAAAGAAATATAATATTTATGACTAAAGTAATATATTTTAGAATTTTAGAGTTTTTTTGGCATAGAGGTTGGGATTATTACTTTAGAGTTTTAGAGATTTTTTTGCGTAAAGGTTGGGATGTGTATGAATATTGGGAAAATTAAGTAAAAGTTTTTATTTTAAAAGAAAAGAAAAATGCAATTCCTATTAATTTGGGTGGAGAAAAGTAATCAATTAGTATTTGGACTTTGATTTCAATGAAAAATTGAGTTGATGCTTGCACAAGGAAAAGACATTGGGAAGGGTTGAAAGTTATTTTTTTACTCCAAAATAAATGCAAGTTAATGGAGATATGGGATTGGAAGATGTGGCATTTTTTTTTAAATCTTTATTATATACTAGTGTTCTTTTAACGTTGTAAACTCTAGTGTTAATTGTGCCTAAAATTGAGTGGAAGCAATTAGAATGGATACAAAAACATCTAATAATGAATTATTTAGGTTGTTACGAGATACGTTGCAAACTCTAGTGCCAATTATACCCAAAATTGAGTGGAAGCAATTAGAATGGATACAAAAACATCTAATAATGAATCATCTAGGTTGTTATGAGATATACTTTGCAGAATTAGAGTTGTATTTAAGAGAATCGGATGCTCTTAGAAAACTTATTTTATATAGACATAAAATGGAAACCATGAATAGTGAGGTTTTTGATAGAAATTATCCAATTACGAAAAGAAAATAAATTATGGACCTATAGTGAAGAATTTGGCTTAAGGTTTGGGACATAAAAGATGATAGATGCCGAACATATGTAAAAAACATTCAAAACCATATTCATGAGTGCTATAATGAGGGAAAATGGAAGTAAAGCACCTATAGAAAACAACACTACATAGAAAACATCAACAAGCAAGAGGAAATCAAAATTCAAAACTATTTGAAGCCAAACACATCATGGCATGGAAAACATGGATTACTCTACTAAGAACTAGTACTCACAAGGTACCATGTGTAACAAGAAAATGGGAGATATCTAAGGCATTGTGGGATGAGGGGTTGTGTAGGATATATGGGAATGATAAAGTTGAAATAGAACAACATTTTCTTCTTCATTACACAAAATACTCACACATATGATAATGGTCAAAACATTGTTTTGAGGAGTAGGAAGCATATTCCAAGACGACCAAGGGTTAGTGCAGTGCTAGTTGAGAAATAGACTATGCAAAAAAAAATGTTATTTAACAAAAGATTAACATGATAATCAACACCTACAAGTAATCTTTAATGTTATAATATTTTGTATTATAATCATAAATAATTACATAGATATTTATTTTTATTTGGCATTTTCTAATATATTATTTTGTAAACATTGTAAAAAAATATATAGAGTGATTAATTTTTCCAGAATTAAAGTATCCACACATACACACACACACACACACACACAAACACACACACAAACACACACACATAAAAAAATTTCCCGCGAAAAAAAGCATACTACTGTTATTCAATTAACTGAATCAAGTAGTACAGATGTTCATCAAAAAGATAATACAATCTTTTCAAGAGTTCAGAATGATACTTCCTATCACTGCAAACTTACAAAATTCCACAAACTAGACTGAAACTATTAGAAGTAGAAAACTTAGAGAAGAAATGATAGGGACCCAGAGTCCACCACAATATCACCACAAACATCCTCCCAAAAGAGAAGTCCCTCTTCCCCTTCCAAAGCCAGCTTTGATAACTTATCAGCATGTGAATTAAATTCACGGAAAATATGATCCAGCGTATATGACATGAAAGATCTTAAGTCCTGCTAAATGCGGTTGCCCCAATAGATTAGATTCAGTACCTGCAAATCAAATTCACCACGAGCCCACTTGATAGTGACTCTAGAATCACCAAATATTTTAACTTTATGCAATCCAAAGCATAAAGCAACTTTGACGACACACCAAAGAGCTAGAAGCTTAGCTTTCATGTTGGTCCCATAACCCCCATTCATATGAAGAGTGAAAAAATGATCAAAGTTGAGATAGATAACTCCCCCAATACCACATTTCCCCGCAGCTACTGCCCCATCAAAGAATAATACCGGATCATCCACCACCAGCTGAAACCTTCCAATATTCCTCACCGTAGGAATTAAATCCTCACCTTGAAATTTCATGTAGTTCAACAGAGGGAGTAATACTTTCAAAAATAGCTTTGTTCCGGGCTCTCCAAATCACCCAACATATGAAAACTGGCAATGTAATGTGAGATTTGCCAGTCCTCACCCAATCATACAGACATTTTTCAAAATTACAACCAACCCAATGATATGAGAGCCCCAAATACACACACACACATATATATATACATCTATTTAAAAATATGAGAAATAATTATATGTAAAATATATACCATTGTATATATTAAAGTATAGTATCTTGTATTTAGGTATAGTATCATGGTTTAATGAATGAAGCAATATTCTAGTCGATATTTAATTCCACACTATTTATATTAGCCTCAAGGATGATGGAGACCCAAAACCCATAAACATCTGGCATGTATAGATTAATGTCATTTTATGGGCTTTGTTCAAAATTTGCAATATAAAAAATAACGGGTAGTTGATGCATGGATAACTCCTAACTCATGCATGAATAACATATAGTGACAAACAACCCATTTAACTAAAGAAGAACATAGACAACATGTAATTACAACTAAACATGAAAAACAAGTAAGAGCTAACTTGTTCAAGACATTTAACTTGTGAACTATCAATATTAACCACTACAAGTTAAATGACTCTACTAATTTATATATATATAACTCATATGTCTTAATGGTCAACCCTACTTTCCCAATAGTCAAAATTCCACGTCAAAATGGGACACTACCTAGTATCTACAATATTTATCATCCACGTAGGGTGACAAATTGAATAATACTTCTTTAACCAAAATTGACTATTATGAAAATAATGTTGGTATGACCTTAAATTAGAGCACTTTGGTTTTAAAATATATATTTATATGAAATATATTGATTTTTTATTTTGATTTATCAAAACAGGAGGGCTTCAAAGTCATAATGATCCGCTAAGATTCATTTATATAAGAGCCCACAGGTCTCAAACCCCAAGTACCAGCGTTTCATTTTGGAACATTGCTTGGGCTCATTTTCGAAAGAAGATTTATGATGAAGAACACAAGCATTGTTCAATGGTGGCAGGGATACACAAAGCTTGAGCAGACACAGAGCCACATTGCACAGAGATTGATCAACAAGACTATTCGCCAAGCTGATTTGCTATATAAGACCAATCGGCTGCCATGGCGGATCCACCTACGACGCTTCTCTGTCAAAGTTAGCAGTTTGCGAAAGAGAGTAATTAAGAGGAAATATTCAATTTTCAGAAGACGGAGAGCTGTTTAGCAGAGATTCGGCTCTACTATTTTTAAATGTTTTTCCTTCTCTTCCAAATTTGGGTTATTTGGCACAGTGGAATTTGAGTTAATTTTATTGCTTTGTGTGGTATTGTATATCTTTTTGTTTCTTCTTTATTCCTGTTGGACGTGTTTGTAGAGACACGGCTTGACTTCCTTCCGCTTAAATGCCTGGTCTGAGGGTTACTTATTCTATTAACAGGGATTTGTACCTGGCTTCATCTTTTAAACATGACACGGATGGGATTCGAACCCTGGTCGACGAACATTCCATCGATTGCATGGAGGCCGTTGGCACTATAATAATTTTGAAACAAGAGGAACAGCAATACCGCCTCCTGTTAGAGGGGTACTCGTGACGGTGAAAACATGGTAGAAATTGTCGTGCAGAACTGTAGGCGTTACTATAATGCACTAAATGTTTGAAACAGATACATAATACTGCTTTGCAATATGGAATCAGGTCACTTGATTTGTGTCAACTTTAGCTGTGTATGAATTTGTTTAAAAAATAAATAAATCTAAATCTGTGTCATATTTCTAGATGCATGGATTCAGCTCCTTCAAAGTCTTTCTAATATTTAATCAGTGAGATGTACTAAAAGAAACTCCACAGATACTAAAATTCAACTATGTTGTTAAGGGTTGGTGCTGTTCAGGTCGGGTATGATCTTTGGGTGATTTGTATTATCACTTGCCAACAAAAAAAAATCATTCAAATATTTCAATTATTCTGATTAAGCAAACTTAAACATGGTTATATGAAATCCCAAATTCTATTAAAAAAAATAGATTTCTAAAATAATTTGTTAGTGGTTTGTAAAGAGGAAACTTTCACTTTTCACATATTTTGGTTTTGGTTATTAATGAGTGATTATTGACAACTATCTTTTTTAAATTGGCTGAATGGGAAGTGTTTGTCTAATTAAATCAAAGTAACAGTTAATATCATTGATCAACATATAATTGGAATTTTTTCATAAAATGTTTTCTTTTTGAAACATGAAATGAAAAACAAAAAAATAATTACATTTTGTTTACCAATAAGGTATTCCAAGGCTTTCATTTTTTATAAAGTACAATTAACATTGCTTTTCAACTCTTTGCATTTTGCTTATATCATTTTCTCAATCAACTTTCTAATATCTCTTACTAAATTCTCGTGCAATATTGATTTCCAATTTATATTTATATATAAATTTCTACCTTCTCATTTTTATATCTAAATTAGTTTAAATAATATTATTAATTATTTTCATACCATATAATATTAATCTTGGAATGATGATGCTTATATCTTTAATAAAATATTTTTCATTTTACAAGGCTATCTTTAAGAATACTTTCATTTATAAGTATAATGGAGTAGAGAAGGGAAGTAAAAACAATGCTTATGATGATGTTATATTAAGTTTTGATAAGTAGTTTGCATTTGTATTAGTGTTAATTTAGAAATTTAGGTATTTGATAAATCAAGAAAAAAATATATATTATTATTCTATAAGAATACTAAATTTTAATTAAATTGATTTTTTTAATTTATTAAATATAAATATTTTTGTTTAATTTTGTTATTATTACAAAGTTCAATGGCACATTCTTTTTTTTATTAGGAACAATGATGATTGTTAAGTTCATAGTAGCATTTAAGGATGATCAAAACCTAAGCTATGCACCATATTGAGTTTAAAATAAACAATAATTTAAAAAAACAATCAAATCAATACAAACATATTTCCAATCAAGTGAATAGGTTAATAATTCAATTTCTTCATTAATAATAATAAGAATTATATGGATAAAATGTATATCAGTTAATTTGATAGCATTTGATAAAATAAACAACGATGATAGAAAGAACTCTAAAATCCATAAGTTAATCATTAATATAATATAATTATACTTCCTAGCTATATTGAAAGCATCACCAAAGTACCAAGAGGAAACCCACCAAAAAATAATAGAGTACATAGTTCAATAGTTTCGAGAACAATATAAATAGGTATGTGACTGTCCATCACTACAGCCATTGCTTATAGTTCAAAGCATCAAAAACATCATTTAAAAGAGTGTTACCTAATCTTCTAAAGGATACATCTATTATAAATCAAAAGCACTTGGCATAGTCAACTTTGATGATTAGGTTAAGCATCTCCTCATCCATCAATTAGTTACATGCATATCCCTTAATACTTATCAAGGTGAATTACAAGAGAGAGTTGTGTTCACAATGAACAATCCCTCATCTAAAGAGAACAATGTAAATAGTTAAACTCGACATTGAAAAAACAACTAGTAAGCATAGTGTGAATACCATACTTACAAGCACACTTATATTTTGAAAATAAGCAATTCTATGACTGATGGACCAAGTCAATTTTACAGTAACAATTTTTTTGAAGACTTAATTACTAGTTGTCCCTCCTAACCCATATATTTGCATTTAACTTTATAGATGTATACGGCAGATGCTCCATGTAAAATAATGTTAAGCAACCCACATGATTCTAATCTACAAGAAATTTAAGTGTTACGCCATGTAGCAATTATGAAACAACACCATCTTCTAACATTCATGGTATGAATGACTACCACTCTCCTCACAATTCAAACTAAGCTAACAAGTCCACCACAAATATTTAGTCCTTCACTTGTAAGATAATTATGGGTAAGAACAATATGTAGTCCATCACTCATAAGATAAGTATGGGTGATGGAGGGTGAGGTGAGGATTATGAGGATTGTCTCATGGAAAGGTTTGGAGTATCCATTGAAAAGTTACATGTGAAGGTGGCTAGTTAATATCAAGATGAACTAAAAGAATTAACGAAGGGATTCTAGAGTATTAATAATATTCAACCTCATTATATGAGAGATGCTAAATATAAATAGCCAAGGCAATCAATCTAGGAGTTTACGATTCATTGGAACCTCGTTATCATATTCACCATTTGCAAGAATGTTGATTTATTGACATGCATATACTTGGATGACGTCAAAAAGACAAATACTCACTCTATCTAGCTTTGGTACATTGTTCAAAAAGACAAATACTCATTCTATCTAGCTTTGGTATATTTACCCCAAATCTCACATCCATGTAGTAGTGTCGTAGAATATATATGACGAATAAGTAAAAGAGGCGGGTCGTACTCTGAATAGCTAAACATTAAAATTGCGGTTAGTAAAAAGTTTATTCACGATTTCGCAAAGTCATATCCTACATACCAACGCACCATGATATATATTATACATATACATATACATATATATTTGTAACGGAGAGGAACCCCACCTAACTACCCAGCTAGCACCGTCAATTACGCCATTGGGTGAATAAACCTCTCGGGCTAGGGCCAACCTTAATGTTGGACATGACATAATCAACGGGAGTACAGTCACAATTATAGTCATATGATGCCTTTAAGGAATGGTATGCCTTTCCCACCCCCTCGCAAGGATTCGAACCTGGACACACACACCCACACACACACTTTTTTTTCTCAACCAAGGGGAAACCCACCTAATTGCCCAACAAGCACCGTGAACTGCGCCACCAGGGGAATAAACCTCTCGAGTCGGGGCCAGCCTTAATTTTGGACATGACATAATCAACGGGAGTACGGTCACCATCACAGTCGTACAAGGCCTTTAAGGAATGGTATGCTTTCCATGTAGTAGTGTCGTAGAATAGATATCACTAACAAGTAAAAGAGGTGGATTGTGCTCTGAAGAGCTAAACATTAAAATTGTGGTTAGTAAAAAATTTATTCACTATTTCGCAAATTCATATCCTACATATTAACACGTCATTATATATAGATAGATAGATAGATAGATAGATAGATATATTTGTAACCGAGAGGAACCCCACCTGACCGCCTAGCCAGCATAGTAAACTACGCCACCAAGGGAATAAACCTCTCGAGTCGGGGCCAACCTTAATGTTGGACAAGACCTAATCAACAGGAGTATGGTCACCATCATAATCGTACGAGGCTTTTAAAGAATGGTATGCTTTCCCACCCCTTCAAATATTCAAACCTAACCCTCAACCCCACAGTAACAATGATATTATTTTTAAAACTAAATACTTAAATTTAATCACCCAATAACAACTAAAAAAAGTTTCAACGAGGTAGGACCTCCTCAGAATGTAACGTGTTCATGAAAGCTTCTTCTTTTTTTCACAAGAAAAATACTATACTAAGTGTTCATGAGTCTCATATTGAGACTGCCTTCAATATCTGTCTTTCAACTACTTAATTTTTTTATACTTTGATTAAAAATTAATACTCAGTCGCCCATATGTCCTTAACGGTCAAGTCTACATGCAAATGGAACACAGGCATCTGTATAACCCACGTGCAGCCTGCCATTTCATAATACTTTTTATCAACATGAGACAAGACATTGGGTTTTAAAATTATCAAGGTCCGGCCAAGATTTTTGTATATGAAGGCCACGGATCTTCGGCCAGAATAACAGTTTGGGGTTTTGGCTTGAAAGATTGTTGTGGCATTTTTCTGAGTAGAATCGATAATGAAGAACACCAGCATTGTTCAGTGGCGGAAGGGATACACAAAACTTCAACAGACAGAGAGCCACATCGCACAGAGATTAATCAACAGGACTATTCACCAAGCTGATTTGCTATCCAAGACCAATCAGAATCCATGGCGGATCCATTTACGTCGATTCGCTGTGAAAGTAAGCGGCCTGAGAAAGAGGTTAACTGGAAAGAAATATTCGATTTTCAGAGGATGGAGAGCCGTTTAGCAGAGATTTATTTTCTGTTTTTCCTCCTCTTCCAAATTTGAGTTATTTGGCAGATCGGAGTTTGGGTTGTTTCTATTTATTTGCATGCTATAATATCTATTGTTTCTTTTCTATTCCTGTTGGAAGTGTTTGTACAGCCACACCTGGACGGCTACATTGATAAAGACGGACTTCCTTCGGCTTAAATGCACGGTCTGAGTTTTCTTGCTCTGTTCCCAGGCACTTGCATTTGGTTTCATCCTTTTTTGTATGGCATTACATTGGGGGTGGGAATGGAATTCTGGTCGATGGTTCAAGATTTCATTGTATGGCATTACGTTGGGGGTGGGAATGGAACTCTGGTCGATGGTTCAAGATTTCATTGTATGGCATTACGTTGGGGGTGGGAATGGAACTCTGGTCGATGGTTCAAGATTTCATTGTACGGAAGCCCGTTGGCTGTACAAAATTTTGAAAGAATTGCTGAATCTCAATTACAATGCGTTTGATATACTCCATATATGTGTTCTTTAAAATGCAAATATGTGTTCTTTAAAATGCAAAGAAGAGGAACAGCAATACCGCCCTGTGTAAGTAATGCTTACAGAAATTGCACTAGACAACTGTAGGCGTTAGTAGCTACTTATAATACAATAAATTTTCAAAGCAAAAAGTAAATAAATAAATTTCCAAAACAAGTAAATAAGAGGCTAAATGATCAGATTATTTGTATTTATTTTATTATTATTTTTTGTCAAAATTATGTTGAAATTATTGAAATTGATATTTTAAGTTGTTTGAAATTGATTTAAGTGTTCATTGATAATCTAAGAAAAAGATTAAATCTATTTTTATAATCAAAATTATAATTTAAACAATGAAAATCCAGATTATAACAAAAATAATATACTCAATTTCAACAAAAATTGCCAAATACAAATTTTAATTTAATAAATAATAATAAATACTATTTTACAAAAATGAATCAAATAATAAATTATATGTTTTTTATTATTGAATATCCCTTCAACATTTTTCATACATTGAAATAATGGTTTAAAATACCATATTTATATAATATCTGAATCTTTAAAAAACTATGAATATTATATAATGTCAATATCACTTTTAAAACATAATTTTACATAGGATACCAAACCTAACTTTGACCATTACAATGTCTTGTTGTTATTAAGAAATGCCACATAATAATGACTCAAATTGAGAGATTTTCATTCTTCATGCCCCACATGGACAAAGAAAATCACCATCACTACTAAAGTCTTTGCAAGGATCCCTCTAGCCCCTCTATGCCGCTAGACATAGGTAAATGCCCCACATGGACAAAGAAAATCACCATCACTACTAAAGTCTTTGCAAGGGTCCCTCTAGCCCCTCTATGCCGCTAGACATAAGTAAATAAGATAATGTAAGGTAATATATTTGTTCGTAATTATGGAATAGTCTAGGAGAAATAGCTCCTCATTTTTTATCATTATTTTGTGTGTTCACAATTACGTTTGCCTACTTGGATTTTTAATTGAAGAAGAAATCGATGGAGTTGCTTTCTCTTACTCCGCAAATCCTAAGCATGCAGGTCGCTGCTAGTTCGCCCCTTGCGGCCAGGATCTAGGTGAAGTCTTGTAATAGCGAGCCCCTTTCACTACTAACCAAGTTCAGACGGATATCAAAGAGAAGGACATGCTTCTCTTGGCTAGGGGTGCATCTCAGGTCGTCGTTCTCTCTACGACCGTCGTTCCAAGGATCTCGGCCCCCTTAGACCAGTGAATTGTGGGTTACCAGAACCAGGTGGCGTTTGGGGAGCAGAAGGGTTTTCCATTTTTTTGTTCAGCTCCTTTAAGGCTCTTCCAGATGCTTTCTCATGAGAATGTCGGATCCAGTCGATCGCCTGCTCAGCAAACTCCAAAGATTGACCAAGATCCCGGGTTGCTGCCTGCACCTTTTCTTTCATGGTCGGTTTCTTCAGATGGGGGCTCAACTAGGAGGTTATGGTATAGCCAAAGACGAAACCATATCTCTCGTATATGGCTTGAGAGGTGGAGACGAGGGTGCCCCAAGGTCGTCTTCTTCGCAACAACGTTCATTCAGAGATGCCGTGAAAACCAAAAATCTCGAGGCTTCGAGGCCAAAGCATTTGTCAAGTTCAACCTTCATTGTCAAACACTCAGAAGAATCACCTATGGCAAAGCTAGAAGACTCCCGCACCCTTATCAATGGGTATAACTTCAGCCGAACAACCCTCATTTGCAGATTCAACAGGCTTTGGCCTTCTTCTTTTGGTTAAGGGAATGGATTAAACAAGCATGGGTTGTGGAGCACAAGTTGGTTCCATGCTCCAAGGGGTTCTTCATTGCCCGCTTCTCGTCGAAGGAGGATTGTGACCAAGTCATCTAGAAAGGATCGTGGTTCTGGGGAAGTTTGAGGATGTCTATGCAACGATGGTTCCCTGAGTTTGATCCATTGTTAGTCTCAGCAATGGTTACACCAGTCTGGGTAAGACTTCTGAACCTTCCCTTGCACCTTTGGTCTCTCGATTCTTTTGCTACCATTGGCAACTCTTTGGGAAGGTTTATCAAGAGTGATACAAATAGAATCTCAAAAGGCCTAGCCACTTTTGGTCGGATTTATGTTGAGCTGGATCTGACCAAAGGGCTTCCATATAAAATCTATATCGATTGGGGCAGTTCAAAACCCCACCTGCAGATCATCGATTATGAATAAACAACTTTTAGATGCATATCCTATCAACAATCAGGGCACCTTTAGGTTGTTTGTCCTATAGCCCCGATCCCTTCGGCAAAAAGACGTCCCAAAGGGTAGCAGAAGGGAAAGAATCATAAGAAGAACTCAGAATATCAGTCGAAAGGATATGTTCCTGCTAATCCGGCCACTGTTGAGCGTGCCCATTCTCATCCTTCGTCTGAGTATCATCAACCCCCAGTGTCAGTTCCACCTCTAGGGGCCCTTGAAAGGGCCCTTGAAAAGGCCCTTGTTCGTGAAGAAGGGAACGATATGGTAATATTTATGGCTTCATTCTTGGGTGGCCAGAAACGCCCTCATGAGACAGATAATTCAAATAGTGACAAGGAAGCAGACCTAGTCCATAGGATGATTGTTTATGAAGGCTCGCCGCATCAGTTGGTCGTAGCCGCTAATTCACCTGCTCAGGATAACACAATAGGGTGGATAAATGTCCGGAACAAGAGAAAGGATCCACGTCGGTCTTCTCAATGACCGGATCTCTTGCTCACAAGGTGTGTATGGTAATGATTTGTTAGATCTTTTGCTAAGATTGGATAGTTTGTTTTCTGTTGGCCCAATTTCTAGCAAACTCAACATTGTATCAGTATGTAACTATTTCTTTGATTAATAAAAAGTTCCTTAACTTACTAAAAAACAAACTATGGAATAGTCTGGGCCTATGTATTTAGTTCAAAATATTCTCCAATTTTGTATGAGATTTTTGTTAAAACTTTTCATATTTTATATTACAAAGTTGTACTAATCATGATCGTTTTTAATACAAATATAAACATTACTCTAAATATAAAACATTATGTCTAGCAAAAACATGAGAGAACAGGTCAAGCACGAAAAATTCCAAGGAATTTTTTCACGACAACGGAGTACCCAATCAAAACTACATACATGGTAATAGTGCCCATTGGGAAAAAACATTAACATCATATAATGTAAAAAAGTAACGAAATATTGAATTTCAACCCCCACCTCCACTTAAAACACCTATGGAAATAGGTTGAAAACAACCATTAATACTTTACCGAGTCATAATGTAACTTATCATAATTTTGTATTAACATAAAAACCACATTTTATTAACATATCTAACTTACATTTGCATTTGCATATGCATAGCTCATTATTTTATTTACAAAATGTTTTTTTTTTTTTTATTTACATGGAATAAGTTGATATTATAACTTATCATTTTTTTTATTAACATAAAAACCACATTTTATTAATATATCTAACTTATATTTATATTTACATTTCTCGTTATTTTTTTACAAAATGTTTTTTTTTAAATTTGTTTACATGGAATAAGTTGATCTTATAACATTTGTAGTTTGATAGGTTATAATTCATTCACTAATTCAATAAATCAAAGTTACAAGTAATTTGGATCAATTTCACATTAACATCAATTTTTATAATACTTAAATCATTTTAATTTAAACAAAATATTTGAAAGTAAAATTTTAATACACATAAAACTTGGATCATATAAAATTTTTAAACATGAAAATTAAAAACATTTAATTTTGTTACAATATGAACATACTCCTAATCACATTTAACAATCCCTTTTAACCACGTTTATCCCTTCAAACATTTGGAGATTATGATAATCAAATGACATGGTAGCTAAGCAACTAATCATTGAACTTTAGAATTAAACAACTAGTCATGAACCATAACTTTGGAATTTCACATGGAAAATGCTAATCCTTAAGCATTTTTTCATCAAACAAGGTTAATTTTTTAAAACCATCATATTAAATGGTTAAATATAATCCAAAGCCATTATTGTGAAGATTAACGTATTATAGTCCAAAGCATTATGTGAGCATTATGGGAAGAAGATTGACATATTTCTAGAATATAATTAGTTTTTATTATTAATTATGATGTAAATATATAATGGAGTAATAATTATGATGTTAAGATATAAATGTACAGTGAAACAAAGGTATGAGAATAGTAATTTTTATTAAAAGTAATTGAATTTTGAAAGTGGAAGAAATCAATGATAAAAGACTATCCAATAGTGTCAAAAAATTTATGTGAAAAAACATATTTAATATGTATAATTGATTTTCCTTTAACAAGATGTGCATGATGCTTATATATTCATTAAACTTGTATTCTCGTATTCCAAGAGATAACAATGAATTAAATCACATTAAGAATAAATTTTAGTGGTTGTTTTTGGCATATTAATTGTCCCAATTATGAATTTGCACTAAATCATTGATCACTTAATGATTTGCCTTGCAAGTTATATCTATTGTTTTGTATGACCATTGTAGTGTTTGAGAAGCTCTCTATCAAACAATCAGCTCCTAATTTTTTGACCTACTAGGAACAAACAATGCTTTGAGGTTTAAAGTAGCAAAGTTTATTCCTTCGTGGAATTGTGTGACCCATGAAACTTTGTTGGATTACATGGTGTTACTGAAGTTGTAGTTCATTAAGGAGGACTTTGAAGATGACCATCGTGAAGGAGAATGGGATTCACCCATGATGAGCATGACAATGACAACAAACATATTTAAAGCTTTGATATTAATGAGGAATTCAATATGTAGTGCTAGGAAAGACAGCTCAATAATAATAATTTTGAAGCTCTTTAACCACTTGATTCTTACATCAATTATTGGTTCTTACATTGTCAAAACATGAAATAAGGATGCTCTTTACAACAATTATGATGATCAAAACAAACAATGCATGATCCATATTCAAATAACCTTGTAATTTATTTAAATTGTAATATTAAACTTAGTTACATTATCAATATCACTTTTCATTTGAAATTAAAAATAAAAAGTAAATTATCAAAACTACAATGTAGAATTAAAGTAGTATTATAATAAAATTTGTTTTAAAATTAAAGTGGTACTATAACAAAATTTGTTTTTTACTGAGGGACTTGGTAACTGGGGCAGGCTGGTACTCGTGAGACGATTCTCCCTATACCCCTAGTTGCACCCACATAGCCCTATAGCATTGGGCACAGGTAAGCCAAGGTTTGAACTTGTGACATCATAAAGAGTGCCTTAACAATACATTCTATCACCACTAAATCTATATCTCTATAAACAACAAAATTTATTATTGAATAAAATGAATTTTAATAATTAAAAAAGGTTAATTTTAATATTAGATATTTTTAAATAATAAAAAATATTATTTTATAAAAATACTTTTTGAAAATAATATATAAACCTTCAACGTTCTAATAAAGTTGGAAAGGCATTGTTGTTGGCACATACCAACACAAACGGCCATTTAAAAAAACTCCACTAAAATTTGTCATATTATTATTAAAGCATGCGATCTTTGAATAGTACCGCTTCATTGTCCTTGCAATTTAAGGAATAGTAATTTTAAGATAAACCTTTCATGACTCTTTAAAAGGTGATCTCCACTTTTTCATAATGGATCTAGTAAAGGTCAACTCTTAACGATATCACCTTTATAATAATAATATATTAATATATATTATTTTTATAAATTATATTATAAAATAAAATAATAAAATCATTGTAAAATAAAATTATTTAGATGGATGAATCTTTATGTATTAAACAAACATTTGTAGGTAAAAAAAAAAGTGGGGGTGTGAAGTTAAAGTTATTTTTAAATTTGTGATGTGTCACAAAATTATTATAAAAACTAGATGTTGGTTATGGGTCTCTTCTTACTTAGTTTGAAGTCTTACAAAGTTATTACGGAAACTAAATATTGGTTATGGGTCTTACTTAGTTGTGAGAAGATTAAAAATAAAAAGTAATCAATTTAATGCAAGTCACTTTTGATTACTTACCTTTGGTTAAAAAGTCATGAAAGTAGATCAAACATCGTACAAAAGAAAAGGATTAAGTATCTATTGAATTACTTGTCTTTGTAATCTAGGAAGCGAGTTCTGTGAATCTTTGAAAAGACATACAAACCATTCTTCAACATCATAATAAGTGGTGCATCTAAATACAAAATGCTATTTAGTCACAAGTTCTAAAGAATGAATCCAATAGATATGTTGTTTCTTCGAAATAAGATGGTTTGTCTCAATACAATGTTGTGAGAAGATTAAAAATAAGAAGTAATCAATTTAATGCAAGCGACTTTTGATTACTTACCTTTGGAAAGTCATGAGAGTAGATCAAACATCTTACAAAAGAAAGGGGTTAAGTATCTATTGAATTACTTGTCCTTGTAATCTAGGAAGCGAGTTGTGTGAATCCCTGAAAAAATATAAAAACCACTCTTCAACATCATAATAAGTGGTGCATCTAAATACAAAATGTTATTTAGTCACAAGTTCTAAAGAATGAATCCGATAGATATGTTGTTCCCAACATCATAATAAGTGGTGCATCTAAATACAAAATGTTATTTAGTCACGAGTTCTAAAGAATGAATCCGATAGATATGTTGTTCCTTAGAAATAAGACGGTTTGTCGACAAGAACAAACTCTAAATTTTGTTAAATAGATTTTGAGATTTATTCAATTTTCTATATTTCGATCACATAAATTAAAATAAGATTTGTAATTTTTTTAAAAGATCTTTGTTTTTCTGTCTTTTGAAAAAAATTTAAGTATTTATTAAAAACTATGGTAAACTGACTTGTTAATATCAAAATCAATATTAAAAAAAAAACGAAATACTATATTTTACTAATAAGAATAAGCCCTACAATCTATGGAATATTTACACCGATAGGTGTTTATATTTTACAATTTGGGGTGGACAAGGAAGGGTCCTCTTCCTAGATTGTAGGTAGATGAGACAAGTGTACTCTGTGAAGATTTATTTTATGGTTATCCTTCAAAATTCCATATATATATATATATCAATTTACATGTGATAACTAACAAGTGAAACAAGGATAACATGTAGTTCTTACTAGTGCCCATGGGGCATAGATGATGAATGAGTGTACAACTCCGTGGGTACAAGCCTTACAAAAAAGAAAACAGACAATTTGTACCACAAATTAAGTGATTGTAGTAGTAGATATTGATACCTAAAACTATAAAATTTATACTCACAATGTCTTGATAGAATATAGCTATCATCCTTGTTAGCCTACACACATGGCGTTTGAATAAGCCGCCTTGGTTACATACTTTTTCAGCAATGGTTACGTATATTTGCTACCTATGAATTTAAAATTTAACTTGAAAATTAACCTTTTCAATGTACTTTTCTATGAATTAAACTTTACTACTTACTTTCTGGTTATTTTGTCATAAAACCTTGGCCAAGCTATCCTTTTGCACCACAACTTGTTGCAAAGCCCTCGTGATTAAGTCAAAACTTGCTTTTTACCTCCATGTGTGTGAACCATAGGTTTATGCACATGGCGTTTGAATAAGCCACCCTAGTTACATAGTTTTCTAGCGAGGCGTGTGATAACTGGCACTCAAATCGCCCCTTGCGGCAGCGAAATTTTTTTCGGCGAGGCATAGTTCCACCCCTTCTCGTTATTGTTTTGGAATTTCGACGATCTGGGTTGTCTTAAAATGGGCCAAAACCCCTAGGGGCACAATTCCATTGCATAGTTCCGCAATAAATGAGGTGGAACTACGATTCAGACGGTTTTATAATCGAATCTAGGGATCAAATCGCCAGAAAAACAAGGCGATTTGAGTGCCAATTATCCCACGCCTTCTAGTGATGGTTACATATATTTGTTACCTATAAATTTAAAATTTAACTTGAAAATTAACCTTTTCAATGTACTTTTCTGTAAATTAAACTTTACTACGTACTTTCTGGTTATTTTGTCATAAAACCTTGGCCAAGCTATCCTTTTACACCACACCTTATTACAAAGCCCTCCTGATTAAGTCAAAACTTGCTTTTTACCTCCATGTGTGAACCTTGTGTCAAAGGAATTGTACTACTCATCGTCCTTGCACTTGAGGGTAGGTGATGAACACACCTAAAGGCGAGGGTACTTGACTTTTGCATGGTATTGGTATGTGTTTTTATTATATAATTAATAATCATATTTATATTAATTTATTGAGTGTCAATTCTTTTGAGGCTACAGCCATTATATTTCCATATAAAGCAAGGTTTTAATAATGTGGGTAGCTTACCCAACATCTCAAAATATTTTGATTAAAAATTTATCCTAAATCCCACATCATGTTTAACGGTAAGTCTGCTTTCCTTTAATAGAATTTCAACTAACGGTAAGTCTGCTTTCCTTTAATAGAATTTCAACTAGTCAAACTTCATGGGGCACGTTTCCTTACAACTTTTCCACGTGGACCTGACATTACATACTAAAAATGATCCAAATTTGACCAGACAGTGGAGTGGAGCACTTTCATCCAGATTTGACTAAAAAGTAGAGTGGAGCACTGAGTTGATATTGATATTATGCTCCCGGGGAAGATTTATTTATAGAAACCCCAGTATTCTTCTGCGAGAATACCAGTTTAGGGTTTTGGTTTGAAATATTGGTTCGGGTATTTTTCTGAATCAAATTGATGATGAAGTACGCCAGCATTGTTCCATGGCGGAAGGGATACACAAAGCTTCAACAGACAGAGAGCCACATTGCACAGAGATTAATCAACAGAACTATTCAGCAAGCTGATTTGCTATACAAGACGAAGCAGCTGCCATGGCGGATCCATTTACGCCGATTCGCTGTGAAAGTAAGCGGCCTGAGAAGGAGGTTAACTGGGAGGAAATATTCGATTTTCAGAAGATGGAGAGCCATTTAGCAGCGATTCAACTCGCCTATTTTCATCTGTTTTTCGTCCTCTGAAAGATCTGGTTATTTTGCAGATCAGAATTCGAGTTGTTTCTATATTTTTTCTCCATTGTTTCTTTTTTGTATTCCTGTTGGAAATGTTTGTACAGGCGTACCTAGGACGGCTGGCTGCATCGACTAAGATGTGCTTTCTTGTGCTTAAATGCCTGGTCTGAGGGTTACGTATATGACTTCATCTTTTTTACATGACCTGGGGTGGGTATGGAACCCTGGTCGATGGTGCAACACTCCATTAATTGTAATGCTGGTTGTCAATAATAAAATTCTAAAACAATGGTTACATCTCAATTCCAATACCTGATATATCAAAAGTTATTGCGGTATCTTTGTTATTTGGAATGCAGAGAAGAGTCACAGTCACAGTAATACACTCTATTACACTCTATTATCAAGTTTAAATTTAAATTTTATAAAACTTATATAGAGTTAAAATCAACATAGATTCATATTAAATAGGTATATAATTTTTTGAGGTATAAGTTTGTTATCTTAAAAATTTTATACATTAAAAAAATAGCCTTTATTAGATTTAATATGAATCTATGTTAATTTATTCAAAAATTTATTTATGTATTCAAAAAACTAAAGAGAAGCATTCTGAAATCATACAAAAATGACAATTCTTTTGATTTGCTAATTATCCAACTCTTTATTTTATTATGAAATTAGTGAGACTAGATTTTATGAGAAGGATGGGATAGGATGCATTGCCTTTAATTTTGAGATTATAAGTATAAAACGTTTTTGGATTTGCTCTATCCTTCTCCATAATTCTTTAGAGTTGTTGTAACCCCAAACTTCGCAACCATATAAGATTTTTTTTGTAAGTAAGAGAAAATTATATATTAATATGATCAAAATATACATAGATGCATGTAGTGGTTTAGATGCCAAGAAAACCAAAACAGTCCTCTGGAACTAAGAAAGAGCATGGAAACATGTTTTCCTAGGAAGAAACTAGGCCAAAGAAGGAACATAATTTGTTTTACAATCTCAAGTCTGTGTGACCAACAATTTATACTAAGACTACTAAAATTGTCTCTTAAGTTGAACACAAAAAACTTGGAACAAAACTATAATGAAAAAACTATAAAACATGTTATTCCTTTGCTTGAGGAACCTGAAGGAAAGGTGGACTTGCGGTATTCAGGTGAGCAATAGCAGAGGAATATGCCCATGGCCAACTCGCATCAAGAGGTTGAAAGGTGCCTCCGTGATGTTTAGCAATCCATGCATTGCTTCAACTAACGAAAATCTTAATCCTTAGGTAGCATGCCCAGAGCCACCATTGTCTTGGTGTGCCAATAAAGTTCCAAAATCCTACAGAAATTGGGAGTTGCAAGTTCTGGTGCAACCCAAATCCGAGATTATTCCCCCCACTTGTTGCTCAACTTCCTCATCTTCTTTGAGTTCCCTAACCAACTTAACCTTGGTTTCCAACACGAGCATGGTCGCCTGGTCCCCCTCGGGGACAAAATCATGATAAAATTAAGTAGCATCTCTAGCAGCGTGCAATGAACTAGCGCTAAAGGGACAAGGTTTTTGTCCACGGGGAGCCATGAGAAAGTAAAACAGAGGAGCCAAAGTTTCAGACACCATCCTTATGAGAATGAAATCAAATCGCTTAAGGGAGTAGAGGTAGAGCAAGAAGAGAACGACCATAGACTTTTTCTCACAAGTTATCTGTGCTTGAGCCATAATACCCATTAACTTGAAACGTACCAAGTCTTCATTACAATTCCCAACCATGAAGAGCAGCATAATGCTAGGTTGTGTGTTGGGCTCCCAAATCGTGTGATCTTTAGAACTTGCAATCCTCCAAACTCTCACCGTTGACCTGCATGATCATCCTACCTGTCGCGTTGGGTCCTATGCCATCACATAAGCTCTAGACACACAGCCCTCATTGCCAACAAACACCCTATCTGAGGAACAATCATATAAGATAACAACGGCCTCAAGTGGTGGTTTCTTCTTATATCAAAACATAAATTAAAATTTATGTGATCTATCACTATTTTCAAATCTATAATAAACTTTCTACCTTCCATTTATAATTTTCTCAATGTTATAATCCCAATTAAACTTGTGTTGAATATATATATATATATATATAATCCATATTCAATAAATATAAAATAAATATGAAATATGAATTTTAGATCAATTTATGTTAATTTAGGTTTTAAATTGATTATCATAAAAATAATGAATATCAACTTAGGGTGACACTTATCTTACATTTATTTGTCTCGCATAGAATTGTGTCTAGTTATACATTAAAAATAAAATGGCCTATGGAAAATGCTATCTAATACTGTAACATTAGTATAGTATTACCTCTAGGATAGAGACGTCTCAGCCCTTACTGAGCCACAACTTACTGATATATGTAACTTGTGAACGGTTGAATATACCCTTAAAAAGTTACAGTTCCCATAATTAAAAAAAAAACATATACCAATCAACAAGTAAATCACATCTTATGTAACCTTACTGTCTTTGTCGACTATACATGTCATCCTATTCTAAAGCGTTGTACTACTTCATCGTCCTTTCAATTTAGGAAAACTTTCGCTCTCAAGTTGAATGATACAGGGCGGGTTTGTTGTGGGGCTCGAATCCTCGATGTAACCGTTGAAAACGTGGATCTTATTTTTGAACTTTAGGTGTTCTTTTTATACTTTATATATATATATAATAACTTATTTATTAATTTTTATTATTTATTTAATGAGCAAGGTTTTAATAATATGGTTACTTTGCCCCCGCATCTTAATTAAATAATAATTTGATTAAAAATTCATACTCCTTTCCACGTTCATGATGTCACCCATGTGTGTCCAACGGTCAACCCTACTTTCCTTTGACAAAATTTCAAGAACGGTCATTTCTATAACCTTCCACGTGGATCTGACTTTACATAATCACTGCTCAGCCATTTTTGACGGACCAATGGATTTTAAAATTTATGTTTGCATTTAGGTAAGAAAGAAAGAAATTATTTTAACATTTTTTTTCAAGCATCAGAAAAACTTTTACTTCAAGGCTTACAACAGCATCAACCTTCATCAAACTAACAGCAACTTACAGGATATAGGATTGATACCAAAATATTTTCACAAACGACCACAAATCAAAGTTACGTTTACCAAGCTAACAACAGTTTATGGGAATAGCCTATGGGATAGACAGCTTTACTCCTTGATTTCTGCAACTTTACTCTTTTCTTGTTCAATTTGATGATGAGTGCTCCCAATTTCTCCATGGTCCCCTCACTGAATAGGTTATCCCAAGAGCTAGCTGTCAAGATATTTGCATAGTTGGCCCTACTGTCTTTGAAGGCTTCACACTCTAAAATAAAATGTTTTTCTGTTTCTACTTTCCAGGAAGTGCAAAATATACACCATTTCTTCCCAAGTTTCCTTTGGTCTTTTCCAGCGCCCAGTTTTACAACAAAATTAATGGGAATTGGTTCTTAATTAAACAATAATACCTTAAGATATAAGGCCAAACTTCCTTTGCTCTTTTCGAAGCCCTGTTTCACAACTTAGTTGATGAAAACTAGTTCTTAATTAAGCAATAATGCTTGAAGTTATAAGGCTAGGTTAAGATTTTATTTATATAAAGCCCAAAGGTCTTCAGCCAGAATATATCAGATTGAGATTGTGGCTTGAATATTGTTTGGGCTTTTTTCTGAATCGAATCGACAATGAAGCACGCCTGCATTGTTCCATGGCGTAAGGGATACACAAAGCTTCAACAGACAGAGAGCCACATTGCACAGAGATTAATCAACAAGACTATTCACCAAGCTGATTTGTTATACAAGACCAATCAACTTCCATGGCGGATCCGCTTACGTTGATTTGTTGTGAAAGTAAGCGGCCTGAGAAACAAGTTAATTGGGAGGAAATATGGATGGAGAGCCATTTAGCAGAGATTTAAAGTCTCATATTTTTTTAGTTTTTCCTTCTCTTCCAAATTTGGGTTATTTGGCAGATCGGACTAGGGTTGTTTCTATTTTTTCAAGCTATAATATGTATTGTTTCTTTTGTATTCCTGTTGGAAGTGTTTGCACTGCCATAACTCGACGGCTACATTGATTAAAATGGGCTTCCTTCCGCTTAAATGCTTGGTCTGAGGGTTACTTATTCTGTTACAAGAGGCTTATATCGTTTTCTACATGAAACTGGGGTAGGAATGGAACCCTTGGCCTACGGTTCAACACTCCATCAATTGTATGAAGGTCTGTTGGTAATGCGAAATTGGGACATCTCTGTTTTACTACCTCCTATGTCCAGAGTTACTGTGTATATATTTGTTGTTTGGAATGCAAAGAGGATGAAACAAAATATCATTAATATTAATATTCATATTTTTGCTAAAAATTGACACAGACATAAATTCACAGCAATATATTATTATTTCTGCCAAGGCAGGATATATTTTTCATTAGTGAAAGCTTTTTAATTTGTATTAGTTTTTATTTTGAAACAAAATTTGTTATTAGTAAAATCTTTTTTATTTGTATTAGTTTTTATTTTGAAACAAAATATATTATTATTTCTGCCAAGGCAGGATATATTTTTCATTAGTGAAAGCTTTTTAATTTGTATTAGTTTTTATTTTGAAACAAAATTTGTTATTAGTAAAATCTTTTTTATTTGTATTAGTTTTTATTTTGAAACAAAATTTGTTATTAGTGAAAGCTTTTTTATTTGTATTAGTTTTTATTTTGAAACAAAATTTGTTATTATTTTATAATGTTTTGAATAATTTTAATATTTAACATAATATTAAGAAAAATAAAAATATTTTTTATAATTTTTAAAATATAAAATTTTGAAACCAATAAAATAACACTTGTCCTATGTTATCCACTATGTGGTCCTGTCCGGTCAGGTCATTCTGTGTCATTCCGCACAATGCATCCAAACCAACAGAAAACCTAGAAGCCAAACTTTGGACAAAGTTTTGTGTATTCAGAGGAATTGTCCTGCCTTGACTTTGTTTTTTATGCCGAAATTCAAACGGCCCTGTCTAAACTTGATGATGAAAACAACGATGAAGAACTGGTTGTTGCTTCTTTTCCTTCTTTTTAGCTTCTTCCGATTCAGAAGTTGTGCGGGCCTCAATCCTTGCCAGTTCCTGTTATCCATTAATTGCTGAATTTGAAGAGAAATTTTGGTCTTGGAGTGATTATGCTTCTGCCAATGCTTCCAATGGCCTGTCGGAGCTTCCGTTTAGTATAATTGATCTGGCATGTCGAGAATTCACAGAATCCCGTCGTGGTAATGAAGCATTTTCGGACTATTTGCAGGTAATGTTAGTTGAGGAAATTTATGTTTCCGTTAATAAATTCTCTTGTAACGAGAATGGGAACTTGTAAAGCTTAAATCACTGATCATTAGGCTTTATTTTCATTTACTGCAGCGACAATTTCTGTTTTTTGTTAGAGTAAATTAAAATTACTAGCAAATCAAGTTGTTCATTGATCTCTTGCCAGTCTCATATTCATCTTTGGGGAAGATTAAATTATTATCATTTTTAAAGGAGATTTGTAATGAGTTTGCAATGAAACAAGATAAGAAAAGCCAAGACTCTTTATAGGTTTGAAATTTCAATTCATAATGCTTTTGTTTCTTCTACTGATCTACAGGACTGTAAGTGCACTGAGGATGAAGACGAGGATACATTTCAAAAATTTAAAGCAAGAGAGCGTAAGAAACCTCCATTGCAAAGTATTTGTTGGACTGTATCGATACTCAATTGACCGACGCCATAGGAAAACAACGTCTTCTGATGGTTAACTGGATTATGGAGGCAAGAATTTTGCACGATTTAAATTGCACTGAAATTTTGAAAAAGTCTGTGGATGTTTCGATAATTAATTCGTAACTTCTGTTGTGGCGCAGTACACAGCCTCATATTAGCTTCAGTGGGAAACACTCTTCTTAAGCACGAATTTACTGGACAGATTCTTGTCTGAAGGGATGTTTACAAATGATACTCATATATAGGGCCTGGGTATCACATGCATGACACTTGCAATCAGAATTGAAGAGAATCAATCTTTTATAAAACTCAAAAGATTATTTCTTTCAAGTTTTATTTGCAGTATTAAAATGCATTTAGATCATTACAGTATTAAAATGCTTTTTAAATTTGTAATCGCGTCAAACTTTTTAGAAAATGAAACCTATATTGATTCGAGCATTTCATTCTGTATAAAGAAGATCAAGGGTTAAATATGGATTTACCCTATAAATCGAAGGAGTATGGTTGATGGAGTTAGAAGGAAGAGCATGTAGTCGGCAGGACTATGGCAAAAGGTTGAGAATAGCATGTGAGCTTATTCGATTGAGGAGTTGTGCATAGGCGACGTATTACAGTCTGTCAAAGAAATAAAAGGCCGAGTAGAGTGACCAAAACGATACTTGTGCATAAGCGAACAGATTGAATGGTGGAAAAGTAGTATACTAAACCCACGAAGGGCTGAGATGATCTGTGGTATAAGTCAGAAGGTTGAATGGTGAAGATAGGAAGAGATAATTCAAGGTTGAAATTAATGGTAGAAGATCCATATCGCAACCAGACTAGCGAGATGGTTAATGGACTTTGAGCGGTGCGATGGAAAACCTAAGTGGGTTTCAAGTGATGTGGTGTCAGGATGTCATTTGATATCGGCATCAAGGAAAGTTTTGGAAAATAGGCTTATGGAAGTTTTGATGGGGATTAGCACCGGCTACATGAGCGCCATGTAACTTGACGTAGGCTTAATGCAAAGAGACAAATAAAAGAAGTGTCGAGGTTTAATGAGTTTTGGTCATGTAAACGCATATGACTTGGAGCAAGATTAGTTTTGGGCGTTGGTGTAATAAAAAACACTGATAGGAAAAGTTCCAAAGGAGGAAGGTCGCTATAAGTAGTGGAACCGTATGACAAGGAAGGGAGAAAGAGCTAAAAGATCCTTATATAGGGGTGAGAGATAGTCTTGCCCCGCATCAAACTAGAATATATAAATGATACTTATATAAATAGTACATTAAAATTAATATAAATTTAGTTTATAAGAAGATTTATTTATAAGGGTGAAATCAATTTTGTTTTTCATTTCAATCTTTTAAAAATTATAACAAAAATTAAAATACAAATAATGAAAGCAGTTTTAAATCTAAATATTTTTTGTTGTTAAACTTATATTCAATTCCATTCTCGCTAATATTTCCTATTGCTAAACATTTCGCATGAAAATAAATCTTACTTTAATACAAATGTACATCGTGGTCACCAAGTTTAGAATACTAAGTAGTTGGAGTCCACAATTCCACAAATTATTTTAGAAATATCCTAAAATGGTACTATAATCGTTGTAAACATTTGAGACACGTGACACTCTCTCACTCATGTTTTTTCCTTGCAGTTTGGCATGTTCTTCCATGGCTTTGAAGGCAATTGTGCAAAATTCTAACTTCTTTTTTCTTTTGGTTTTTTGTTACAGATATATAATAAACATAAAACTAATTTCTTGAATCCACTCCACCAACATAATTCAAGTGAATGCCATGTTGATTGCCAACCCAAAAACATGTGCTTGTGTGCATCACTAATTGGCTAGTTGGGGGCTTGAACTTTTTTCATGGCAATTAAGTTGTAGACCCTTTGTTTGTAGCAACATCAAACCACTTGCATTCCCTCCAATTCAAGTTGATCTTGCTTATGAGGGGAGTTTTCTTAATACATGGGTTTGTGAAATAGGGAGCTGGACTTAAACACTTGAGTTAGAGGAGTTAGGTTTTGTTTCACACAACCCAGTTAGGGCAAGTTTAGTAATCACCTGAATGATGGAGCTTCCATTTTTCTTCTTGTGAAGTGGCTTGGCTTGCTGAATTCACTAGGATGTTAAGGAGGTGATTCACTGGGATATTGAGGAGGTGGGTGATTCATATGATGGAATTTGTTTCTAGGTTAGTTGAGTGCATCACCAATATTTCATAAAATAAGTATGTTGATGTGATCAAAGTTGATCACCCAATGTCATCCCAATTAGTTAGTCAAAAGCACTTGACCACACTTAGTCAATTCTCTACATTACGTGGAGTTTTGTGCCAAGATTTCAAATCAAAATGTGTCTTTGGCAATTTGTTAGCCAATGGTATTTTTGTGGATGTGTTGTCTTCTTCTTGGAATATTTTCCAATACCAATGTTCGTTCCACACAATCCCCATCTCCTCAATTAGCACTTTTTTTTTTTATCTCAAGGAGCAGCCAATAACTGAAAGCGATCATCACCACCACTTTGCCTTCAAAGAAGAGAAACAACATGTACTTCATGTGGCAACGCATGGCGAAAAATGCATGGGAAACAATGAACGTGAAGAGAAAGTTTACAATCATGGTGATGCTCTAAACAACATGTACTTCATGTGGTAGAGCATGGCGAAAAATGCATGGGCAACAATGAATGTGAAGATAAAATTTACAATCATGGTGATGCTCTACTGAACTATTTTGGTCTCTCTTTTGAAAGTATACTTCCTTTCAAATCCAGAAGCATCACAAGAAGCCTCCTTTCATGGGTGAGATGGTTTGACGAACTACTAGTTAACCTTGGTTAGTTAAGGTTTTTGTGGTCATGGTTACTCTTTTGTCAAAATGACCTAGAACTTGCACCCAGTACCAATCTCGTATTCATATATGAAAGAGAAAACCTTAGTGGGTGACTATCCCTTAAGTCTCAACAACTTGCTTTCTCAAAGGCCTTTTGACAGGGATATGTTGCTTGCAACGCAGCTTTCTCTTGTTAAATATCATTAATATAAAAGATTGTGTATTCACTCTATTTTAATATATATAAAGTATTTTGCAAAATGGAATTAAGTATCTATAAACATCGATATGTAAAGTGAAATAAAAAATTACATTTGTTGTTAAAGCATTTTATCTTTGTTATGAAGCCGTAGTAGAAGGTTCTTTTACATACATGTTAAATAGATTTAATTCTATTTTATAAAGAAAATACATGTTATAAATTCGTCTTACTTTAAATTTAATAAAAATAAAACTAAATTTAAAAATAAAAGTTAGATTTAATAATTAGTTTTTATTAAGTTTAAAATAGAACGAATCTATAACATACTTTCTTTATAGAATATAATTAAATTTATTTAACATGTATGTAAAAGAACTTTCTATTATTGCATAACAAAGATAAAATGCACATATATATTTATATATGAATGAATTTATGAAGATGAGTAATACTTTTTTTGATCAAAAGTGACATGAAAATTCAATTTTTACTTATTTATTAAATTGAAACCTTCAAAACTCATATATATTTTGTGAATTTCTACATACAAAGATAAATTATAAGGAATTATGTTGTCTTTCCACTCCCCATACATACACACATATATATCAAAATTGTATTCAATGATAAATTTGTTCTTGTAAATTTTAGAAAAAGTTAACAAGTGGTTTGTGTGCACGAAAATAATTTAGTGATAAATATATAATTTAAAAAAAAATATATAGGTGTAGTCTAAATATTCAACATTTTCAACATTTTCCAAGTATATTTTCCATCTTGTTTTGTATAGAATCCGGCTGGAAATATCTAAAATACCTTACAATCACATATATTAGCTATGGAAACTGCATAATTTGGGTGGGGGCGGGTGGCGGGGTTATTTGATGGTGCCCAATCTATTTATGGATTCAAAAACACAATTTTAACATTTCCAAATTTAGATTTTGCCCAAATAAATTATCGGATTCCGACAAAAACTCACCGAAAAGTCCAAAACGTAGAATAAATTAACAGCTCCAAAATATACATATGAATATAATCTACACAAAATGCACTATGACGCACATATTTTTTTTAAATTTATGTTGGAAAATTATTTTTTTTATTAATTTTCGAAACAAATCGTCGAAATTTTTAATAGCATTTTGTACACATGTGTGTGCACGCAAACTTTTTTTACTGGTTACAAAAATCGAAAAACAAAAAATACATTTTTGAAGAATACGCGTTGGTATGGGGTGTATATATGTATTGAAATGTTTTGGTTGTATACTTTTGATGTTATTGATTTTTCTTTGCGCCGATTCAAAGTTGTGGACGTGGTTTTCTAAGCATAAGTTTGAAAAGAAAATAATAAAAAATTATTGTATGAACTCAAAAACCCGTAAATTATATGCCAATGGATAGACGATTCGTTGGCGAATCTATTAGTATGAACTATGCCACATAAGGTGCATCCTATGACAGAGTTTAGGTAGGGTAAAAAGGGAAGTAAAATTAAAATTGCAGAAAAGAGGGCTAAAAGTTTGATTTTAAAGCCCTCGATCGAGCTAATAGCTCGATCAAGATGTTAAAAACCCTCGATCGAGATATTAAAAACCCTCGATCAAGGTTTTGGGCATATTTTTAAATACCTCAATAGAGGTTTTAAGTGTGGTTAAACCAAAATCTCAAACGAGCTCTTGTGAAATAAAAATTTGAAAAAAAAAACACACGGGTTATTTTGAATTAAGGAGCTTGATCAAGCTTAAAAGCTCGATTTAGCTTTTTAGAAAGCTCGATCTAGTTTTTTTTTAAGTTAGATCTAGCTTTTAAAAACTAGATCGAGGGTTAAGAAAACTCTTGATCACACTATCTAGTTCAGTCAAAAGTTTTTTCAACCCTTAATCGAGCTTCTAAAAATAGCTCGATCGAGCTCGTTTTTTATCATTTGCACACCCTTCGCTTGCCAAAAAGTGTTACCCATTTTCATGAGAATATCCATATATATATATATATATAACTTTTATTAACATGGTTAATAATAGATTTGAAGTTAATTACGTCGTAGGTGTTCACCATGGAGAAGCATTACTTCCACATCAGCAAGATTCCTCGCTCATGGAGCGAATGGAATTGTGCCATGTGAAAGGCTATGCTTCTCTTGACCTGCCTCCCGTCGACGCGTCGCTGCATTCTAGCGAGTTTCCAGCGATATTTTTTTGGACGAGCGATTTTGTGGCGATCTTCAAGACAACCTTCGACGGAAACCTGCCACGTGGATGCTCATGCATCTCCACCGCGAGCTCCCGCCACCGCCCCTGCCTCCTCCCGCCGTCGCCGAAGGTGCTTCCTCCCCTTCTCTCTCCCGCTGGTCGCTGGTCGCCCTGCTCTCTCCCTCTGCTCGCTGGTCCTGGTCGCCCTACTTTCTCCCTCAGCTCGCTGGTCGCCCTGCTCTCTCCCTCAGCTCGTTGGTCGCTGGTCACTTCAACCACAAAACTCAAATCAACAGAAATTCACGCACAGTACTCGAACGAATGCCTGATTTTTGCGCGAAACGTTGGAATTTTAATTAAGTCAATTCATGTTGGTTAGAATTTTATGTTTAGTTGGACCGTCAGTATTTTCCACAAATCCCCATCTGCGTGTACAGACTATGCAGGTATTTTCCAGAAATCCCCATCTGCGCGTACAAACTATGCAGGTATTTTCCAGAAATCCCCATCTGCGCGTACAGACTATGCAAGTCTTGGTTAGTTGTTGCGAGTGGGAAGGTGTCTCCTGCGACAAACAGCTAGGTCGTGTCGTTGCGGTGGATTTGCATACTTGCAGTTTGAGTGGCCTGATGTATTGATTCAGTTGAGGGATTTAGAGTATTTGGATGTAAGCTTCAATAATTTTACAGGCTCATCTATTCCTACTAAGATGGGTTTTATGAAAAGCTTGAGTTATCTCAAGCTCTCCACAGCAGGATTCGCAGGTACCATTCCATGGCAGCTCGAAAATCTCTCTAGCTTGACAGGGCTCGATCTCTCCACCTCGGATTCTATGTTGACAAGTCATGACCTATCATGGCTTGCAAATCTCACGGCCTTGAAACATCTTTCTCTCAATGGAGTCGATCTCTCAGTAACATCGTCCTCATGGGAACAATCAATAAGTCATCTTTCTCATCTCATAAATCTTAAAATGTCAAACTGTCTACTGACGAGTTCCATTCCCTCTTCCCTGAAGAACCTGACATACCTGGAAACTCTCTATCTACATGGAAACATTTTTCAATCTAAATTCCCTCCTTGGATAGTGAATATGATCGCTTCTGTATGAACTCTGTCAGATGCCTCGCCTACAATGGATTGCAAGTATCAGAGTTCTAATTCCGGAGAAGGGGAGGAGGGCGACGAAGGTGAACACCAATGGGTTTGGAAGTGTGATTGGAGTGTTCGCGTTAAGCAGGCGATTAAGCACAAGCTATTACCAGTTTGTGGATAACATTGTGAACTTGTATTCAATATGGAAACTATATTTGTACCAGCCTTTTATCTGAGTAATCAGAAAAACAACAAGCGCAAAAAGCAAGACTGTTAAATATGAAAACTGCAATGAAACATTTCTATGTTGTGAGCATTTAGATTGATTACATTTTGCTATTTTAAAAATATAAATAAAATAAATTTCTAATGTTATTAGCTATTTTGATTTTGAATTAATAATCTAAATTGTTTTAGATATTCCATATAAGTATAATGAAATATTTATTTTTTGATACAATATAGATGATTACATTTCATGTAATTAATAACTTTAAAATTTCTGGA
Source organism: Larix kaempferi (assembly GCA_027924585.1). Taxonomy (NCBI): domain Eukaryota; kingdom Viridiplantae; phylum Streptophyta; class Pinopsida; order Pinales; family Pinaceae; genus Larix; species Larix kaempferi. The sequence continues at coordinate 8,772,283 of BSBM01000147.1, read as the reverse complement.
ACTTATTCATTCACATTTGAATTGCTGGTTTTTCATTTCAAAGCATAAAAGTAGTGAATACTATGGGCGATCAGTATTTCGTTTAGAATTAATAAAAGAACTTGAAAATTAATAATTTCATATAGTAAGATGTTTAAAAATTTTATGATGAATATTGATATGGTTTTTTTATGTGTTAGCATAGTTCTAAAAGAAATATTTTCTCCCATTTAAATATGAACCACAATAAGGTAACAACATTTAATATGAAATCCCCTCTACATGTTAATGAATATTAAGTTAGCATGCTTTATCTGGTCAATGATCAATATTACCATGTATATTGATCACGTAGGTGAGTGTTTATCAAATTTTAATATATTTGTTAATCTTAAAATACAGTTTTATCGAGTTTTCTTTAAATTAATATGAATAGAAATTTGAACCTAATCCATGTTAATATAAAACTATTTAAATATGTAATATTAATATTTTATGTAAAAAACAATGTATGTCGATTATAGTGGATATGAGTATAAATATGGTTTTTTAAATATTAGAAATATAGTAACCATATATTAAATACTAATTAATTTTTTAAATCATAAAAAATAATTTGAAAGATTATAGATTGATATTTTTGTTTTAGTAATTAATAGAAAAAGAGATGGGTAAAGCCGAGTAGGTTAAGAACATAAAATATACGCGTTTCTACTACCAGTAACTCCAGACCGATTTTCAAAAATTTTGCAGGTACTCAATTTTAACCTCAGTTTATGAATACGAGAGGAGTTTTGCTGTAAATGCCTTCATAATTTGGTGCTCATCCCTTTATGATTTTCTAGCTTGAATATTTGTCGGTAAATTGTCGTATTTGGAAACTTGATATAAAATATCTCTCGTTCAAACAATTTCAAAGAGTGGCGCCATGTGTATTTGACTGAAACAATATATCCCATGACCTCTACGAGTTTCTAGGACCTGCAATTTGCTCCATGGTGGTATCCGCAACCTTTAGCGATGGTTTTCTTTCTCGGTTTTGTGTCCATGCGGACTATTTACCATTTGACACCTGTTAGGGTGGTTTTGCCTCCACAACCACCTTCCCTTTTATCGAGTGCGCACTTTTTCGACACGAAGATGATCTCGTCTCTTGATCTCTTATATCACATCTCGATCGTCCATCATCGTTTAAATAATCGGACCCACTCCAACGTGTCTCTACGTTTGCCATTGATAAAAGGAAGCTAGCTCGACTGAGTGAAATGGTCACGGTGTTGATATTGATTTTCAAATATATTCTCAAACACAGCAGAATCAATTGGATTGAACATTGTAGAACAGTCATCACTGGTGGCATTTCGCTCCCCGTATATCTTTTATCACTTTGGAAGCCTGGAACAATCATTCGTTGTAGTGTCTTTAAGCATAACGGCCACCTCTCACATGTCAATTGTAGTGTCTGTTGACGCTCCATTGAAAATACAGTTCCAATGGGAGATCGAACGATACAATAAAACTTTTGAAGAATAGTTTGCACATCACTACGCTATCCAAAATACCTCACGAATTTGCAAAAATATGTCATCTACAACTCCAAAGATCTGGGCGTGAAAAGATGTTGGTTCGACTGAGTGAATGCATATGGTTCCAGAATTGGCTGAGACCAGTGAACCAAATCGATGTCCCGTCATTCAATATGATGTCTATATTCTTTCCACTCAAGTGTCAATACCTTCTTCCTCTTCTTTAATCATAAAAAGTATTGCAGTAAACAAGGAATGCTATCAGCAACAGACCTCTTGTAATGAGAATTTCAAAAACCCTCCTTGTATATTCTTCAACACCGGATGCGCCAATCATGAAACAACAATAGCTCGAGAGGAAAAGGTGATGCACTAAATAAATATTTCTGGACAATTTGCATGAGAAGCTGTGTACAATGAATAACTCAATGATCGCTCTATATCCCCATATCTGGTGGTTAATGGCTATGTCTACATTCGTAGCAATTGGCAGCTAACACGTAACTCTTCTTTTGTCAATCTGGACTAAAATCTTCGACAGCTGCAAAATTGTATTTCCTTCATTGATAAAATTAAAAATATACATTAATGTATATATATGGCAATAACTCAAATATTAATTGATGCATAGAGCACTTTATATCTCCGTGAGCTTCTTCTCATGGCTTGATTTTGTACTAGAGCAAAATCGTTGTTGATAAACGTTATATATTTGTTTTGCAGGTACGAAAATTTGGAGCAGGAGCGAAACTTGGCCTTCGGGTTTAATCTTTTGATAGAATTCATAATGAACAATTTAAAACCTAGTAAAATATGCCAGCGAGCTGATTTAGAAGCATCAATTTATGGAGTGCTAACATCCGCGTTCATCCCCCTTCTAGCAGTCTGCAGCTTTTCCCCCGCCAACCCCCGCGTTCACTCCTCTCCCCCGAGCTTCGGCCGCCGACCCCGCGTTCATCCCCCTTCTAGCAGTCCGCAGCTTTTCCCCCCGTCGACCCCCGCATTCACTCCTCTCCAACCGCCGACTGCCGACCCCCGCGTTCACTCCTCTCCAACCGCCGACCCCCCGCATTCTTCCCCTTCCAAGAGTCCACCGTCGCCAACCCTCGTCGCCTACCACGCAGCGTTCACTCCTCCCCGAGCTCCAACTGCCGATCTCCTTGAGCTCCGCCTGTCGACCACCGAGTTTCGACGCCGACCACCCGACATTCACTCCTCCCCGGGCTCCGACCGCCGAGCTCCGACGCGTACTCCTCCCCGGGCTCCGACCGTCAAGCTCCGACGCGTACTCCTCCCAGGGCTCCGACCGCCGAGCTCCGACGCGTACTCCTCCCCGGGAAACAATTTCTCCTTAGACTGAAACCATGGATGCCATCATCACGGAGGATTTCGAAACTGTTCATCAATTGCAACGACAGTTTGAGATAATTAAGGTATACATTAATGGCAGAAAATTCTTTCTCATCCATCTGGAAATGGTTGCTTTCTTTGTTTTCAACATTAATAAATATTTGTGTATGATCATCTTGAACTGACAACATATGAATATTGATCAGGGCATCATATCCGGCAGCTGTCCCATAGAATTGGATCTGCTCGCCGAAACATCTAAGTCACTGGAAATTGCAAGGAAAATGCAACAACAACCCGAATGCCTCAATCAGTTCGTAATGCCTCAATCATGTTCCAAATTTGGCCAACTTCAACTAAAATATCAAATTCCAAATTTGGCTTAAATTCGATAAAAACAATATTCGATAAAATTGGTTGGAATTTCAATCATGTTCCAAATTTGGCGAACTTCAACCAAAATATCAAATTCTAAATTTGGCTTAAATTCGATAAAAAGAATATTTCATGAAATTGGTGAGCTGCTATCTAGCGTGGAGAGCGACCTAAAATTCAACAGTTATACAAGGATTTTATTTTCACAATCAGGGTAAATCGTAGTAAACCTAGAGTTACAGTAGATAAATGGAGTTAGGAACGCCGAATTAATATTGTACTATTTACACACCAACCATCGATACTTATATTTATAAAGTCTAAATGTTGTATTATTTACACAACCAACCATCGATGCTTATATTAATAAAATATTCACAACTTATTCATATGGTTCGTTGTCTATATATTTTTCTCTTAAGTTAGGTAACATTTAACATCTTCAAATGAATATATGTTTTTTTATGATGTAAAGATCTACTAAGTATGAGGAAAAATTAAATTTAATTAAATTGGTTGTGTATCGATTTTTCTCATAAGTTAGGTAACATTTAACATCTTCTAATAAATATATATTTTTATAATGCTCTTAGGAATGTGAAGATCTATTAGGAAATTAGTTATATATAAAATTTGGACAAGTCAATTAAAAAATAAATTTGAATTTTTTATAAAAGAAATTAATATTATATTTATATTTTTTAATTTTTAAAATAAAAAATAAAATTTTAAAAAACTAATTTAAAATTTTAATAAATTAATTTAACATTGACCTTCCTCAACTCTCGAATTTGATTGTTTCTATTAAAAAATAGAAGGAAATGTGCACACAACAACTCACCAATACAAACCATTGACAACTTACACATTCAAGGAAGCGTTTTTATTCCGATATCACTAAAACAAGAGCATGTGAGAATAATGTGAACAACAAGAAGTAGCTCATTCAACATTCAAAGATCCATGCTATTCTTCAGTGGTTGCTTCAGCAAGATAGAGCATTCACCGTTGATAGCATTAACGCCAATGCAAATAGACATCCACCATCATTGCAACCATAGATTGGTCTTTATGGTCGTTCATTCAATGCCCAGGAAGCTCTTCAACGCAGGAAGAATTCTTACAAAGAATATAAAATATAATACATAGTAGCTTCAAGTGAGTCGCAACTCCTAGACACTCCATCTCCACATTGCAACAGCTCACAAAGAGCAAACAATGAGAGGAGGATTCACGCTGCAAAGGAGCTCAAGTTAAACACAAAACTACATGCCACATTATTTGAAAAATACAAATTACTAGCTGCGTACAACAACCTTAACACATCAAAGGAAGCATTGACTGTTCAGTTAATGATAATGGAAGCGGAGACAAATGATTTTCAAGCAAACCTTACAGACTTTGAAACACGTGCATCAATGGCGAACAACAAGTCCAATGAATTGAAGACTCAAGTAGATAAGTTATTGAGAGATAAGGAATCGCTCATGGAACCGTTCTGGGCACAAGCATGCAAACTTCAAGAGCAAGTCTCAAACTGTCAAAAAACACTC